>CM026206.1:3297859-3897859 GCA_014839995.1 Xenentodon cancila
TGGATTCCCCAACCAAACTCACTGTATTCTTTTTTAAATGTGTATATGTGAACACTTTCAAATACATTGCGTATTGCATATAATAACATATAAACATTTTACAAAATGTCCCTTAGAGGACAGGCAAGAAACTATGCGAAGTGCAGTACAGGACACGTCTTTTTTACAATCAGTGAGGTTGTCCTCCCCATCTGATATCTACCAATATGCTGAGTGCACTTACACAAAAAGGACTTTCCTTCAAGCTTTGGCTCTGTATGTAAACACAAACAACAACGAGCATCGTTCCAGCCATCACCAAAAGGGGGCAGGGTTCGTGCTCATGCTCATGGGCTCAGGGCTCTGATCCAACGAATTAATATACTGGTTTCAGATTACACCACCCTATATAAAAATGTTATATACGTATACATGTAAGGCAAAACAGTGGGATGTTTTGCGTCATATAGCAATACTTTTGTAAATTCTAATGTATGTAGATAAGAATAGACCACTATTGTTTTCAAAAAATAAATATATGATTCTATTTAACTACTAAGCAGATGGGCCTGCCAAAACACTAGATTTTAGGTTAAAAGCAAATATGGCTTTTAACAAAACATTTATTAACACATCCTATGTTTAGTTAGGTATCCCGTAAAGCAGATTACAATTACCTTGGTTTATCTACAGCTTTTCCTGGGTGTCATCAGCTAGTTGTTAATCAGTGGTCCAGATGTGTTGGTCGAAGACGTGATACAGAAGAGGCCATCACTGCAGCTGAAGACATAGAGCAATTTATTATGAACCAACACATTAATTATGACATCAGCTACCAGAACCATACCTTAAACTGCTCCCCAGAAGAGCCTCGGATGTAACACCAGAAATGATTGACAGTATCTTTCCTTCACGGCAGGATTCACTGTGGTTCCTCGCTGTACCAGCACAAAAGCAAGATGTCACAATTTTAACTGTTGTAATTCATTTTCTTGTCCAGACGGGTGAAAATCCAATCACTGACTAGATGTATTTCTGGACTGGTTACTCTGCCACCATTTAAAATATTAATTATATATTAATATATTCACGATCAGGACTTACAAACCTATTCTCAAATGACAGCTTCTTTTGCAGTGATGACGCTCAGCCTCAGGACCAGCTGCAGTTCAGCTTCAACCACAGTAACAAAGTAAAGACACGTAAGCAAAAACATAAGAAAATGGCTTCTACCTCAGTAGATCACAGTCAGTATCACTCGGCTTCTAACACACTAAGAGGTGGATGGAGATGAAGACGGAGGTTGTGTGTCTGCTGAGCATCAAAAGAAAGGAAAAAAAGAAAAAACTCAAGTGTTTCCAGTTTCCAGGCTCAACGTATCCTGCATTTGTGACAGTTGTACGAAACATCATATTCAACTGTGTGATAACTACTAACTCAGAAATGATTAAAAAAAAAAACCTAGCTCTAAAAATAAAAACCACTAACATAATATTATCTGAACTGAATGGAGAATAAACTACTGCCGCTTGCGATAAAAATAGCAAAGAGCATGGTAACTATTGAAACCAACAGCATTATCTTATCTAATAATGACATTTACAAACATAATACTGAGAAGTCGAGATCAAATAAACAAGGGTAACACAGTCTAATACCAAACAGACTTAATAGCACATGATATAGACTGTAAGAAAATATACATGATTTACTAATCCAACAGCAGCCATGTCAGGCATCCGTCTGTCCTGCAGCTCTATGTGTCCATGTCTCTTCCTGTTGTCCGACGAGTCCTGTATTGACTCACGTTTGGGCTCTTACTCTGTTAATTGTTTTCCTTTCTTCTTCTCCTTTGACAAAACCTCATATCTCCTTCTTCTATGAGCAGACAGACAAAACCAGGTTGTTCGGTTCGACTGGAAGCTGGCAGGTGTTGGTTTCTTAGTTAGTTCAAGAGCAGGAGATGCAGACCCTCACGCACACCAACTGCCGTTCAGCCTGTTTTGAGTTGTACTACCGCAAACATAATTTTACAAACATTATGTTAAGATTTTGAAGTTCCAGTCCATCCAACTATCTTCTTCTGCTTATCTGGTGTAGGGTCACAGGAAGGGAGGGTGGGCGAGTGGGGTGAGCTTCATAGATCATATTCCCCCCAATGTGTCCTGGGTCTTTCCCGGGGTTGCCTCTCAGTAGGACATGCCCTGAAGACCCCACCAGAGAGGTATCCAGGAGCATCTTTCCCAGATGCCTGAGCCACCTCATCTGGCTCCTTTCAATGTGGACGAGCAGCGGCGCTTCTCTGAGCCCCTCCCAGACGACCGCGTTTCTCATCCTATCTCTAAGGGAGAGTCTGGACACCCTGCAGGGAAGCTCATTTCTGCCGCTTGTATCCGCAATCTTGTTCTTTCGGTCACTACCAACATTTAGCTGCCGGATGGTGGACCACAATTTCCTTGGGGGCATCGGACGTCACTCCTCATGGCCTCTCCAAACTCCTACCATGCCCAGGTTTTTGCCCAAGCAACTGACAAAGCCAGATTCCGCTTGACCTGCCGGTACCTATCTGATGCCAGATAGATTTTACCAGAGTCCCACAGCCCAAAAAGATTTTACCAGAGTCCCACAGGCCAAAAAGGCCCTATAGGACTCCTTCTTCAGTTTGACAGCATCCCTAACCAGTGGTGTCCACCAGTGCATTTAGCGATTACCGCCATGACAAGCACTGACAACTTTACAGCTGCAGCTCCAGTCAGCTGCCTCGACAATGGAGGCACAGAACATGGTCCACTCAGACTCTATGTCCCCTGTCTTTCAGGGACATGGTATAGGCTCTGCCTAAGATGGGAGTTGAAGCTCTCTCTGAAAGGACACTCTCCCAGACATTCCCAGCAGAACCACACAATACGTTTGGGCCTGCCAGGTCAGACTGGCATCTTTCCCCACCACCAGCCAACTCGCCACCAGATGGTGATCAGTTGACAGCACCGCTCCTCTCTTCATCGATCTGCAACCTAGGGTGTCCTGATGCCCAGTGTACATATGGACATTCTTGATGATCCATGATGATCCATGCTTGAACCTTGTGTTTGTAATGGACAATCCAGGATGAGCACAAACATCCAATAATAAAACACCTTTTGGGTTTAGATCAGGGGAGCCGTTCCCCCCAATCACCCCCTTCCAGGTCTCACTGTCATTGCCCACATGAACATTATTTGTTTTTTGAAGTTCTATTCTGTTACTTTTAGTATAATTTCATAAAGAAATTACACTAAAAATGTAAATGGAAGTTATAAGATTTTTTGGAAGCAATAAAACAATAGCACTTAACAACAACACAAGCAATTAAAAATGAAAAAAAAAAAACAAGTGTCGAATCTGGAAATTACTATGAAATCTTATATAGCTCCTCTTGTCAAGTAAATGTTAAAACTAGACCCAGAATGATCTTTAAATGCCATTTAAGAATGGGAATTACACAAGATGTTTGAACAAAATATAAAGCAAGATGTAAAATAAGTCTTATACACCAAATAACCTGATCTCCTGCTGTGAATGATGGCCATAAGTATAGTCCTAATGGATGTCGGCTGAGGAAGGGTAGGATACCAATTTCAACCATACAGGAGTTGGCATTTATTGGTACATAGCAGAAAACACACATGTAAGATGAACCCATGGATTCAAAATGCCATATTCAGAACATTTTGTCCACTGATGATAAGAAAGTCATATACATACACAAATAGTTAGTTTGTTTGGCATAGCCAGTTTCCTCAGCAGAGACAATTTGCCCTTAACTCCACCAAAAACTAAAACAATTAAAAAAAAAAAAAGGAGAACAGTATAATATCCCTTCACCAAAGACAGGAGAACATTGTTTTTTCAGACCAGTAAGAGATAGGACAGATGTTCTACAAGTCCCATCCACATCTGTATTTATGTGGTCAGTGTAACAGGTTATAATATAACCCTGTTTTGAACATTTTTTACTTTTGATTCCCAAGAAAGATTAACACCATCCTGCTGTGATACTGACACAGTGGAAAGATACAGAAAATATGAGACAAATTCAAAAACTATGAAAATTAGTTTAAAGTCAAGTGACATTTTTAGCCCCCTCGTCAAAACTAATATTGTTTCAATTTTTCTTTTCAAGCATAAATTAAGATTAAACACGGTTTTACCAATAAATTTGCTCAACATGCAGGTATGAAAGTACACTCTCCTTCATGCTTCTTCTAAAGAAATAAGAAAGATCCTTTGGTCGGGTCCGAAAATTAAGTAATATTAACCAAAGCTAAGCAAAAAAACATAATTAATCATAAGTTTTAGTATTTTTTTGACAAGAAAATGAGTGAAATTGAAATTAAAAGCTGTATGAGAGAAACTAAGAAGACAAATAGCAGCCCGGTGCTCCAGATCATGAGCATGTGGGGCTGGTACTATAACATCAGGAGTTTAGTTTGGTTACTGGTCTAAATATTTAGGTGTGTGTTAACACAATGCCAAGAGGGAAAAACATCAGCATTTATCTTGGTTACAGTAGCTTGGAAGACTTAATTACCCAATTTTCAAACAAACTGGATCCCATTGTTCTACAGACAGAATGATTTTCCCAAAGTGGAATACATTGAAGACATCCGGCAGTACATGTTCCAGCAAGTTCAACCCAAGGTCAGACTGTGGACACGCCCGAGTAAGAAAAGGAAAGTACTTATGTAAGTATGATAAGAAGAATACTGAACAAGAGACTGAACAAATGTGGATTTAAATGTTCTCTTGAATATTTTATGTTGTTGTATCTTTGTTTTTTGTTTTTTTCGGAAGGCTAATATGCAGCATTTAACACAAATACAATTTGAATGCAACTTGCTTTTAAATAGTCCATAAAATACATTTAATATTTTGCCCTAAAAATGAAAGCCCCCCTTACTATTGTAATTATTAGTTTAATTACATCCGATAGCTATCAGGCCCTGCAGCTCTACCAACAGGATCTGCATGTATAGAAGTGGCGCAGGATGGACTAAATTAATTTCACATTTGTGGCTCATGCAAACTATCAGCAGTGCTAACATCTAATAATCCTTTTTAATGCTTTCATCAAATGACACTAAATACTGTGGAGATACAATAACAATAACGATGAGGATTTTTGCCACAGTAAAGATCCTCACAAACAGGAAAGAGAGAAGAAATCACTTCCTCTAATCGAATGCTCTGCCCTTACATGGTGATGAGTGATTATTGGCTTATCTCATTTCCCACATATTCCACACATCTCATTCATAGTTGCTGTACATTTTTGTCTTGAAGCCCAAAATAAACTGAAGGTATCTTTTTTTTCTGTTTTACAATAATTTTTGCATCTGCATGAAAAAATAAAGTAATTGATTCCTTCCCTCATCCCATTCACACCTTCAGCCAGTTGCCTATGCATTTGTTGCAGTCGTCCCTGTAAAGTATTCATTAGTGAGTTAATTAACAACGGGCTGCACTTCATTTTAAATGGATACTTAGGTTACTTAGGTTCCAGGTTAATAAAATAGCAGTACATTCTCTTTTTAAGTTAATGATATATTGTTTCTAATCCTCCTAAAGGCTGTTCATTTTCTAAAGCATGAGTTGTATTGTTATACTTTTATAAGTTTAGTGCTCATTAAATAAGAAGAGAATTACTTCAACCAGGCAGTTGCTTTTCTTTTTGATTGCACTGTGACAACACCTTAAATAGGTAATTTCATGTCGAGCTATGTCTTCCTTTGTGGGACATAAAATGATATACATGCAGCAGAGCAAACAAAATAAAATGATGGAATTTGTAAACTACTAATGTCATTCATCTAAATCGTTGTTAATGGCTCTATAACACATCAGCAATTGTAGGTAACTCCTTACATGATGGATGATTGAGGAAATTGGCACAACTTGCTTTGCAGGTCATGTTTTTATATGGATTTCTTATATGTGTGAAATGTGCTCATAAATTGCTCCTGTCACATGGTGTTTGCTTTCATATTTTACAAAGTTTGGCTTTATCAGAATAGTTTCATTTTTATTTGTATCACAATGTTATGGGGTTTAAATAAGCAATAAGTAAGGATAGGCTACAATGTGGAAAAAGAAACAATGGTGTCACTAAGATTACATCAGATGTGCAGGTTGCTACAATATTTTATGTTCTTGTTAAGCAAGAAAGAGCGTTTTTGTTGTTGTTCATGTCTTTAAGATGTCGTAGCAGGAAAAATGTAGTTGATGGCCAAACTCTCCAGGAAGTGGCAACGGCTATGAATGGCTCTTTAAACAACATTTCATATATTTGTTTTTGATTTATTTTGTATATTTTTTATCTAATCATTTTATATTTGTATTTACTTTCTTTTTCTTTTCTGAAGCAATGTCTTGGTACAGTTCAGTGTGTGCTTTGGGTCATTGTTGTGTTGTAAATAAAGAGTAGTTTCACACTTTGACTTCTTCACTGAAGACAGAAGGTTTTGCTCCAAAATATCTTGTTATTTGGAGCTACTCATTTGCCCATCTATTGTGACACGTGGAGTCTGGCCAAGCCAAAGAAATGCCATCCCAAAGCATTAAGCCATCTCCACTGTGCCTTACTGCTGGTATGTTGTTCTTTGGACGGGGCTCTGAACTGGTTTAACACCTAAAAGTTAAGTATTTGTCTCATTAGACATTTTTTCACATGGTTTGGACTGAATCATTGAAGAATGTGTCTTGTACAGAAAACAACATTCTATGATGCAGTATTAATGTTGTCGTTCAGAGGTAAAGGACCCAAATGCAGGAGTTACAAGGAGCAGATGGGTAACAGCAGAACACTGCAGGGAGCAACAAGGAAGCGCGTCTGAGGCATGACAAGGAGCATGGCAGCAAATATCGGCAAACTACTGAGAAGGAAAGAGCAGAGGCTTACTAGACAAGTGTTGATGGTCAGGAAACAGAGCACCAACACAGGAAGTCAATTCAGAAAGCACGTAGAAGGGAAAAGACGTTCCAAGAAAACATCATCCAAAACAAAGTCAACACCAAAACCAAAATAAAAATCCAAGGGCGAAGACGTTCCATGTTAAAATGTATTTACCATGTAGGCTTCTGTAAATATCAAACAAGCCATCTTTGTAACATCATTTAACTCTATTCATAACTACTTTATTTCTCAAATTAGGCATTTTGGAGGACAGTGCAGTAGAAATATAAATGGTCCTCCATGAGAAGGAGGATTGCCGTTGAACTAGCAGTCTCTTCCAAATCAGTGCCGTCCAGCATCTTCTCCATCCCATCTCTCTAGAATGTTGTCCTAGAGAGAATGGTACTTCAAATTCTCGTTTGAGGCCATGGATGCTACATCCTGTGGACTAAAGAGGTGACCAGCCCTCAGTTCTTATCAGCCCTCGGTTCAAAAGCCTGCATCTCTGTAGGTTTGGGAGTGCATTAGTGCTTATGGAATAAGTGCACGGCATTTCCTCCAGAGAAGGGCTTGTATGTCACAGCATGACCATGCAAAATCACCCGCTGCAGCCTGCATACATCACAAAAGGATCGGTCAGAAGCAGAAGAGACCAGGTGCTGGTCTGGTCTGTCAGCAGCCCAGACCTTTTTACCACTTGAAAACATATCGTCATGAAACAAAAACAGAAAATGACCCAATGGCTGTTAACCAGCTCAAACGCTGGATCAGATAAGATTGGAACAAGGAAAATGCACCCCACATCTTCATGAAGCGGTCTCAGTTCCCAGATTTTATGGACCACAGTGAAGATGCTACTCCGTGGAAAACATCACCCATGTCTCAACTTTTTTAGACCTGATGTTGTTACCGTAAAATTCAGAATTACAATTTTCTTTCTTAAGATGGTACATTTCCTCAGGTTAAACATTCAACATGTTTTCAGTATATATTGTGAATTATGAATATAATTGTTTGAATTGTGAATTATTGTGATTTATGCAATTTGAAAATCATTGTATTTTTTTTAAATTTTTATGTTACTATATACATAGCCTACAAATTTAATAGTCTTCTATCATATTACAGTTCCCCTCTTTGCCTTTAAAATATATTCAAGTAATGGAAGGTCTTATTAAAGCAGACAAGTTCATTTGTTTAAGTCATTTAGGGCACATGGGTCCCTAATGGCTAATGATTTATTACAGGAAAGAATTCAGCATTCAGGCAACCACGGGCCTGCCAGCCTGCCAACTACAGAGATGTCACGTTATATAGGAAATTAGTGTCAGAGGAAGTTACTGTTTTGGACTTGTGAATTAATCAAGAGCAGACAGAGAAGAAGTAGATGGCCCTGTCACGCTGTTCTCCTCCACTCAGGTTGCGCCGATTCCTTGAGAGTACATCAAAGGTAGGAGCCACGAGAGCTGGCAGCCTGGAGAGGTGTGCAATAGGGATGGCGGGTCTGCTAGGTTGAAGGGTGATTAGGATGGGTGCTATGACAGAAACGTGAAGAGAGAAGGAGTTGGAGAAAAGACATTGCTCTACAGCACTCATCCCCCAACTTTAGATTCATTACAACTGCTGTACAAGTACTTTGAGGAGACAGCAAGTTTTTGCACATTGTTGGAAACGTGGAATTTCAGAGTGACTCTTTGATTACCATTACAAAAGGCAATGATGGGAAAGTCGTGAGACACAAAGACAATGCAAGAGCTTATTGTTGTCTGCAGCTCTCCGAACATCTTTGTAGCAGATCGGCTGTGGAACATTTGTGGGATCCTGGTTCTGGGAACGGACTTGTGACATTTTTGTGTCATTTATTCATTCAACGTCAGTTTGGTCATTTTGCGAAGTCAAAAATGTAATTTGATCATCTGTTGGGAGCCTGTCTCCTGTTGGGTCAGCAGATTGTGGAAAACATCGCAAATCTTCTTGCTACCTATTGCCTTAATCTTCAAAGTAAATAAGTTCCAGAATTTTTGCAAGTTAAATTTCAAACAGGGGTTAAAAATTCAATTACAATGTATAATTACGAACAGAATTTAAGGTTGCACCTTTGGAAGGTATGTGAATTAACTTCAGTATTTCCATTGAGGCGTGGAGAGATCATATCGTTTTAATTATTTTAACCTTTCTTTTGGAATATTACCCTAACTTTCTGTCCTCTACATTCACACAGCTTCAACTTGCAGAAGTCTGCTCATGCAAAATTCAATTCATCATTTACCAGCAAAGTACAGAGTCACAGATGTGACACTGAAAATTTGAAAATCACTCAGCGGGAAGATTTTCGATCGCAGGCGCACAGAAAACATGGAGTCAGAAATCTCTCACTTCCTAAAGGTGATGTTCTATGAAAATTTAATTTGTGAAGCAGCAGAGCTTTTTAATGTGTAAATGACGCAGTGACGCTTACAGTTCTCTTCATTTTCAAAGTCTCTGTGGAGGCTGACCAGGGATTTGTAAATCGGGAAGAGCTATAAAAGTTTGATCTGAATTCAATGGCTCGTTAAAAGAATTGATTAATTCAGGGGAAAAGCAGAGCACATAGAGCTGAGTTTAAAAGGACAGCTCTAAAAGAGCACATTATTCCCTGCCACTCCACAAATACACACATATTCATACATCAGTGTGCTTTAAAAGACAAAAATAGATTTTCCCTACAGTGTATTCTGTCCATGAGCTGCAATTTATTTTAAGCTCTGGTTTGCCCCCTGCTGTGTGTTGGCCTGAGCTGCTTCACAATCTGCTGCCACGGTCCATTAGTGCATAAACTAGCAAACTCATGTCATGCAATTATACACAGGAGTGAATTTATGCCACATCCACAGAGGCACTTGATTCATTTAAGAGATTACAAAGTAGTTATAAATCATGATGATCAAAGCAATGAGTTTCCTTTAAATAAATATTAAAAAAAAGTTTTTGGGGACGAAAACATTGTTAAAAAAATCTTCCCTTAAGGACATGATTTCCTGCATTTAAAAAGCATGAGTGAGTTATTACTTTGTTATACTGTAAGCGAGCATGAGGTCTTATTTAAAGACTACATCACTGTCCGGGTGGATGTAAAGGACTGCAGCGGTGAGGAGCCCAACTGTGAGTCAACACTGCCACCCTTAGGCATGAAATAGAGTAACAACAGAAAATTCTTTGTACCGTGTATCCAAGCTGCAAGGTTTTTCCAAAGGTCCAGTGCAGACAAAGTGAAAAAAGAGGAGAAACAGACATGTGAGATGAGCTTAATTTTTAATTAAACATTGTTCTTCATAGCTCTTATCTGTTTCCAGTTGCTAATAAACTGATTTACAATTACTTTTTATATGAACAGTGATGCAATTATACCCACAATAAAACTTGTCGATGTGAATAAACCCATTTGTTGTGAGACTCCAGCTACACATTTATTACTGTTTGAAAATACTGACCCATTTTTTCATTCAGATAATGTTGTCAGCATTTTGATCTATTAACTACCAATAAAACTAGATTACAATACAACACAGGAATGTTTATATATGTGATTTATTTTATGATAAATGATCTAATAATTATGTATTTAGTGTGGTTAATTATGATTTAATAACTACATTGCAACTTTAAGGGTTAAATTGCTTTCTTCAGGACAGAACCAGGCCAGGGTTGCGAGAGTCATGTGGCACCTGCTGTCGGCTGACAGTTTTCATTACTCTGCCCCTGCCCCCCTCTGATCTATTAGTCACTGTCATCCAGACACCTCCCATCCCTCACTCTCTCTTACAAGCACACAAACTTATACACAAAGTCACAGTCCAGAGACGTAAACAGATTGTTGCAGCTAACCAGAGGGCATCTTGGGATGCTGAGAGTAATGACACTCAATGCCACATGATCGCTGAGGTGAGCGAATGTGTGTGTATATTCAGCCTCCACTGGCTCACTGTGGGTGTGTTCCTCTGCTGCTGAAGATGTTCTATCTTTAACCGGGACTCTACTTTAAAGATTGGACGTCATTGTCAGATTGAATTCAATGTGGATTTCTTTTTTTATTTGGTTCTTGTTTTAATTGGGAAATGGTCGTCAGACCTGATTTTATTGTCATAACCCAGTAAAAAAGAAAAGAAAAAACGAAGCTGAATACATAATCTAAAACGTTGGAAGATGCAGAATCTGTACATATGCAAAGATTGTTCACACTAAACAAATGTATTTTAATCTTATTTTATGAGAACGATTACGTTTCCTTTTGCATATATTGAGATGTTAAAAAAAAAGAATAAAATAACAAACCACTCATAAACAGTACAGTATATTATCCACTTATGGTAAGAACTACATCAGATTGTTGAGTCCCAGTTTTGGTATTAACAGACTCATGAAGAAAATATTAGCATTGAATCACTGACACAGATGGAGTGTACATTCTCCATTCACATTCCCAGTTTTTCCTTTTTGTCGTGAGAACACACCAACATAAAATGGTGGGTACGTGTATAGGTGCCCTTTACAGAGGTTTAAAAATATGTAAACGATTAATTCCAGGTCAAATGATTATTTCCTGGTCTGTTTTCAATCTGTTAATTGTCTGTGTAGTTTTCTCATATTTCAGTAGAACTGCAAGTGACACTGCCGCAGTGTCCTTTCAATGAGAAAATAGAGTATTTTCTTTGGAAATGCTACCACTTAGTCTTTAGCTCATAACTCATAGGTCCAAATTTTATGTTGTCATTCTCCTCTAAAGTCCTTGTCAGTCCTGTGAAGAGTTAGACTAACATCAGGTTTCAGTCCACGTCTTTGACTGACCTCCACACTACAAAGCTCCAACACAGAGTTTTGGCTACTGTTCGGCGAGCTCAATACCGGCATATCCCCTACAGAATATAACTCTGGCATGGTTTTAGCCTGGTTCTTGCTGGACCGGATAGCCCACAAACTTCTGTGAGAAGTAAGGATTGCATTCTAAATTAAGGTAAAATATTAAACTTGATTGATGCTATCATATCCTTTCTTCTATCCCTGCAAAGTATAGGCAAAAAAAGTGTCAAAATGTTCAAAATAAGTAGTGGCTTTCAACCAGTGGGCCATAAATTTTGAAGTTGAGGCTTTTCAAGATTTATCTTAGGCCGGTCCCCTTAGTTTCAGTTATGTCAGGTAAAAGGATGCTACATGGCACTATGTAAGCCAGCCTCCCTCCTAGGGGTGAGCTGTCTAACTTAGGTCAGCTCCAGGTCTTCTAGCTTCAGCTCCCAGGCTCTCACACCATTCCTCCCCACTATATGTCATCTACTGGAAGTGACAGCCCAGAGGCTGGACTGTTTTTACCAGAGGGAGGCTAAGCTGCCTGACAATTCCTGGCTGTCAGTTAAAATTCTAAGACTGAAGTCTATAAAACATTCACAATGAACTGGGAATATACAAGGTTTTGTATAAAAAATATGGTGCGCTATAGTGACAAATGCATGGAGTTAAATCCGTGTTGCTATCAGGACGGCTGCCAAAGCGAGTTCTTTGTCTCCCTGAACACATTGAGGCCTCTTACCAATGCTTTGGCACTGAGGAGCCTTGTGCATTGACAGGAAGCATTTTTAGCTCTCACTGGGTCTGTTTATTCATCAAAATGAGAAAACAAGTTACACTGTCAAGCGTACAACTGAAATGCAAGATACAGAGGGCGTATACACGTGCAGGGATGTTTCTAAGGCCATGATTGCGGACTATGAAATAAAGATGGGTTTACTCACGTTCAAGGATCTTTTCTGTCCCTCAGGTTATTAAGTCATGTGTTTTAGCATTTAATTAGTGGTTTTGCACCTCTAAATCAGAACCACTGTTTTAGAGTGGGGTTCTGGGTGGATGTGTATATCATCCCATCATTCAATGGGACGACATACACATTGAAAGAATACCTAATTTTTATGAGAGAAGAAAAACGTTTCACTTATATAGACTTGTCACTTGTTCAGATGCTTTATCCTCTTCAAATGTCCACAGAACTTTCTATCCAGATTTATTTTAAGTCTTATTCAAGTCCATCTGAAATGTACAGTAGTTATTTCAATGTTGTTTTTCTTATTGATTGCAAGAAATCCCTTTCTTTGAACAAAGCCAACAGAGGAGATCAGTGCTCTTTTAGATGATAAGAATGGATTAATTGCTGGTCTCCCTTTACAGAATGCAGTTACTGCCAACCTTGTTAGTAACATCAAAATGTGTTTAATTTAGCATTAAACCTTTTATCTGCTGTACCTCATGTAGCAAGATTTTTCTAACGAGACCTAGGAGGTCACAAGGAACTTGCTTATTAATTACATTCCACATCAAAGGTAAAAATAAACATGCCAGTGGACTGGACTGAACGCACCTTATGCTCTGTTCAAGGGCGGCCTAACATGAAGTCACTTTTAGATGGATGGAGATCTGCAGGGAAGCCAAGAGTGCCTGGACTTGGCTGTTTTACTTATTTATTTATTTTGCTTTACCGCATGTTTTCTATCGTGACAGTAAGAACAGATGGTAATGGATAATAATTGAGAATGAAAAGGAGAACAATGAAAAACGGTTGTTCTTTTTCTTCTTTTAATTAAGCTTGTTTGTATCACAGTTTGGAGTGAACTTAGCGACATTTTTGTTTTTTTACTTTGAATACAGAAACTGAAATAAATGAGGTTCGTCTCTCTGCTTGTTTTGTAAAAAAAAAACCATCACATTCGGTCCTTGGTGATACTAGAGAGAGGCCCGGCTCTGAAAAGCATGATCTCATTTGCTTGATCTGCCAGCTGGCTAATTGTAAGTAGCCTGCAAAAGACACAGCACGAGGGCTGTCGCCTCATTGTCTTTTACTATTGTGTGAGTAACAAGAACAAGCAGTGAAAAGTGTTTATGCTGTGACACAAGCATGTAACAAGACTTCTTAGGTCCCGTACTGGATGATGTGTGTGTTCAGCTAAGACCGTGCATGTGCGCTTCAGCGTGCTTGTGTGGATTAGCTGAGCTCACAAAATAAGCAGTGTGTTCCGTGTGGACGAGTGCCATCTCATTTTTTTTGTCAACAAACACCTGTTTATTTTCTGCTAATTAATTGTTAACATGGTTTCAATTTGTCCAGCAGTTTGCTCTTGCTAAAATTAGCTTCCTCGCTTGCTGACAAAGTACAATGTGCAACTTATCATTGTCACAGATGAATTATATGAGTCGATACAAACAGATTTAGAAACTAGATCAAAATGACATATTCAGCTTCAGGGCTGTACATTCTCAGAAAAAGAAAACTGAAATGTATGCAGTAGGTATTACAGGTAATTCTGTACTTATAGGTCTTTAAACTCACACGTGTTCAGTGGCGACATCAGTAGAGGGATCACAGCAGTTTTTATGGACAGTGATTTAATTGGATTTAATTTCTTCATGTTCTTTTGCATTCATGTTGAGACATTGTTCTCCGTGGATAATGCTCTCACAGAATCAGTGAATACAGTGTTGTCCCAGAGAGAGGCACTGTAGGAAAACATTCAGCTCTGCGACTGTTAGACCTGAACTGTAAAAATATGAAGACAAAGACAAAACACAGGAGGCTGTCTGAAGCATTTTACTGTGGCTTTCACAATATACATAATTTTGTTCTTTCAGGCCTATAACACATCCTAAAATATGATTTGTACAATGAAACCATAACCACTTTGTAATGTTGCCCACAACAGTAAAAAAAAAAAAAAAAAAAAAAAAAAAGATAAAACAAAAAAACAAAACATGGCATTGAGGATACAAATAAATGAAGCCTTTCAGGCAGGACTTTAACCTTTTTTTGTCCAGGTGCCAGAAAGGTGGTTATTTAAAATCTACCATCCACTCCATTTTTTTATAAGCCATTTTTATTGCCATCAAGTAACTAACTGCATTGAAAAAAGTAAATAAAATATTGATTGTAAAAAATGTTATTAAAGCAAAGAAGCATAGTTCTTCAATTAAATGAGATGTTTTGCTCTTATTATGTTTTATTTGTATTTATCTTATTTTTCATAAAACACTACCAAAAAAGCAGCTTTGTTGAATTTCCTTTTCTAATCTTCCACTGGTTATTCTTTTTCGTGAACATAAGGGCCTCCTCTCCATCTGCACTGCTCTTTTCCTTGGGCACTCGCTTTTCCTTCATGCTTGCAAACCTCATATAAAATGTTCAGATTAAACAAACACTTTCTGGATGCATTTTGTGGAATGTCAAAAGCTGTTAGATTAGTACTTATTATGTTATGGTTTATGTACCTGCCATGGTGGCAGTGTTTTATTTGACATCGTTCGTAAAGCCCCGTTTGGGTTTAGAGTGACTTGGCCAGATGCTTTGGTGGCTGTTGAAAGGAAAAATCTGCAACGTTTCAGCAGTTGGTAGTTTATTGACGGCCCCTAAATGAGACCATGGCAGATAAGTAGTGAATGTCTGCTGAATGTCCAACATAAAACTAACTTCAACGCAGTATTCACTGACTTTAGACATTTACACAGATAAATGTTTCCCTGTCCCCAGTGAAATTTACGCCAATGCTTTTGAGGAGTTTTTTTACTCCCCCATATTTGTAAAAATGCTACTCTTTTTACATATTTTTTTTAATTAAAACATCACCCCTTCATTCATACTGCTTTTTTTTAAGCTAAATCATTATGATAATCAACTGTTTGAAATTATATAAATGACTTCTTTCCTAATTGCTATTTCTCATTTGTTTTGAATCAAAGGAACCATTTCATGCCCCTTTTCCCACACTGACGCACATGTCTTGGGTCTTGATGAAATGTGAGGAGCTTTGGACAAAATAACACAAGTATACAGTACAACACCAACCTATTCAACCATTTTCAATTCAGTGAAAGCAGTGTTAACACAATAAACTACCCACTGGCAAGGTACAGCATAATTTGAAGTTAGCTGGCGATGAAAAGGGGGAACATGAAAAATGTTTCTCCAGTGTCACGAGTGTGAGATGTTGGTTCACTAAGGGACACTTTTCAGATTGAGGTAGCCCCTTTAAAAGTGACATGTTAGTTTAATATCAGAGTTTTTGAGTTGGTTGTTAATTAAAATAACCTGCTCTGATGTACATGTCCTCCTTCATAATATTTTATAATTGTAAAAGACTTGAAACAAGCCACCTGGGGTTTCTTTGCTTTTATTCTTGAAGACATTTCATTTTCCATCCAGAGTGCATCTTTACATTCAAACTGAGGATGTCTTCTGGATGGAAGGTGAAACGTCTTCAGGAGCAAAAAAGAGAGAAACCAGCCTTTGAGAGTTATTAAGATCTGGATGAGAGTCTTTGCCAACGTATATTTTACAATGTTGAGGTTGTTTTTCAGGGTTAATCGTGCAGTAAACCCCCAACAGAAGTACTTTTGATAGCAGTGGGCATAACATTCTTTGTCTGAAAATGTTTACCATTATTTATTTATTTTTCTGATTAATTCTTTCCAGATGGTTTGCGTCTAATCAATTCATGGCGATCAGTAATGAATGCTGAGCATGCTATTAAGGACAGCTTTGTTGCTCCCAGGGGGATGCTTCTAACAATACTTTGCATAGTTTTTTATAACTAATCACCATATTAAGAACAGACAAGCACGCTGCATTAGTGAAAACAACGCAAAAACAGGACTTTTTCTGATGTGAAGACATTAAATGAAAACAAGATCACTACAGTAGCTGCAGAAAGGGTGTGTTCCTGTAAGTCTGCACCTTCATTTATCTTAGAAACATAAGATCTAAAAAATAATAATACTCGTTTTATCCTTTAATTACCTAATTCGACTGTCTAAAAAATTGTTTCTGATAGTTCTGTGTAAATGATGGATTCAGCTCTTATCTCTTGTCTTCCTTGTGAACTCAAGTACTACATTTATACACCACATGTGGAAAAAGCTTGTAGAGAACATTTTTAGATGTTTCCTTTCATACACCAAGAAGGTCAATCGAAAGAAGAATAAGAATAAATAAGAAATGAAAACACAAAGACATTCAGCTACTTTCTTCAATTTAATATGTCGGTATCAAAAAATTAAAATGAAATTAAAACTAATTTCACCTTAAAGCTAATTTATATCCTGCGTTTAGTTAGGTTATTCTGTGCAAACACAGCCCTCTGAACGTTGAGAGTTTCAGTAGCTGGCTCAGTAATTCTTGCATCATGGCACTAATTAATAACATGATGAATCCCGCTAAAAGATATCACACATACTTGACTTTTTTTGTTTTGTTTGGGGGTAATTAAAACAGCATTAGTTGTATTTCTGTTGTTATTTGAAATGATGTCAAGAGGCGTTTTTTTGGAATGAGGTTTTTTATTCTCCCCAGAGAACTTGTGTCTGGAAAAAAAAGTGAATCTGATGAAACGCTGGCATCAGATGCTCACTGACCAGCACATTATTGATGCTTTTTGTAAAATAGTGTGTGAACTGTGCATGTGTCTCCTTAATCCACAAATGAAATCCAAGGTCACTTTTCTTTTATGGTCTCCTTTCCCCACCCTTTTATTGTCCTCCACCAATATTTTAGGACACCTGCTTCAAAACACCAACTCTAGCTTAAAAACTAGGCATCATTTTTATATCTGTAAGACGAAGAGGCGGGGCATTGTCAAAAAGTTGAGCCTTGTCAAAGAGGTGGTAGCTTCCTTTGTGCTGCTTCAAACTGCCCTGACACTGCCTAAACCTAAATCAGAATATATCCACATTTTTTATACTTATACACAAAGGAAGGAAGCACAAAGGAACGTTTACAATTTACCCCCACCCCATTCACATGTAGATAAGTTGCTTTTACAACACTGTCCCAGATTTACTCGTGCTGGGTTTCTTGCTCTGTCACTTTCTCATTTTCTCTTCCTTCATTACTTTGAGTCTCTGGGTAGAATAAATACCACCGTGATTTTCACTGTAGTGCTGTGAGCCAGTTTTATTGTTGTTGTTGAGCGACAAAGTGCCATAAAACACAGATGTCATCAGAGAACACTGGGACGGGATTCTGAGTTAGTTCTGTTAGAGACGCGAGGCAGTAAGAACTAGACGACATTTCCTAAAAGTAACCAAATACTCCCTCAAGTGAAATGAAAACTGATATCTTTACATGAACATGACTGTGTGCTGCTTTCAAAGAGTGCATTATGACTGTGTTGGAAAGAAAAGTCAGTGGTTTAAATTATACTTTGGTGGCGACAGAGTGCCACCGGATTTTTCACCATGGTAACCCAGATACTGAAGAAGATGTTAGGTGTACATGCAAAGTGTGTTTAATGTTGTCATAGTGTGTATTTCAAAACAAAGCCTTCTGTATTCATAAAGCTAACCAAATAGTTTGGAAAAACTCCAGCCTTCATTGTTTTGAAGTCTGGCGTGGAGGTTTATATCTGCATCCTGCTGATATAAACCATGATCCAAATGGTGAAAACTGGCATTGAGCTTGATAAGCAAGTGCTGAATGCAGCTTCAGATGAGCAGTGTCTAGTGTCACTATCTGGTAAAAGCCATGATAAAATGCAGAGGGAAATAATTGAAGAACAGCACACTCTTACTGTTCGCAAAGTAATCAAGAGGTACCGTAATTGCAGCCAAGAGTTATTCATTTGATTAAATGATCATCACCAAGTATGAGCACCTGCATATATATAATAGAGTTTTGAATACGTAGAACTGCTGTCCATCAATGAGGTTATAAGGTTATTTCTAAACAAGTTTTACCCCGTCATTTTACAGTGACAAAGATTTGAAACAGTTGCCAGTTTTCCCAGGCAGGAATATCCCAGCAAATTCACCCCAAGGTCATATCATGTATGCTGGGTGAAATTCAAAAAGCCAAAATACTATATCTGAGATTTTACAGACCTCAGTTAGAGTTTTAAATGTTAAAGCTCATCACAGTAGAAGAAGAGAGCAACTGAACCAGCACAAATACCTCGTACTATCTATTAAGCATGGTGGTGGAGTGGTCGTCATCAGCACTGGTTTTACAGCAACCGGACCTGGCGCCTTACAGTCATAAAGGTGTACCATGAACTCCTCTTTACAGAAAAGTGTAGGCGAGGCCATGACACCAGTAGGTAAAACTTGGTAAACTTGGAGCATGCAACAGTGCAATTAATCAAAGCCAAGCAACAAAATGACAGCAGGATAATGAAGGTGTCGCAATGTTTCAGTCACAATTAAAACAAAAACCTGAACTATCCCATGATTCATAGTCTGCAAGCTCAATCATGGAATTAGTCATGGAATATTCCTTCATTTTGACACACTGCTCCTGCATTTTGTCTCAGTTTTTGTTTTTTGTCAGATTTATAATGCAACAACATAGTATGTATGTGATGTTGTTCTGATGGATGCTGAGGCCTCATTTAGGATATCAGCAAATGTTGAAAATAGTGTTGACCAACAATGAGAGCCAGCATTATAAAATTAAGAAATATAAATCTCTTTGGCAAATAAACCTTGGGTTTCATAAAACAGTCAACAAAAGTGTTTCTTCGGGATAAGTAGAATGCTGTGAGGCATCAAATCATTATTACATAACATCCTAAGTGACATTTTAGCACAAGAGTGTGGTTGTAAAAGCTTGATTACCAGCCCTTTTATTGAACAATTACACCTTCATTTCCTCACACACTTGTATTCGGTGATCTAATGAGGTTACACAGGACAAGCTTTCACAGAATAGGTGTTACACTGAAAGGCTGTGGAGCCAGTAGGTCAAACGTTAATTGCAAATTGTCTTAGTTCAAACAGAATAAAGATTGTAATTAATTCTGGATGGGACAAATTTATAGTGGTTTATCACACTAATGCATCAGTGAGGCCCACAATCAGTGATTCATGCATTCATCAAGAGCACTATTTAAAAAATAAAATAAAATTAAAGGGACAAAAGAGACAGAACTGTGAAATTATTACATCATAAATTAAGAAATTGCATCACTGACAATAGAATGAGGTATGCAACTACTCCATCTCAAGTACGATATCTAAGAATTAAAGTAGTACCATTTAAAATGAGTTTACTATGGAGCTCATTTTTTGTGTTGTGCAGCCCTGCTGCGGTTATGTATAATCTGCGGTATCTAATATATATTCAGTGGACAGCTGCCCTCTGGCTTTTGTGAATAAACTGATTTAGTAAAGCTGCAACACTAGTTGACTGAAGAGGTGGAAGGTGGCATTTTTTCCCCCTGTAGGAAATTGTGTGCGTAGCATGCTAAACATGTGAAATCAGTAGTAAGACTATTCTGGACAAGATCCTGGGGAGTAGCATGACACACTTGGGAATTCTGAAGGATAAGCAAGCTTCTGGATCTGGAAAAGCACACTTACCTAAGAAAAAAAGTCTCTCAAAAGAGTATTTCTTGTTAGAACCAAAGTCTAAATTAGGCATGAAACAAGCTCCTGAATAAATTCCCTCTCAGTGCTTGTAGAAAATGGAAAAATGGGCATATGACCTTGAACATTTTCTCTCCTTGGCATCTTTACCCAAACACTTACCTGAGTTTTTTATGGGCCAGTTGCACCGTCAGTTAGCACGTCTAATGAAGCTGTGGACTAGGACAATACTGCTTTCAACGCACCATTTTATGTTTAAACCCCAGTTGTGCTCCAAGCTGAAAGCAACTGTAGTGCTACAACAACCATGTGCACAGGTGATTCAAACTGTCAGGAACCATATGGACAAAGCTAAATATAAAAAATATGTAGAGTATCTTCTTTGGTAGCAGCCCTTTAGCCATCTGTCTTATCTGAAATTGAGGGTTGTGAAGTTCGTACAGCTCACATGAAATTCTGTTGTTTGTATGTATGCATCTGTGCATGTGTTTCACAGAATGTTTTTTTTTACTTCAATTTCCCCTTCTGGATAAATCAAGCTTTTTGTAACTGAATTGTATAATAATATCAAATGTGGAATTCATTTTCAAGGAATACTTGAATGGCCACCAAAAGTTATTTACTGCTGGACAAGGTGTCTAAGACCTGAACTAGAAAAGAAGGGGTGCACTTTCTGTGTATTTGAAGTCTGTATCACCAAAGAATAATTGCCAACATGCTTCAAAACTTTTCCTGCTGCTTGAGTCTGCTTTGATGTTGTTTATAAGGTATGAGTTAGGCACTGTGAGCATATCCATCTTAACATCCAGAGATGGCTGGGTGGAGGGAGAATAGGGGACAGAGATTGCTTCAACAGTTGCAAAGCTAAGAATTCTGCAAAGATTTGTGGAAAATATTTTGTGATTGATTTGATTCTTCTGCGACGCCAACAGTGTAATTGCTAGCTCAGAAATCATTAAGGAGAAGACTTTGTGTTTAAAGACACCTATTGAGCAAGTACAGCAGACCATTACCACAATGTGTTGACATCACAGATTGAGTTCACAATTATGACATAAGAGCAGCTGACTAACACCACCTTTCAGTGATGTTGATGTTGACTGCTGCATGTAACTTCAGTGTTTGTTTTTTTTAGTCCACAAACTACGTCTTCCTTTTGTTTTTGCCGAGATTTCTTTCTGTCTTAATCTAAAATCAAATCTCTACAACTTACTAATGCAGTGTTTCAGCACCAGTGATTGCAAATAAAGCATTGAAATTTAAGGTGTCAAAGTTTGTTGAAGCCAAGTGACCTTTTTTCTTTTTTAGTTCAGCAGAAAATAAATCTTTCCCTCCCATACTATTCTCCGGAAAAAAAAAACCCTGGAGACGTACCCACCATCTCCAAGGTCTCCAAGGTCAATATAGGTCAATGCAGCTGCTCCAGAGGTGTCTTGTTTACATCTTTAAGCAGACCAGTGCCTAAGAATATCTGCTTTGACTCCAGGCAGGATCATATCTAACTCTGTATTTTATTACACTTGAGGGAACATTGGCAGATTTTTCCTGAAGAAGTGTTATAGTTGGAGCAAGAAAGCTTTGCCTTATAGCTGTACCATGTAGATGGAAGGGAGCTAATTTTCAGTGACCTTCAAAGTTCCAGCTTCACAGTGTAAAAGCATAATGACTGTAATTATTACAAGGCAACCATCACTGCAAAATGACTAATGCGACCATTAAAGCCAACAACGTGAGCTGCTCTCTACAAGGAAAGTCTATGTAGGTGTCAACAGTCTCACAATGCAGCAGCACACTAATTAATACAGCAGAATCACTGGCTGCACCAGAACCAGGATCATCCAGGCCTGCGTTAATTGAAAGGCTTCTTATTTTCATGTGCTTGCTCCTCAAAAGGAGCCCACAGCATGTTGTGCTATAAATTAAATATTTATTGAGGGATGTCATTACATTGCCATTATCATTTAGATCACTTCATTAAACAACAAGATACATCATCAATGAGACAATCACAGTTGTTAAATAGAAAAGGGTAAATAAAGAAAGCAATGAGACTGCTTCACCTGCACATGCACTTCTAGTGCTGATGACGCTTATGTACGAACATGCTCAACCCTGCTAGTTTTCAAGGTCGCTGACTCGGGTTTGAGAGGTAATCACTGAACATCAGTACCTGACAGTGCTTGGTAAACAATGACTGTAAAAAGCATTAACTTAAAACAACGCAACACAGGAACACGTAAAAGGCTGAAATGAACAACACAGAAAAATAATGTGTAATGGAACTTTTTTTTTGTGCTTTTAAATTGAAAGAAAGCATGCTGGTACCACATGGTCTTTCTGTGTACTGAATTATTATTATTATTAACTGCTAACAGAGTGATCATAGAGCTTAATGTCCATTTTTCCCACATTATATAACGTATAATATTTTCATAACAGAGTCAAAAAATAAGTAAATGAATAAAAATCTCAGTTCTGTTTTTAAATAAAAGGTATGGGTTGTATGATTTATTTCCTAAATATGTCCATTTGTTGTGTTGTGTTGGGCTGGCAGTGTATATTTGAGAATAAAGTAAGTTTAGTGATATCTCTGTTACGGTCAAGAATGTCCCTTTTACAGCAGGAAGTCACAACCACCAAAGTAAAAACCTAAACAGAAAGCTGGCCATTTTTTTTTCTCCTAAGACTCTCATTCATCTAAAGATGTTTACACACTGCATGTTTTTGGCCATCACAAATGAAAGATGGCCATCTTGAAAGAATTATAAAAATATCCCTGATCCAAATCAGCTATCTCACATCATTTAATGTGAGTCATGCCATGGCCAAAGACTTCATGATGTAGTCTTCTGACCATGCCTGTACTCCTCTCACTTAGGTCCATCACCACCCCCAGATGCCACCACCTTCCCACACTTTTCTGCTAAGATTCATACACTTGAATTACAGTAATTAGGTCCTATAAAAACACAACAACAGCCACACCCCTAATTGTACACTTGTACATTATTTCTGCGAGGCATCATGAACTTAAGTACATTCTCACAATGTTTGACATGTCTAATGATTCTGAGAGGCACAGCACATCCAGAAGTTAAGCAAGTTTCTTCTTCCACCAGATGCTGGCACTATACCTGAGCAGCTAGATCTCTTCAGAGTGGAACTCTGATCACACACAGGAAATCTGAAGCCTCTAGGACAGTGCTGAACATAATACATGGTATTACCTGATGCCAACAGGTGGTAATACAATTTCTCCTGAATATTACACATGTCATAATGTGTCCAGGGTCCCATATATGCTATAACCACCATTTCTTATCTTAACTGATTGTAAACGGCAAAACTATCTATAATAGTAAAGATCATCTAAATCCAACCATTACTGAAAAAGTCTGGAAATATCATGAATCATGCTGACATATACAGCTACTGCAGATTCTACTAAGGTTGTGGACACGGACTGAAGCATAAGTTGTCATAAAAAAAAATTTAAAAAAAGGAAATGTGTTTAGGGTCCAAAATTTAAAAATGTCACAGTATGTGTACTGTTTGACCAATCTAAATGAAACAGGAATCCATGAGATTGGGGTGGGCAGTGTTTGTGGTGAGTTTGATGTTGGTCAACGTATGGCAGAAATATAATAATAGGTTATGATTTCATATTTTCTCAAATATAGAGTGATGAACATGTGAGTAGACCACATGTTGCAGTGTATGAAATGTTTGCCTCGGTAAAAGAGATTTTTTTCCCTCCAACCTCTTATCCCGGGGAGAAAAAAAAGATTTTTTGTAAAAAAAAAAAAAAAAAAAAGATAAAAAGAAAAAAAAAAAAAAAAAAAGAAAAGAAGAAAAAAAAGAAAAAAGAGAAACAATCCCGTGTCTGTTTTACAGTGAATAACACAGGCACTATTTGACAGTCAGTTGCCAGTAGGCACAAATTTATTTCTTAATTCCTTAATATTACTTTGTGGATCTTTTCACACTCAGACTACAATAATACACATCAATTGTGGACCAGATTAAACAATGTATTGCTCAGTCTCAGGCAAATCCTATAACCTACTCTCCCTAGAACAAATAGGTAATATATTCATAACTGTATTTTGTGTATGTAACTAAACCATCTACTATGAGTTACATGACAAATGATGCAGGTGCCCTTAGTCAGTCAGCCACTAAACTCTATAAGAAGATAGATCTGAGTATATTCTTTGCAAGTTTCAGGCTAATTTGATAAAGCACATACTAAAATTAGCATATAAGAATACCAAAATCATCAACATCAAGCAAATCTGTGCCTGTCACCACTAGGAGAAGCCATGAGTATAAGCATGAGCATATGGATCTGTTCAGAGCTGGACTCTCATCATATACAAAACAGCTGAGGCATCTGGGGCAAGGCATGCCAGAGTTCGAGTAATTATAATGTTCATGGCAAAACATTGAAATCCACCAAAACACCACAAAACGTCGAAAACTCAAAAGCTTTGCAGTTTAACATGAGCAAAGGCTAAAGAAGACAGACACAGAGGTCGGTCTGAATAAATCTCAGGGGGAGATCATATGAGAGGCCTTCAAATTACAAAATTCAGGCCAAATTCGATTCTAGTTCTTTTTTGTGCTGGTCAGAACTCTGAATATACCAAATGTTCATGCATGTAAGCAAAACTCATACAAGGGGCTCAATTCTTGATTTTCTTTCAAGGGATTGGGAGTTGGAGTATGGCAATGCCTTCAAAAAGCAGTTATTTGGTTAGAATAATAATAATAGCAATAATAAAAAATAATGATAATAAAGGGAGCTATTACAACCCCAGCTAAGCTTTATGAGAGTCTGAGAAACAATAAAATTTGATGGAGGTGTTGTAACAGAAGTCAACACTATGAAGGCATTGCAAGTTGTCCCTGTACTGTTTACGTCTGCAGCCTGAGTCACGTCACAGTTCACCACGACGTCTCTTTGCAAAACTGACATCTAAAGTTGGTCTCTTTCCAGAATTATGACTAGATTCATATTTTCCTTCGCCAATTATTTTTAAAAGCATTTTCAGGACATATAAAAGCTACAACAGAGCGGTACAGTTGCACTTTATGTTTATTTAGGGGTCCGCAAGTTGATGATGCAACAGATATCCCGTATCGTCAGGCCGTAGCCTAAACACAATGGGGTATCATCATGTATTTGTGTACACTGTCCTACCCAAGCCTTTAAATGGTAGCAGAATTACTTTGTTAATTGACGGCTTGGAAAGGCCAGGGGACAGATACATAAAAATCTGTCTCTGTGTCTTATTCATTAGAATCCAGAAAACATGTTTTGCACTACAAATAGATCAGATTTAAAATTAAAACAACAGAAATGAAAAATTGCGTTTGCATTATCAAATGCAAATGCACTCATAAGTGGAGGAAATAAAATGTGTTTCATTTGGTCTTGTCAGTCCCGGACTCGTGAACTGAACAAAAACTGCTGAATTGGGACAAAACAAAAACAAAACAAAACTGTAACAATCTACTTTAAATTCAGAGCAAAAGATCCAGCAGAGGTACAAATATGTGGTTGCTTCAAACACATGCTAAAATAGCCCCGGGGGAGGAACTGGCAGCAAGGACTTTATTTCTGGGAGTTGATAAAGACGGAGACACAGATTTACAGATGGAGATTATATATTTACCTAAACAGACTTTGGAAAAGCTAAAGTACACATAAAGTCCCATCTTACACAAAAAAAGAAATTGATCTCTAAATATATGTTCTTTTTGCCTTTCAAAGACTTTAAGACTGTAGTGGCCTTTATTTATTTATTTTACAGTAAGCACACAGAAACAAGGGGACAGAGAAGGAGGAACACAGCAAAAGATCACAGTTTGTGTAAAGGAAAAGCTGTTTGCATGTGTTTGTGTGTAGGAATCATGTACTTGTGTGAACATTATTGCAGCCCTGAGTCTCATGCTTTGGCAGTTTTGTATTCATTCTGAGGCAATCAGGAAGGAAAATGCTGCTGTGCGATTCCTTATCACTGATTGGTTATCTTCAAGGACCTGGTCTTCTACTCCACCTCCATGTTTGGACCTGAGGACACCATCGGAGAGGCACTGTTCAATCTACCCAAACCTTCGATTACCCAGACTTCCAACTCTATAAAGACCATCCTATCTTTTAGTCTCAGCGGCTGCGTTTTTCTCCAGCTCACCTCTCTCTGATGCTTTTATGGTTGAATTTGAAACGGGATACTGTACCCTTGTGTTCTTACATGCTGCGCACATTTAAACTTGGAAAATGTGTATTGTACAGTCATGTCTCATGTGCAGCAATCGTTCGCTTTATGTCTCTGAGTAGCACTTGCTTAGAATGGCAAGAACATTTAGATGAAGAGGTTTTGTTGTTGAAACTTTGTAACTGAGATCTGTTCATACATACATACATAAAAATATCTATCTATCTATCTATCTATCTATCTATCTATCTATCTATCTATCTATCTATCTATCTATCTATCTATCTATCTATCTATCTATCTATCTATCTATCTATCTATCTATCTATCTATCTATCTATCTATCTATCTATCTATATATATATATATATATATATATATTTTTTTTTTTTTTTTTTTTTTTCTTCCCTTTCTTGTCAGTGTGGACATCGTGCACACGCTGTATGTACGATGCACACCGAAATTAGTCTCTGCTTTTAACCCATCAACTAGTTTCACTAGTGAGCAGTGGGGCTGCTAGCAGGGCAGCGCCCCGGGGAGCAATTGGGAGTTAAGGGCCTTGCTCATGGGCCCCCAGTGATTTACCATTGTGGGCAGCCCTGGGCTTGAACCTGGGTCCTCCACGCCCAAACCCTCTAGGCCTCCACTAGGCCACCACTCTGATATATATATATATATCAGTGTGATGTATGTATTGGCACTGTGATGCTATTAACAGCTCTTTTCAGGGATGAACTATATAACATGTTTTATCCACATCATTCATGTAGAGCAATTTAAATGAAAATGGAAGTAAAATGATCAATTTAACTATAATCAAATGTGATACTAGCATTGACCTCATTTATTTTCACTAGATACATAAAGGAGGAGGTACAGAAAAACGTTACTCACCTTGTTTTTACAAATTAAATATATCTCTGGTGATAACTGCAAGAAACATGGGGAGTGTTAATTTGATTGACATTGGGTATTTTTATACACTCTGTTTAATAATTTTTTTTTAAGAGAATTTCTGAAAATAATAAAAATCATGCATAATATGACCTGTTCCTAACTGTGTTTTCTCTGTTATTGCCAAGGTTTAATTTAAAATAACCTGGCAAATGTAACCAATGGTGTGTTATTTATTTAATTTACATACATTACATTACATTTAATTTATATATATATATATATATATATATATATATATATATATATATATATATCTATATATATATATATATATATATATATATATATATATATGTATATATATATATATATATATATATATATACATATATCTGTGTGTGTGTGTGTGTGTGTGTGTTTGCGTGTGTGTGTGTGTGTGTGTATATAGACATTTTTTGAATGTTTTTGTTTATAAGCATTTATTTGTTACTATTTTATTTTGCCATATGAGATACTCACGCAGCTGCACACAGTCACCTTCTGAGTATATATCTATGCATATATATGAATGTACATATTTGATGTCACCTTATGGAACTGCAAACTTAACATCATTGTAAAGCACAAAAGCCTAAATGGCAAACACAATAAAGGATTCTGATTGTAATCCTGATACGTCATTATGGGCCATTATGTAACTGCTGCAGTTCTGATTTGCCGTACTCAAACTGATGTAAATATGATGTAAGTGTTGCTCTTTAAGACCAAGTAAGATTGCAGGCATGATTTATTACATAAAAGCATGAGGGCACTAATTCAGACATCAAAACAGCATCTTATTAATGAAAAGCAATGCTATATCTGCAAGGCGCATACACACATTGTAGTTACTTTAAAGAAATAAAACAGCAAGTTTTTTCTTCCTCTATCAGAACGATACACATGAACCGTGAATACTGTGCAACCAGAACATTTGAGAGTTCTGACACTGGGCTGGGTGATCATCTGGCTTGCTGCAGCTGGACTTAAGGTTTACCCATGTCTAAAATATAGTGTGCTGCAGAACAATTAAAATAAAGAATAAAACAACTTGCAAAGTTTAATTTCCTTTGGAATTATTCATAATACCCTGACAAGTCCGACCCGTTCTTTAAATACAAATAACCACTTTTAGTTTGCTATATCAGAATATGACAAAGGTATAAAAAGCCTGAAAGTGTGACACTAATTGTGAACCAGTTCCTCCTGTAAGTGGTTTTGCTGTTGAACCCCACAGGTGGATTGAAGGATGTTGGTTCTGTCAGCAGATATGTATTTGTGCTTTGCAGCTCCAAAAGAAAAGTTTGCTTCCACTGGCAACTATTATTGAAGGAAACACTACATTAACGGTGAAGAAATAAACTATATGATGATCTACAGATGTAGCTGTGAAGGAAAAAACAGAGAGAAAGTGAGAGGGAGAAAGACACTAAAAAAGAATCTCTTGTGTGTGACAAGTGTTCAATGTGAATGATCGCTTGGCCATTTACAACAGATCTCTGGCAAGGGCGCTATTTTTAGAAAAGTACTTGTAAATGTCCACCAGCTTGATGTACTGTACATCTCCCACAGAGTGTGGGGGAACAGAACACTTCATCTTGATAAGTGCAGGCATTTGAAGAAAGCTGCAAAATGTAACACATAGATATAAACTTTTGCTTGGCACCAGAAGATTATGAAACCACAGAGATGCCTTACAAAATGTCATTAGGATTAACTAGGAGTCTTTACACTCAAAGACATTTAAAGACATAGTAAAAAAGATGTTTTGATCTTAAGTTTGATCCTTTCTTATTTTTTATAAGTTTTACTTTTTAATGGATTCTGATTGGTATTTACTTTTTTGTACAAAACTTTAAGTACAATGTTTTTTTTTGTTTGGATTTTTATGTATTTATTTACTTTTTTATTTTATTTTCTTAGCAACAGGTGAAGACAAACAAAATAAATAAAGCAAAACCTGTTAAAGCACTGGCAGCATCCTAATATGCAAGCAGTGTCATATCTGAAAGATGCTGTATTTATGTTTCACAGCTCAAATAAGAGTTAAAGCTAAATTTAATTTAATATTTAAAGTTAAATAGTCAATATTACTAAAAAAAAAAAAAAAAAAAAAAAAAGCTTGCAGTTTTTGTTACTTGCACACAAGATAAAAGGACAGCAGAACTGTGGGACCCTTAACAAACATTTACAGTCCTCACTTCATCATGGGTACTCAATAAAGAAGAAAGAAAGAAGAAAAAGCCATGGTCTGATGTTACATTGTAGTTGTCAAATATGATGCATAATTTAAAGTAAAATGTTTAAAAAATATGTTAAAAGATATCCTAATATCTGTGTGACACTATGGACCTTGCAGGATGCTGGTTAGCTCACAGTATATTGTAATTACCATGTGGTCAGATTAGAGTAGCTTCCAACTGGACTGAAACCGAAACAGAAAAATAAAGCTTGTAAGAAAAAATGAAAACCATCTCATGTCAAAAATAGGACATTCAGTAAAGTAATTATATGTAGAGACAGGGCTGTACTGGGACCAAAAACATCGGCTCGGGCATTTGAGCTGAGACCGGCCCACCAGGTATTGGTGAAAGATGAAGAAGCCTATGAATGACAAGAAACTTTCTTTTGGCAGTGCTTGTTGACACACTGGAGTATTCCTGCTCAGCACAGAATGGTCTGAACATGCTCTGAATGGGCTTCCCTACCGCCAAAAAAAAAAGGACATTTTGGAAAATGACATCACAGTCCAGTCGATGCATCCCACCTTGAACATGGGAACACAGACATACAGATGTTTTCTGTCATCGTTCCCTCAGGTAGCTGTCTGAATATTTTGATTGGGTTTTAACGCTCAAACCAGATTTAGATAATGATAAATAAACATGTTGTCATGATTAAAATTTCAGCTTCTATTACTCTGAAATATTTTCAAGGGAAATCAAACAGGGCATAATGTTAAATTATGTATTGGATGTGAAATTTGCGGCAAAATAACTTAGCATAATTATTTAAATCCAGGGCTGATCCATGGAGAAACAGCAGCAACTTTCCTTGAGAAATGCATGTTTAATTCTCTTGTATCTGAATGTTTTGTTTGAAAATATAAAGCCATTTTACAGAAAGTACAACAGCATGAAGACAGTGCTGTAGAAATTACTATCGTCACTTACGTCATTTACTCTTGAATCAGACAAACAATGATGAGGAAAATTAAAAGTTTACTCATTAAAAAGGAACATTGATTATTTTCCTTTAAAAGAACAATCTTATTTGAAATGATAGATAGATAGATAGATAGATAGATAGATAGATAGATAGATAGATAGATAGATAGATAGATAGATAGATAGATAGATAGATAGATAGATAGATAGATAGATAGATAGATAGATAGATAGATAGATAGATAGATCGATCTTCTTTTTTCACTATTGTCATTTTTATTATCATCTCTGATAATATTAATTGAGTTTGTAGCTAATTAAATAGATGGTGTACACCTGAAACAACACATTTTGTCATTTAAAACAAAAGAAATATTGAAATCTACCTGGAAAAGTTTTTGAGGTCAACGTAAAGTAAAAGGTGATCCTGACACATTTTACGGAGTTCTCAGAAGCAAGATCACCAAGGGAGACCACATATCTATTTTTTTAACCAAGTCAGAAGAGATAAAAAGTGTTTCTCTATAAAAGAAAATAAAAAAATGGGGGTTGGGAACCTTCCATAGGAGGAACAGTCTATTTGATTTAGATATGTAGCCATTGGAGGATTCCCCCTGACCCTAATGGATTTCCAGAGGTACTGGAGGAGTGAAGATGAAAGCCTGACCAGGTAAAAAGGGTCTATAATTGGAGTTCCTTTAACAAGGCAGTAACTTTACCATAAATCATGACAAGTAAATGTCCTCTGCCCTCTATTCTGTGTCTTAAAATAGCGCAGCAGGAAAAAATAATTATGTTTTGAAGTTTTTCCGCATCCAATTGGGGTTTAATGGATTTATCATGCTGGGCCTATAGTGTAGCGTGGGGTTCAAGGTAAAGAATGAAACCTTGTGGAAAAATTCACTCGTTTAAGACCAAACACAATTATGGAGAGCCAGATGCACTACAACAGCGCTTGGTTAACCAGGCTATTGCTTTATTAGATTTGTTTTTGGCATATTACCATCCAGCTGGGATAGGCCCCAGCAAAGTCCTGTGACCCTGAAGAATAAGCAGGTATGGAGAAGAAATGAATGAATGAAATCCAAGCTAAAATGCCAAAGTTGCCTTCTTGCAGGTTTGTCTGAAGCCACCCAGGAACCCTCTGTCCACCTCTCTGACTTGGCAGTGTAGCTTGAGGATGCAGAGACTCCGTTCTTCTGGATTGAGATGTCTGATGTTTTTCCTAACCCTAACCCCCTAACCCTTTTTATAAATTGATTAGTTATTGATTGATCAATATTGTGGAATCCTCAGTACACCTCAGCAGTACCCAGCACACAAGGCAGGCAAGATTATTTGTAAAGCACAATTCAACAACATCCATCCATCCATTAGCTATTCCCGCTTTATCTGTTTCCGGGGTCTGTCGGAGCCTATCCCGACACATAGTAGGCGAAAGGCAGGGGTACACCTGGACATGTCGCCAGTCTATCCAGGGCCCAATTCAACGACAATGTGATTCAAATTCCTTTACAGATTAAAGCATAGTAGAAATAAAAAGTATGTTTTAATTTTTTTTTTTAATGCAACAAAAGAGACAAAATTTTGTTGAACAATACACTCAATACTTTGGCTTTTATCCTGACTCACACCAGATGGGACTCCAACCCAATATTTTCATGGCAATTAACATTTTGATATTACCATACATTCATTTTTTACAAGGATCTATAAAGTTTACATTTAAACAAATAATATAATAATTATAGGGTGTTTTACATACCATGTTATATATATATATATATAATTGTATTTATTTTCCTCCAGCCTGTAAGAGTTGGCTTCATTGTAATACTTTTACAGTAATTTATTTACTTCCTTTTAAGTGGGTGATAGTGGATGATTTGTCCAGCGTTTAAGATTATGTTCTGTCATTTATAAGAGAGGGGTATAATTAGGATTAAAGAGCTCTGACAACCTGGGGGAAATATTAATGCCCAAATATTTAATATTACCAGTTTAAAATTGGGTGGGGGTTGGGGATGACAGTGAAAGTATTATTGATTTTTGCCAGACTATGGTATATTCTAAGATTTTAGAAAAGCAAATAATGATATTGATTGTTTCCGCTACTGAAGGATCCTGAAAGTAAATTAGTCATCTGCATTTAAATTATTTTTTGTTGTGAAGTAATATCTAGATTTTTTTAATTAATATTATTGTATTGCTGCTGCAAGTGGTTTAATAAAGATAGCAAAAAGAGAAGGAGTGAGTGGGCATCCTTGTCTGGTTCCCCGGTGAAGAGTGAAGCTCTCTGATGTGGTCGCATTGTTGGTTATTCTGGCCCTGGATGAAGTGTAAAGTGTTCGTATCCAATGGATTAACGGCTCTTCGAAACCAAATCTATGTAGTGCACTTAATAAAAATGTCCATTTTACTTAGCCGAATGCGTTTCCTGCATCTAAAAACACAAATATAGTTATAACTTGTTTCTGTATATCAATGTTAATGAAACTGAATAATGTGTGAGTACTGTCTGATATACTCCTATTTTTAATGAAGCCAGTCTGACCAGGATGGATTAAAGTTGGAATTACTGCTTCTATTTTACTACTAAGGGCTTTGGTGATGATTTGTAAGTCACCATTTATCAAAGAAAGAGAAAAACAACTGGAGGGGGAGGTTGGATCTCTAACTGGATTTAACCAAAGTGTCTTAGCGACTGTAATTATTTGCAGGGGTGTTTTGGATAAGTTTTGATTTCCTTTGCAACTCTATGAAAAAGGATGATAGTTTTGCCTTGAAAGGTTTGAAAAATCAACTGGAAATCAATCAGGTCCAGGTGATTTATTAGTAGGCATTGTGCCAAGTGCTTTTTGGAGTTCTTCAGAGGTGAGCAGTTCGTCTAATTTGCTTATTTGTTTATCTGATAATCATGAGAGCTTGATTTGTTCTGGGAAGATTTCTATTTCAGATTGATTTAGGTTGTGCTCTGGGGAGTATAGATGAATGTAACAAGATTTAAATATTGTATTGATTTCTTGTGGGTTCCCAATCATTTCTTCTGTTTAATTAACATTTTGAATGATGATAGATGTCTCATTTTAATGTTGCAGCTGATTTGTTAGATATTTACATGTTTTGTTACTGTTTGTTAATGTTCAGTTTTGAATTGTCCAATAAGAAATTGCATTTTTCTATGTAAAACACTTTCTAATTGAATTTTTCACTTGTTGAGTTTATTTGAGATTGTTCTCTAGGGTTTATGCCATAGGAGTCCGTAAACTGTTTAATTTATCTGCTCTAGATTGTGTTCTATTTTTTGTAGTTGCTTTTTCCTTTAGAATAATTATGCTATTATTCTACCTCTAATTACTGCCTTACCTGTTTCCCACAAAAGTGATGGTGAGGTATTTGGAGAATCGTTCATCCCCCACAATCATTTAATGAAGTTGTCAAAATCATAATCGTGAAGAAGTTATGTACTGAAATATCATCTTTAATGAGGCTTAATGTGCAAACAAATGTTTAAAATGAGGGAAATGTGAGCATGATCACTTATCATTGGATACATTTTGGTTTCTGTGACATGATGGTGAAGGGAATTCCTAATAACAAACAGGTCAATAATAAAGAGATCAATCAAGAAGAATCGTGGATGGAAGAGACGTGTATATTCTTTAGATAAAGGGTTATTGCCAAATCTATAATTTATGAATCGTTTTATCATATAAAAAAAATATTTTACATTCTTATTATGTGCCAAATACCACTAACTAGATAGATATTTAAGTGGATTTGAACAGATTTGAACAGATTTGAACGGATTTGTCAGTGAGGGTACACAACTCAAGGGGCAGCCTGTTCCAGAGTTTGGGACCAGCGACCCCCCACAGGGACTCTTTCTGTGTGTTTAAGCAAGTGCATCATGTTTATGATGGGCCTTGTATATGAAATTAAGTCTATGCAGAATAACCCCACCCAGTCCTCTTTACACACACACAAATACAGTCCTGCACAGACATAAATTCAGTCAGTGTAATACAATGACCTTAGTGATAACAGAGCTGCTACTTGTGCATCATCATGAGCCAATCTCTGCTAATAACTGCAGTGCTGAATATATAAGAATGTGTTCCCACTGCGAGTCATGTAATAACTGGTATAGATGCATCAGTTACAGGACGACTGAAAAGCAGAGCTCTTTAAAACTGACACTGCTCCATTTAAAAACTAATGCAGAGTGGCTTTCCCAGTCACACTCTGTTAGTCAAACTAAGCTATTTCCAATTCTTGATCACAAAATTAGTTGATTGACGGCACAATAATTGTAGTCACAAGCATAATAATTAGGTAGTTAAACAAATAAACGAGCCATAAAACTTAGAAACATGTACATGGCTTAGCAGTAAGAATAATTATAAGATTGATAAGGAATTATATACTGTAAAAATGTCTGAATTTGTTTAATTTGGACCGGTGTTTATAGGCTAATTAATCTCTATGTAATGTGCAATAAAATTACATATTAATGTCTTTTCCCCTCTAATTAGTGTGTTAACACACACCTGAATTTCATGAAACGTCCCAGATGTCATTTCTGCTGATGATAAATCAGTCAAATGCATTTGATTAGCAATACGTCCTGCTGTGGATCATTTGAAAACCCAGGGAAGCAGTCAGGGTGTACCTAATTTATCACATTGATTGTGTGTGCATGAGGGTGGGGGTGTAAAATGTAGACTTGTCCTACTTGCACTGGACTAAAATTACCCGTGGTCCTGCAGTAATTCTGAAATTACACGCAGATGTCTGTATTTAGTTCAGTCCATTCACGCAGTATAAATGAAGCCGTCTGTGTTTTACTATCATTTACAGGCATTCATTTATTTTATTTTATTTTTTACACAATCACCTTTTTCACATTAAATCAAAACACTTTCCTTTTTGTCTTCAACTGACACTCCACAGCTGTTGATTAACTCTTCTGCATTTGAGGGGCAGGTCTTCCCAATAGTTGGTTTTGTCAACTGACCTGTTAGCAATTCACTTCTGAGGAAATTATTCCCTTTTAAGGGGGAAGAAGCCTTAAGCAGGACCTTGATCATATGGAGGGACCTTCCTGCCGAAGCGAGCCGGATAGAGCAGGTAAAAACGGAAAAAGAGAATGAAGAACAGAGAGAGGAGAGACAGACACACCATCAAAGGTACAAAAGACAAGACACATTAGTACAACTATCTATCAGCAACAGAGCTAATAGTTCCATGTATATATATATATATATATATATATATATATATATATATATATATATATATATATTTATGGTTAGTTGGTGGACTACAGATACGACTGTACAAACAGGTGTAGAGAGCAGACACTTAGAGGTGGTCAGAGGCTGGGACTGCAGGTCAGGATGTCAGCAGGTCTCCAACAGAGACATCTATACAGACAGGTGGAGGTAACACTGGGATGGTCAGAGGGTGGGACTGCAGGTCAGCATGCAGCTCCTGAGGTTCTGGCCTGCAAACATGTACAGAAGAGAAAAAGAGGGGACAGACCAGCAGAACAAACTACAACAACAATGGAGCACAATTATACTTATGAGATACTTCTAAATAATAAATTAAAAAAATAAGTATATAATAACGTAACTCTGCTACCCAGATAATAACAAAGACTTCATCATTTCATCACCCCCATCCTGCAGCAGCTCCACTGGCTCCCAGGCTGCCAAAGAATTAATTACAAACTCCTCCTGTTCAAATGTAAGGCCATCCATAACCTCACCCCACCTTATCTGTCCAACCTCCTCCAGCTCACCACTTCAGCCTGTACCTCAGATCCTCCACCATCCACCTCACTGTCCCCTATGCCCGCTTCAGCATCATGGGCAGAGCTTTCAGCTGCTCTGCTTCAGACTGCCCTGTGATGGGCTGGCGACCTGTCCAGGGTGGACCCCTGCCTCTCGCCTTTAATGAGTCAGGATAGGCTCCTGCAGACCCCCATGACCCTGCGAAGGATAAAGCAGGTATAGAAGATGGATGCTCTCAGACTCTGGAACTCTTTACCCCCTGGCATCTTCCCATCTTCAAATCCAGACTCAAGTCTCACCTTTTTAAGATTGCCTTCTAACTTTAAGTCCAATTACGTTGTTGTTGTTTTTGTTTTTGTTGTGAAGCCTCATGTGGCCAACCGAACAGATCCATCAGGTTCACCACGCCCATTGCTGTCCGATGGTCTCTGGAGGAGAGAGTTCCAGGTGTGGGAGAGCTTAGGACAGTGCACACATCATTTGATCAGAAACCAATTAATACAAATGATGGATCAAAAAAGCCATTGAAATCAGGAAGCGAGGCAACATCATCAACTGGGACGAGGGAGATTTCTGCTCATGCCATGCATCCACATTCGGAATGATTAACTGCATAATCGGGGATTTTCACACAGAAAATGATCCACATACACAAACACTACTGATCTGAAACAATCCTGAAAATATTCAACTTTTTTGTTTTGTGAAAAATGTTGTCTTAAGTTTGTGGCAGTATCTAAGTATGAAGCTGAGCATGGAAAAATCCCATCTATGTGGATTCATCAAAGAGGACACCAAGCTGCTTTTTCTCCCTGCTGTACCGTCATGAAACATGCCTTCCAGGACACTTCCATTTGCTCTGAATGAAATGTGACAAGCTGTTAGATCAAAGACATGCCCAGTTTGATGTTTTCCACAAGTTAGCAAGACTTGCCCAACACAAATCTGGTTAGTGACAAATGATGGTTGGGAAGCTGCCATAGGGAATGTGATATGGGTGTAACGATGGACTGACTGAAACAAATCAGAACCCACTTTTAACATCAAAGACAAAATAACAATGGTGCTTTGACCTCTTTTTTTAAATACAGTAATAGTTGGTGGACTAAAGTTTTGCTGCATATTCTTTAGACACATATATATCTTTTTTTTTTTAAGGAAATGTATTTTTTTCACATTCACAAGTCTGTATATTTCTAATTCTAATGGATCTATGGCTCACACCCCACTGTTCATTGGGGGGGATGACGCATTTCAGTGCAGATAGAAATGCTGTAACAACAAGAGATAATCTATGTTTAGATGTTTGTAAGCTTTCTTCCTATCGGATGTATTGCTCAGTACAGACAGTCATCATAGCGGGTGACTTGAACATTCATATAGATGTTGACAGTGATGGTTTAAGTTTAACCTTTCACCTTTATTAGAATTGATGGATGTCTCTCATGAAGTAAATGAACCAATAAACATTTAATAAAAACCAAAAAAACTATAATCTTATTGTTGCCTACAGTACAGAACCTTATAATTTGTTAGTGTCCCCTGTAAACTTCCTTCTCTTCGACCACTATTTAATAACATTGTGAAAGGTATCACTGTCAATATTATAGTGTATAATAAGGTATTACAGCCAATGTCTAACCAATAATGCTGTAAATAAACCTAAGGAGGTTATCGCTTCTCATCTTCCTACAATAGAATATATTGGAACAATTGAGGGCTACAACCTAAATTTACCCCTGCAGATATTGATTTCCTTGTCAATAATACTGCAGATTTACTTCATTCAGCTTTAGATGCTGTTGCTCCTCTGGAAAACGAGGGTCTCTAACTATAGGAACTTGGCTGCCTGATGTAATTCACATAACTGCAGGATGAAACAAAAAACATGTAACATGCAAAGGAAGTGGTACTCTTGTAACTCTGTAGGCTTCCATTGTGCATAGAAAGATTATCTAATTCTGTATTTTAATAAAAGCTCTTTGCATTACTTTTTGTGATGCTGGAACATCTTATTCATAATAAATACAAGATAATAAGAAATAAACCACGTTTTCTGTCCAGCACTGTAGCCAGGCTAACAGAGTCACAGCTCGGAGCTGTGCACTCCTAAAGCTCTCAGTAGTGAAGTAGTGAGCTTCTTTAGCAGTAAGATCATCATAATTAGAGAATAAATCAACCAAGCCCAACCAAGGACTGTGGCTATATACTGTGGTTTTATACTTGGTTTGTCGTCTTGGTCAATAGCTTGTTTCTGTTCCTGAGGAAAAGAAAAAAAAGATTTGCATGAATTTGCAATGCTGTTACTTGCAACTCTGTTGCTGTGATTAGAGTAACGGGGTTGCATCTCCTCCAGTTTACTCATTAGTAAACAACTATTAATTTATAGTTCAATTAAATAACATGCCAGACGTGATGCTGATGTTCAGAGACAGCGGCACTTACAAAAAGAGAGAGAAAGTGTACAAACAAGGACGAAGCTCTTTCAAAAAAACCATAGTGAGAGAGGCCAGCGTGTCCAGCGAAGAGAGTGGAGACAGGCACATGAGAGGAGTAAAGCCAGGATACAATAATTAGAAGGGTTTAAAAACCCCTTCAAACAGGCCTGAAATTCCAGTCACATCAGAAATCCCAGTCAGGGTCAGGATGGGACCTGGGACTTCAAGGTCAGGCCACAATAAGGTTACTGACGAATGCAAGTTAGTGAAAGCTTGGAATGCTAATGTCTGCCAATGTCCATTTTACAGCAGGAGGAATGGTTATAGAAGAAACATCTATGTTTATATGTTTCTTTTAGGTAACATGATTTTGGGAGAAGAAGAAGAAGAAGGGCTAGCACGAATAAGTAAATACATAAATACGATGCAGCAGCAACTACAAGAAAAGAGAAAAAAACAGAAAAATATAGGAAACGGCTCCAGCGATTGGAAAAAAGCCAATCCATCTCCAAGATCCAAAATCAACGGAATGCTTAGGGAAGATTTGCACACATCAATAAGAAGAACCATGTTGTTCCATACAGCAACAGCTGAGGAAATGTGCGACTAAGTACAAAAAATTCAACTAAAGAGAGACAACTCATTGCAGGAGCACTCAGCCGTAAAATGCTGAAGAGGTAGGCAGCAGAAATTGGCACAGGGATGGCACTTGGATTTTCAAGGAGAAGATGGGAAAACCTGGGAAATGAAAATGTCTGCTGCTATAATATATAATACTTTTACATTTTTTTTTGTTTATTTGCCGTTTTGAGGGAAAGTGGAAATTGTATTGGTTTTTATTGGCAAAATAGCACAGACAGTAAAAGGTATTGTTAATGAGAGGTCAAAAGACATTTCTGTGGTCTTGAGCATGTATTTGACACATTTACGTAATGATCTATAATCAAAAGTAAAGTAGCTATTCCACCCTGTGACTTGACACAACCCTGTTACTCTGGTTTCAACCGTTTTACCATATAATTTTAATTACAAATTAATACATTTATTTCTCAGCTCACGAGGAAATCATATGCATAATGTATTAGAGGACATATTTAAAAAGAAATACTTAAATAAGTAAAGTAAAACAGGCCAATACTGAAAAGTTGAGAAAGATGAGAAAGAGAGAGATTTCAAAAGTTACTTAGTTTAATTTAAATCAAAAACTATCTGAAATCAAATGGTTAGTCAGTTAAAATCTTACTTTCTCACCTAATAGTAAAAAAGAAAACAACAAAACAACAAACAACAAAACTTTTTTCAGGTACCTAAATATTGGAAACAGGGTTGCACCAAATATAGTAATTAACAAATAAATAAAAAATAATAAATAAAAAACATTATACTCTTGAAGTGAGCCAATGAAGCTTTTCAAAGTGTTTCTATTATTGATGAATTCAACTGAAGTTTTTTTTTTTTTTTTTTTTTTTTTTTTTTTTAATTTTAAAGCCTAAATGTCGTCCAATTCTCAAATGACCCATATCTCTCACTAGTGCTGGGAAGTGAGACACAAAAATGACCATTCTTTATGAATTTTTATATTTCTGGCTATGGTTCAAATAAAAATAACTTTTTGTTTCATACTACACTGACATTTCCAAATCAAAATATTGTGATTTACAGCATAACAATATAATGTTTTAATGTTATATCATGATACTCTGATACACATACAAGTAAAATTGTGCAAATAAAAAGTGCAATACACAGGTCAAACAATGTGTAAATACTTCGTACAGCGTGTTTTTATTTCTGTATTAATAATATAATTAAAATGTGTACAGTTTGCTGTCTGTTCACTTTTATATAATGCGCTTCTGTTTTATTCTATTGATTGCTCTTAATTTCTGCTAAGCCTTTTGCTACTGTAAACCATGCAATGTTTCCCTTGTGGGACAAATAAAGGTGATCCTATTCTATTCTATTAATTTGCATAAAAATTATAATAATAAAAAGATGCAGAACTAAAGTTATAACTAAAGTGGAATAACTATAATATTCACACATTCACACACACACACACACACACACACACACACACACACACACACACACACACACACATATATATATATATATAAACTGATGGCTTTTTATGGGTTTGTCTCACACGCTCTTTGTCACTCAAACAACTGTATCCATCCATCCATTTTTTATACCAGTTTTATCCTTTGCAGGGTTACGGGAATCTGCCAGAGTCTATCCCAGCTCATTACAGGCGAGAGGCAGGGGTCCACCCACGGCAGGTCGTCAGTCTATCACACGGCCACATACAGACACAAACAACCACACATGCACCTATGGGCAATTTAGATTCACCAATCAACTTAACAAACTCCACACAGAAGGACCCACGCTGGGCCGGGGAATCAAACCAGGAACCTTCTTGCTGTGAGGCAGCAGTGCTAACCACTAAGCACTTTATTTATGGCACTAAGCCATAAATAGTCATTAAAAGGGTGACTATGTATTTGGTAGCAATGTTTCTTTGTTATTTTTGGATAATTTAACCTACAATCTTACACATTGCTCCTTTTTTAAGAGCTGTTTCAGATTGCATCAAAACAAGTTCAGTTCTTGGTTCCTGTATAATTCAGTGTTGCCGGGTCCAGTTCAAACTTGCAAGAATGTATTTACACTGGATAACACAGTTTCTGCCAGTAACACCTGAACTCTAGTGTCATGACTGTCACAAATGATCGGTATGAAAGAACTAATCTTTGAGACGAACAAACTGAATCAATTGTTGAAATGATCTATTCATTTCAGTGTTCAGCTGAGCTCAGCTGTGAATGAGGCAGTGTGCAAAGACATCTATTTCTAAAAGTATTGCACTGTCAAATCTTACCACTTTTTGGACTTTGCACTGTGTGGTGAAATGTTGAAATCTGCGATGTGTGTGTGTGTGTGTGTGTGTGTGTGTGTGTGTGTGTGTGTGTGTCATTATTCATTTTAAAACCAGTATTTATATCCAACATTGAGAGGAAACATCTAAAATGACAATATTTATTTAGAAGGGTTCTGGTGTGTTTGTCAAAGTGCTGCTAGATGCTGAGAATCACAAAGCGTTCTTCTGTATTTTATTTCAATAAGTCAGATTTACAGTCATGTTTCCAATCAGTTCCTGACTGAACTGGGTTTAGTTTCACATCAGCATTTAACCCTCATTTACAGACACCACCAGACTGATGTCTAACTGTTTTTACCAGAAAAAAAAATAAAACAATCCATTTGTGTGTGAATCTGCACAATCGAGCAACACTGACAGATTTTTATTTTTTTCTTGTTCACCTTTCAGTTATGAGTAACCTTTTTGCACAGCTGCTGTCAAAAATCAGTTAGGCAACGCATAAGTTTTATACCTAAAAATACTTTTATTCTTACCTCATTTTATCTGAATCCTTTTGGCTATGATTGTAAATTATGACTTTAAAGTTCATATTAAACATGAAACCTTTCATGCTTAGTAATATATCGAACAGTGAACTAATACATGTTCAATAACTTGTATTCTTCTTTAAATCCTTCAAATGTCCCCACGTGCAAAAAAAGAGCTTCTTACCACAGCATTTATGTCTCCAGAATCCAGCATTTATCATACTTTCCTTTGCGCAGTGGCCTCAGATATGGTTCTTGTTAGATTTATTAACTATCAGATATGTATAACAGTGCAGTCCCTGAGGTCCTTCTGCTGTTTATGTTTATGATTAATCAACAGACCAATCTTTTACTCTGTAAATAGAGGTAACTACCACCTTTGAGACATATAAATTAAAGGCTCTGCTGGCTCCGCAGCATTTCCCTTCATAAATATACATGTATCACAAGATACTGTCTAGATGGTTTCCTTTTTTCTTCGCCATGCAGGCTACATTTGAAAAACAATTAACATGTAAAACACTTGGATGGCTAACCCTCGAATATTTGAGACTGATTTAGCTCCTGTCATTGATTCCAGTGGGACTTAGCATTGCTATATTATCCATTTACATCAAATTTAATAACCCCCATTGGTGAGCATCACTGTCAAAATATGAACTCTCTAATCTTTAATACCCACTTCATACAGTCAATAAAACATTACATTTTTTATTTAACACAGCACTAGTTTCTACAGACTAGGGTGGTCTGTTAATGGAAACAATTTTCAAATCCTTTTGATCTCCTTTAACACTTGTCACATGGTTAGTTTATTTTTCTGCACTCACCAAGACTTATGGATTATATTATGTTTGTAATTCTAAATGTCATCTAGTTTTTCATCAGCACAGACCACAACATAGTAAAATTAAAGGTTAAACAATTATATTTAAATATCTATTTTTAATGAAATTGTGGCTCTAGTCCAAGCGTAACTGTGCAGACAGTATCTGAGATTATTATAACTGAATCATTTGTATGCATGTATTATTAAGTAGAACTATACATTCTCATTCTCTCAACCATTCAATCAACAGACAGACCAAAATAAATGATTTTAAAATTTAAAATTGCTTCAGGACTCTGTACATAGGCCTGGTCTAGGCCTATTTCCCTATTTCAAGTGTCACACTAGTCAGTGGTATTTAGGTGTAGGCTAGCTGTTCATTTTCAATTTGTATTTAACAAAATACAACAGGGCAGTTTTTTATAAAACTTTGCAAATGCCTCTTTTTAAAAGGTAAATATCATGACGAAAGCTTCAGAAAAGCCTCACTTTGTAATCTGGGCTCAGTTCTACCAAATACCTCACACATAGTTTACTATTGCCTGATAAAAGAGAGGTTTTCCTCCTTATCTCCTCTTCCCCTAAACAACTGTGAAGTTATTGCCTTCCCACCATGGTAGGGAATTTATTGAAGCCAAGGGCATAGCTCCTTCAGTTCCACTCCAATCGGCACTTTACAAGTAACCTGGGTGGATGAAGTGCCTGAAACCTCAACTACAACCCTCTCTAGGGCTCCTTCCCCTAAGATGAGTTAACTTTGGAACTGTAAAGTAAACTAAGGCCAGAATACATACAAGTCTCATTTTACTTACCTGAGTTGCTACTTGCCAGCTGTAGATTGCAGTCCCAACACTCTCAGTGTTGGGACTGCAAGGCCTCATCAATTTCATAGGAGTTTGTGTTAGTGATTTTTTTTATATATTTACTTAATGCCACTTTTTGAGCAGGTCATTACATTTTGTTTCTTTCGGAACGGCCAGGTCCCAACACAGTTCCCTGTACTGGACTGTCTGTATAGTGCGTTGTGAGGGAGACCATGTTAAAGGGACTTTCTGTGACTGTGTAAAAGTGAGATGTAAAAGCGTTGCAGTATAAAAGTGCCAATTTGTTAATTTTGAGAGGTTTCAGTTAATTTCAGTGATGTAAACTGAATCTTCTGCCCTCATTCTGAGCTGTTAGCCAGAATCTCAGAATTCCTCAGCGATTCTCCAAACTGACAATGTTGTGACAGGAGCCTACAGCCGGCACGTAGACGGCAGTCTACTGTCAGACGAAAACACAAGACGAAAAAAAGCCTATTTTAATCTTTAATGAGCATCACTCATTATTGTACTTTTGGAAGTTTTTTTTGTTTGGGTCTGTGCAGGCTGATTTTGGTGATTTTGGTTTTTTCATTGCTCCGTCACCTACAGCTCAAATAGAACATATTATTGGTAATATGTTGACAGAATTAGCCAGTATTGCCAAATTATTTGACAATTTTTCCTGCTTTCAGTTTGTTGGTATATGGGCTGTTTAGGTTAACATACTCTATAACACATACAAAACAACATCTGAGTTGTACTCTTTTTCTGCCCATATTGGCTTTCTTCGGTACTTGTCCAGTTGAACATTGTGCTTCAAACGCATGCTTGGTGTAAGTGTTTAGTTTAGTTCAGTTTAGTTTGATTTCACAGGCCTAAGAGGCTAAGATGTTTATGCATTTCAAAACTATGATTTCAGTCAGACTTACTCAATTAACTTTTTTCTTTATTTCTCTGATAAACACTGTGGCTGAACGGAAATTTCCCTCATATCATTTATATATCACTATATCAAGAATACAACATACAAATGCAAAATTCAGAAAGCCCTGAAGCAGATATATGACGATTTTAACTATGTATAAAGGCAGTGCATGAAACAAGAGACTATCAGGGCATCACCGCAGACACATTTTGTTGTAGTTACCCACATGCTTGTTAACAGGAACTGTGGCTTAGTCTCGAGGGAGGGCCTGGCTCAGAAAGTCATTGATTTAACTTCCCTAACCTGCAGAGGGGGGGTGCCTGGACAGTGAACGATCAGATGTTTGCTCTCACTACTATTCACAGATAAAAATGCCCTTGTGCAAGGCACCCAAGCCTCTCAAATGGTCCCAGGGTGCTGCAGTTGTAGTTGCTGGTTCACCTGTTCTAGTAAGCATTATTTAAACTGACGAAAGAATGTCCGATTTTCCTCCCCCAACCTGTTCTGAAGAATAATTTCAGGCAGCAAAACCAGCACTATTTCAAATATCCAACATCTTTTTCTGTGGTTCAGACAAGTGAAAAGAGATCAAAAAGACAAAGAAGAAGAAAGCACATGAAAAACACAGTTTTTTTTCTATCTGTAGTTGTTCATTAGTGCAGGATACATGACTGTCATAAGGAATAAAGCTTTTTTTCATCATAAATAACAAGCTCATCATGTTTTATTGTAACTGAGTACAGAGCTTAGACAGCATACGTGTCCATAGGCAGCAGCTGTATTGCAATTATGTATCTCTTCAATGCTAAATTGGCCTTAGGGTGCAATTCAGTCTGCACTTCAATCTCTTTCTTTTGCTTTTGTGCTTCAATTAGACTAAAAGCTCAAAGTAAATGGAACTTACTTGACAGGTAAAAAGCGAATCCAGTCTAACCCTCTGTGCTTCATGTGCATCTGACATCTCTTCTCTTATCTGTTCGAGTTAATTAGTGATCATGAATTAACAGAAAAGTCCCCAGCACATAAAAAAAGAAAAGAACATTGAGGGACAATAACTTTTTTTTTTTTTTTTTTAATAGGGGGCTGTGTCAGCAGCGTTCTCTTAAGCTAGATAAGATTATTTCTTTGAGCTCCATGCCGTAACCTAATGAGAAGCTTAAACAACAGGAATGAATGCCACTTTTCTTTAGGGAAGCAATTTCTTCCAGATCCTCACCCTCTAAAAATAATAGCCCAAGTCATATTTTTTTCACAAGTTCTTCCAAATGCAAAGACACCTGAAACAAATCTTTGGTTTACATGTTTCAGTTGTCTGACAAATTTGAGAAAAATCAAACTCTGAGAACATTGGAGGAAATATTAAATAGGCTTTATCTATATAAAGTTATAATAACTATATTTTCACATGAAAGCATCTTACTACATTCTGTTAAACAAAACGTCATAACTTTGTACCCCCTTCTCTCACCTCTTCTATGACTTTGCTTGATTACACAAGTCTACAAAAGTCTACACAAGTCTACAAAAGTCTACACAAGTCTACACAAGTCTACACAAGTCTCCAGTGGATACATCCTCGATTAAAATGGGAAAATCAAATACACATCTGAGAATTTGGACCGGACTTAATGAGATGTAGACTTGAGAATTAGAACTGCACTGAACACAGTACAGACAAATACACACATCGAGAAACGGCCAAAGTCTTGCTTTCCCGTCCCCGCAGGTCCATCTGTTTGTGTCGCTGACTCTGTTTCTTCCTTGTCTGTGTTTTCTCCTCTAGTGGAGGGTTTTTTTTTTGTTTTTTTTTTGTTGTTTTCCTGTCCGAGCAGCAACTTTTATGGGTTTGTTGGAAACTCCTGCTGCCTCAGTCTTTTCCATTTGGGTTCTACAACTCAAAGTTTGACACTTCCTTTTTGCAAATTCTTACTTTGCTTTTTGGATTTTATAGTGCGGGTTCACATAAACCACCTTGTATCCCTTTTATTCAGGCAACACTTACAGAGGAAATAACTGTAAGTTCTCAAAATACTAAAACTAGTGAACAGAAGCAGAAAATGTGGGTGAGGCTAAAATAATAGAAATGGGGGAAAGTTTTTCTTTATACAGCAGCAGTGACATCACTCAGACTCTTGCGGTCTAAGTAATGATGAAAGGCTCTTTATTCTCTCATAAGGCTTGAACTTTGACAAATATTTAAGTCAATAAAACACAGCAGAAAATTGGATGTCATTACTCTTTAAAAACAGGCTATATTCTGCTCATCTCTAGCCATGTAATTTTAATCTGGTGTCTTTAGAGTGGCTTTGCATCCAATATAACTCCAAAAGTCAATTATTTCACAACAACAGACTGTCAATCAAAAGAAGAAAATTGCCTAATTTGGTTCAAGCGTCTTCTGATTGGTCAAATTACTGGAGGTTTGTCAATAGGCAGAGCTAATCGCTCAAGAATGCACAAAGCATGATCAACAAACCTCAACATTTTAAACGCTTCCATGCATTTTCAGCCCCGATTTTAAATAAAAAAAATTAAGGGGACAGCTGGATGTCTGTCTGGTAAATACTATGTTCATATTCTGCTATTATTTTGATTATTTCATCTTTTAGTTTCTTATTGTCTTAATATGATTTATTTTAAAAGGAAAATGTGTTAACTGGTGTAGATGTAGGAAGTGTGGTAAAGTTATGATGCAGAAAATGTCTGTAGCCAAGAAATAAAAGGTTGTTTTCATCATGCTGTCCCCAAACGACTTTTCACTACAGTTGCAGTCAGTCAAAGCTGTCCTGATGTGATAATCAGTGAAATTGAGATCTTTTTTTTGTGTTTGTGTGTGTGTGTGTGTGTGTGTGTGTGTGTGTGTGTGTGTGCGTGTGTGTGTGTGTGTGTGTGTGTGTGACATGCATTGAGATGCAAAGAAATGTTTTTCTTTTAATTTTAATGTGTTGGCAATTACTGTCTGTATTTTGATTGCTTCTCTTCTCTCTGTCTCTTAGTTTATTTAATCAGACCCTATTCGAAGAAGATGCATCAAAAACTCTTAACCCTCAATCAGCAATTCAATATTAGATCCCATCAGTTTATCCTTATGTGGAGGTTTTGTACGGCAGGTTAAACCTTTAATTAAATGCCTACACTTGTTTCTGGTGTTTTATCCAATTATAAACCTTTTATCCAACTTTTCCTTTTTTTTTTTTTTAAATTCTAATACGAGCTGTTGCAAATAAATTACTGGATTACATTTGCAGAAACTGTTTATTTGGAGTATCTACGTTTGGACTTTAAGCAGATCATAGCTCCAACTAATTTGTCTTCCTTGCCGTTGGTTTTGTGGTAGATATACGTAAGTGTTCACAATACTCTTTAAATGGCAACGTCCTCTTATTTATTTATTTATTTTAATAATGGAATTACCATGACATGACAAAAAAAAAAGCTCTCTTTTAAACCATGCCTTTACATCTCTATTCTTAATATAAACATCTCTGGTTTAAGGGAGTCGGCTGACTCGGGGACCCCACATGACTCTACTCCACTCATTTTTTTTTTCATCAGATATGCTTTTTCCTGTTCTTTTTCTTGTCAGAGGTTTTGATTTGTTAGTCATTATAGACCTCCAAATATATGGTCTCATGAACAGAAACTTTTTTTTTTGTTTGTTTTTTTTTAGAATCCTTTATAATAACAAGTATTATTTCACATATTATTTACGAGTGCTCTGTGCACACCCACAAGTTGGTCCTGGACTTAACTCATAGTTGTATGGTTTCTTTTCACTTTAATTCACTTGAATTCCTTGGTTATCTTTATGTGACAAAATGGCATAAACATTTAATGATATGGATGAGACTTTCTGATTCGTATCTCTAAAGCCAGAGGACACAAACAGTTTGTTGGTCCTGGATGGCTTTCAATTTTAATTTTTTATCATCTATATTTTTAGAAAAATACTCTTTAGACCAGGGTGAGTAATTAAAACATTGACCTCCAGAATAACACTGTAGAAGTGAATTAAGGAGTTATTTTTGACCCAGACATGTACCCTAAATAACTTATAATAATTGTTGAGGACCTTTCAATACATTTTTTATTATAAAGATGTCCCATTAACCCTTTGAAAGCTTCTATTAATCCATATTGCTGCAACAAAACTTTTGACCAGAATTTGTAACAGCAACATATTTTCCTATTTTAGCTTAATGACTATACTTTTCTGTGAAATCTAGAATGTAATTTAATGTTCCAACCTTAAGGAACACTGTTCTATATTATTCCATTGTAGCACTTTGCGGTCAAATGGCAGGCATAATTCCCACAGTGTTTCCAAAAGTAGAAAGGAGGCAGAGCCTTCAGTTATTTGCCTCCTCTGTTGTGGAACTAGCTTTTTGATTTAATTCATAGGTTAGGCACTTCACTGCTTTTTAAATTTTGATCAAATCTATCCTTTTTTAATAAAGTTTAAACTTAATACTGCTTCAAGTGACCTCCAGCTATCACTTAGTAATGCTGTTATAGTCCCAGGCTCCTGGCAGATCTCTCATGATGCACTGATCACCTCTCTTCAATGCTGCAGAATATGATCTGTAGAAAATTCCACTCTGGTCAGATTTTACCTTGTACTGCAACAACCTTTTGTGTGCATTTGAAGGTATTCAATTCAGGGTTGTGGTTAAATAGAAATCTTTCAAGGTCTGGTCTGATAAGAATGCCATTGTGAATTGTTTATAAAAGTGACCATGGGACTTCTACAGTCAGGTAAATTGGAAAATTGTTAAAAAGGTACATGTGCGAAAGGGATTTCAGTTTTATAAATGTAATTGCCCAGAAATTACACACAAAAATGTAACTTCAGAGTCTACGTACCATTCCATTATTGACTCTAAATCATCACTGAAATGCATCAACTTCTTTGGTCATTAGTTATGAATCAGGAAGTAAAACATTCAAGTGACTTATTGGACACAAAACATCAGTTTAGCAAAGACAGATGAAGCTCTGGACTATTCAGTCTACTGTAGGTTAGATGGCTCTTATTGTATTATTATTATTGTATGTTTGCATATAATAAACTGTAACTTTGTGAATGTTAACATAGTGGCCAATAAGACCAAATCAATACATTTTTTTGACTTTGTTAATGAGTAACTGTCATTAAAAAGATGGTTTAGTAACTTGGTCTGTGTTAAATTACTTTGTTGTATCCACAATAGACCACGCTTTCCTGCAAGATGCTTTATTTCATCAAATAGTCAAAGTTTGCCTCCTGGGCTCCTGTGCAAGGGGTTTCTATGTATGACTGTGCTGTACAGTGTGCATGTGGGCCCAGTCGAGAGTCCCTGCTATTTCATCCATGATGAAGATTAAGATGAGTGGGAAATGAACCTTATCTCTCAGTATGATTAATGTCCACCAAGTATAATTAAAGACTTTTGGTTAATTCCCCTGTCTCTGCTTCACCGTAACCATTTTTAATCATTTCGTCCGGTTGCCTCCATATAATTGAATGTCTTCATTCTATGAACTGCACCGGCTGGAACTATATGTATATGGCTGTGTAATAGGTTTTATTCAAATCTGCTTTTATTCGTGTTTTGGAATTAAAATAGTGTTGCTGAAAAGAAGGGGGCGGGGGTACTTTCTTCGTAACTTGCATTTGTTTTGAGGAAATTTAATCAGGTATCAAACAGTGTCTTTGTTTAGGTGCATGTGTGCATGTAACATGGCATTCTGACAAAACTTTATTCAACTGTAAATGTTCACGTTTGAGAATTTAAGACAGAAAACAGAGTTTAAACAAGTGGGAAAATTGCCACAACTCAGATTGCAAACAGATGCTGTGTTGCGTCTTGTCTCTCCCGTTGCCAGTAACCACTTTGACGCAGCCTAAAAAACGTAAGCATGAAAGACAGTTTACCATCCTGTCAGTCGCTTTATGTGAAGCACTGATTTGCTGTAGCATCAAACTAACATGTTAAAAAAAAAAGATGAAGGACATTACAAACATTTACACCTATGACTAAGACATGCCAAAATTACTACTTTGGGTACAAACGCATGTTTGCATAAACATCCATTGGTGAAAGTGATTACAAATCAAAGCACATATTTAAATTGCTTGTACAGTGTACATATACTGTGATATCCTAACTGCACTGAAACATGATTTATAGCAGTATCTGATTCCTTAAAAAGCCAAACAAAAGCACATTTCCATTTCTCATATATCGCCAGATTTCTGCCTGTTCATCCCGTAGCTATTTATTGAAAGTTGTCTGAACATATCGTGTCTTTCATCAGCTGCAGCAGGGACTGCTTTGTACTCTTCAAATCACACTTTTGAACGAAATATAAGAACATCATCTTTATGAAAGAAGGCAACATCTAAACAGTTTCATTGCCATCAACATTGAAAAGCCTTCCATTTTCTCCGTATGTCATATGCACTGTGCTTTCACCACCTCATTGGCATGTTTTATACCTTTGCAGGGTTTGCCTCAAAGCCCCACAGAAAATGAATTCCATATTTCATGATGGAAACTTTATGGCACTGGAGTTGTCTCATTAAGATGACTGTTCCTGATCTGTGGTGAGAAGCAGAATGACCAAACTCCATCGGGCACTGCTCTCCAACTGGGCAAATTACCACATGAAACGTATTAGATCCAATTTAATTACATCTACCTCATAGCTGTAGGGCTATTTCTGAGACATTCATGAAAGTAATGGCTAAGGAAGAGGTTTTTGTCTTGGTGTCAACTACATTATTGTGTGTGTGTGTGTGTGTGTGTGTGTGTGTGTGTGTGTGTGTGTGTGTGTGTGTGTGTGTGTGTGTGTGTCTGTGTGTGTGTGTGTGTGTGTGTGTCTGTGTGTGTGTATGTGTGTGTGTGTGTGTGTGTGTGTGTGTGTGTGTGTGTGTGTGTGTGTGTGTGTGTGTGCCATTGAATCAATTAATTAACAGTGGCATCAAAAGCCTCGATTGCTGAAACAAAGCAATATATATATATATATATTCCAGAGACAAATGCAATGTGTTTGGTACCTTTCAACAGTTACAGGGATTGCCTGGACTTATAGTCATGTGCAATTGTTGGTACCCTCTATTTTTTTCTTTTAAAACCAGTTGAAAGAGGTTAAAAATAAAAAAAAATGTAAAAAAAATAATTATCGCAGGGAGTCGTAGTATTGGCCTTTTGGTGTTAATTTTTGTAAATAGTGACACAGTGCCTAATACTAAGAACCCTCTAACTGTCCCCATAGGCTAAAGAGTAAAGAGTGGGATACAGCCCGGTGCTGCTTAACCATATCAGGAGGTATAGAGACCTCCAAAAAACCAGACATTTTAGCAGTTTGCTGGAATGGAGCTTTCAGGTGTTTGTAAAAACATTTTTTTTAAAAAGGTAAACACATGCAAAGAGGGAAAGCCAATCAATGGTCTGAAAGAGCAATTGTTGCTGTGCATCAATCTAGAAACGCTTAAACTGTTAAAGGACTGTAACATGTAATATCCACATATTTGCAACGCAAACAAACCCTGGTTTTCACACAAGAGAATATTTGTCAAAAAAACAATCTAAAAAAAACCTGCTCTCATAAAATAAAATGCAGTGTTCATTTAATGTTTTCTGTGGAGGTCCTGTGTTTTTCTGTGTTATCCTTTGTATTGTATTATCAAAAAAAATTGAAGTTAAACACTAGTTGGGGGAGTGGGTATTATCAAGGTCCAGGAAAAATGAAAGGATTACTATATAACATCACCTTTTAATATGCTTTCCTTAACATGAATTTCAGGATGAGTGACTAGCAAATGTAGCTTCAAATGTGTAATTTTACTCATGACAGCCACTCCAAATTGTTTCAAAAGCTTCTTGGTACAAAATGTCTCTGTGTGTGTATCTAATCTTCACTCCCATCTTCCCAGCTGTACATCAATGCTGTTTTTCAATACCAAATACGTCATGTTTGGACATGAAATTATTTTGGAGTTACCATTTAGTATTTCTGCAACTAGAATGGTAACATAGCCTACATCCTGGGCCCATAGATCTCCAAAATCCCAGAGGAAATTCTGAAATAGGTTCTACCTTAATAAATCAACCAGTAATTCATAATATAATAAGTATAAGTAATAAGTAATAAGTAATTAGAATAACAATACAGTCACATGAAAACAACTTCAAACTATATTAGTACCTGTCTTTTTTTTTTTTTTGCTTATTCCCTCCACAGTTACCTCTGTTTCTTAAAACAAAATCCATTCTGGAAAATTCTGTCAACCCAAGTCTTTGTTTTCACTGAATGGATTCTCAACACATCTGGTATTTTAGGTCATACTTGGCTTGATGGCGTCTTTCAATCTGATAACATCTCACAAATCCACAATAACACAAGTACACAAGACAAATGGGGCAGCACAATGGATTAGTGGTCAGCACTGTTGCCTCACAGCAAGAAGGTTCCTGGTTCGATTCCCGGCCCGGTGGGTCTTTCTGTGTGGAGTTTGCATGTTCTCCCCGTGCTTGCGTGGGTTTCCTCCGGGTACTCCAGCTTCCGCCCACAGTTCAAAAACATGCAGTGTAGGTTAATTGATCTTTCTAAATTGCCTCTAGGTGTGAATGTGAGTGTGCGTGTTTGTCTGTCTTTCTATGTGGCCCTGCGACGGACTGTTGACCTGTCCAGGGTGGACTCCTGTCTTTCGCCTATTATGCGTCGGGATAGGCACCGACAGACCCCCGTAACAAGGAGACGTATTACATACATTACATACAATAAACAACATTTACTTTGAATGCCATTTTTTTTCCTCTTCAGTTACATGGAAATCTGATTGAAATTTGAATTTAGTTTTTTCATCAGAGTACAATGCACAACTCGTCATGTCTCTTGCCATTTTCCGCAGGCTGAGTAATTCCCTCTAGTTCATTTCCCTTGTCAAACCTTTGGCATCAACAAGTTTGATTACTGTAACTCAACATTCTGTCGTCGTCTGACATAGAAGTAATTCTTGTGTAAGTTGTTTATGCAGGTTTCAGAGACAGTTGCCTAATTAAAGTGAAATGGGGCAGATAATAACTTTTAAAAACCTTTAGCCATTTAATGAGCTTATTATTTACTCTGAACAGAAAAGTGTCGGCACCCGTCCACCACCAAAGATGCTGTGTTGAGACATGCATCAGTTTCAGTGATGAGAAAGAAAGCATTTTCACCGTTAATTTACTGATCCTTAGGTCACTCCAACATTTTCAGATTTTCCCTTTGGGCAAATTGTCTTAATTTATTTCAGGAAAATGGTAATTAAAAGAAAAAACTCTAAATGATTGTTTCGCCCAGGCTGCAAACGCCCTCAGAATGGAAGTTTTATTTTAATAAAGTAATTACATTTTAAAGCTGTGTTAGGAAATTCTTGTTGCATTCTTGATTTTCTACCAGTTTGACCCTTGGGCACTGTAGAAGAGTTATTTCAGAGTGATCAGTGAATGAAGCTTACGTCTGCTTCAGTTTCAGTGGGACATATTTCACCCATAAGCCTAGTTTCATTTCTAGACTAAAGTCGGTGCAGAGCTGGTGGATGGTACAGGAATGGCCTGAGCCTGCTTTCCAATCAGCAGGCTCCGGTCATTCACAATTTAACTGGCTTAGTCTTCATTTATTTGAGGTGATTTTGTGGAATCAATTGTACAAATTAGCACACAAAATAGATGCCTGGAGAAGATGTTGCAAGTAGACTTAACAATTGATGGCTCCATCAATCAAGAAAGGATTTTAGTCTCAAAATGAAGTATGTCATTACCAGAGATTGGGAAAAGTGGGTCAAATGGATGACTGTGTTGTTCTCTGGCACTGAGCTTCTACAAAGACTGTTCTTGGTCAGTGTGATAAGTCTAAGCAGATCACAGTCACTGTTGTGTACTGTCTTGGTTTTGATGTCTGACCTCCCAATGAAAATGGAGCTGGAGAATCACATTAATGCACAATCAATCTTCTCATCTGACAGCTGGAAGAAAGCCGTAGTTGAGCAGAAACATCTGCACAACATTGTCTGAGAAAAAGGATATATGTTGTTGTGAGTGAGAAAACAAAACCTAACCTTGAGAGCAATAGGATCTGAAGCTTTGGCTCAGTCAGAGGCATATCCCAGATAATAATTCTTTCTTATTGTTTCCAACACACGAACTCAGCTGGCTGCCTTTCAGCTTTCTCCTAGCTACAAAATACTTTGTACTTATCTAGTAATTGTAGGTCATTTTTCCACCTCTCTTCACTGATTCAAAAATGTCTTATTTGGAACAGTTAATTTTGCCACTTTGCTCCTTTTCTTTGCACATTGTGTATGGACTCTTAAAGGTCAGATGAGGCAGTCGTGGTCTGCTGTGTCATTACTCATTCTAAGTGTGCACTTTGACATGTGTCTCTTGTAGGTGCCTTGCAACTCATTTTCCTCATTATTGCATATCTGCAACAAAGCAGGGCTTTCATTGTTGCCCAAGGAGCTCTATTCAGACAAGTTTTCATGATAGTTTGTCTGTTAGTTTAACCAAAATTCAATGAGGAGCAGTGGCTCAGTGAATCATTATTTTCTCCTGTTTTTTTTTTTATTAACCTATTTTTGTCTTTGTGTGGCTGTGTGGTATTAAATTTAAAATGTCTACATTTGGTTAAAAGCAGAACTGGTTGCCTAAAAGAACTAAACAGATGGATGTCCCTAGTAAGACATTGTCTTTAGCATTGTTTTGCTGTAAATGTAGTTTTGGGGAATTAATTCACCTGCAGGTTGCTCTCTCAGCTGACGGATGGCAGGCCTTTAATAATGGTGCTGTCATGGAGCTCTGGTCTTCTTCACAAACCTTACAACTCCTACTCACCACTGTGTGTTGCACGACTGGATTAGATGCTCTGTTTTGTCTGCCCACAGACTTAGACTGTAGCATGTATTTGTCTTACTAACTTATTCGTGGTGTTCTTCCATTTAAGCTACAGCCACATTTGTCAAAAAAGCACAGGAAGTTATTGTCATTTCTCCCAAGACTTTGCTCCCAAGTCTGAACTGAGATTGAACAAAAGGCTATTCAGAAAAGCTGCTCCTCTTCTGGGTATCAGATTCAACTCCAAATCCACCTGAACCTTAGAATCTGGTCTCACTACACAAATCTAACAAATCTAAGCATATTTTAGACATTCTAGGTGTCTGTACTTGTATGTTTAGAACATATTTTGTCTCGGGTTATATGGACATTTTGTGTGTGTGTGTGTGTGTGTGTGTGTGTGTGTGTGTGTGTGTGTGTGTGTGTGTGTGTGTGTGTGTGTGTGTGTGTGTGTTACTGCTACCTGTATAGGTCAGGGCAGTTGTAAAAGAGAGACTAAAGATTGTTTTCTCTCCCTGGTTAAATAAAGGTAAATAATAATAAATGAATAAAATTCAGCATTATTTTTATTTTTAAGCTTGACTAGGTCATTTAGTGGAGTAGTTATTATTTAAACTTAAGCTTAAAACATTGTCCATCCTGGAAATGAACTAAGCTGCATTTGAGACATTTATTTTCTTCAGTCTGTCATCGATATTTAAATCCTTCATTATCCTACAGGTACAGGAAAATACAATAGTTTGTCATCTAAGGCGGAGTGCATGCAGTGTGTTGCAATTCAAGAGCATCTATAGAAAAATTGGTCGTTGCTGCACAGAAGAATAAGCTCTTCCTTCGTTTATTCACTAATTATATAGGCCATACTTAGTGAAATTAACAGCTGGTTTAATAGTTTGTGATATGTGACTGGTAAAAAAACTGATATATGACCCTAAACAAAAAAGTATAAACAAGAAAAGAGGGAAAAAATAAAAAGCCCACAGTTAAATCATTCATTTTACCTGTGACATTTTACCAATAAATCTGTTTACACTGTATTTTAATTTTAATGAATCTGGGTCCATCAAAGATAGAGACAGAACACTCCAGCTGAAGAGGAAATCAGACATTTGGATGCAAACCAGTATGAAAAATGGAGCAAGGAAATAGCCCCACATGGAAGATATATTCTGTAGCAAAGGGCTGTTTGGTATTTGTCAAAAAAGGGTTGCTGTGAGCGCAACATGTTCTTTTCACTGTTTGGCATTAGAATCATGGCACGGTAATTCCTCTTCATTTACACTGCATAAATTACATTTCCACTGTGACAGCAGAGCTCGCCCTGCGTGGCAGCCCATATCCAGTCTTAACAATTAATTTGATATCTAAGAACGCAGTTCATTTGTTTGACTATGAGAGAATTGAAATCCTAATGAAATGGTTCCTCTTGAAAAGCAGTTTGAATTGAACCAGAATAGATGCAAATATACCCCTACATTTGTGTTTTCATGCAGATTTTCTTTTTTCCGGTTCCAAAGGACTACGTGATAACACTGGTGCTTTTAGCCTGAAGATGGAAAGGCAGCTTCTGCACTACAACCAAAGAGATAACTTTATCATAATCAGATAGCCATGATGATGAACTTGAGACAATTCTTCACACATTTGTAGACACACTGATGGATGTGGCCATGCCCAGAGCAACAGTTGTATTCAAATGAGCCATTGTTAAATAAATGACTCAAATCCAATATTCAGTGTGACATAAATCCTCAAACTTTTGGCACAAAACATAAATCTATTACATGGCTGCAAACAAAGATTGACTTGTTTGTGACACTGCAGAAGTAGGATCATAGCTGTCATGCTTGGAAAGCTAGTGAAATAAAAGCTGGGACTTGACTGAAGAAAATACCGTCAGAGTTTCTGTCAGCTGACGGAGGGTCCATTCATCCATCTTCTGCCAAGCTGTTCTGGGTCGCGAGGAGGAGGGTGAGTCCTGTATCCAGTCATCATCAAACAGGAGGCGCCTTAGACCCTGAACAGGGTATCAGACAGGGTCATCTTATCTTTTTTACTGTGCAATATTACTTCTTCTATATGTAATAAATTGATTTTTGTCACCACTAAAGCAATACTTACACCACATGAACCATAGTTTTAGCAATCTTTTTTGTTTGATATCAGAACCTAAAGGTATCATTAGACATGTTCAGTTTCTTTTAATTGTACTGCCAAGGAATATAAAACTTAACAAGTATGGGATTCTTTTGGATAAATTTACAGGAAGAGGGTGTCAAGAGAAAGCATACTCACCAGAAAAAAATGACTTCTAAAAAAATCCTAAGACTTTTGCAAGAAATTGTTAAAAACAACGGACCTGTCAGGGCTGTTGAAGGTCAGCATACTTTCTGAGTTGAAGCGTTTTGTTGGCTCTTCAGTTCAGTGTGAATAAACAAAAACAACAACAGTGGCACAAGGATTACTTTCTTTTGTTGTACTTCAGGAAAATCTCTGTGTGAAAAATGGTGTTTGGCCATTAGAGGTTTTCAAATCCATTTTCAATTTGCCTAAATAAAAGGAAATTTTATTTTTTATCAGGAAAAATAACATCCTTTGTCTGACATTTTGGGTTTCTGCAATTCTGTGAAATGTCACTTCTCATGCATGCATATTAGTTATCAGTGAAGTAGTGCAAAGGTTTCAATACTAATTCACTAATTCATTTTTTAATGAGTTGCATAAGTGTTACGAGCACTTGAAGTGTGTGCTATTTATCAATCTTGTTGTCTAAATATAACAGTTTTAGCATTTTAATTGAGATTAATAGTCGAACAAATGTTAGTGGGCCCTCCGGGAATCCTAATGTAAACACTTGACTGCTGGGTGAGAACTGCTGGAGCCATTAACCTCCCAGTCAAATCCATCTTCGGACATCAAGGGACTAGCAGATACTCCCCGTCAGGGGGCAAAGCAAAATGAATGTTCTAAATGCGACCCGTTTCAAGTTAATGACTTCTTAAAGTGATCTGACCATCATTGTTTTATATTCTGACTGATGTAAATGACTTGGACATGCACATGTACTAATTAATGGGTGATTTAGCTGTCTTTTTTTTTGAATGAGCTTGTCTTATGAAATATGTGTGAAATTAAGAGCATATTGCAGATACATCGATATTGGACTGAGCAGGAGTCCAAGAAAGGTTAGAAAAAAAACTGAAGATAGCTAAGTGCGGAGATATTTACATTTCTCAGTTCTGAGACGTTCCGTGATGCAAACATGACTGAATCTGCAGTGACAGAACATAAGCCCTATTTACATGGAATAGAATTACCAGCAGACTTGCACTGATTCAAAACCTACACTCCCAATTTGTGCAGCTCAATCACACAAGAAAAGCAAAGCTTGTGTTTCAGCTGTAATTCACAGATATTAATCACAAAATGTGTCATCAAAGATTTGCACTTTGTTAAACAGGTAATACTTCAATAATATCAATTTTGAATCATGAAATGAATCTATAGAGCACATGTGTAACGGTCTGATCATACACTCTACAGTTCACTTCCGTAAAAATGCATCATGTCACATATCACAGGTGATGAAATCAGAAAATGGCGTATATGCTTAAATTGCCATGGTATCAATAAAAACCAAAAATACCTGGAACTAAGGCTTTTGTGATAGCAAAGGCTTTTTGTTGACTGAGCTTACTGGATGCTGGGACACATGCCATCCATGTCATCCTCACCCTTCTTGACTGAAGCTACTCCTGTGGTAGGAAACATAAAAATACAAAACAAAACCGCTAGGACATGACTCAAAGGAACAAAACACACATCAATGATGATATAGTCCTGAACAAAATAAACATGTCATTTTGCCATCTGACCTTTTTTGTGGACTGGGATGTCCACTCCTGGGAAGATTACCAACTGTGATGAATGCCGAATCAAATTCCTTGTTTATTTGCACAAACGTGGCAAATAAAGTTGATTTTGATGTTCTACATATGTGAATATTTATTCATTTATTTATTTATTTTTAATGTGAAATTGAATATTTGGAATTTGGGCATAACTTTATAATCCTCGTCAGACTGTCGCGTGGCAACTATGCCTTCTCTAAGTTCATTGCTGATGTTTCCCACTTTGACTTTTCCCTATGTCTATGACTTTGATTATTAGTAAGACGGATTTAAACAGTTTTGGAAGTGTCTGAAATCAATGTCATCAGTCATTGTGCTTCATGGACTGCATCACAATGCTCCATTTCAGCTGGACTGTTTCCTCCAGAGAATCGCAAGGATCTTTCTAGTTGACTGGACCAAGCTGACAACAGTAAATTGTTTGTTCTTAGAAATAGATGGGCACGTCGGAGGTGTTCTTATGGCCTTGGACTGTGAGGAAAATGCCAGACAGTCTGAAAATTTGGAAATTGGAATTGAGCAACTTAATAAATGAGGCTCAAACTATAAGAACTCATCCCATTTCCAACATCACAGATAAAAGCCAAACGCCTCTGATAGAGACCCAATTTAATAAATCCTGCTGTTCAAAGAGAACTGAATATTTAGTTATGAAGATTGAAAATTTAGTTTCATCATAATTATAATCATCCTAATCAGCCTTTTTAGACCCTGTTTTTTTTTTTTTTTAAGGACACAAGATCTTTCAGGAAAAGAGTCACATATTCAAAGTTATGTATATGTAATCTACTAGGTTGTAATTTATGTTGTACATTGCCATAAAAACCTGCAATGTCTTGTCCCTAATTTGATACATAAACTGGCCTTTCCAGCACAAGAAATATGGTTTTAACATTTTAAACTGATGGATGGGGACCTGTGCAGGATGTCCCCTGCCTCGTTGTCAGTGACAGCTGGGAAAGGCTCCAGTCTCCTTCCACGACCCTGAACAGGATGACACAGAAATAGAAAATAGATGAGGGGATATTTCAAACTAAGATTCTGCTTTTGCTCAATGGAATGTCGATCGTACACGATTTGCCCTTCAATAGTTTTTTATGTAATATTACCTCTGTTCTGTTGGTTGGACAGTTGAATTCTAAGATAAAATGTGTCGGTGCCCATGTTACTTATCTCCAGGGTCCAAGTATTTTATTAGGGCTATCTCTGCACTCCCAGATTGAGTTCCTGCCAAGGTCACTTGGCCCGAACTACAGTGGGCAGCTCTCAGTCAGCTGGGCCAGATGGTCCCTGCTGCACACATTATCTTCTACTGATGACACTCTGAAGGTGAGGACACATGTGACATTTATGAACAGGTATCCTGGGTCTCACCTGTAGGTGCTAAATCTACCACATAGAATTTTGCTTTGTAACCATTAAAAAGATAACTGTGGACAGGCATTGGTTTTCTGTTTACTTTAAACATATATTTTTCAAATTTCACAAACAATATAGCAGACAAAGTTCTCTGCCTTAAAGAAATGGTTGTATTATGTATATATGTGAAAAGCAGATTCTGAAAGCCAAGAAAGGGCAAAGCGATAAAGAAAAATACCAAACAAGAGCTCTAGACAATGTGCATGTTATGCATGTATGGTCAATTGCGCTCAGAATATCCGCCTCAGGACATGATGACTTTTTGCTCTTATCTTGACAGGCTTCTTGCTGCATGAGGATGGTTTGTGCTGTCAGGCCATCAGGGTGTTATCTCACCTGTTTTGGTTGACAGCTGGGTTCAATGGGTAGCTGCTGCTACACTCTAATCAGGAGGATTTTAAAACCTCTTTGATTTCCTTTTGTTGAAAATGTGCTCAGAAATGTTGCATGCAGTCATAAAATAAAAGACAGGATGGTCTTGGGCTTGGTTCCTCTTTGACTAATTTTCACTGTCTCCATGAAAACGTGATTTTGGAAACGTGCCTGTAATTACCCTTCACAGCAACGTGATTCCCGACTTTGGCATCTTTTGCATTTCCAAACAAGTTAACAGACAATTGCACTGCAGCCAAACGAAAATGGTTTCCTGACACTGTAGCCTTTAAAGCTGCTATAATTTATGGCTTTATGTTAGCCACAGATCATGTATTTACCAGTTAGGCTTTCAGTGGTAAACTCACAACTTATTGTGACCTGAGTTACGGTGCAGCATCGAGGAGACAAAGCTGGTCATTTAAGTGCCCATGAAAAAGCAAAGAGAGGCTGAAAATGAACTGGAAATTCCTTCGGTGATCATAAACAGAACTAATCGTGTATTTTAATAAAGCTCAGTATCAGCCGGATGTAGAGTCTGTTTTACTTTTTTTTCTACTTAACTGTCACAAAGTGGCTTCAAAAATATAAATAATGGTTTATTTTGTTAAATATTCATGCATGGCTGTTAAAACGTTCGGCTTGCTATAGCAGTCATCTCGTTTTTTTGGACCCCTGAAAGGTACTAAAGACATTAAATATGAGCTGTTAGTCATTATTATGGAATAGATTTGACACAAAGCAAGAGCACTGTGTTTCAAAAATAGCTGGAAGTATTCAACAACTTTAATTGATTCCTTGAAAGGCAACGCAAATGACTGTGTAGAGAGGAAAAAAGTCTCCTTGTGGGTCCTAAGCTTATTATGTCTTGATCTCTAAAAGCTCAGAGACCAGTTAATGGAGACGAACCTTGTGCTCTGTTCAGTCACCTCACTCAGTGTCTACTCTCTGTCTTTAGAGCTTTGGTTGACAAAACAAGATATGAAATGTGCTTTTGAACATTCGATAATTGCCACATCGTAATCAGTCCATTTAACATTTGTCTTTCCTTTTGTTAAGCTTGTATAAAGGGTTAAGGATGGCTAATTATGCAAAGGGGGCTTACCCAAATAGTCCAGACTTGGGAAGAAAAGTGGCTTTCAACATAAGGAGATATGAAGGGTCTACATTATGTACTAAATAATTTTCTGATAACACCGAGGACAGTCGTTTTAGGTTTTGGAGAGAAGCAGCACAAAGGGAAAAAAACCCAGCAGAGCACAGCTTGTAGTTGATGTGCAGCTTTGTGAACGAAGACTGCCTGCAGCCCAAGATAAAATGACAGGAGGTGACAATTTCATAACAGCTTTGTGTTCATACAATTCAGAGAGATTCTAGGGTTGGCCACGAAGAAGGTGACACGGCTGACAGGGATTTCGTCTGGCTTAACTTACCACACACTGCAGTAAGGAGACAATCCCTGACAAGATGTGCATTGCAAAAGTCAAGCAGTGGAAGATTATTTTTTTCCTTCACTTGCTGAGTTGAATAAATAAAGGTTAAACAGCACAGTGAAGAAATGCATTTGATGAAATATAAAAAAAATTATGGCATCATTTATACAAGGTCTTCAAAATATCAGTCATTTTCTAATCAATTATCAGTAAATAGGACTGTGCAATTTTTTAATTTGCAATTTATTTGTATCGAAATAAATTATTAAGCATTTTAAAGTATGGCATAAGTCATAAGTGAAATACTGTTTTCATAATTTGTTGCAAGTCCCAGTATTTTGATTTAAGGCTATCGTAATTTTTTTTATCAGTTTAATTTTAAAGCAGAAATCCATCCATCCATTATCTATACCCGTTTTATCCGTTTCCGGGTCACGGGGGTCTGTCGGAGCCTATCCCGACGCATATCAGGCGAAAGGCAGGGGTACACCCTGGACAGGTTGCCAGTCTATCCAGGGCCACATACAAACAACCAATCACACTCACATTCACACCTAGGGAGAATTTATAAAGATCAATTAACCTACACTGCATGTTTTTGGACTGTGGGAGGAAGCCGGAGTACCCGGAGGAAACCCACGCAAGCACGGGGAGAACATGCAAACTCCACACAGAAAGACCCACCGGGCCGGGAATTGAACCGGGAACCTTCTTGCTGTGAGGCAACAGTGCTAACCACTAAGCCACCGTGCTGCCCTAAAGCAGAAATATGTTGTTTAAATGTGGAAGTATCCCAGCACAGACTAATTTGCAAGTAAACATCTTATATTTTGATCTAGCTTATGTTCATTTAACTTTATTTGTAAATCCACAATGTAGAGGAGTGGTCTCATAATTAAATCTGTGATAATTTTTTCGGGGAGGCTTTTTTGTTAGAAATTGTATGTTGCACTTGGGAAAGTGACAGAATAAGTTTCACCCGTATTTGAAGATGGCCTTGCCTGTGCTTTGTGTTGAATATTAACCCTTTATGACGTACTACAGAACAAATCAGCCTAAACATATAGTTGTATGAATTTTTCAGTGTGCAAGCATCTTACTGAGGTTTTCCAATCTAATGAATGGGATAAACGGTGCTCTGGGACACACTGAATGTGATGTATATAATTGTAACTCATCCTGTTTTATATGCAAGAAGAATTACTGCTTTTATTTGGCTGCAATTCTAATGGCATTTGAAAATTGATCAGTCAAAAGGAGATTATACTCAAAAACACTTCTTTTTTTATTTGTTTGTTAGTAGAAACCCACACCAAATGATTTGCAACACGGGTCTTAAAAAGGCATCTAGTGTGACATAAGGCCACAGTGGGAAGAAAAACTTCCTATGTATTATTATATAAAATATTATTAGCACATTACTGTGTATGTGAAGAATAATGAGCAATAATGAAAGGGCCCAGTGCCTCATGTTAAGTTTCTTAGCAACCTCAGCCTGCAGCAGCACAACAATACGGACGACTCACTTCTTCAACATCCAGTTGTGTCATTTCTCTCAGTGTCAGGAAATGTCCAGAAACACAATTTTTCTTTAAAATTTGAAACTTGTATTTAACAGAACTATTTGATAGGAACATGTAGTTCCTAGAAAATTTTGCTCATTTCGATTCTTCTTTACCTTTTTTCTTGATCTTTCTTACCACTAATCAAACTTGGTACTCTCCAATGAGCAGCAGAAGTTGCAACTAAGGGTGATTGTATAGTAATGTCACTTTTTTCTCAAAAGCAAAGGGGACTTTATAGACAAGAAAAAAAAAAGAAAGACAAACTCAACCATAGGTTACTGTACTTTTTAAAAAAGCAAAGAACGCAAACAAGGCTCTCATGTTAGCAAACACTGTTGTTCTTCTTGTCAGCATATATGCTTTTATTGATTATTTTATTTTTAATATGCCAACCCAGACTTTCTTTATAACTACCATTTACAACATCAATCTGCTGATTTGTATGTAATACGACAATTAGCAAATATTAATTAATGGACCTAGTTTGAATGTGGAACCATGAGCTTCAAAACACAAACTGCCCAGGTTCAGAAACGACCGTTTTGACATCTGTTATCAGACTAACACGCATACAACATCCGTACAACATGTAAAGGCAAGTATCCCCAGTTTCCACCTGCCAGAATCACTTTTATGAAACTGACATAAAAGGACGAGAAAATAATCCACCTGCTAACTTTTCTTTATCTTTCTGGAATTAATCATTTGAAAACTAAGAAAAAGGAATCTGAAATGGAGAGAGAGAGAGAGAGAGAGAGAGAGAGAGAGAGAGAGAGAGAGAGAGAGAGGAGGGAAAAATAAAACGCATTTATCGTCTACCCTCACTCCCTCATGCCTTTATCACTCTGCCTTACAGCACACATCAGACTGCCTCCACATGCCTCGCATCATAGCAGCCCATCCATGCATTTAAAATAATGTAGCCCTCGGAGATATTTGGCTCTTCAAGTCAAATTTATATATAGTCAAATTCATAATGAGTCTGAGTTGTAAAATATGTCAATGAGTCAATCACATTTGACATCAGACCTAAATCTGAGTAGAATTATCCAGTTCCCTCATATCTATCTCCACCTAACCTTATATTCCTTGCTGCAGCTTTAAAGTAGGCAGCGGTTCCCTCAACGCCAACACAACACAAGATTCACCCAACAGACCATCTATTTACAAAGGCTTCTAGGTTGCCCACCATTTTCTAATAAAAGTAGTCCACTTTAAAACAGGATTTCATAAGTACTTTTGAAACTTTAAGTGGATCCACACTATCAAAACCTAAAAATCAGTTCTTCTTGCTCAGCCAAATGAAAAGCTTAGCTGAACCGTACCAAAAGTTAATAAACATGTAGACAGTTTTTTTTTTTTTATTTTGTGCTGTATGTAGGACCAAAAATAAGCAAATTAACAGAAACCACTACAGCAAGACAGTGAAATCATCTCAGCAAAAGGTCAAAGAGACCAGTAGGATGGGGACACTGGACAAACCAATGTGCAAGTGTCTTAATCCCTGAACAAAATAAACAGGTGTCCCTCACACTAGGATCCAGGTGTGCTCTGTATCTGTTCTTCACCAGGATTCACTTCACCAGGTCCATGAGGAAAAAACTGCCGTCGCCCGGTCCACCCACTCTCCTCAGCAACAGTCTTGCTGTGTCAATCCAGCCTGAACCAGAACCATAAAGCAGCCACTGTAGAGTCTGAAGCCGACAGCTCGCAATCTTGGAGTGAATGTCACCGAGGCCTTGTCCTTCTGCAACAGCCAGATAGAGTCCTGTCGCCCGAACCCAATGCCGACCGTACCAGAGGAAGTCCACGGTAGTCCTCTGTACCTCCTCCACCAGACCCCTGATGGTGCTAAAGCAACAAGTCTGTGCCAGAGAGTCGAGGCAACCAAGTTATTAGCAACCAAAATGCTCCCCCTATAAGACAGCTAAGGGAGCAGCCAATTCCACTTTGACAACCAAGCACACACCTTCTCCAGAATCCCCTTCCAGTTCTTCTTTAAAAAACCATCAGAACCCAAAAACACACCCAGAACTTTAATGCCACCCCTCCTCTACAATAGCCCCCCAGGGAGACAAGGTATATCTTGTTCCCTCCACCGTCCCACCAGTAGAGCTTCATTCTTATCCAAATTAACCTGTGCAGAAGAAGCAGTTTCATAAAGAGACAAAGCACTCAAATAAAGCATGTGAGACTGCGATGAAATAAAGATGTTGACATAATTTGCATAAGCAGATGCAACAAAAGAATGACAAAAACTGGGCAGTGAAATACCACTGAGCCAAGCTCTCAGCCTGCACAGCAAGGGCTAAATAGCAAGGCTGAAAATTTGCCCTGAGATAGGGAATCCCTGCCTGATCCCCCACTGCACAGGGGTTGGCCGACTCAGTCCTGCCCTCATTTTCACCAAACATTCAGCACCATTATACAATAACCCTAACCAAGACAAGAATACATTCCCAATACCAAAGGCTCTCAGTGTAGAAAATAAATATGAATGATCTGCTTTATCAAAAGCTTTCTCCTGATCCAGAGACAAAATGCCACAATTTAAATCATACTCTTTACATAAAGCAAACACATCCCGCTTAAGAAAAATATTGTCAATAGTGGTTCTTTCAGGCACAATATGATTGACCCAGATGCACCGGAATATCCAAATAGTCTTTAAGTCTGTTTGACAGGGCTCTCGATAGAATTTTGTAGTCTGTGAAAGTAAAGTCACTGGTTTTTAAGCAAGACCAGGTCCCCTGTTTTTTTTGACAGCAAAGATAAAACTGCCCATTGACAGGAAATGGGAAGAGATCTTATTATATAGCTGTCCAACAGAACCTCGTCAAGATATGCACTTTTAATGCTTCAAAACTGCCTGTAAAAGTTGCACAGAGACTGTCAATTCCTCAGTTGTGCTCTTCCAAAAGCCATCTGATTGACGGCCAAAGTCAACTCTCCCAAGGTCATATCACCATCCAAAGCAGCCCTCTCCAATGAGATGAGGCTAGAAAGACCATCAAGAAGATCCGTCCTGCTTTCCATGCAACATGGCTGTTTTCCAAAGAGGGCAGAGTAGAAATCAATGGCATAGTTTCAGCATCTCAGTCCGATCAGTAGTGAGACGTCCTCCAGGCAATCTCAAACAAGACATCAGTTTTTCTGAGCAACACATTTCTGAAGTTTAAAAAAGAAAGAAGTCGGCACGTCCAAGTCTTTAAGTTGGAGGAACTGAAATCTAACCAGCACACCTTTCCCATGTTAACGCAAAAAAGAGCCCAGCGCCGATTCCAGTATATGACGACAGTATAAGCTTGAGCTTAGAATCCTTACACCCCAAACTCAGTTTTAAACTTGCTGGCAAACTTTTCAAATCTGCTGAGTTCTTTCTCAAGCTGTTCATCAGAAATAAATGAGGGAACACCGGACACGGTTATACGTGTCCAAGGGGGCTGACATAGGTGACACCTACACAAACACACCATTAAGAAACAAGATGCTGTCCTCCAACAGATCACCAATTAGACCACGACAGCAAAGACAACTACGAAGTACACTTACCTGATCATGCACGGCAAAAAAAAGGAAAAGAAACGTACGTGAAACCAAATTAAACTCTGCGCCACTCACAAACTACACCTTCGACCAACGGTCATACTTACACTCACGCCCACCGGAAACAAAGGAGAGGAGAGGAGTCAGATCAGAGGTCTGACTCCACCCACTAAAACCAGCTGCTATGAAGAAAGTAGAAAAGTTGTGGCTTAGGGACTGTATCTTGTACTGAATCTTAATTAATCGTCATAGATATCTCATTAAGGCATGTGGAAATTGTGTCCATTGTGGTATTTGTTAATGTTTTACCACTCCAATAGTCATGTTGAAGTCTGGACTTTGTGTTCCTTTTCAACAATGGTTTTCATTTGGTCCGATTTTGGGACCCACAGTCATCCTTTAAATGACTGGCAAGCCCTGACCCAAATTGAGAAAAAAAAATCCACTTCTGGAATGTATTTATTAAAAAGATGAGGCAGTTTAAACCTTAAATTGAACATAATTAACAGTTCTTTTACACACAAACATGTATTAGCCAAATTCAGTTTGGCTTCCAGCAAACATAGTGCTGTTCAACATTGCCAGACTTTTTGGTCTCATCTTTCCTACTTGCATTATTTATTTTGTTGTTGTTCTTTGTTTGTTTTTCTATTCATATTTTAAACTTTTCGAACTTAAGCTGTGCTGCCATGATCTTCAAAATAAGCTGAGATAATCAACGCTTCCCAACCAATTTATTCTAAAAATGTAAAATGTCCTAACCTTTAACTTTTTTTAAAAATGTATTTCTTTTTTTTAATCATCTTTGTTTGGTGTGAACTTGCTGTTGGGGTTATGTCCTTGGCCTTCAGCAGTTTCAGTGTTCGACTAATAATTTTCATTGTAAAATAACTAAATACTTTTTTGGAAATAGGCTTATGCCCTTTTTGATAGGCAGCAACAATAGTTTTGTGAAGAACATAACACACATCTGACTGCTCCACAATATTAAAAAACAAAAACAAAAGTATACAAAAGAATTTTCCATATTCTCATTTAAGATGCAAGATCTTGCCAGCCCATTTATAAAAGACTGAACACAAATTTGAAAACAACAAAATATTTTTTTGAAATACCCTTTAAATAGTTATTCAATAATATTTATATTGAACTGAGGGTTAATTTAATGAAAGGCAAAAAAGTCTTATGGAGGTCCAAATGATTGCTATTACTCCAATAACCGACATTATTCATTTGGACTGAAATCAAAACTGCCTCTTTCATTGCAGCCAAATGTGATGAGATGTGTTTCAGAACATTTTATTACCTATCTAAACCAATATATTTTGTGTTTAACTGCTTTTTGTCTTAATTTAAAATGTACTAATAAACATATTTCTAGACAGTCAAAAAATGTTTTCTTGCCATCAATGATTAATATATTTAATCAATAGAAATTGAACTGTTTTTGTTTCAGAATGCAGCCAATCAATATTTTCTTTGTTTGTGAACATTCATTGATTTAGCCTTTTAATGGTGGCATGGCAACATGGAAAGGTTACCTTTCAGTCTGGATGTTGGTCACATACATACACTTGTTATATTACTCCATTTCAAACCCTGCCTAGTGAAGGAACTCGAGAATGATATTCCCTTCATTCACTTTTCTTTTTCTGTGTTTACATCTGAAGCATATATTCCCTTTTCTCACGTAATGGTGTCCTCATTAAGAACACAGGTAGATGTGGGTCCATGCCAGATGGGTTCCCTGCCTCTTCAGACACCTACAGGGAGGTCAGAGGACCCAGGAAGCTGTCAGTCAGGCTGCAAGTGAAGGAAGATGGAAAAGCCAGAGAAGTATGAGAAACGAGTGCAAAATAGAGTTGGGGTACACAGTGTACACATGAATACATGTAGTAGATGCAGAAAATCAAATATCCAGGTTTATTATGATATCTATAAAGTGAAACTTCACTCTTATAATTTACAACTGACACAGTTTCACCCCTTCAACCCAAACCCCTAACCCTCGGGAGACGGGGGGGTTGGGGGACCTCCTTGTTCTGCTCTCACACTGTCATTCTGGGGTGCTGGATGAGGGCTGGTGACGGGGGGACTGGGCTTGGATGGTTTTGGTAGCAGCATAGTGGGATTGGGTTGGGGTCTGTTGCAATGAGGTGCACTGTGTGTGTGGGTGTGAATATGTAGTGTGAAGTATATGCAGTATATAGTGTTTAGTATATGTAGTGTAGCGTGTGGATTATAAATTTACAACTCTAAAATTCTGCGTTACAATAACGTTCTGTACATACTTACCATCATACCTTGTGTTTTGTTGTATTGACAGTGTGTGAATCTAGAGCTTTTCATACTCTAAAATCAACAGAACACTTGTCTTGCTGTCAGTTATTACTTTAGAAAACATCTATTTTAAGAATTAATGTTCAGATTTGGTAAGAGAGGTGGAGGAATCAGAGTCAGGGAGAAAGTCTAAGATTTCAAATGACAACACAAGGGACAGGAGTACAGCAGATAATGATAACCCTGTTCCCAGCAACAGTGTCCCTGTCACCATTTCCTCTTGAGAGATGCTTGTTTATTATCCTCCTCAACATTGAAATAAAACTTTTGCCCTTGCTGGCAAACACGCAGAGACCTGTGAAATGTGGTGGTTCAACTGTCCAGTGTAGAGTCCTCAGAGGACTCTGGACAATATGCTGTTCATCCAAGCCTGCACAATGATTAATAGCAGCCATGGCCACCTCTTCATTATTTCTTCTTCAAATTGAAGCCTATTTACCTCTGTACCACAGGTGCTGCTTTCACTCTGCTTCTATTGCAAATGTTGTAAATATGATGTAAATATGCATTTTAATCTTGCAACCGAGGGTTGTTTTTTTTTTTTTTTTTATGTGCACATGGGTGTGTGTGAGTGTGTTCCCTTCACCAGCCCTCTTGACAGTCTAGCCATATTTTATTGATCCCTAAAAAAAGGAAAAAGAATAAATAATTCTACCAAAGATGACTAAGATCATGGAATGTGGGACATGAAAGACTAGGAAAGAAAAGACAAGACAGTGATGGGTGCAATTTGGTGACTGTGTGATGAGTTGTAGTGTGTGTGAATGACATATATATCCTTAGTTTGTTGTATTGGTCTGCCCCCTGTTTTTCTCTTCTGTACATGTTTGCAGGTTAGAGCCTCAGGAGCTGCATGCTGCCCTGCAGTCTCCACCCTCTGACCATCCCAGTGTTACCTCCACCTGTCTGTATAAATGTGTCTGTTGGATACCTGCTGACATCCTGACCTGCAGTCCCATCCTCTGACCACCTCAGTGTCTGCTGTCTACACTTGTTTATATAGTCGTGTCTGTAGTCCACCAACTAACCAGGTATTAGTTGTATGGACATTGAACCCCTTAGTTCTGCTGCTGACGGATCGTTATACTTATGTATCTTGTCTTATACATTTGACAGTGTGTCTGTGTCTCTCCTCTCTCTGTTCTTCATTCTCATGGAATTCTCCTCCCCCTTCTCCCTGTCCTCTTCAATTTCAATTCAATTCAATAGGCGCTTTCCAGAGACCAGAACATGACCCCCGAGCAATTATTACATAAACAACGGCAGGTAAAAACTTCCCTAGTGGAAGAAAAACCTTAAGCCAAACAGTGGCAAGGAAAAACTCCCCTTTAAGAGGGAAGAAACCTTCAGCAGGACCTGGATCATAAGGGGGGACCCTCCTGCCGAAGACCAGCCGGGTAGAGCAAGAAAAAAGAAAGAATAGAGACAGACACACCGTCAAATGTACAAGACAGGATACAATAGTAGAATTATCTATCAGCAGTAGACCGATAAGACTTCTGTGTATATGGGTGATATATGGATTGTTGGTGATCCACGGGGATGAGGACTGCAGGTCGGGATGTCGCCAAATATCCAACAGACATCCACACAGACAGGTGGAGGCAGACACTGGGATGGTCAGAGGTGGGACTGCAGGTCAGCAAGCAGCTCCTGAGGTTCTGGTCCGCAGGACATGCAAAGAAGAGGAAAAGAAGGGCCAGACAAGCACAAAAAACTACCAGAACAATGGACCACAATTATGCTTATGGGATACTGTTAATAACTGAGGATTGAGGTGAAGAAGAGACAGGGAAGGCAAAGAGAAACAGAGGAGGTGAAGGGGAACCAGTCAGTGGATCATGTTGGTGCCCCCCTGCAGCAGAGGCCTATAGCAGCATATCTACACCGAACCTGTTTAAGATGAGCTGCTCTAATCTGGTCCTGTAGCTGCAGCTTTGACTACTGGTCCTAACACATTAAGGTACTAAATATAAACTAACCTCCAGACAGAGGCAGATACAGCTGCGTGTCATCAGCATAACTATGAAAATTAATGCCGTTATATATAAACTGAACAAGATTGGCCCTAGCACTGAACCCTGCAGGACACCATAGCAGACCCTTGTCTGTACGGAAGAAACCTCATGAACATGAACAAACTGGAATCTATCAGACAGATACAATTTAAACCAATACAACTAGAGCTGTCCCTTCAATACCAACAACATACTCTAGTCTCTGCAGTAAAATGTTGTGAACTAGAGTATCAAAGGCAGCACTGAGGTCCAGCAGAACCAGTATGGACACTAATCCATTATCTGAGGTCCAGCAGAACCAGTATGGACACTAATCCATTATCTGAGGCCATAAGAAGGTCATTCGAGACTCGAACCAGTGCTGTTTCTGTGCTATGATGCATTCTGAACCCTGACTGAAAAATTTCAACTAGATTATTTCTATAAAAATGGTCACACAGCTGGCTTGCAACTACCTTTTCCAGAATTTTAGAGATAAATTGAAGGTTGGAAATCGGTCTATAATTAGCTAAAATGTCTGGGTCAAGAGAGGGTTTTTTAAGTAATGGTTTGATTACTGCGACTTTAAAAGCCTGTGGCACATATCTCAAGACTAGGGACAAGTTGATCTGTTCCAGTATTGTCGCACCAATAAGAGAGAAAACATTTTTGAGTAGTTGAGTTGGGATGGGGTCTAACAGACATGTGGGTGATTTAGATCCATTGACGACTGAGGTCAGCTCAGAGAGGTCAACAGGAACAAAACAGTCTAGAGTCAGGTCAGCGCATAAGGGAGTCACCGAAGTTGAAGAAATGCCCACAGCCACTGCCGGGTGGGCCTGGCCGATTTCTTCTCTAATTCTGACAATTTTATTGCTAAAGAAGTTCATAAAGCAGCCTAGCTACAGTGCTGAACAGAAAACGCAGGTTATTTTTATTATCCTCTATTAACACTGAACAATAGGCTGTTCTAGCTTTGCGAAGCGCTTTTTTTATACAGTATTAGACTATTTTTCCATACACAATAAATATCTAGACCTACAAGAGAACCAATTTCTTTCCATTTTACGCACTTTCTGTTTTAACATACGAATATGTGAGTTAAACCAGGGAGTTAAGCTCCTATGGTTAGAGACCCTCTTTCTCAAAGGAGCAACTGCATCAAAAAAAGAGTGCAACACATCTGCAGTGCTACCGACAAGGAAATCAACATCTGCAGAGGTAGAACCAAGGTCACAGCCCTCAACTGCTTCACTATGTTCCACTGTAGGAAGATGAAGAGCAATGGTCTCCCTAAATTTAGTAATAAAATCTTCTGTTTGTAAAAACCTGGTTGTCCTGTTTACTTTCATTCCAACATAACTCGTTATACAGTAGTGAAGATACTCTGTTGTTAGTTTTGATATAAAATTCCAAGGCTGTGTGATATTGTCAGGTATATTTAGTGGTTCGTGCAAAAATCAACTCCAGCATCTCCATAGCAGCTCCAGCACAGAGCCAGTCTGCTATTTCAGTTTGCTCAGGCAACGATCCTAATTAATTTATAAAACTCGTCGGAGCACCACCTTTATTACAAAGGAAAATAGGTCTGTATTTTTCCATCTCTCATCTGAATGTAGTTCTAACTTGGATTGTTTTGAGTGCATCAAAAAACATCCCAACAGATTAATTTAAAGAACATTTTATTAAAAACCTTAAATGAACATAAAGACAAATTTGGTTTTATGTATATATATATATATATATATATATATATATATATATATATATATATATATATATATATATATATATATATATATATATATATATAAAAATAACCAGATGTATCTGTTTATGTCTAAACTGTTACTACATTAATACGTTTTTTTTCTCATTGACTCAATTAGTAACTAGTATGTATTCAAACACAGTTTATCTAATATTATACAGGCTATTGTTTCTGAATCTATGACTTGGCAGAACTCAAAGTTGTGCTTTGTGGTTATGACCTCCCTGGACTGTTTTAACATCAGAGAAAGCAAGCTACATATTAATGTCAACATATTAATGTATTTTTTTTCTTTTCACACAAAAGTGTGAAAAAGAATAAAAACGAGAAACAATACTCACAAAATGGAGGTTAATTAGACCCCTTTCTGATAAGGAGTTGATATATATTGAGTAGGCAGAGGATTTCCAATAAATCCTTGGGTCTTTCAAGTGAGAAGGAAGATATAGTCAATCAACTGCAATTAATCTCAGTTTTGGGTGAATTAATGGGATGGTTGTAAAGTGCCTCACACCCTAGGCATCATTACACACTTGGATGCTTGCTGCCTTTTAAGCGGCATGCCGTGGTGGTCCATTTGTGCATCGGACCATGCAGTGTACAAGCAAGGCTAGGGACATTACCCTCGCTGTGTGTCGTGACACCGTAGCCTCATCAAAGTAACCTGCAGGGAGACAATCTGTTAATGGAGTTTATGGACTTCTCCAAATGTCACTTCCTTTGCATTATATTAGAAGCAATTCTCTTTTTGACTTGCACCTGCAAAAATCATTTAATCAGTTGCTGATACAAGCAGAACCAATGCTGAAGACTGTCACTTTTTTTCCATTGTCTAATATAATCTGATTTTCAAGCAGGTGATCATTAGACTGAGGTACATCAGTCTAGTGATTCATAATTTGTGTTGCCTAAAAGTAAACTTAAAAAAAAGAAGCAGAAAAAAGAGTTTATATTAAACATGTATAGTTAAGAAGAAATCAAAACAAAACAAAGGCAGAAGCCATGGAAATGTCACTCTCCAAAGTGCTCTGATCAGCCATAAAATTATAATTGCCCATTTAATAATGAGCAGGAACTCCTTGTTCTCACAGGAGAGCTCTGACCAGGCAGTGTCTGAACACAGAGAATGGGTGACCGCAGGGTCCTGGGGTATGGTGGAGGTGGTTAATGTGGAGTAACGAGGTTCCCATTTTGGGATGTGTGATGTGACAAGTTTCAACATACTATTATAATAGTATTAACAGAAAAATGCACTGTAAAAAAAAGAGCAACATTTAGTTTTTTTATTTTAGGTTTATTTTTAGTCATTTCTATTTTCTGTATTTTTTTCAGTCTTGATGTCACAGTTGCAGTGTAGTTTTTGCACACTGCATATTGGAGCTATATGCATACTTCATAGGCTACTACGTTTGAGGAGAGTGTGTTCATACAATCCCACCTCCAAAAAAGTTGTGACAATGTGTAGAATATGAATAAGAATAGAAAACATGCACTTTCAAATCTCCTAAACCCATATTTTATTCATAAGAAAAAATAAAAAAAACATATATTGCAACTGTTTTAAAAATCAATTGTCTTAGAAATAATTGAATTTTAAATTTGATACTGATTTGATTTGAACACATTTAAAAAAAAGTTGGGACAAGGTGATGTTATGATATATGACTTGATGTTTTAAATCGGTGAAGAGGTCCAGACTGCAGGCCATTTCGGCACCTGGACTCTTCTCCTATGAAGTCATGCTTTATGGTTATGAAATAGCCACATCCCACACCTTTTGTTACTGGGGTTGAGGTATATTACGCGGTTTCAGGAGCACTCATCAACTTTTCACAGCTGCAACTACATTTTGGTAACATTGCACACACAATCCACACAGACAGGGACGTCCACTCAACACTGCAGCTGAATCGCACTCAGGCTACCCACAAGGCAAATCAACAAATCAAGCGCTATTGTGCTTAGCCTGCTGCCACATGTCATCCTTTCAAGAGCCATTTAGCTGTTAGAGAAGTGTGTCAAATATGAATCGTTTTCTTTTTGTGCTCCACAGAAAACAGTTTATTCTTTTGCTCTTTCGAACTGCAAAGTTTTTATATTTCTACAATCTTATTTTAGCGGAGAAAAACAAAAACATCATCTATCATCATTTATATCATAAACATTCAAACTGCAACCCTAAAAACAGGATGTATTATATTTGATACATATTTCTGAGTCCTCTGCACCACATACTACCACCATCCATAAATGTATATATGAAAACATATAGGGTAAAATATGCAAAAAATAAATAAAAGAAAAAATATTATTTAGAAAATAAAAAAGAAATTGGGGGTGTTTTTTAATTTCAATAGTAAATTAACACTTCAAATATATGTTTTTTTCTGTGTATTATGTATACGTCAGTCTTTAAAGGGTTAATAAATCACCTACTCACAATTTTTAATTTTTCTTTAAATGCAGTTCCTAATGTCATTAAACAGCCCAGTGCATTCAGCTTCACAAACATCCAAAAAGTCATCATGGTACATTTGCAGTCATTACATTCTATTATGGAGGAAATCCTTCACATATTTTGTAACATATATTAATCACTCCATCTGTAAAATCAGATCAAGGATTATGGATAATGCTGAATCCAATACTTTTCATGCTACATTAACCTCGTATTATTGCAAGTTGTGTTTTGGATCATCAGCACTGCACTAACAAAACAAGTGGAGATACAGAGAGAGGCTAAAATTACTTTCACTTCTTTCTTTTTTTTTATGTCAAATCCCAAACCTTTCTCCGCTGTTTGTTCTACACTTTGGATCACTTCACACAAATATTAATGCAATTATTGACGCAAGAACAGAAGGGTAAAAAAATGACCTCTTTTAATCATAATGAGGATAAGCAATTACTATGAAAGACGAGTGAAATGAGGATGAGGAGCAGCGAACAACATGACCTCAGCTATTGGAGTAACAGATAGACCTAGTGTTCATATTAACTATCCATCACCTCTATTAAACCTTCACCAGCCTCATCGGTTACACTTCCGCTAACCCTCAGACCGGTTCTTAAGGGCCCAACAGCTGTCACACTATAGCTATCATAGATGATGTGTGCCATATGTCTTTACTTTACAAAGAAGCCTAGGGATGTTCTTCATATTTAGTTCCTGCTTCATTTCCACAGTGCAGTTATATATTACGAAGGCTTCTAGTCCTGCCATTGACCCTCACTCTGCATCCGGTTGTATGGGAGGAAACAGATATCACTGCGAGAACTGGACCTTCCATGCTGCTATGAAATTAAAACATGTAGTATTGTATAAGAATGACAATGTTGCTGTACTGTAATGCTGTAAAACTTCGTGTTTCTGAATCTGAGTTTTAGGAGTACGCTCATTATAAACAGTCCTGTAATTAAGCCATTTTTAAACAGCTGCAATGTTTCACAATACATGAATAAAAGGAGGGCTAAGTGTTTATAACTAAGAGAAAGGTGGAGATCATCAGAAATATTCAGAAGAAAATGTTTTTAAAATATTTAGGCTGACAATGGTCTCTCTAATTTAAACATATACTTTTATGGATGTTAGTGCACCGTGGTGGTATACAATGAGTTAAACACAGTTTCAGATGAAATGTTGGTAAACAAAAAATGTATTCTGGTCTCATTTGTTTTGGAAAAAAGGCTAAATTTGTGTTATTGTTTGAATCCCTTAAATCCAAAACCAAGTCAAAGTAGAATTGTATGTGATGCAGTACACTGAACAATATGCTTAATGATGTTCATGAAGAAATCAAATATTCAGCAGGTTCTAAATATTTGATGAACCTCCATGTAAACAAGGGAGGAAACAATTATAAGTTTTACTGCTGATCTTTGATTCTGTTTCACAGCAATTTGGTTAAAAAGTCACTTTCGTACCCCTTCTAGCAATAAACCAAGTAGTAATAAGTCAAAAAAAAGTATGTTATACAAGCAACACTTTATACAAGCAACTCTGATAAGGAAGGATGAAATAAAAAATAAAAAAAACTTGTTTTCTTATTTTAGTACATCTGATGGTAATGTGGAGCAGATACGTTTTTTGGTAGAAGTTTCTCAGTCACACAGAATAGAAATGTGATCTGCCTCCAGGCATCATTCCACTTCAAATGTCAACTTTAATCCTGGACACAACCCAGTAACTTTACTCAACACAGCAGTGGAGCATGTTCAGTCTCACGATGAGTAACGGATAGAGTAACGACTAGATCAACGGTTATCTATTTGCTTCGGAATACTCTGCAAACATCCAGCTTTCCAACTTAAACATGCCTAAAGCTTCTGTTACCTGTTTGATCTCTGAACCTCAAGTAATTACAGTATACCTCCACAAGGGCATGCCACTTTCCCTTGAGGATGTTTTAAACTATCACTGTGGCCTTGTTCCCCTCCCCCTATTTAGAAAAATCAAAAATGTTAAAAAAGCAAAATCACATGCTCTAACATGGGCCCTGTAGCAGTGTTTAGAGGACAACACTGCTGCCAAATGTTTTGGCAGCCTATTTAATAATTTTCTCCTTTCTTTGCATAACATTACTTATGAATATTAATGCTGCCTCACGGTGGGAATAGTTTGCAGTGCTCAGTGGGCTGAAAAAGGCCATGAAACAAAGCTGAGCAAAAGTGTACTCACTAATGCGAAGTGGGGGTTGTAAGGTTTGGGTGCCAAAGATCACTCACTGAAAAAACACTTGGTTGTGACATTTTTATATACATGAATAAATTAAAAAAAAAAAAAAAAAAAAAGGAAACCTAGCCCAGTATCTCTGAAGTTTATATTCAGTTTATTCTGAAATAACTGATCATGTTCTTTTACTTGCCAAAGACCTATCCCTGAAACATAATGTTCTCTGAAAATACATAGAGCCCTTGTCAGTTGACCTATAGTGGCTCTTTACCCTGAGAGTAGAGCTACTTTTAGAACAGGCAGCCAAACTTTAGGTCAGCGGGGATTAATTAGCTTTTCTGAAACCCACCCAACAGACGTCAAGGTAATCTTGAAATGCCGGCTGCAGAGGTCAGTGCAATATGTGAGAGCAGAAGGAAAGACCCCTGATCTCATGAAGTCCAGCACTCTGCCATGTCAAGCGGCAGGTCCTAGAGGGCTGAGGCCACTTCAGCCGTTGTGCTGTCCACATTAACACCAAACCCAAAAATGGGGTTTCTCTTTTCAGGATGTTTTCAAATAGGAATAATTCTGAAATGCTAATGATACTAAAATAGGACAATTAAAAAGAACAATTAAAAGTTCAAGTTAGTCTATATATTCTTAATGCATAATTTATATATATATATATATATATATATATATATATATATATATATATATATATATATATAGTTTTCACCTGATGCCCTTTTCTTTCTCTTTTTTTACTTGTTTCTCAGTAAAGGTTTGCAGATTTCAACAGCATCTACTTTATTGAGATAGTGTCAAAGTTGAAGATGTATAGTAGTTATATACATGACATCTATTTCTTTTGTAAACTTGCTAATCACAGATGGTTTTGCAGGTTCTCATTGGAACTCAGAAATCAAAATTAAATTCCTTTTACTCTACAAACTTTAATGTGCAGCTATAATTAATAATGCAGGCTGCTTCTTGGAGATTAGCCAGCTTTTATTTCTTTTTCTGTTCTTATTTTTTTCCTTGTCATGCTAAAGCCATTGCTTTTATTCTTGAGATGAATAGAAAGCTTTAATCCGTGGAAAATGTGGGTGGGATTTGCATAAGGTACTGTTATTTTTACAAAATCTGCAAAAAGACACGTTATTCTGAAAAACAAGGAACTGGCTTAGATTTGTTACAAACGGCTAATAGAAGCTTTGTGGGGCTGCATGTTGATAGAAATAATATTTAGCAGGTGTAGTTCTCTAATTGTATTTATGCGCTTCATTTAAAATCCAAATTAGACAGTCTTGTGCTGTGTAATGAATAAATCTTGACTATAATCACGCAACCAAATATGTATCCAGCTGCATTACCCAGTCACACTTCCATACTATGAAAAGGTGATGGACCAGAGACGAAGATGCTGCCATCTAAACATCATTAACCTGAAACAGGTCATGTTCAAATAAGAAAGAAAGAAAAAAATAGAGAGAAGCTAAGTTAAGAATGGTATGGTGAAGTATTTCTGCTTTTTGTGTCCTGTGGGATATCATGAGTGTGTCTAACTTTGCAAAATAAGAAAATAGACTAAAAATTCAATATACATTATATAACTCATGGTTGTGTATGTGTGCGTAACTGTTTAGTTAATATTTCAATAATTAGAGTGAGAACAAACGTCAAAAATACTGCACATAAAAATATAAACAATGTTGAAGGCAAAATTTAAGAAAACATGGAAGTGAGAAATAGTGTTTGATACCAGCCAACCCACTCCACCCCCATGTCTGTTCACTGCTAACGTTGGCATGTTTCTAGGAAACATAACTGGAACATTTACAGCTGATTTAATAAAAAAAGGCTTTGCATTATCTGGTGGATGCTTTTTGTTTGTTTGTTTGGGGTTCTTTGTGTGTGTGTGTATTAACACAAATAAGAGCTCTGCATATAGTTTTCAGGGGAAGCTGACTGGTTTTAATGGAGGTGGGCATTGATGCTTGAATCTGATTTGAAATTGCAGGAGCATCCGCACCTTAAACGCTGATACCTGCCACTCATAACCACAGGGTAATCATATGACAACACAAGAGAAAATAGAATCATCTAAAAGAGACTTGTACTTTTGCCAAAAGTAATTTCTGTGAGAAAGAGAAAATTAAATAAGTGTCAGTCCATGTAGTATCCCAGATCATTTGTTTGGACCCAAGTGGCAGATTGAGCAACCGACAGTGTCATCTCAACACATATGCTCCTACTGTAGCAGAAAATCGTCAGAGAAATTCATCCAGGTGCATTATTTCATAATCCAAACCTCCGTTTTAAACATTTACAATTTGGACTTGAACATTTGCTGTTATTGTTCCAGAAAGCACGAAAATAAATCTGATGAAAATGGCTCGTCGTGCAACTGAGGAAAGCCATATTGGCTGGTGATCACCATCATCAGCTTGAAGCCATTTCATTCATTTAATCATGCATATTTAAACATTCATGAGAAAACATGTGCCAAACTTTTTATTTTCCATGGAAGATTACTGCAAAATTAGCTGCCCATCTTAAAGATTATCCCCAGAATTAAATAAAACGGTAACAACTGAAGTTAAAAAGCTTTTTCATCAGTATCAGCAGAATGTTTATAATTCAATGCATGAGCTCAAAGTCCTCATATTTATAGAGATGAGGATTTGCATGTGGAAGTTTGTATGAGATGGTATATTATAAAGATTTAGCGGATTTATTACATTTTAAATTGCAACACTAAAGAATGACTACAACTTTTCTGGATGAAAATATAATGACAATAGGTAAAAAAGCAAATGTAAAGCTTGCAGGAAGCTCATCCTTGTGGCTGAGAGTACTCCGAGTTGAGAGTGCTCGGTTCTTTGTGTTAGTGGCTGACCCCACTGTTGGGAAATGGTGACCCACTCTGCAGCAGCTGAGCATTAATAACACAGAACATAAAAACCACATAGGGAGCATTAGATGTGCACTGTTTCAATACGCAGGTGAGGAGCTTGACCGTAGCCTTCATCAAATCCAGCTATTAATAGCTTTAGAAGAACTGCAATGGTTGGCAATGGTTTTGTTTGGCATTAACTAAAAACTAAGCGTCAAAGTAAAACCTACAAATTCATAATCTCACTTGATTTTGTAGGTGATTCTGTTTAAAATTCCCTTTGACAAAATGCTATCTGGGCCATTTAGAAGACGTTGTCTCAATATTTCTTAAGTGGTGGTGCTGAACACAGCATTTTCTTTTCGTTTTTTTTTTTTTTTTCTGGGAGAGCCATCAGCTGCTGCACCCCCATAATGAGCAGCGGAACTCCTGTTTGTGATTGATGATCCAAACACTTTTATTAAAGTCATAAAATAGGCCCATCATTTTGAAGGTAGGAAGAATTTCAATCCATTTTGGTGTATGACAAAAAAATGAGATCTAGTGTAGTGCATGGTAAGGGGGTGTGGTTAGTTACTTATATGTAATAGCTAAATATTAACATATTTATTTTGTTCTCTCAACCTCATCCCCACATTCACATTGCTGTCAACTCGTCTGCTGTCTGCTCTTTGTTCATTCTGCCACTTAATGAACTGAGTGATGTCAAAAAGTCGACCCTCACATCGTCTTGGTCAAATTAACTGCCCCTAAACTGGAATCACGCCCATCAATATCATTAATACAGTGTAGTGCACGGATATAAGGTATTCTTTCTCAGTACCTGCAATTGGAAAGGGCAGCATGAGGGACTGTCCTTTACCGAAGGTAATTAAATTGATTAACTTGTACAAAAGTCAAAGTGCCTAATTGAAATGCTGCAGGCAGCATTAAAGTAGATTTTACCACTTTAGGAACAGGACAATTAAAAAAATAAAACATGAAAATAATTTGCTAAATATATTTGGGCATGAAAATGTTTAATATGCCAGCTGTTTTCTTTATTTGGGCGTGTATATAGCCCACACACACAACGCACAAAGGACCTGGCACTGGAATGGGCAAGCAACCTGTCCAGGGTGTGGCCCTGGAGCTGACCCCAAGAAAGCTGAGATGGCCGTTAGCTGATCCATGTGACCCTAAATAGGAATAAACATAAAAAAAAAAAAAAAAAAAAAAAAAATTTTAAGGAAAGATAGAGGGCTACAAAGGATTTTTTTTAAACCTTTGGCTTATTGGGTCCCCCTACAGGTATGGAGGTGAAGTCACTTTTTATGACAGTGGCCATTCTCTTGTTTTGTCTTCCATCATGACTTTACGGTGGCCCTGAAGTTCTAATCACAACGACAACAGAAAAACTACAATGGCAAATCAAAGAACACATAAAATGATCAGGTCTGTTGCTGCCATGAATTCAGTTTTGTACAGAACATCTGAATAAAAAAGAAAGCAGAGTGCACCAACCACCACATATGGTTGTACAGCAACCAGAAAATAGAGATTTATTGTATGAAAAAGAGTGTGTGTGTGTGTGTGTGTGTGTGTGTGTGTGTGTGTGTGTGTGTGTGTGTGTATGTGTGTGTGTGTGTTGATGAAGGAGGGCTAGTTGGGTGTGTATTTAGTCCAGCTCTCCTCCAGGCTGGATCTGGCCATAATACTTCATCCACATTGCATGCTATATTTTCTCTTGCCAAACATCGAGGAAAGAATCTTCTTGTGTGGCGTATCCAGCCTTAGATAGAGGCAGCATCAATGTCACCACATGCTTGCTCCATTGCCTGGAGAAGTGGCAGGCGGGCATAGGGATGACGACGATACAATTTTCAGCCCCATGTTGAAAAGAAATCCTCAAATGGGTTTAGAAAAAGTGAATACGGAGGTAAGTTTACAACAAAAAAATTGGGATGATTGACAAATCAATTTTGGACTGACTGACAGTGATGAAAACTTACATTATCCCCTATAACCACATATTTTGCCTGGTCTGGATTTTCTGCGCTTGGAGCAAGAATTCCTTAAACAGAATCCAGAAATGTCAGGATAGGTCCAGTGTTATAGGGGCCAAGTGTTGCATGGTGGTGCAGAACGCCATTATGACTTACGGGCACACATGGTAGCGTTTCCTCCACATTGGCCCGGGACATTGATAATTGCCCTCCATCTGATGATATTTCTCCCTCTCCATCTTGACTTGGTGAGGGTGAATCCCACCTCATCCACATGTATTCATGGACAATGGGGTGGGCATCCATCTCCAATATTCTCTGTATTACACAGACAAAAAAATAGATCAGGATATGCACCGCTCTGCTGGTTAGATTGGCTGCGGCCGCCTCTTGGGGGGGCCAGGGTTGGCCTAAGGGGCGGGAGAGCATGGGGGCGATGACCGGTGACGATGGGAACCAACAGGGGATTTGTAAGAATAACTATTTTAATATAGACTATTTGAAACTTTTGAATAATTATTCAAAGGAAGGAGGTATGTAAATGATTTGTTACTACTATTTGTTACTACTTCTATTATTATTATTAATTATTATTATTATCATTATTATCATATTTTTGTGTATGTATGTATTTATATGCACAGATAAGTATGTGTATGTAGGTGTTTGCGTATATATGTATGTGCATATGTATGTGGGTATCTATGTGTGTGTGTGTGTGTGTGTGTGTGTGTGTGTGTATGGGTGAGGGTGTATGTATGTGAGTGTGTGTGTGTGTGTGTGTGTGTGTGTATTCATATGTATATGTGTGTGTATGTGTGTGTGTATTCATATGTATATATGTGTGTATGTGTATATGTGTATGTATGTGTATATACATATGTGTATATATGTATGTGTACATATGTATGTGTGTGTGTGTGTGTGTGTGTATATACGTATGTACGTGTGTGTGTGTGTGCGAATGATTTTGAATCTTGCGAATTCTAATGGCATTATTTGCCATAACCATATTCACAATTGTGGTCTCCTGCTCTTGCGAGAATATACAACCACGTCCTCCAAGATATTTTCCACTCTGGAAAAATCAGAAATGGCTGTATGTGTGTATGTGCTGTAAGTCATGGCTGTACTGCTCTGTGACCATTCACACGGTGTAGTGCAGTATGTAAAGTGAATGTTTTCGGCTACAATAGAATACATGTATTTTACAGCTATGCAGAACTTGCTATTACTGTACATGTAAATTGCTGTTCATTGTTGCATACCTGCTCTCAGTTCAAAAGGTTTGAAATATGACTGCACTGTAAATCAACTCAAGCTGGGTTGGACTCCAGCCTCTCTCATGGTCAACCCTTGATTGATCAATTGATCAATTGATCAACATGATCAATCAGCCCAAATCTCATCAGAGACATCAGATACTCTTCTTAGTTCCTCTCTGTCCCTTACTCCTCCAAGTCTTCCTCTTTCTCTTTCTGCCTTTCTTTCAAAGTGTCCTCGATGAACTCAAACTCCTTGCTGTCCTTCCTCTGTCTTCCTCTGACTGCCCTGGCTCTCTCTGCATTGTTGTTATTCGTTTTTCAAAATAGGTAACTTGACCTTTGGCCTATTTATAGGCCAATATCAGGCAGTGATTGGTTAGTTTTCAGTAAAGCAATTATTGCTTGCACAGTTAAGGGCAGAGTCTGAGGCACTGATGAATGAGTGTGGCATTTTGATTAGTTGTGTTTGAAATAGGAAATCAAGTTACTTACTGATAGATTTTTGTGTGTTAGGTAGAGAATTGTGTGTATTTGATTTGCCAATTTGCAAAAAGTGACAAGCTAAATTGAAAACTGTGTCAAGGCTAATGAGTTTATGGTTTTGCTTTTTGTGAAGTTTGAGTTAAAGGTTTTAGAAATTGTGTGTGTAAGCAATTGGAGAATAAAACTGTAATTTACCATATAAAATCATAGAGTTTTGCCTCAAACCTAAGTTAACGTAAAGTATTTACAATAAAGAGGTACATCCATCCATTATCTATACCTGCTTACTCCTTCTCAGGGTCACGGGCATCTCTTGGAGCCTATGCCAATGCATTGCAGGGGTAGGACAGGTCACCAGTCCATCGCAGGGCCACATACAAAGACAGACAACCATGCACGCTCACATTCAAATACCTATGGACAATTTCAGAACGATCAATTAACCTGCATGCATTTTTTTGGACTGCAGGAAGAAGCCGGAGTACCCGGAGGGAACCCACGCAAGCACAGGGAGAAAATGCAAAATGCACACAGAATGACCCACTGGGTCAAGAATTGAACAAGGAACCTTCTTGCTGTTAGGAAAAAGCGCTAACCACTAAGCCACCGTGCTGTGTAAAGAGTGACGACTAAGGATAAATTAATGGTTTAGAGAAAGTGGAATTTCAGATGAATCTGAGTCTTTGACAGCTGTTTAGGCATGTGCAGGTATGCTTTAGACGCAAGAAAATTACAAAGAAGAAAAAGCACAAATAAGCTGTGAATAACAAAAAAAAACAAACAGAAAAGTTTTTGACTTTGAGATCTGAGCAGATTAATTAATCTAAAATTGGGAAATTTTGTAGTGGTTAAATCATTTGTCTGGTTCATACACAATAAAGAGAGCATGATTTGTAACATGCCAAAACCAGTGCCACAGCATATTACCTCATAACGATATGAAAAAATGTAACATGTATTTAACAAATTATATTTATTAAATAAAAATTGGAAAGATGAGATGCTCAGAATCTACATGTGAGCTGTGTTTGCCAACTGTCTGACTGATATGTAGCTATTTGAAATGCACTGACACCCTCAGCCCCTTTGATTTTTGGCCCGGAGAAACCGTCATGAAGCCCTGTTACTACAGTTTTTCCTCTGTTCACAGGCAGGCTGACCTCAACTATTCATATTAATGACAAAAACTTAATTATGATGTGTTTACTTGTAAAAGGCATAAGGTTCTCATTTGGAGCTTCTTTATAGTGTTTTTTTTTTTTTTTTTCTTTTGGTATGTTTGCAGACCTCTGACTTTCAATTTAGTGTTTATAATATTACCACGGAGCTGGATTAATTTATTTGACAGGGGCTTTGAGAGATTTGAGAACAGTCTTCCTTATATTTATTCACTCTTTTCTTTTAGTTTCACTCACTCTTGAAATATCAGTTAAGCAACGTAGTTTCTCAGTCAGTCTCAGCAGCTAAAATTATATGGTTAGGGTAAGAAATAAACCTTTTTTGTGGGGTTTAGAAAAGATCAAGGTTTGGGCATAAACAGACTGTTTCACAATGCTATTTTGTTGAATGAGTAGGTGGTAAAACAACTTGAAATTTTCTGATTTCAAGTGTGGAACAAAAGGAGTCTAGCCAGCTTCCCTCATCAACACACTGGTATCTGAGTAGTTTGGAGGTTAGTTTGGTTGAAGGTTAGTCTGTATTCATATTAAGTAAATGTTATGTTTTTTCACAGTAGGATACTGAATTGTTCCAAGATGATTTGTTTTATTCATTTGTCCTGTCAATGACTTTGATATCAATAGCTTTGATCAGTAAAAGGTGAAAGCGAACACATGAAAGTTTGATGCTTTTATTGTCTTTTAAAGTGAAAGCCAGGTCTAAGAGAGTCTATCAAAATGCTAATTGGGTAATTCAGAGCTAATCCTTAGCTTCTAAAACTTGCCCTTGAGACATGTAATGCCAACTTTGGTGGGGAAGGAGCCTGAAGACATGAGTGAAGTTGAAAGGTACTGGTTTGATATAGTCGGACCCACTTCAAAGCACAGTATGAGTCCCAGAATCAGTCTCCTGAAGAGGGGCGGGATCTTGTTTTACTCTGGATTTTTACATGGTGAGAGGCATTAGGGAGGAGTGGACTTAATTATACACCTTGAAATCCTCGAAGTAAATACATAGGTGAACACCCCAGGAGAGGGAGGCCATCAAGCCCAATAGCTTTGGTAGCCTGTCAGACCATAGTGGTAACTGACAGATACCGCTACACCAAGTGGGCCGCAGCATCAGTATCAGCTAAAGCAAAAACTCTTTTGTAAACCCCGCAACCAGATCCTGGGTAAACGGAAGTCAGTCAATGGATGGATGGATGTTTCTTTGGGCCGTTTGAACAAAGTAGCAGTATCAACAGCTCTACTCTAGTAAAATTACATTCACCGTGGCTGTTATCCACTCATTGAAGTGTTGGAGAATTTAGAATTCAAATTCTTGTAACCTTAAGGAGCCTACAGCATGGCATAAGTTTCTGAATTAACATCACTACTAAGTGTAGATTGGACAAATTATATTAAGTATTTAAAGTGGTTTTTGTGCCACTTCTTTTCTGGAAATAGATTAAATAAAAAGGAAAAAATTAAATCCTAAAATACATTCCGTGCTTTTCATGTTAGATTTCTTTCTTCATCAGCTTTGACTAGTTTTCCTCCCTTTTAGGGACTTATTACTACTGTCGTCATGTCATCACCGTGTTGCTTTTACTCTGCATAAATGTCACAGCAAGAAAAGATTTGCTTTGTTTTTTGTTAATATGTTTTTAAACTTAATGGACTTCACATTAATAACTGTATGAAATTTAACAGCTTGCTGAGAATGTTGACATAAATTCAGAGCTGACAATATAAAACAGTTTTTAAATATTTATCTTTTACAAAGTCACCCTAGTGTATTCAGTCAGCCTTACAGATGTTTTATACATTTACTTATTTCTTTGTGCAGCTTATGTATAAAACACTTCTATGAAGCAAGTAAAGGGATCCCATATATTTGCACTGTACGGCTTTTTTATTCAAGGAGCATTTCTGTTGACCTTCCGCAGTTTATTATTAGTTACCACTGCTCATATACGTATAATGATCAAACCATGACGGATAGGGCTCACATTACACATCGCCATCTCTTCTTGGAAACACCCATAGAAGTATTAATTTAGACACAGCTACTGGGATTTAAATGTTAAGGTAGAGTACACGGCCCTGCAATCTATCATACCTGGTCATAATGCAATGGGGACCAATTAACTTTATTAACGCTTGAACTGGTCTAGTAAATTCAAAAGTAAGATTTCTCCTGATGTTTGTGATCAAATCAAGACTTGGAATTTAGACACTGAAAAATTACGACACACACACACACACCCACACACACACACACACACACACACACAGGTCTAAGAAGAAAAAAATCTGAATGAACTAAAATCTGTTATAACAGAATTTTTAAGACAACACTGCCTGACATCCAATGAAACCAACCTCCCAGACACTGTTATTACAAAAAATTTAATGAGTGCTGAATCATACTGAGTCACGTTCTTGTTAATATAACGTCATTTATTCCTGCAGATGTTGCATGTCATGGTCCTTCCAGTGTGCTCTCTTTACAGTTTTCTAAGTAAAAATAAGCATAGTATAATATATTTTTTGAATACAAACTTTTGTTGCTTGGAAAAACAAAAAATAAACACCAAAAGAAACCTAGTCAAGATTTTTACAGAAACCTTTTTGAGATCTGACAATGCGAAGCACCACAACATGTTTTCCATTGACACAACTGTGCATTTGGGCCATTTAAAAAATGTAATTTTTCAGTCACGGATAAACTCTGACTGTAGTGAAGTAGGTGAAATATTTATGAAAAATCTCTGTCTAGATGGGATTCAGTGACAAGGCAGCTTTCATACACACATACCTCATCATCATTTTTTACTACAAATATAATAATAATTATTTCAAATAACTTCAATTTCAAAAAAAAGAAAAGCTCAAGACAATGTCAACATGTAACATTATGGAGCTATAAAAGAGATGGGGGCTGCCATAAGTTAAATATTTTCATATCTGAACTCAAATCTTTGTTTCCATTTATATCCTGCATCAATATCTATAAAATGAAATAACTGGAAGATTTTAGCTAAATTGTTATTTAATCAACCATAGATCGAGTCACTGAGAAAAAGGCTACAACAATTGAATATTATTATTATAATAACTGGATAATTATTTTTGGATACATCACTGTGATTTTATTAATATTTATCAGAGCATGAGATTGAGGTTGACTCAAAGGGCATTTAGATGAACTGGCAAAAATGCCAGCTGAGAACAGCATCAGGTTATAATATCATGCATAACTCCTCGATAAATAGGTGTGGTTATTAACCGCTACAAATCCAATCACTGTCAGGTACACTGCTAACAAGTGAAGTCAATCAGCCAACATGGAAATGTCTTTAGTGCTCTGCTGGAACTGCAATGTTATAATATATATTCATCTACACAGTGTGACTCTTATGTGGCTGTTAAGTATCTGCAGACAAGTCTTTTTCTTTGTTTTTCTTTTTTAGATCTCTGTTTTGTCAGCTCCTTGTTTATGTCTCCTCCACACTGTTGGGTTCATTGTGTGAGCATTTATTTGATACAAGCTTAGAGGGATTTGAAAAGAGTTTTGTTTTTTTCTGTTGTTTTCTTTGTTTGAATTAGGCATGAAGGTTCTCTAAAAAGATTAGAAAGAGGTGTAAAACCTGCTAAACGTGTTTGGGCCACCTCAGAGCTGTGGGCTGTCAAATGACCTCTTGGCTGGTTTGTCAATGACTGACTGATGGCATAATCATGTAGATGAAAGATGATACATCGATAATCGCTCAGGAAGCATTAACCTCTTCGCTAACCTATTCAGCATGAAAAGCTTTTCAATGTCTGACCCAAAAGCCGTCCTGCATACATTGGTGTTCTTTCAGTATGATCTTTGCTCGCAATAAAATCCTCTTATAATAAAACTGAAAAAAATTCTCACACATTCAAATAACCTTGATCTCTTCAGAAATCCATGTTTCATTATATAAAAGTGTGAAAGATGGAGACGAGCCTATCATTCATCCAGTTAAAAAGAAGAAGAGGAAAATACACAAAATATAAGGTTGGTCTCTCATTGAATATGCATCTGAGTTCACATCTTGATTTATAGACACAGCCAGCAAACCCCCCCGCCCCCCCAAAAAAAGAAAAAAATGTGGGTGATACTTTGGCCTTTAAATAAAATCTGAAGCTTTGAAAAATAGTAAATTCCTAACTTTGTTGTTTTTTTTTTTTGTGAGGGGGGGCGGTCAGTATCTGCATCATTTACTGTAAGGGAGAAAATGAAAAGAAATGTAACCTTTTTTTTGCAGAGACTGACTGGTACATGATACCCTGCTGCTCAGGTTTATCTGATGGCTCTGCGAGCTGGCATCTTAGCAAACGCGTTGGCGTCCTCATCAATATTCAGCCGGCTTCTTGAACCACTGCTAACAGATGGCTTTGTCGCTCCTTTCACACAAACCCATAAGAAACAGTAACAACTCTTGCATATAAAACACAACATTGGTCCATATAATGAGGTGTCTCTGCATAATGCCCACATTTCTGATGGATTTGGGCTCATAATACACTTTTAATTAACGCTTACAAGTTTTGAAAGGTGTCTCACTAACTCCAGACTCACTAACTGCCATATTTGGTTTTTGAAAACAGTATGAGTAAACTTAATGATGATGGTGATGAGGATAACGGCTCTATATGTGTGTGTGCATGAACCACTCTGCCACACATTCATCCACACTGTTCTAAAATTCTTCAATGCAGCCTGGAAACACAATTTGTCATAGTTGTCAGAGGCACTTGACATTATAGCCCCTGTGGCTTGCATCACAAAATGAGCCCAACAGGGATCTTTGAAGAGATTCGGAGCTGTCGGCGAATAAGCAGATCCATCAGGGATTGCTTCCTAGTGCACTTTAGAAATGAATCACTAAGCCCACAGGGTCCCACAGAGCATGGAGGCACCACAGTTTGGATACGCTATGTTTACTCTCCATCTGAAGTGCTACTCCATGTGCTTCTGAGAAGGTTATACAAGTGCAGCGCTTCCAAACATGCCCATTTGATTGGCTATGGTGAGATCATGAGTTTACGTGAAGATTTTTAGATCATGGGAGAATCACTTAATCATGCCATAATCTGCTCATTTAAAGATGTGATTATAGGTAAAACTCACCTTCCAAATCCAAAATCTTTGGCTCTTCCTCTCCACTTTTCCTTGATGGTATCATCGTTATAAAAGGGACAGGTGGTGTCAGATAAAAGTTCCTCTCAGTTCAATCTGCTGCGTGTAAACTGTCATGGTTCAGCCACAGCTGAATGTCTGAAGAGACTCAGGACATATCTGTAGTGAAACAGACTGGAGGGTTGCTTCTTGGAGGTTTCTGGAATGCACTGAGACGCTTCTGGTGGGGCCACTCACAATGACTACAAAGCTGTGATAAACAACAGTTAGTGGAGCAACTCAATGTCTGGTGGGACCCCGGGGTAACAAAATGTTTATGAAACTTCCGCTGAGGGTTGAGATCAAACCTTTCACCATATGAGCTATCCAGATTTCAGACGGGTCTTTGGCCTGCAAAGCAATTTAGCTAAGGTTCTTGGATGGAGGAAGGGTGGAGGCACAGTGTTGTCATGTGTAAAACCATTTTTCTTATACTCCTGAAGCTTGATTTTAGGAAAATGTTGAGTACAAACACAGGTAACAAGTCAATATTTCAATGAAAATTTCAATAGGCATGTTGTAAGGACAGAATTCTGTAGCACAAATAAAAAATATCCAACCATACAGAGTTTCTTGCAGCTGTGTAGGTTTTAAGAAAACAGTGATTGCTGTGAATTTGTATTCCTGTGGGCTGTTTCTTGTTACAAGAGAACATTCAGCTATGTCTATTATTATCATCTCAGAAAGTATACATTTCCACCAAATAGCCATAATGTCTCTGCTCTGTCAAAGTTATTCGCTCTGATCAAGGAGCAATTTCAGCTGATACAGAATAAGAGCTGTTTTGATTTACTTTTGACATTTTTTGAATATGTTTGACATGAAATAAATTTAAATTGAATCTCTGGTACTCTGATAAGCATGCACTTTGGTTCAAATGGCCCGGCTATCCTTTCCCTCTCATCTTACGGTCTGCATGTCTAATTTAGGTCATGAAACTAGTGTTATTATTTCCATGCTAAGGGCATGCCTATTGAGGTGTAATGCAGCGCAATCACCCAATCCCTGCAATTCGGATTCAAAATATCCCTTGCACCCCTCAGGGCAGGCAGTTACCTTTCTACAGTATGTACATGCACAGATGCATAAACACAAACAAGCACCTCACCATTTCCTTCCTAAATAAGACTTGTCATGAATTGTTTTGCATTGCTCTCAAGGCCAAGTAGGAACAAGGAGCTCTACAATTTTTGGGTCTTTGCTTTGCAGAGATGAGTAACAAAAATTGCAGGGGCAGTGTGTGCTGACAGTCAGATAGTAAAATTGGACCAAGACTGCATCTGTGCCTCGTACGGTGTGTGTGCTCCCTCGAACGTACTGTATGTTCCCCCTTAAGAGGTTGAAAAATAAATGCCACCCCAGCCGATCTCAGTAACTTTTGCTATGTGGCTTCACTGTGAAATTGATGTAATTGAAATTGATTATTCAATATAGACTACATGGGTCATTAACTTCTAATCTCACCCTTCAATCAATACTATATCACTCCTGCTAAAGCATTTTTTACAGCTCCTAACTCTCATTTATGAATTAAAAACAATGACGAGGATAGTTTCTTTAATTAAAAGCAAACTGTCTTTGCTTTATCATTGTTTACTTGTTTAGTTCCATGCAATATTGTTTTACTACCATGCATTTTTCAGATAGAGAAAAAAAAATGGTACAACTACAGTCCTTGTTTAAATGTACCTCTGGCTTTGTGGAAGTGTTTATAGTGAAACTATGCAATGTCATCCATCCATCCATCCATCCATCCATCCATCCATCCATCCATCCATCCATCCATCCATCCATCCATCCATCCATCCATCCATCCATCCATCCATCCATCCATCCATCCATCCATCCATCATTTCAAAAGACAGGGGTACACTCGGAACAGGTTGCCAACCATTGCAGATTCTGCAAAACCAGTCTAGCTAATTACTGAAGTGAAATTCCGGTGTTAGAAGCAGGACATAAAGAAAGCAGATGTTCTTCTGTTTTTGTGAATATAATATTTTTACACTCATATCTTTGATTAATGAAAAGCAAAAAGTAATTTAAAACCTCTTTTGAATTGTGAACATTGAATGTGCAAACAAACACAAAAATAAAAAAATAACATTGAGGTTTTTAATCAACTGCCTCATGTAAACCAAAATAAATAAACAAATCAACCATTTGCTGCCTCTTTTGACATCTCGTGATTTCATTGAAGCTACAAACTAACAAGTATCCACAATCCCACAGTTACTGTATTTCTGAGATTGTTAACAGAAAAGCTGTGAAATTGATGACTAGTTTAGAGATCCCTGGTTTAAGAGACTCATGGGATATTACCTGGCTGGATTTTCAGCCCAGTGTTTATCCCAGTCCATATGAAACTGGCCTTTAGCAAGATACTGAGGTTAATAACACCTTTAAACCTTAAGACTTTCCTGTTTGCCACTGTATTTGATTAGTAAACATGGATTCATATATATTTACTCCCCTGTATTTGTAACTGTTTTATTTATCTTTTACATTATTTCATTTTTTTTTAATTTGATGTAACTGTGTGTACTAGTTTTATTTAGCAGGTTTTATCCAAAAAATGTTAAAACATATTTTCCTTTACCCATTGTGAGCATTAAGAAGCCAAACGGTAGCAGCAGTAGACTGAGGGGTGCCAGAATGGTGCTGAAGTGAAATATTTTTAAATTTTGGGTATTGATCCTAATGAAAAGAGCTATTCACTATATAAGAAACTGAAGTGCCACTAGTGTTTAGGTTTATAAAAAAAAAAAAATAGCTATGAACATTTCTTTTTGCTCAGTGTAAATGCTTATTGAAATGCTGGTATTGTCTTGCATTATCTCCATCAAACACTTTGTCTGAACAGACATTAACATGGCAAAGTGCCGTGCCACAATACATCCTGATTGGGCGTTGATTATGTTTGCTGTCTCAACCTCAATTATCCCAGCTCTTTGGTCTGCATCTTCTTCTCCTGATTGCTAACGTATATCACCCTGAGGTTGCCAGGAGCAGCAGTTTCTGAAACGTTTAAGTGTCACAGAGATTCCAAATGGTCATTTTTCACCACTCCAGGCTTGTCAGGATTTGATTTAGTGTGTGTGTATGTGTGTGTGTGTGTATGTGTGTGTGTGTGTGTAATAGAAGCTTCATCAACAAACATACAAGTACTTTGGCTTAAACTTTTCTGTTCTTGAATCGTTCTTCTGAAGGATGGCAGGATCTGCTTTGCTCTGAAGTGACTAAAGTACCAATTTTATCTTTCATTTACATAGAAAATAGTTTTCTCTCACCCTCTTCCTCTGCGATAAGAGTGCACCATTTGTTTCTGCTTTACAAAACTACGTGGTAGATTCAGCCTAAGATACTTAGAGAGATTTTATCTCCTTTATAGAATAATATTTGAATTCTATACAACACTCAAAAGAAGCTGTGAAGAAAGACACCTCTCATCATTTCAGCTTAGTTATGAAAGGAAAACATGGTGCTATATTGTAGTCTAAGTTGATCTAGGAATATGTAATTGATTTCTCTTCTTTTTCAATTAAATTCATTATTAAATGAAGAGCAGGAAACATGGAAAGATAAAAGCTGCTTGTCATAAGGAGATGGTCTAATTGCTGTTTTAATCATGATAATACATAAGAAAATTTGCAGCCTCACATAACTCAAATATATTTATATTGCTAAATGTTTCTCCTAATCCAGTAGTTTTTTTTTTTTTTTAATAGTGAAGCTTTAAAAAGCAGAAATTTATTGAACACGATTTATTAGATAGGACCACTTATAAGGGGAATGTTTACTTTGGAGGTAACCTAAGGAGTTTTTGACGTAGTAGTGTAATAGGGGCAAGTCCCTTTTTGATTTGTCTTGTTGTGGTAAATAAGCAGGCTATATACTCTATACTTGTGCACCATGCTTTATATGCTGTCCAAACATAAATATATTAATTAAAAATAAAATTTTTAGTATATAACAATACAGTATGTCAAATATGTATTTTTGTCCAATTGGCTTTAGCTGCAATTAGTCAAAATGCAAAGTCCTGTACAGTGTGATGTCATTCATTCCTTATTCTGTGTCCATGCCGAATAATGCAGAATGCATCAAAAATGGAATTACGCTGCTTTTTTAAAATATGTTCCTTTTCAAAAATGTTGTGATGTTATTGTTTGTTGTTAATGAAACCTAATTTTTGTCAGTTAATATGAGAACTGCTATCCATTTAAATCCAAGGCAACCTTTTCCGATGCAAACGTGAGCATTATGGCATTAGGACTTATGTGACTATACTTACCATCCCACAGTTTTTTGGGAAAAAAATAGCCTTTTAATTTTCATCAAGATATTTTCACAGCTGATTTCCCCTTTTATTCAAGGAGTATATGAGTGCGCTCTTCCATTTTTATTAGTCTCGTTAAATACTATGTAATGAGTCAAATTTAGATTACCCATTCATATTCAATTAATACAAAATAAGTGGGAAACATTTACTTCAAGCTTCACAGCACTCAGTTATTCAACACTGTGTTGATTTCATACTCTTCTTCCACAAATACAGACAGACATTGATTCTATGGTGGCTATTTGTACAAATCTAACATAAATCCCAATAATTCCTGAATGACCTTGTCTAGAGCCTGTGCCTCAATCCTCTGATGAGTACATGTCACAGCAAAGGAGAGTCTAATAAGTGATATAATGGAAAGTCTGGCCAGAGTATCCCTAAAGCAATTCTTTTGTAATTGATGTTGCAGCATAAAATGGCTCTCGAAGGGCCCGGCTGATTAGGTTGTTTTTTTGTCGCCATCTAGCCGCTTGCATCTCACAAGCAGTCACTCACCAGGTGAAATGACGGTTTCACATCCAATTATCTTATTAAGGCTGATCAGATTCTTGTGTGTCCTGTCATGTGACTTTCATCTCATCTTTAAATGTGTGTTTGCAGAGCAGAAGAGTCCACGGACCTCATGTCAAAGTCTGGTAACTGACTGGTGAATGTGTTGATGAAGAGTGTTGAAAATAAAAAAGCATCTGTTTGTTCTGGACTGTTGAAAGCAAATACATTTTTAATGATTACATAGGGAAAAAGTTTCTTTTATTTCTCTGATGTGACTTTGTGTCTTTGAGCATTTATTTTCTCTTTTTGGTATCATGTGGAGTACAGGGCCTCAGTGCAACTGCTATGGTGCTCCCCTCACTCCTCAAACCAACAGGATTGTACTCAGAACTGTAATCAGATGTGTGCTTTTGGTGTCCTTTTGTTATTTACATATGCAGAGATTTTCTTTATTTCTTTTTTTGAGAGCCTGTGCAAACCTGATTCTTTTTTAACCTTCTAGTAAATACTGAATAAACTTCAACATTACAGGCCTAATAATGCCTCCTGAACAATAGTACGGACTCTAATATTTCCAGTATAATACATTATACATTTAGTATAGCATTTGGTCACCACACATATTGAATTCAGTCACCCTTGCATGTAAGTAGTGCAATAACACTCCAGTGAGCTCACATTGTCCTTTTGGTGCTTTTGTAAGCAACATTTCCACTCAAGCATGAAACATTTGTGTTCTGTTGGGGTCTCAGAGCAGTCTTATTACGGTCCTGGTGTTCGTGATGCTTGGAAAACAAAAAAAAAAGAAAAAAGAAAACATTTCTATAATGAAAACAGAGGCAGTGTCCAATTCATTCTCTCATCCTACATGTTGATGAATTCACGCTGCTTTTTCACTCTGTGGACATGATTTACAAGGACACCTCATTTCAGTGATTTTATCAAACACACATGTGGCTTCTTTGAAGAAAGAAACTTATGAGTGTGTGTGTGGAATACTGACAAGTTACAGCTCTGCATATAAGAGCTGTAACTTGTCAGTATTCCTTTGTTGTGGTTGTACTTTGTTTTGCTATATACAATATATTGAATCCACATCACGTAAGTATATCTTGTATAATATATGTCTACAGATAATATGGTTTAAGATTTCTTATATTACTTTATTTGTTTTGGCCGTCAACTTTGTTATTTGGATATGTATGTTCTACGCCTGAGTTCAAGTTCTGTTACTGATTGCACCTAAACTTTTATTAATTTCTTCCCTCAAAAATTGATACCACATACTTTCCTTTGTTCTTTGATTATCACCATTATTGGTCTATGCACACGTCATTTCTTGAAGCCAACAAAAGTTAATTTTCTGCCTTTTCTGCACATTTAGTTTTAGTTTAAAAAAAGATTTTTTATTTTTTTTTACCTGTCTGCAAACCCAAAGTATATGTGTCCTCTTTTGACATACCCCATAACAACCATTTTAAAACGGGCATTTCAGAGTATCAAGCGAGTAAGTTTGGACTTGAGTATTTGGTAGCCTATAAACTAAGGACATTTAAATAGGACTGCTAAGGACGCACTTTTTTTAGTTAGTCTTTCTTCTGCTACAGAAGAACATGTGTGATGAGGTCTGGGCTGTGACCTCATAGTACAGTCTTTTGTCAAAATATCATATATTTTTTTTTTTGTAACTGATTAACCAGCAGACACGTTGGAGCCTATTATGGGCAGCTATTTCTTATTTTGGCTGTTTTGTGCCAAATAATACTTGCTAGTGCTACATTCTTCCCATAGTTCTTGAATTGGACCAGACTTTGGTTTTGCATGTGTTGCATGAGCCAGATGTGGCCTACATTTCATAATCTAGTTTTGCCTTGGGGTACTTGAGGTAATGTTGTGGGGTTCAGGCATGGTGCAACAACTAATAATGATTGGACCATGTCTGGTAGGTATGTGGCCAATTATTTTAGGATACTTTGTCATTTCAATTTACACATGTCTTGACTATGCCCTTGATGAAATGTACACAGCACATCTGGAAATTTCAATTGCACTTGGCAAGATGCAGAATCAGAACCGTAACTCAGGCTGCAAGTAATGACATTTTTAAAACGTTTACAAGAACACAGTTACAAACAGGAATACATTATGAGAAATGGCTTTTATGTTATGTTTTAGGAGTCAGTGACTGAAATTAAATAGACTAGAAGGCTGGAATAATAGTAGTAGTAATAATGGTGATGATGGTGGTGGTGGTGGTGTTGGTGATGATGACAATGATGTTGACGATGATAATGATGCTGGTGGTGGTGATGATGGTGATTATGATGATGTTGGTGGTGATGATGATGGTGATGATGATGATGATGACGTTGACGATGATAACGATGTTGGTGGTGATGATGATGGTGATGATGATGTTGGTGGTGATGATGATGGTGATGGTGATGATGATGATGATGACGTTGACGATGATAACGATGTTGGTGGTGATGATGATGGTGATGATGATGATGGTGATGATGTTGATGATGATGTTGACGATGACGATGATGATGATGGTGGTGGTGGTGATGATGGTGTCCTGAGTAACTGCAGTTAGGTAGTTGGGATTGAAACTAGTGAGACTCCACAGCTGTTTTTTTTTTCTTTCATTTAGGAATAATGGGTTCAAGAAAATCAGAGGTACTGTGGAGACAGGAATTTTTGACGTATTGGTTTTCTCATGCGTTTCTTTACGTCACTGTTTTAGCAAATATGACGCTGTTTTATCATTATGGAAACTCTGCTTAAGTGAAGTCATGGAACCATTGGCTGTCACACTAAAACAGCTGAGTCTCTTCAGAAAACTTTAATTCGTACCTTGTACCTTTTAAAGTAGATCACATGGTAAATTCAAATATCTCTCAAGAACTTATTTTACTAAAACTTTGAATTTAGAGCTTGTATGCTTCTGGCTGTGTGATATTACCCTACCAGCATGACAGTCTTAGACTAACCTTTCATAAAGAGCAAACTTATTTCATTTTCTTTTCCATACTTATTTAGCTTCCTGCTTTGTATCGCTAAGCAGCAAAACTTAATATGATGATGCATCATTGTTTCATATAAAATGATATTGTATTCGACAGATTTTGTTTACATTTAGTTTGAATGGCCAAGTATTTTCCAATAAAAATTACATTTATGCCATGATCACTGCATTTAGTGATAAATCCTAAAGTTAACACTGAAGAACATAATAACCAATCATTATGTTCACCACAAATATTCAAACTGCTATCTTTCAATACATCTTTCACTCTCTCTCATTCTCAGCACATCCACTGTCGATGCAGCCCTCCCTCCTAATGAATGGCATTCATCTAGCACCATGAGTAATCTCATTTTACAATCCATCATAGAAGCTAATAAACTCATGATTGATTTGTGTTTATACAAAAACACATCAGGCGGAAACATCGCATCAGTAATAAATTGATGCTGATCTGGTCATGGGGATGATGGAGCAGCCAAATGCCAGTATAATGTTATAATAGATAGGTAGGTAGGTAGATAGATAGGTAGATAGGTAGATGTATAGATGTTTTATTTTTTTTCCCTTATTGGAGACTCTGCGGTGCCATCGATCTCAGTGCAGAGCCTTTTGTTCTCTGAAGTAATAAAGCAGCATATTGATTTATTGGCCGGCGACAGTTACCTTTTGCCTTCTTCTCCTGTTCTCTGTTTCATTCTGTTGTCAGGTCTCCAGGGATCAAAAGTTTGGTCCTTACAAAAGTCCCTACACTACAGTAAAATCACATCCATTATGATGTTGAGATTTAAACTCCTTGAAAAAACATCATTATGATCTGAACTGGTACATATTTCGGTAATGGATGTTTGTTCAGACCGTAACAGACCTCTTGGCTTTGTCTCTCAGTGCAGATACTTTAATATGAGGCCAATTTTATCATCTAAGAGATTTGGAAAACAAACCAATCTCCACTCAGGGATACATGATCAACTCTTGTTGAGCAGTAATTAATGCAGAAAAAAGAGGCCGATGTGAGAGCAGAAACAAAGTGACTCAGCGTGCCATCAATCGTGCCTGTGTCCTACCCTATGTGAAAAATACCTTAAAGGAAAGGTTCAACTTCTTTTCTTTTTCCACTTTTGAAAGATGATATGACATTGAAAATTGAAATATTCATATCGTGTGTCTCTCATTCAATCGTTATATCAGTTTGATCCTGTTGTACTGCATTTTAAAGGCCAAGTCAAAGCAAGGATGTACTAACATTTCCTTTAAAACAGCTGTAAATCATATGAGCCATGAAATAAGAGCAATGTAATCATTTCTGTTAATGCTGGGTAAAGGTCAGGGTCTCACGTGTCAATAAGCACAATATTATTTTTTAAAAGCTTCTGTTTATATCAAAGGTTTCCCATGTTTACGTTACAGCGCATATAATATATCTTTAGAACCTGTTAGATATGTGTATTTTGCCGCTTAGTAGAAGAAATTATCTCCAATCTCTTTCTCAAGTAGTCAGTTTATTGTTGCTTTGGATGTTTTTTCTAAATTCCATCTGCTTAAGATAAGAGCACATGAAATGCACTGTGTGTAATGTAAATATGCAAATGTGAATAACTAGTCTTGCTAAACTGAACTAATCTCCCTACTAAAACTAATTACATTTTCTTGGCTTCTTAAAAAATTCTTCATTGTTAAAAAAAAAACAAAAACCCTCATGTTTGGTTAAGTTTAGTTTTTTTGTGTTAGTTTTGCTGTTATTCTCCTGCTTTATGTTGACTGCTTTCGTCTTTAATCAAAACAAGCAAGATCTGGAGCCGGGATAGGCTCCTGCAGATCCCATGATGGATGGATGGATGGATGGATGGATGGATGGATGGATGGATGGATGGATGGATGGATGGATGGATGGATGGATGGATGGATGGATGGATGGAAAGGTAGTTAACATTCTGTTTTAATTTAATAATTGTATTCCTTGTATGAAAATTCAGTTTATCTTCCTTTATCTCCTTCCTCTCCCCTGATTGTTCACATCTGTGTCTCATCAGCCACCGTTAGTACTGTCTTGTCTCTCCTCTTTCTCCCGCCAGTCAGATTTATTTCCTCCTATAGTCTGGTTTCTGGTTTAGTTCTTTTTTGTTTATTTTTCTTTTTTTTCCCTTCATTGAAGTCATCGTGTCTTAGAATACCCTGTAATCATGTGGTTTTGTTAAAATAAAATGACTTTTTTATTTGCTACTCCTGCATTTGGTACATAACTGGACATTGTTGTCCAGACAACAATGTCTATAGACTGTTCAGCACCTGAAATCATTTATTTGGCAAGAATAGCTACAGATTCCTATTTCATAACTGCCTCTCCTGCGTTGACTGCCAGTCCAGTCAAAAAGAAAGAAAAAAAGACTGTAATCGTGGGCAAATCTCAGTGAGGCTAATATTCTGTTGATTTGTGTGAACTGGATTTGTATTTCTGGTCTCATAGATTTGACTGATAGACCATTAAATGACAACAGTCTCTTAGACTCCTGCAATCATAAGAAAGGCTAGAGTCACTGCTGGAATAAAAAGAAAAGAAAAAAGTCAGAGGGATACAAGCTCAGAGTAATAGATTATAGCTTACTGCCGCTGTAGGAAGCATTTTTAGGGACCATTCTGGTAATTGCACACCGAGTATAGTGCTGTTAAACATTGTAATTATGGGTATACTACCTTGGGATCATTTCTTTTTTTTTTGCTGGAAGAAGAACATCTATTTTTGCGAAGGCTATGGTAGATGTTTTCTCTCCGCAGTTCTGCATTTCCATTTTCCTTTTAAAAATGGAATTTAAGGACACACAACAGATGCCAATTTGTTTTATACATGCATTTCTGAGACTTCTGCACCGCCCTTATAATAAAAAAAGCTGGATGATAAGAAAATAAATGATTATAAAAATACATAAATATAAAAAATAAATAAAATTACACAGTGTATGATGAAAAGATTACACTATTAACCTGTTAATTACACATTAAAACTAAAAGCACCCACAATTTACACTTCAAATTAAAAAAATAAAATAAAAGCATGATTTTCTCTGTGCATTATTTCATTTGTGAGGATGTAAAGAGTTAATGACCTCTAAGTTAAATCAAACTTACAGAAGACACAGACAAGAACAAAGACAAGGTCTACTAATTTTTCCCGGCTGCACTTTTCAAGTTGCAGTGCTCATTTCCTCGGTGTTACTGACACTGCTGTATTCAGGGAAAGACATGCTGACATTTGGTAATACATTCCAACCCTCACATCTCATCAGACACTACTCATCCATGTACAGCCTCTGTTCAACTCAGCTTTTGACATGAGTTGGCGTTAACAGGAGGAGCAGACAAATTAAAGCGATGGCTGTTAACCTTCACAGGTACTTGACTTCCCTTTGGTCTGCAGTGTCATTCAGGCTCATTCAAGCCAAGAGATAGGAGATGTCAAACTGTACCCAACATTGGTGATAGTGATAGAATATTTGAACTTCTTAGCAGAAACACATGGTTTCATCAGCAATTGGACAGACAGCCAATTTAAGTGTATTCATCACTTTAAAATAAGTATATTATAATTGTATAATTGTCTTTTTTTTAAAGAAACAAGTCAAAGCTTGCCGAATAGATCCTACATGTACATAAACATAGAGAGAACAGCATTATTTAGACCAATAACCTCAACAAGTCAAAAATTAAAAGTAAAACTTGTACAAAGTACAAAATGTCAATGTTGACCAGTCAGAACATTTTGTGATGGTTACGAGACCTCTGAGAGCCTGGCTTCCACTTTTCCACTATAAATTCCATCCATCTATCCATCCATCAACTTCTGCTTTGTCAAGATCGAGCAGGTAGCTCTTCCAGGGAAATACCAAGGAATTCTTAAGGCAGCTGAAAGAATGTTATCTCACCGGAGGGTCCTGGTTCTGCTTCGGGGTCTCCACCTAGGTGGACATGCCCTACCTCACTGAGGAGACGTCCACGAGGCTCCTACCAGTTGGTAATTAGAGATTCTATAGGACAGTGTCTTTTAGTTTTGAACAGTTTTCATTTTTAGTCAACATGCATGTATGCAGCGCTTACAAACATTGTGGTGTGGTGCCATATCTCTTGATAACCAGTCTCATCATTTTCAGGGTTCATTTGGACGTTCGTGGTTCACTGACACACAGTGAACTGAGCGAAAAACATTTGAAGCGTTGTGCTTTCAGCTTGCTGTGTGGGCGGTGGTCCCATATGTAAATACAGTCCAACAATATTTCACAGATGCACACTTGAGATTATTTTGATGGTGAATTTTTCTAGATGTGTTTGCAGGTATAATCAGGGCCAAACAATAGTCTGAAAATCATTTTACAGTCACCGCAGTCTACCACAGTACTAATGGGTCACTTGTAACTCCGAGTAATTTTGGCCTAATTTTGGCAGTCTTCTGAAATTGCATATGAAACTAATGATTCTGCAGGATGCTAAAGATACACAGATGGTGTGCTGAGTTAGAGAAAATTCCCATGTCCAACAGGGCAACGGGCCACTGCAGGGGAATCCAGTCATAGCAGTCCCTTGACTGACTCGTTTGTTTTTTTTAGATGGTATATTGAATACTAGTGAGAACTGCCATACCAGTGTATAGTAAAGGCCTTTGTGTTGTCGCTAAAACTGCAGTTTTTCACAAAGTCAAGCAAACAACTGCCTAGCACAAAGCAGAATTCACATGTGATGTCATCTTTAATTCTGTTGGTGATTATATATTAAAAAAAAAAAAAAGGAAAAAAAAAAGAAAATGTGATGTTACAGTGATACATGAAAATGTTTGGTAGCAGAAGGTAATTTTAACTAATTTCTTCTATACATGTCTTCAAAGATTCCTTTGGCAGCAAATCTTATCTTGAGTCCCTTAAAGATGAAAGGTGAAGAATTGTAATAATTTAAGGTCTGCCAGAATTCAGCTGCTTTGCAAGTTTATGTACTGCCACTATATAATCAATTTGTAAAGATATTTCTTTAAATTCAGGATCCAGACATTTCTAATTTACCTCATTTGGGGGAAACTGTGAATTTGCTGAAGTATCAAGAAAAAAAAAACATTGAGTGTAGAAGAAAGATACTGATTAAAAGTAAAGTTCTTATTCACGCCCTCTTTCTCAACTGCTTTGACAGGCTGACACAACCACACACATGCACAGTTTACTAATGGTCTGCTTTGCATTTTAGTGGAACAAAAATGCTGCTTGCTGCCTGAGCTAATTTATATTTGCTCTGAAAGTGGCCCCACAGAGGAAGTAAGACAGCGGTAACTACTGTTCTCTGTCAGTCTGTACTGGTTCTGTTCAACCACGGTTCACTGTTGTGCACTCATGGATTGCTTGACAGAGCTCACAGCCCAACAAAGTGCTTTATGTGTTTACGTAAGTGAGAGGAAAGTGTTAAGGAAGGTTTCATGTTGGACTTTTATGTGCGAAACAGGAAAAAAACCCTGCACAGTTGATAAAGCCAGCTACCTACACCAATACACAGAAGAGAAGAGAGACTGGACAAGAATCTAAAACACAATCAATGTGAACAGGATGATATCTACTCAGACGTTACCCAACAAATATTTCTTAGAAACAAATACTTCTGTCTGCTAAATCTTCCCCAAAGCTTTGAAATAGCTTGACACCTGCACGTCACTTTTTTTTTGCTTAAACTCCACTGAAACACTGTCTCTGACATCTGCTCTTCACTTGGGTCCATGTTACATTGTGTTTCTGTATCTACAACTCCTCTCTCAGGAAATCACCATGGTGGCCAAGCGTGCCTGAAATTACAAGTTTACACATTTCTCTTTCCAATTTAAATGGTATGGTTTTAATTTTACACTAGCTTGCCTTTCTCAACTTGAACACATGGGATTGTTTGTTCTTTAAGATCACATAAACAAAGAGTTTCCATGTGAAAAAGAATTACTTATTATCCAAATGTCATCATCAGACCTGACCTAAATAAAGTAAAATAGAGGCTGTTAATTGAGACCACTTTTCTTTCATACAACAGCTTTCAAATGAAAAAAGAAAAAAAACATTAAAAAAAGAAAAAGGCTAATCTTTTAATTTTGTTTAGTTTGACCTGACATCCTGAATAGAGCAAATTAGAGCTTTTGTAATCAAACCTGCAATAGATATTCTTGCTAGTTGAGTTTTGAGTTGTTTTTGCGTGGAATGCATTTTCCTGGGTGAGTTTCCATCACGGGTAGTGAGCATAAAATGTTGATACACGTGGAAGTAATTGCAAAAGACCAATAAAATAACATACCTCAGTGGCTTTTATATCCCTTTTGAGCCAGTTCTGTTGATCCAGAGGATATTAAAAATACATTTCAACAGCTTGAATCTTATAACATGATGTTTTAATATCAATTTATCTACAAAATCTTTTACTGACACCACTGTAATCAGTTCTTCATGGAAAGTGCACTGTCACTGAAGCAAAGAAACATATAAAAATTACAAACAAACATAATGTACCATTTTTACCATAAAATGTCCATTCATTTGGGTTTGGTACTTACAGTATAAATGAGCAGAATCATAATCGAAACAGGATGGTTCAACTTTACGTGGTGGTTTATCAGTTAAGTTTGGACAAACAGTTGTGCATTTCCTCACTGACCCAGCCCATTCTTTATACATAGTACTGAAAGAAGGATCCACAAAACAACCAGATGAGTACATTCTTCAGCTGTCCACAGCTGGTCGTGCTGATTAATTACAGTGTTTAGTAATCCACAGAGACTGAGCATGTGTAAGCATCTGCACCACAAATGGGACATTTGTTATATCCACTAGTTTCTTTGTAGCTGTTTACAATCTCCCTTCAAACTGCTGTTAACTGCACAATTTGGTGGTCTCATATTCCACTGAATTGGGCAGACGTGAGCTGAAGGCCTGTAAAGATGCATGTATGCGAACCACTTCGCTGGCAGTCAGTTTGAGTCTGTGCCGGAGCAGACAAGCAAAAAGGTCCAACCTCTGTTGACCTGGAGGGGACAGTCGGTTCACCCGATCTCGTATTTCCAAGAGCTGAAGCATGGCTGTGTCCTGGGAGCCCTGGGTGTATGGGTAGTCCAGCTGCAGGATCAAATCTCGAATTGCCTCTGGGTCAAAGTGCATGCTATATCCAAAGACCTGGATGCTGTTGATCTTCATGTACCCCAAGCTCTGTGCGGGGTCCGACATTTCTATGGGCTCATAATAAACACTGTCATTCACTCCATCCTGTGTCTTTATCCTGCTACGAAGGTAGATGTGAATGGTTTCAAAGAATGTCTTCCACTTGTTGCCCAGTGTCAGAGTCCAATTGTAACAGTCAAAGGGCAGGTCCAGCTTTGTGGCCTGCCAGTCTGGAAAACGGTTCTCATTGACAGGGATGTACCAACTCTCAGAGTGGCTCCCCCCAAATGGGTTGATGTAGAGAGTGAGAGCAGGCTCAAGGGTGCTATTTTTTGTAAGGCAGATCTGAAGGGATATTCCCAGCAGCATGTGGACCATGTTGGATTTGTACTTGTTGCTCTTCAGTGTCAGCAGCATCCTCTTTCTCCATGATGGATCAAACCAGCTGTTAAGTCGCATGTCATTACTGATGAAAATTGCATGGACCTAAAAGACAATAAGACACCAGAAATGCATAGATTAGTTAAAAAAAAGAAAAGAAAAAACCCTTAACTCTTGCTGAGCTAATGCAGAGCTCTGAATTTACTCGTCAATGCAGATCTTAGAACTTCAGTCATGTAGTAGGACCTCGGATCAAAGTCACTGCACCTCCACTTTGAAAGACATACATACATCCATACATGCACACTTTGATGAGGTCACTAGTCCGTCGCAGGTATTGTTTATGCATCTTTGTATTTTTGTAAATTAAAATGAATGCTACATTATAACTATATATTTTACTATGTAACATAGGCAAGAGCCATGACGGTTTCTGTGTGCAGTACATGAACTGTAAATATTATTACATGTGAGTTAGCGCTGATACACTTTTACTGACATTGCAGCAATTTCTACTCTACGACTAAAAAAATGACGAAGAAGAAGAATTAGTTGCATGAAATCAATCACCTCGCTTCCCCTATTTGCTTGCTTGCTATGACCGTGAACTTCTCTATGGTTTTTATTAATTGCAGTTTTTGCTTACTCCATTCTGAAACTAAATCTATCCTATCAAATGTAACAATGTAGAGAACCTTGTCTATTCTAATTAGATAACATACTCACACCGGACACCTTTATTTGCATGAAGTTGGGCAAATCTCAACTTTTTGTTGTTTTGCTCAGAAGCCCTGCCATCCAGAAATGTATAATGAATGAATAATGAATATGCCTCCTCGCATAGAAAGTGAATGAGGTTTGTGTGACGTTAGCAATTCATCATGTACTGTTATGTAAAGGACAGGCAGTAAGAGTAGCTTATGCCGTAGGGTTTCTGCTGGAGCGAAGACACAGTGTTGGTTCAAGCCGTCGCTGAAGCACAAACCAGGGTTGACACTCACTGGGAAGCCATACCCATTCTCTGTAGAGTGCTGTCGGTTTGCTACGTTCACAATTCAGTTCAAACAAGTTTATAAGGTTGGAAAATTGCAGCTTCATAGAGGTAGAGTATTTGCCTGTGTGTGTAACAGCTTTTCATTGACTTTGTAAAAGGTTTCAGCTGAGTTTATAAGAGCTTTGCACCTGAATATATCAAGGCTTTTCACTTTTATGTATGTCATACTTTCTGTTATGGTGTATTAATGGCTGAATGCTAGAGGCAGTTTTTCAGATGACTCAAAAAGTTTTCAATTGTTTGTGAGAGCGCTTTTCAGGTCTGTCCAGAGCTGGGTTGCTTGTATATGTGCAAGGATTTTAATAATGTTTCATACATCCTCCCCAGCATGCAGATGCAAATTAAAATGTGCATGGTGACATCCACAATAGAATTTTAAACAGATCCTCCACAACTTGGGCAGACTGAGAGAGAAAAAAAAAGTGTGTCACATAAAACCAAAAAAAAAGAAATCTTATGAGTCCCGAGGGTATACATTTGTTATTATTCCTTTCTATCGCCTGCTATTATTCACCAGTGGGTCCAAATCACTACAACTAGAGAATGTCTAACACCAAAGCAGAGGCATGGGGGAAGTTAAACGGCCAACTGTCCAGATAGTTATATTGAAAAAGTGCAACCTCTTTCAACTCTATTGAATTCAGGTTGTTTTAATGGTGGGACATCATCTAAAACACTTTACACTTAAACAGGTTTAGTATATCCCATTTAAATGAAGTTTAATTAAATAAATATAATCCAAGTATATTCTAATAAAATCCAATTTATTATAATCCATTTATAATCCAAGGAGCTGCAATTCAAATTCATACAATGCAGTTTCTTAAGGCCTACGAAAAGAACTCAGCAGATTGCACTGAGATGGGATTCAATCCCCCATCCTGATCATAAACAAGTCAACAGTGGAGAGGAATGACTCCTAATTAACAAAAAACTTCAACACAAACCAACTCATGACGGGTTGCAACCTGCCTTGACCGATTCAGGGGGGTAATAGAGCAGGGAAGATGCCACCAAACACAATTACTGGATAACAATTCGTCTTAGCATGTCAAGTATGCAGTAGTTGTGTGAAAAAACTGAATGCTGCTGAATGGTGTCTGTTTAAATGTATCAGTTAAACCCACAATACTGCAATAGCACAGATGAGAAGCTGCACCATCACAAGACTTTGTAAATCATTTCAGACTTTCTGTTTGTTCCTCAAGTGAAAAGAAAAGAAAATGTTTTGTCATTAAAATGTACATCAAGCTAACAAATATGCTGCATTGTGTTAACAATGTACTATATTAAAGTAAATGGAAATGTGGATATATAATTGGATAGAGAGTAGAGGGTACAGCTGCAGCCCAAAAAGGCTTTCTTCTAGTTAACTAACCTCAGAAACAAAAAGATGTAGTGCAGCAGAACTGTATTATGGGCAAAACTATAGAAAAGACAGGGACAGAGTTGTTAATGTTTCATGCAATAATGCAATCTGCTGTATTTTGTAAACAGTTGATAATGTGTCAAAGTAACCCACTAACTAAATGTCTGTCCATTCATGTGCCTACAGCTGGTCAGACATGCGTTATATTGAAAGTTATTAGCTCTTATCTATTTTCATACACTCAAAACATACACAAGAGCATCTCGGGGAGGTCAATCAGATATGACACCACAATGTTCACTTACCACTTTAATGGAAAATGGAACATTTCTAAAAAATGCTTTTCCAGTTTGACATGGATGTCCTTTATCAACCAACTCCCTTTCCTGTACAGAATGTCTACACTGTTCTTTATCTTCTAGATGTAGTGGAACTGCTGAGTCTTCACCTAAAGAGCTGGCTCTTCTCTGCTGAGCGATGCAGCCGTGCAGTAGGTGTTTACTTTCCCAGTGTAAAGGCCGCTGTGATCCTCTACTGTGTTCAACAAGGACGTACAAATTATAATTGTGTTTTGTCAATTGCTGTAGTTAGTTAATTCTTAGGTTTTGGCACACGTTTTCTTTCCACATGACCTGTTCCTACGTATTGCCTAAAAATGTATTTATTTGACACAATAGTAAGACAGAAAATTGGGATCAGGGGGAGGGAGCTAAGGTGTTACTACTGCAATACTGTGTAATCCCAGCAAATGCATAAATGTTTCTCACACTGCAGGTGTGAGGCATTCTGATCCTCAGAAAGTCTAAAAGACTAAACAAATAAATTACGAAAAAAATACCTCTAGTCTGCGGTCCGCTCTCTGCAGTAGATATCCTAGCTCCAAATCCTGGAGGTCCATTTCAAACCCAAGATAGTTCTCCGTAGAATCTGCCACCATGGGCCTGCAGACCCCCTGCATGAGCCCAAAGCCCAGGTTGCAGCTCCCACAGCGAGTGTGGTTGTCTGGTGCGCACGTCGCACAGGCTGAACCTTCCCCAACAGAGCAGGGTGGTGGCAGCTGACAAGGGCTGTGTTCATATCGGCAGCTGCAGCTGTGGAGCTCCTCTGAGAATGTTCCAAGTTGGTTGTTCTCTGAGCAGTACAGCAGAGACTGGAAATGACCAAGCCAATAGGACTTAGGCCTGTAACAAGCAGTGAAGAGAAACAAGGAGACAGTGAAAGAAAGGTTCAAGGGAGTAGTTATTCAGCATATCTTCAGATGAACTGCATTGTTTAGGAGAAGCTTCTCGAGGCCTGTCTGGATCTGCAGGTATATTTGCTGATGTTGTTCATATATTAGTTACGTCATTTCAAGGTTCATGTCTTTTGCATGTGCAAAAACCAGTGAAAAATAAAACCATTACTTACATGCATGAATTTTCAAATGACTTGTATCATTTAAAAATGACAGATTAAATTGCAAAGATTTTTCGCTAACCAAGGAATTTGACAGTGTCTTTTTGTTGTCTGTCAGAGATTCCTGTGGAGATTTCATAAATTTGCTTTCCTACTGTGCTCGATTAGTGGAAGTGATACTTACAAAGAATATAAGCACAAACAGTGTTGGAAGAGAAAGTGAAAGAAACACAGGAGACAGTAAAAAGTTGCCTTTGATCATTGCGTGACATGAATATTAGAAGTGCTCTGAAGCTGTAGGGCAACTTCCTCTTTGACATGCACATGGTTCCCTGATGTGAATTGAAGTTTGATTCCCCTCTTTATGCGTCTCTTTGTTCAATGAAGACAAAAAAATGCTCAGTGTCTACATCTAGCAGGAGCTTCTTTGATGATAGTGTAGTGAAGTAAACCTTATGCTAATCCAAGAATGTTTTTGAATTACATTTGTGTATCTTTCTTTTCTATCTGATTGTGTTGGCAGTGGAAAGTAAACCTGAGTTCAGAAAATCACAGAGTTAAAAACTGAAATGAAATAGAAAACCTGTAATAGAACAAGTGGACATGGCACATAAAGTAAAAGGACGCTTCTCAATCACCGTGGGTACGGTGTGGTACGGCATGTCGCCTCAACTGCTTCAGCAGAGCAAAGCTGTTGCCACGAGCAGAGCTGTTATTTCCCCGGTGAGATCATGTTGAACCTCCCACCCCAAACTCTCCTCATGGGCCACCAAGATAAATCGAGCACCAAATAAGAAAATGACACATAAAATTAGACAAATAGAAAAAAGACTCAGTTTCAAAACCCCAATGTCTTTTTTTTCTTCTTTTGGATTTGTGTGTTTACCTTGTATCTTCCAGTTTTATAGTGTTTAAATTTTGGCTCATTCACACAGTCACATCTCCAAAAAAATCAATTGAAAGTAATGCAGGCCAATTTGATTTGTGTCCAATTTGATCAGCCGGTTTGACAACATATTCTGAAACATCATAGTGAGATCTGACAGATTATTAGTTGGTATTTCTGGGAAGTGCCAGAACCACCAGCATGCCGTCCATACGTGAATAGTATGGACGGCATTAAAAAGCTGCATGAGGTTTGTGGCCTGCTTCTGCTGTAGTGGTGTATTGCATTATAGGATTCAATATATGTCTTTTCTTGTGTAAAAGAAATTTCCTTGGAAATAACAACTATTTTTTGAATGGTGCAGATTATACTATTGTTGCATACTGCGTACTACATTTAGTCAAAATCAGTACACACTAGTAATGGGACATGCGGTTTTGAAAACTGTCATGACTCCCTTTTTCTCTCCACTCTGCTGCTTCTGCTGCTCCTGATCCGTCCTGCTTTTCAGATGGACTGGGAGCTGTACATGCATTTTTCTTTTATTCTTTTGCAAGTTTAATAGCCACTTCCTCCTGTTTTTTGGTGCATTTTGGTAGCTTGTTTTTTGTCTTTGGTTTATTTCAACACTGTATCTATTATAAACTGTATACGAGTACAGTGGTCATTATTAGCAAATGGCATGCCTCCTTAAAAGTGATGTGCGCCGTGGCATATCCCTCTGCAGTACCAACTCTTATTATGTGCCTCATTGTTGTATTATGGGATACCGTCTGCAAGGTAGACTGGTCAGTTGCCTACTGCAAACTTTTCCAGAAGTAGTTTTAAAAAATGTCCTCTCTTTGTCTCCTTCTCGCCCTCACTGTTTTCACTTGTTTCCCCATTAGTTTTTGTGGTGTATTTTAAGTCTTCCCATTCTGTCTGTTCTTTTTCTACTTTGTGCAGCTATCTCTGTGATCTTGCCCTTCTGCAGTTCTCTCCACTTGCTCCAACTTACACCTTAGAATATAATAGATATTTCTACCCCTTGATTCAGTCTCAGCTATTGAGTTCTGTACTTGACAAAACTTTCTGTGTTTTTATCAGCCTTTGAATTAAAATTAGTCTTTTACTTGCCACACTTCCTTTGTATGGCCTTCAAATCAGAATGTCTTTTGAGTTCCGAGAGCATTAGTGAGTAATGGTTCCTAGTCAGGGTAGTAGCTCATCTCAAAGGTGCTGATTGAACCTGAGCTCCGGCCTTTGAGTAGAACTGAAGTTGAAAAATGATGGAGCACATGAATACACCACACCTCCTCTCTTTTTCTGAACGATTTTCTTTGACAATGCAAAGTGTCATGAGGTCATTGAGAAATTATTATTATTATTAAATTATTATTTTAAGTCCTTTCTCATATTTTTTAGACCCGCTTGTCACTGTGGTGATGATTTCTGCTCCTGGCACTTAAAGCCTCTGCTTCATTTTTTGGCAATTGTTGGTGTTGACCTCATCTAGCCATTGCATGAAAGTTAAAAAACAAAAAACAAAAAAAAAAACCCCAGTAATGTCCGTAATAAACTCTAAAGAATGGAAACACGGAGGATGATTTCCACATCGGAATCAAACCAGAGCCTCTTGATTTTAAAGGTGCATTTGATCTACACCACCGCAGCCCCCTGCTTCCCTCCAACGTTGGTTCTTTTGTGAGTCTCGTACTTCTTCAAGTAAGTGATGCAATCTGTGTGTCTATTGAGATAAAGCTGCTCAGAGAACTTCAATGCCACAAGCATTCAGTGTGCTCCACTCAGTTAGAAATATCCCTAAGCAAAAGAAAAAAAACCTTCTACCATAACCCATGCATTACTACATTCTGCCCATGTATTAGATTGTCCCACTTTAAGAGAGCAAACCTTCCACAAACTGTTTCAATGAAGTTTACCAAAGCAGGCAGGTAAAACCAATCGGCATGAGAGAAGTAAAAAAAACACAATAAACAGGTATAATGGGGTACAATATCTTCCAAAAAATGGTAGTTGTAGAGTCCACAATGACAAAGAAAATTAATTCTGAAAGGATAATTAAAAAAAAAAAAGTGATTTTTCGAGTCAAATCTAAATTGCTTTCAACTGCTCCCCCATTAAACATGACAGGCCTTTCAAATGTTTGAAATATGTGAGTAAATTGGAAACATTTTTAAAAGGGGGTCTAATGCATGGGTAAGGCGATTTCTAAGTATTTTAAGTACTAGGAAAAGTACTAAAACCATCACTTAGATGGCAGTGTGCATCTCTGAACCTAATGGCCAAAGTTTAAGGAAAAGCCGAGCAGTGCCAGCTTATGATTATCTTCCCAACAAACGCCAAGCAGTCTGCTGCTTTGACTGCCTTCTGTGCTCATAATTGTCAGTACAGTAGGAATATAACCACCAGGACACAAAATCAATCATATCTCTGATCTATCTCAAGTGTTGAGAGCTGGATGTTGCAGAGAGACTATCCACCTCTCCTCCAGGCAAACTGACACATTTCCCACTGCAGTTGAGGTTTATGTGAAAAGTACAAATGAAGGGGAAGCATGAGGGGTGATGTGGCTGTAACAATCTAGATAAACACTGTTTGGAAATGGTGAAACTTCTTGGTGATAACGGTATAGATTACAGATCAATGCATGTTTTAATAATGTGATTAATTAATGATATTAACACGAAGTGCCAACAAATCCATAATAGTATCATAATGAAATATTAACCAAGGAGAAGGAATACTGAGGCAGAAAAAATAAAACAGAAAGGTTCCAGACTGTATAGATGAATCCGACCGTTGAACTATGCGTTGTTGCAGCCATTACTGTTGTTGCTGAGTCAAACAAAGGCTAGAGTGACTGACAGTGACGGCTGCATGCATCACCTTCCGGTAACTGCTCCTTGGCACACAATGGCATGTCTGAAGAATTACTGACAAGCAATTGTTTTATGGCATGCAATTACTGACTGTCTTCACTAAGCAACAAAGACTGGAGGCGACTAATGTTGTTAAAACACGGCCAAACAGGGCGCGGGAGGTCGTAGTTCCTTGGTCATTCTGCTTCCAAAAACTGCTCAGTGAAAAAAGGATTTCACTGTCCACGATAGCAGTGATGAAATTATTCAAAGGTGACTCAATTTACAGTCATTTGACATTTACACGTATCAAAAGTATGTGACCACGTTGGAAACAACACATTTTCAGCATAAACTTGCCATAAAATGTGCTTAAACTGCCAACAACAAAACTAGTATACTTTCTCAGGTCTTCATTGAACACACACACAAAATAAATGATAACTTGAGTTAGTAATTTGCACAGTTGGAGTGAAACAAGTGAAATGAGTTTTGAAGTGTGTTTTAGAGTTGTTTTGATAAAACATCACTCATTTTATATTCGCTGTTGATTCAATGCAGCTGTTGATGTGAAACATGCCTTGCAAAAACAGATCTCTGATGACATAAATTAAGTTTTAGAAAGACCGATCTGCATAAAAGCTGTAAAAAACATAAAACATAAAGCTTGAAGTGATAAGGCATCTATCAGTCCCTATTTAGACCAAATATTTATAAATGAAGACCGTTTAGTACTGTGGCTACTCTTCGTCAAGATTACTCAAAAAGGCCACCATGTTATCAGCTTGAACACACATTTGTCTGACATAGTGACTAAGATTAATTTTTAAATGAGAGTTCATGATACATTTAAGCAGAAAACCAGCAAATTCGAACAGTTTCTCATACTTTCACTTCCAGTGGAAGAAAAAAAAAACGTTTTTTTTTCTTTTGACTACAAACATGTTTAATCTAGAGATTTGTTTCTTCTCAAAGCTTATATTTGTATCAGCTGCACTGAAGTGTGCAAGGTGTTTTATGACAATCTGCAGGTTTATGGCAATCTGCAAGCTCTAAAAAAAATAGTATTTGAAAAGTGGGCTATAATTAGTCTAAAAATCCTGACCATGTCTAAAGTGAGGCATCTTTAAGCAGCTATTCAGTAACTTCAACAAGATTCTCATCGAGAGCAGTTTAAAAGAGAGTCCACAATAAAACTGATGTCATAAAATGAAGATAAAATGTGAGGCTATGCAAGTGAAATGCCACTATGGCAGTGGCAGCTTGTTTACTGCCAATGGCATGGATTTTTTTCTTGCCCTTTTTTAAATGAGAAAACTGAAAGCTGTGACCCTGCATACAGCAGATATGAGAGGAAAAAATAATGTTGCCATTCATCTGGGGGTAGATCTCAAATATCAGGGAAGAAAGCCAGCCCAATAAGCAATACAAAAAGGCTCCGCTTTGATGTAAAAATCTTTAAAAAAAAAACCAAATAATAACACTGGAAGAGAATCAAGGCATATGAAATCTTTTGCCCTGTGTAAAGCTGGTCTTCGAATCCATCCTGAGTGATCCAATCCCAAGGGAACCTCAAGTAGAGGTGTAAACGCACGCAATTTAGGATGTACTGAGATCTGTTCACTCAAAGCCCATTTGTGGCGGGTCTTGTCAACATCTTTCTACATTCTTTTAGTAAGATAAACACAATGTGTCCTGGGCCACACTGAAGAGCCGCCTCATGAGCGATGCCCTCTATCCATACAGAAAGATGGATAAGAACTTTTTGGATAACAGTGATGACATATTATAAGCAAGCAATAAGTCAATAAGTAGGACAACAACACAACTTCATAGACGTTCCTTGTTTTGTCTCCTTTGGTTCTTATTTTTTTCTTTTAGTTTCTGATATATTCCATTAATGATTCATTCTGTATGAAGCCTGTTGTTGTTTTCCATGCTTTAGGATATTTTCTCATTGCCGTTATTGTTGTATACATACAATACATCTGAAGCTGGAAGCAAGGAGGGGACTCTTTCCCAGCAACAGGTTTAGTCTATTGCAGTCTCCCTCAGGCAAAAAGAACAATATAGTCTTTGCAGCCGCAAATAATATACCTATTAATATGGCATTTTTGGGTGATCCCCGGTTGCTGCTTGAGATGCATGTGGAAGCATGTAAATGCCAGGTGTGAACAGACATGCTTACAGCTGCACAGTTGACTGACTGGATCATTTAGGACAGATTTTAAAACCAGGTGTAAACAAGGCCTTTGGTTAAAACATCACCTGGGAAGTTTTGCATTTTTTTTGTTATCTCAGAGGTTCCCCTATAGACGTTAAGGTTAATATTGTTTTTACAACATTTTCAGAAGTGTAGTCTTGTTCAATCTCTTCCTAGGTCGTCTGTGTTTTTTTTCTTCTATTATTACTTTCTTGGGTCTCGTAGTCACCTCTGCACTGATGTCCATCACATGTCTATGTGAGCTAGTTTCATCACTGTTGATCGGAGTCCTAAGTTACTTCTTTATAGCAGGGACGGAAGACTGTGCGACCTAGAGGGAACTTCCTAAGATAAATTACATATACCTCCAAATAAAACTTGTAAAAAAATACTTTAAAATGAAAAAAAAGTGTCTATGAAGTTATAATGGCATTAATTCAATAAGCAAACCGTTTGAAATGTGCTCTCACCGCTCTCTGGGTATGTTGAATTTGAGGGTAGTCGATGACATCTTTTTACTGAGACTGAAGAGCTTGAAGACAACTCTCTGGGCCCGTTTGGAGAGGATCCGCATGCTGTTCTCCAGCTGCTCATATCTCCACTGAAACACACTGTCCGAGGACCACAAGTGCTGTATAGTTGACACGTTCAGGAAGTAGTTCTGTGGAAGCCTTGAGTAGAAGGCCTTGAATTCATCTAAGAGAAGGAGCATATCATTAGCAGTATCAAGTCATTGCAGCATTTATATCCAAGAAAATCTGCATCAGTGAGATAAATCTGAAATGATCCCTGGCAGACAAAGCCTGCATATTGTGATGGTCCACCCTTGCTCTCCTTGGCTACAGACTGTGAAGGCAAGTCTCTGGCAGAGCTCTGGGCTGCTTCCTTCTCTGGGCAGCCTCATCTGCATAGCCTGCTTCTTGCGGGTCATTGCTGTTCTCCATACAGCTTGGAGTATTGTGGATGCTTGAGATAAACTTTAATGGGACATACAATTATATTTCTGAGTGGACTCTCCTCTTTCTTACTTGGCAGAACCAGGTTAATCCTCATGTATTTGGCTTAGTCTGTTTTTAAAATGCATTTCCAAGATTTGTTTCTATTCCCCACTGTAGGAGCAGCACATTTTGTATAAAAAAAAGTATTCTTCCAGTGTTTTGTAATTCTCAATAAATTTTTTTCGAGCCACATCTTCTGCTCTTGCTCATTTGGTTACAATTTCAGACTCTCTTTTGCAGACCTTGCCCCTTCATTGCTCAGTTGAGATCAATTTCACTAATGTTGACAAAAGTGGGTTTCACATTCAAATTTATTTTGAAGCCTTTTCATCTGTGTTGTCAAGGAGCTTTAATATAATTTAAATGCTGTGCTTTATCTGAATACTGAGTTTTCTACAACCCAAGTGGAAAACCAGGGCAGGACTAAAGATACCTTAGTGTACTGTTGTCTACATCTACATTAATAAACTTGCAAATATATTGTACTTTCTTACAAAGATTCTTCTCTGCATTGTATACAAGTCAAGGATGTTAACAAAAGCATATTTATACTTAATTCCTCTCTCCATTATTTACATCTTGCATCAGCAGCTTTATCATACGTCTTGTTCTTAAGGATTATTCATCAAATGAATAAAAGCTGCTTTTCTCAGCTGCATTAGATCCCTTTGAAAAATGTTAGAATCTGGCAACAGTTTTTTTTTGTTCGTTGCACACCAAATGTGGAATGTGAGTTGAATTCTGGATACATGACCTCACCTACATTACCTGAGCTGGGACACAGCTTCCGGCGAAGTGGCTTTGAGAAGTCACATCTTAACTTGTATTCAGGAAATCACAAAAAAAAAGAGCTTCAAAACATAAAGTTAGATTTCTAACAAGAATAACTCATGTTTTCTTTTTTTGCTGAGTTTAATTCTTTAACTAAAGTAAAAAAAAAAAAAAACATCAAAACAACAAGTCTGATATCACACTTACGACTGAATCTGTTTGGCGTAAGTGAGCATTATAAGTTTCTCTAGTGTTATGAAAATTCATCTTTTTAGATGTAACCAAGGCGTCAAAAAATGAAGCAAATGGTTCTTGTAGTATTTCAACACTCAGGGTGCTAAGGACAAGTCATCCTGAAGAATTCTTTCTAACATCAGATCTCGACAGTTTCTCTCAGGCCTGGTCCTTGGATACCACTGCCCTGCGTGTTTTTAGATGTTTTCTTGCTCCTTTCACTAGATTAAATGATCGGATTACCCTTTGGGCGTATCATAAAAGCCTGTTAATGACCTACAAATTTGTGTGTTGGACTATGAAACCATTTAAACCATCCAGGGCAGTGAGACTCTGGTGCTCACTGCTCTGTGGGTCAAAGATGACAAAATTCCTTGTTTACTTATATTTTAGTTAAAACCGGATCATTTTGCGACTGTTTTCAAAATGTCTCCGAAAAAAAGTACTTTTTTGTTTTTTTTGTTGCTGTTAGTAGGGACAGTTTGCCAAACCATCGCTCAATTTGTTTGGTGTTTCAGCTTGTCAGCAAAGGGGTGAACCTTTTTTTTTGTTGCATTGGTTCACAGAAGAACAAGACTAAAGCTGAAACCAGCAAAAACAGACTGCTTTTTGTGTTTTTAACCACTTACTGTGGTTTCTTTATTTGAGGAATAATACTCTGAAGACAGCAACTCATGCGCAGCATTATGCATGCACAGTAAAAAACCAACAGCACAGACACGAACGGCGCTTGCATTACATTTCTTCACAATGCAAATTTGTCGTTGCAGTGCCACAAAAAACTTAAACTAGCCAATTTTGGCTCTGTAACACAAAGACCCTTTAGTCCTGACCTCTTCTGGGTCAATGGTAGGTGCATCCTCTTCTGCTGCTACAGCAGTGAGCTGTGATATTCTTTGCTGAAGGACGCATTTATGACACTGGTGGGTGCCTGTATTCTGAGCACGCTACTGCCCTCGCTTCACAGCCAGCTATTAAAACATAAACTTTGAAGGTAATTGCCACTTAGGGATATTTCAGCCAAATCTGAAGTGTAGAAAAAGAGACATCCATTTTGATTTCACCTGAGTGATAATCACCGAGGCAGGGTGACCGAGCACTGTAATAACAACCAAACATTGTGCTAAGAGCCTCTTTTCAACCTTGTTTCCTCCGTGATATGAAAAGCCAGAACAGCAGTAAATGGGTTTTATTGCTGATTAATCTGCTCTAGACATATTGTAAACTACCTGAGAGCTGGTTATTTTTTTATTATTTTTTTTAATCTAGTCATGTAACGCTGTTAATTTGCTATATGCAGCCTGCTAGGATCCAGGGTTCTCACTAAGCTATTATGGTTCACCTATAAATCATGGAGTAGGGAGAGATATACATATAGGATTCTCACTCAGGTTTAATGGGGCAGATAAAAGGCTTGAATTCATCCCCACTTCCCCTCATATAAATGATTTATACTCAAAAAATCTGATTTCCCTGCATTTAGGATGAGCAATGCCATGTGAGAGGAGGCCAGAATTCATTATTTTTTATGAGGGCCTCCTTACCTGATTCTTCAAATTCTTTATAAAGAATCCCCCATGTCTCAGTGATCCTCTCCAGGCTCTCCTCCATGGCTTGGATGTCCATATAGGGGCAGTTGCATTCGGGGAACTTGGGGTCACAGTTGCACCAGCAGTCATTGTCCCTGCAGACAAACTCACCCTCCCCGTTGCAAGCGATGTAGCTGAGAGCTGCCAGCACAAAACTTTCTCTCAAGTAGTCTGGGAGGATCACTTGTAAGCCTGTAAAATCAGACTGGGTTTAGTACTGTCATTAAAATGTGAACTCTGGGAGTGACAGAGGAAGTCTGAGGGCAATATAGTGCAGGCTGAACTGACAACTTACTTAATAAAATCTATAAATCGGTTTGCTTTTATGCCAAAACGTAAGTGCTGTTTTCTTCATGTACTCAAACATTAAGACATTTTTTTAACCTTTATAACCATATCACAGCGTTCACAAAAGGAGTGTTTTAAAGAAGAAAAAAATCTCACAAACCTCGTAGCTGGACTTTATTTTCAGGGCTTTGAACCAGCACTGAACTAACAGAGTCAAGGTTGTCATAGTTACTACACCCAAGAGGACCAGTTCTGGTCTCCGTCACCTAGGAAACCAAAAAAAATGCGTGTTTATACATTTCTGATTGTGTGTATTTTAAGACAAATGAATAGCAAAGTTAGATTTCCTGTAAAAAAAAAACAAAAAAACCCAACAAAAACAAACAAAAAAATAAAACAAAACAAAAACATTTTTTAAGGGTACTTTGACTTGATGAGCCAAAGCAAATGTTCCTTGTCTAATGTAAATTGATTTCTCAGTTACACTCATTTTTACATAATCAATTGTCCTTATAGAGCTGAAAGGAATTTAAAACTAAGGAAAGCTCATTTTGAGTCTCCTAAATTGCTGTAAGAACGCTTTGCTGCAGTCATTCTAATGCTAAATTGCCCTATTTTTTTAAAGCTATTGGTTAAATAAGTTTCGATTGACCTTGTCCACAAAGCAGCTCAAACAAAGCACCTGTTTTCACTTCATTTGCAAGAAGAGATCTTACTTCAACCCCCTCCATTTCTTAGTGTGACAGAGTGAGGAACACCTAACCAGAACTCATTTTTCTCTCTTTATGGTAGCGGGACACCGTATTTTGTTCACCGATTTGTCCTGGTCAGGCTTGTCAGAAGACAGTTGGTACAAAGTGACAGATGGATGAGGCGAGACAATGAGGGTCAGTCGATCAGTTACACCATCATAAAGGCCTGATGGGCTTAGGAACTCATAAAACCAGCACTACAAGGCGGGACAATTTAGGATGGTGCTCTTTAATTGAGTGAAAAACTAAACTTCTGTGAATGTGTGAAAGTGCAGATCTTTATCATATTTAAAAACATTACAAATGTCTTCTATGTTAGGGATATTGATGTAAGTGTGAGGACTTGGCAAACAGTACAGAATGCCAATCCACCTGAATATTGCATCCATAAAATTATTTGATATACCATATGATACGCCATATGGACAAAACATTGACTGATGAGCAGAGCATTGTTTTTTTTTTGTTTTCCATACCAGCTGCTATCCAGTTGGTTCATTCTGCTATATTAAAAATGCGTAATAGGTTATTATTGGCCACCTGTATGTTTACACTGAAATGTGTGAAGAAGTTAAGTGAAGGCAGACATTCTCAGGTGATTTTCTTCGTAATGTGACGTGTATATTCGAGACTCCAGATGCATAACATTCTGAGTGTGGACACAGAAAAGCATAAAAGAAACACATTCTTTTCATCAAACCACAACACTGTCCCAATCTGAGTAATCTTGAAATTGTATGCATTTCCACAAGCCTGATTCCTACTATCATTTTAGCCATAATGGATGGAGACAGATCATCTATTAATTATTTGCATGCACAAGTTCTTACACAAGGCAACGGAAACAAGCAGTAAAGAAGATGTTTTTCATCTCATCTAAAAAGTGAAGCAAAAGAGGACTCTGTAACGTTAAAGCAAAGAACTAAAAACATGGTTTGCAGGCCTCAAACAACCGTTATTGCTGCTGCAACTATTAAAAAAAAAAAGCCAGGTAAAATTAGGCGCCCACTCATAATTACATTGCTACCTGTCAGTGAACAGTTGTGTTAGTTAATGAATGTTAGACTTGACACACTTGTGACATTGGTTTCATCTTATGATTATTTATGAATTCTTTCTTGCTCCATTTTTGTTTTTTTGTTTTCTTCTCAGCATATCAGGCTTGACTTGTTCTGAAAACCACGTGTGTGCAAGTTGTGAAGTATTAATTACATTAGAATAAACAAATTCCCATTTTATCACTGCCACAAGCAGCAGATGGTGAATTTTAAAGATTTAAATTTCAATTTTTGCTCAACATCAGACTGTTTCTAACAAAATTCAGACCTAGCGACTATTCTTGTTGTGAAGGACTATTATCAATCCTTATAAACTTGAAATTTTAGAAGACTTAAAAGCTGCAAAACTTTACATCTTTGACTGCATCACTTTAGTAGTGTGAGAGCATTTCAAGGTCGGACTGATCATGACGTTCTAAGTGAATCTTAAATACGTGAATGAAAAAAACACCATAACATGAATAAACAGCCTGCTGGAATTACGGAGCCCAAAATTACAGATATAGAAAAGATACCACAGAAGATGACTTGAATAGAAATATTCCTTCATTGTTGTTAAATGGACAGTTAAGAATTACACTCTGCTCAAACAAATATACTTAAAGGTTTTGTTACACTGAAAAAAAAAACTTATACCTTGGATTAACTTTAAAAAAAAGTCATGTTATTTGTTTACACTTACTTTCATTAGTTTTTCTAAGTCTTGGATGAACTTGGACTTGGATGAAACCAAACATTTTGATTCGATATCAACCACAATATTAATTATGACAACACATACATTTTTATTCACTCGGTGTAAAAATACTAGTAATTGCAGTGACCTTACACCATTATCTTAATTTGCCTCGATTTCTTCAGTTTGGTTAAACGTAATATTACTACATCAAATTAATAATTTACTTTAGATTAAACAAATTATTTTGATGTAATTTTGTTTACATGCAATTTTATTAAGTCCTCCCAAGTAAAATTGATTCCATATTTTTAAACCATAATTTCTACTTACACCTTTATCAATACATTTTCTTAAAGGCCAAGTGCCACTTAATGCAGGTTATTATCTTTCATTAGTCAATGTTTTGTATGGTTTTAAATGCTTACAATAAACAAAGACAGAAAAACACTCCAAAAGACCTTTATTGGTATGTCTTAAAAAAAGCATCACCTTTATATTAATAAAAACACAGATCCAATAAATGAAAAGCCTCAAATTGTGGTCTTTGCCGTGTTTTCATTTTTTTCAAAAGCCTTTTTGTAATTTAAACCACAGGTCTAAATGAGAAACAGGTCAACGGCTAAAAATGATGAAAACTGCACCAAAATAAGACAGAAAGACTAATAATCTGAGGGATTTTAAAAATGTCAGTCCTAAATGTAGAAAAATGAAACAGCATACAAGTATTAATTTCATACATACAAACTTGTGTACAAAGAGAAATGTTCATAAAAGGATTTACAAATCTCCCTTAAATGCTGAGATATGTAAAGAAAAACAGTGAGTATAAAATACGTACAGCATCTTGTTAAATTGGCTGTAGTTTGGCTCAAAAGATCAAAGAAACTAACTAAGGAAAAATACAGTTGGATGTTGGGGGCCACAACCTATGAGCAAAATGCAAAAGGCCATTATTAGGAGAAAAATTAAATAACAACCATTGTGTTGTCATAACACATTTAACAGTGATCACGTTTCCAGTGGCGACCAGTAATCAGTGCTTGCAAACATTTGTACCACAGTGAATTCTGTTAACAGTAAAAAGTAAAAATCAGAACGTGAAGGAACATGCACATTAAAGCTGGTTTCTCTCTTATTCACACTTAATGACTCCTTCAATTCTCCCGAATAGCAGCCATAGCACAGAACAAAGAGCGCGCTGTATTCAATGTATTTCTTTGATCCATCTTATTTGTTGAGCTTGACACTCAGGCTGTACGCTCTGGGTGCCATTGTCTTTGGTTCTATTGCCATGAATATTTTCTGCAGTGGATCAAAAGTGTGTTTCAACTCACTTGGATAGCTCAGGTTTAGAACATAGTTGAGGGCAAATAACATGTAACAACCATGTGTAAGTGATGGCATCTCATTGAGGACCTTCACACCTTCAATGACAACCTCGATGTCATGTGGTGGACGGAGAGGACGCTCCTCCCTGATGACAAACACTGCCACGGTAACCTCTCTAGCTCCTGTTCTGATTCCTCCTGACTAACCTGATAAAAAAGAGAGCAGCTCAGTAACTCAACTAACAACATAAAAACCTTCAGAAACAATTCACCCAATTAAATTTTAAATAAATAAACCAGGTTATTAATGACCATTGCTGAAAAACAACTCCATAATAAACAGCAACAGACAAACGTACATCCATCCATACCTGCTTAATCCAATGCAGGGCCACAGGGTTCTGCTGGAGTCTGTCCCAGCTCACTACTGGCCAAAAGCTCAGTAGTAAGCTGGGATAGATAGTGTGTTTACAAATAAAATCCCTATAATACATTTTGTTTTCATACACACAAATGCACTGAGAGCACTGCACATTCTATTCTACAATCGAAGAACATTTTTTAATTAAGGATTTATATCTGCTCTCTATGAATGTATTCTAAAGCCCTTTTAAAGCCTCAGACCACATGTATGAGCTACTTCCCAGATACTCCTTGAAGAGTGGCCACATGTCCCCCCAAGGAACACAGTTAGAGCCTTCGGGAGACAATCTCTTCTCAAATTCACCACACGACTCTGTATGTGAGAGCACACAAACTTTGCTTATTTATGCACTTACTTTGTAAATTGACTGAAAAAACACCACATAATATAAAACAGGACAGTTGGGAGTGGAACTAGTTGTGTTTTATGAAAGCTTTTAGCAAACCAGCTAAAAGGCCTGTGGAAAAAAAAAGACGATAAACAACAAAACCACATGTCAAGAAAATGAACACTATAGCTTCTATTTAAGAATGTTCTATTTATGTGATATACACCATATTCGGATGCATTGCATGACCTGATCAGGAACGTTCAGTAGTCCCGAGTCTTCTCTCTGACAGCTCCCCTCTTGTTTCTGATGATCTCCATCAGCTTGCCTGTTGTGGTGATCACAAGACGATCCAATGCTCGTAAAATGTGTTAATATCCAGCCCAACAGCAACAGTAAGAAAGCAATGGGTCCTCAACTTGATCAGGTTGGTCCATGTTAAGCGCCTGTCTGTATTGGCAGATTGATTGCACATTTCACTCCAGGGTTTACAGACCACCATTACCAACTGCCATTAAGTCCCAAAAACGTCTTACCTCAACAGTGCTGGCCACCTCTCTTTCCAACTCTTTCACAGTTTCCTTCACCAACATTTCCTGTCTTCTCATTTTGTGCTTCATCACTGTCCAACAGTCACGCTGCTTCAGTTCATTTGTAAGTGACAGCCCTTATTCCTTTGTCAACAGAAGTACCACAGTCTGCATTTCCATATTCATCGAAGGACTAGGAAAGAAAGAACAAGATGCCGTTATCCATTTACCATTTAATTGCATTGATAAACACTGCATGGCGCGTTTATTCATCTGTTGCTAAGTTCAAAGCTATTGAAACAGTTTGAAACAGTCAAGAGACCTTGGCTAAACAGCAAACCTTACACAACAGAAAAAGGTGAGATTTCACATTTATTTTGTTGAGATAATGTGCAACATTCACAACTGTCACTACAGGTTACAGATAATTAACCATCACGTGTGCATGCGTGTGCATGCATGTGCAAACATGTGACAAATGAAAGATAACATATTAATGAGTTGATATCTTCATGACAGAATGTTGTTGTGAGAGAAAAAAAGAACAAAATAATCATGTGTGGCTATCCCTGTAGTAAAACTCTGAAAGGTCTGCACAGAAGACCCTATCACCTAACATTACAACATTCACTGTTTAAGGTGGTTTGTGACAAGACATTATATTTTGATTTTTAGCCTTTTTACAGCCTTTTTATGACTTTTAAGTGAACAATGATCATGTAATTAGACATGCAGCTGACAAGTTTCACTAATACTGAAGGAGCAGGCTGCCCAAAATGACTGAGACTTTCTTAAGGTTACTCAATGTTACATGCAGCTAAAAAAAGTTTTATGCAAAAAAAAAAAAAAAAAAAGAGTATGCAAAGCCTTTAAGCTGTTTCTGGCGTTTAATTCTTCCCTGCATTCTTGTTTACGTCACTCTGTAATTACACCAACAACCGCTAGGTGGCAGTGTCGTTTCTTTTTCTGTAGCACTGCAGCTCCAGCTCGTTTCCTTTTGTTTTCTTGCTAATGTAGCTCAGACGTCGCAACAGAGAAAATACAGTAAATGTTACATTTGTATGTTATTTTTTTACCTTTTTGAGAAATAAATGAATGCAAAAAAACGCAGTTTAGCTTGTTGCAGGAAAATACAAAGACACTTTAAAACTGGTGTCGGAACCAGCAAAAACTCATACAGACGCATGTAGAACACACATTGTGTTTTAAAAATCAACTAACGTTTCAAATTCTTACCTTGTTCATTGTAGTTTTCACGGAGGATGGAGGGCAAGCAAACTTTCCAGAAGAAGTCGAAGAAATGGCTGACGCAAAACTTCACGAGGTCACGAGGGTCATTTGTCATGTGATAAAAACCTCTAGTAATAGAAGTGAAATAATTACTTTAGTCCAAATGTGACTTTTAATTCACCTGAAAGAGTGTATTATTTGCTTTAATCCGAAATGAACAAAAAAATTAAAAAAAAATCAGGTGGTTAGGCACTGTTGCCTCACAGCAAGAAGACGCATGCTAGGTGATGAGTGGTTGATTCTACATTGATCATAAGTGTGAGTGTGAGTGTGCACGCGCATGGTTGTTTGTGTCTGTATGTGGCCCTGTGATAGACTGGCGACCTGTCGTGGGTGTACCCCCCGCCTCTCGCCTGTAATGAGTCGGGATGGGCTCCGGCAGAACTCTGTGACCCAGCAAAGGATAAAACGGGTGTAATGGATGAGGAATGAATGGATGGATGGATGGAGGGATGGATGGATGGATGGATGGATGGATGGATGGATGGATGGACGGATGGATGGATGGAGACAGTAGTGACACTTTTTTCCGAGTATTTTGATTTTCTTCTATGTTTCTTAAGATTTTGGTTCCCAGCTTCAGCAAGCGAGAGGTCACTGCAGCTCTTGATTCACACGTCCATCTTGTTCTTTTTCACATGTCAGCAGTGACAACACATAAATTAGATTAGAATAAAAAAAGTGGATATATTCTTTTTGTGTGTGCTTGGGAGCATCTATCTGGGTGTCTGAAGCAAATCCTAACTAAGTACAAGATAAGACAAATCTTTACCTCTCTTTGAGGGTCACAGATGTCTTATATCATACTGCGACAACATTGACACTGATCAGAACAGATGTATTTAGATTCTCAATCTTTATCTCCAACCACTGCCATCTGCACTAGTTTTGAGGACGATACTAGAAGTGGGCAGAGATAAACCTAAGGCCTCTTCCTCCGTTAAGTGAACATTCCAGTACTAAATCATGTTCATTATTAAATGGCAATGAGTGAAAACTTTTATTAGGGTCCAAGATAACAAGAATCAAAGCAGTATTGAGATAGAACAGAATATGTGTGAATATGTGTAAAATTGACTTTACAGTTAACCAAGAGGGCAATCACCCTACATAAGATTTTTAAAAAAAGAAAGAAAAAAAAAAGCAATTTTTAGCCTCTGACAAGATTCAAAAATCTCATTCTACTTCTGATAACTGAAGTCTATACCTCAGTACAAGCCATAATTTCTCTAAATTCTACTTTGTATGTGTACAAAAACTGTACAAAAAGAGCTGTTTTTACAGACATGGTCATCTGGTCACTGAAATCTTGCAATATTGTAAGACAACTACAAATGTCAGATAAAGTAGTGTCAATAGATGCAAAAGAAGGAAAGTTCATGGTCCCTGCTGCTAACACTTCAGCATATTTTGCCAATAATGTGTATGTACTGACCCAGTTCTATTAAAGCAACATACCGTTCCAACTCAAAACTGTTTAGATTCATGTTGTTATACAGTTATATTGTAAACGGTATAATCCAACCTATTCCAGGTCCAAATGTAAGGTATGAGATGTAAATACAAAAAAAAAGGCTGAGTATGAGCGTGATCATGGATGATCACAGTATCTTCAGTGTATTCTGTCGTTGTCCAGACTGCGATCGGTAATGAAAAACTGGGGATGTGAAACTGTGAATGCCATCACAAAAACACAATAAATCCAGTGTCCGTCCACAAGAAGATAATGTAAAATTAGAGGATGGGGCTATCACTATTGATTAGGTTTAGGAGGGTGTTAAATTGCAACAAAAATGTTCCATTGCAACAACTAGTCATTACTCACTGTACAAAGAAGCAGCCCCATCACAGACTCTGCTCATTACATTTTAAAGAAAGTACAGATTTGTCTGGCACTGCACTAGCTTTCCAAGCTGTGCCTCAAAAATGAGCTTTCAGCTTCTCCTTTGAATGGATAGAGCATAAATTCACTGCCGCACCAGCCCTCTCTCATTTATCCCTCAACTTGTTCGATTTCAGATTCACGCGAGGGTGCAAGTCTGTTCTGTAACAGTGTGGGTCAGTGCCCTCCTGGAAAGGCTACACATGTGTGGAGGAATCTGCTTGCTGCTTTGACTCACCACCCACCAGTGATGAAGGTGAATCTCTGGTCTCCCCACCTGTCAGCCACGCCAGATGACTGCCTTTGGAGCATGAAAGTGCACTCTCACATCCTCTCTTCCTCTGTCTATAGCTACAGAAAATAAACCCTAATTCCCAAGAAATGGAACAGACAGAAGCATCTTCGGCTGTGCCCACTTCAACTGCGATACTCACAATCCTCAAAACAAACAGAATGCAGTGGGAAATACAGAGCTTTAAAATAAACACACAGTGTCTGATTCATGCTCTGCGACAACAGTGTAGGCCTCCCACCGTGTCCCCAAAAATGAAAAAAGGCAAAGAAGAGTGCCGCCCTCCCCTCTGTCACCCTATTAACCCCATGCTACCTGAAGGAGACAACCGGAGGCAGAAACCTGTCACCAGCCGTGTTTCACAGGATTCATTTATCTTCCCCTCACCATATGTCCTCATCTGGAGCTTCCTGCAGATTCTGTGTGCTCAAAGCAACTGAAGACCATACGTCATTACAAGCAGTCAGATAAAAACAAAATCTTGTACTTTATTATATTGCTCCTATAATAGTATTGCAGGAAGGAAATTAACCTATGATAGAGGCATGCACAACCAGAAATTAGTTAAAGGCTTGAAGGAGACATTATGACTGATTCTTTTAATATTATTACAGACATATATTCCAAATCTCCCTTTTTAACCACATATTTTGCAGCTTTGTTATAGCAGTTTGTTTAAAGTTGTGAAAGAAAACCATTGCGTTCCATTACACCCCCCCATGAACACCACTGGCTTATAAAAATATATTCTCTGAGTTTCAACTCTGTTTTCATTCAGAGAATTTGCCTCTTAGGGAAGGGTGTTTTTTTTTTTTTTTAGTTTGTTATATTGTGCAAGGGGACAAATACCCCAGATGCTTATCTGACTCATGGCCAGAATGAGCCAAGCCAAAAAACTGAAAAAACAAAAAAAGCCCAACCATTTTCCCAGGTAACCTGCTCATCCCCTGTGTTAAGTTACAACAGAGAAGCATTAGTTTCCAGTTTTTTCTGGGTATGGTTATTTCTGATGATGCAGTGAGAGGTACCACGTGATCAGTGGCAGTCATTTCCAGTTTCTTACGATGGTGTAAAGTGTTGGATATAACAGAGTGACTGAAGAGCAATGGAAAGAATGTTTAACATTTTAAGTGCTCCAAGAAGTTAGAAAATAAAATACAGTGAATTACCTTGATGGCAGTGGAGGCAATCTGGATGTGGTGCAGCTTGCGCAGAGTGCTCTCCCTGTCGATGAAGTAGGAAGCTGCCAGCTGATGCAGAGCTTCCAGGGTCACGGTGGAGGAGTTTCCAGAGTAATCGCTCACCTCTGCTTTCTTACTCAGCTTCGTTTGTCCACAAATATTGTTAAGGCTTCCCTCTCCTACACAAACAAACGAATAGATAAATATAGTAGGGTGGCTGCAACAATATAAACAAGCAGCTGGCTGCCAGCACTTTAATGTCACTGCAGTTGCCATGCAAACAGTTGCAGTAAGAACTCATTTCACATCACATATACTCGACTCTTTTTGGTTGAATATACAAAATCTGCAGCAGCTGCTAACACATTGACTAGTGCTATGCAGTCCAAGTCCAACAGAACCAGAAGTACCAGCAAAGCCACTTTTTTAGTTTTCAGAATTGGCAAGCAGGTGTTTTGTGTGTGTTTCAATTGTGTGACTAAAGAAAAAACTTGTATGAGCATTTCATAAGCTTCAAAAGTTTTTTATTGCCAAATTCTTTAGATTTATTTAAAGAGTTGCAACAAATCAGATATTGTAACTCACCCAGGAATGCTGGGTATCAACATCTGGGCCACATCTAGACTGAAACAGAGATCCACTCTTGCTGTATCAGGGCCCAGAAAATTATTAATTTTCTGTTGGGTCACTCACCCTTTTCAGGACTGACCAGGGATTATCAATGAAATTTAGTTTAGATCCAAAGATCCAAAGTTTCAGTGGAATGATTTAAGACTTTTATTTATTTAGCTTTGTGACATGGTTCTTTATCATGCTGGGAACTGCAGACATCTTCACCAAACTGGTCCTGGATTGCTGGTAAAAGTGGCTTTGGAGGATATTTTGATACAGTCCATGGCTGAGCTCTAACTGTGAGTCAACCTACCCGCTTGGATGAGACACAACCCCAAACATGGACATTATCATGATGTCCAACTTTTAAGATTTCCCAAACAGCTAAAAGGGATTTTATTAAAGTTCTGAATGACATGAGAATTCTACAAAAATAGATAAAAAGCCTGATGTAAGTATTTTGGTTTTGTTTATCTAGTATGAAAGCATACATTTTCTTCATTGAAATAGGCATGGCTGACACACACACACACACACACACACACACACACACACACACACACACACACACACACACACACACACACACAGAATATTTGTTGTAATGTACTGCTGCTCTGGAGCCCATATAGTATTTGGTTAAGCTATATGTACTGCCATCAAAGTCTTTATTGAATAATCTCATGCTTTGCTTCTCAGAGACTGATTTGCGTCTTCCTAAAATGAAATCTGAGTGACAGTTTTTGAGGTGATTTTAGGGGGGTGTGTCTCTCTTTTTGCCACATTTACAACTGTTTGCACTGCACTGGTTTCTGACTTATCAACCATCAATCACTTAGGTTTTCAGATAATGAGACTGTCTCTCGTTAGTGAAAAAAATAAAATAAAACGGCTCATAGAAACTTTTTATGCTTAATTTTAATCTGCAGTTTAACACTGTCATGATTTTACAACTCCACCGGCCTTCCTCCAGGAGACACAAATTTCCAGGTGATTATGATTGCAGGGGCAGCCATCACAGGTGCCTCTGAAGCATAGAGACACTTAACCACAATTAGGATAAGTCACGCAACTCCATATCTAAAGCTACTGATCATAGTAATCAGTTCCTCATAGGTCCAGAGGCTGCGTGCAGCACAGGACACTGTCTATGCTCTGAGAGCTCCTGAGACGCAGCACATCATCTTTCTCATAATAATGCAGTGTTAATGCACAAAGAGCCATTTTTCTGGCCTGCTGCCTTTCTTTCTCAGCTGCTAAAGGGCACAGTCTTAATATCACTATCTATTTATTAATTTCATTAAGTCCATATGTTTTCAAACGTAGAGGCAATCCATCCAGAACCACAGAAGCGTCTCTCTGGCAAAGATCCAAGGCAAACTCCTCATTCTCCTCTCTTCACAGTGCTGAGCAACTGGCTAAAAGCCAGTGTGCGGGGCTGCATCAGCTCCAGAAGCCGGGAGGGTTGCATTATGTTGCAGCCATTCACCAAAGCAACCTTTTCCATGCCCAAAGTTGGGTCTACAGTAATTTATAAGTCTTGCTCTATAAAAGCACATCTGTTCTTCAAGACATGATTGGACCTCTGTGGCATCTCTTTCTCTTATTTTCATCAGGAATTCACTAGTGCTTGTCCACTCATTGTTTGAGTATGACTGAGAGTGGCATTTTTTTTTGTGTTTAGACTTTCTTTTGTAGTCACACACTGACAAAGACCCATTTCTATGCTTTTAACAGCATTAAGTTAGGTTTGTGATGTGTTATTTGGTGACTCTGAGTGAACTCCAGTATTGTACCGTCTCCATCTGTTACCATATGGAACACCTGGAAGAACAAATTACAACAGCTTTTATCATCAAAAACTATACTTTACTAAAGCCCACATCGTCTGGAAGAGATAGAACTTCCTTTCAGCACATTTTCCCTCATGTGCTGCACTATAATACGTGAACTAAGCAGTTATTTCTTGAACAATGTTCCTTTATTGTTATGTCTTCTGGGAGAATCATTTAGTGATGGGGTATGCCTTGGCTCAGTTATAAGCTTTATCTTCAGCTAAGATAGTTAGGGACAACAAAAAAAAAAAAAACTTGTTAAATTGAGCCTAACTACTTCAGTAGATGTAGCTGATAAAATCTGCCAGTTGCAATTTTTATTTCACTCAACAAAACTGATAGATGCTCATCGAAACTGAAAAGGGTGCTTCTGCATAAATTTGTCTGAAACCAAGAGGCTATTGTTCAGAAAATAAATGTTATCTATAGTCTACTAGTCTTTTTTTTTTGACTACATGTGTTCAAAGCTGAAAAAAAAAAGAAACACAAAATCCGGGTTGAGTGAACAAGTCAGTCAGAATGCTAAATTCACTAGAAAGTGCCTTTTTGCACTAAAAGTGCTTTAAAGGGTTTGTTTCTGAGTCAACCATTGTCACACAAACACAACTGCACACTAAAGGTGGTGGAGGTGCTTTGAAGATGTACGTCTAGAATCAGAAACTTTATAAGCCTTGAACAAGCAGCTCTGCTCTGTCAAAGGAATCAGACAGGAAATGGGTTTAAATATGTCAGAACATACATATCAACAACGTAAAGACATTTTAAACAGCAAAACAACAACGGATGTCTTTACCTCCCAGTGTAGCTGACAACAGGAAGTGGGTTCCATACTTCCTGATCAGGTTGTCTGTGATCATCTGATTGGTGGGCCTGCGGCCCAGCAGTCGGATATTTCTGATAAACTCAGGGCTCAAAGGTAACTGAGACTCCAGAAAATCTCTCCTTTCCACTGCTAAATTGTTTACCTTCCATCTCCCAAACTCCCTGAAATGATTGGAAACAGAAAAATAGAATGAAGTAGAACAAAGTAGTAACTGTCAGGGTCCATGCAAATTCATATGTGTTTTTGATTAATACATTTCAGTCAATTTAACATTCAGTAAACTCTGAAAGAAGAGGACAATTAGGTTGAATTCATGAATATGAACCTGTACATAGAAAAACACTGGCAATAGAGTTGTTAAATCCACCTGCCATTGACAACTGTTTCAGAGGATTACAGATATGTATCAGAATGTAAAATGGCATTATAATGTCCCCTAGAGGCTTGCAAAGATATATACAATATATATGTTGTATCTGCCAAGGTTCCCACTTGTCATTATGGGCCCATTTGGGCTCCTGCACTTATGCACTCAAGTACATTGGCTGGGGAATGAATTCTCTGCGACTCGACATCAGCACCGGCTTCCCTCAAGGCTGTGTACTTTCAACCTCTGCTCTTCACCCTGTACACCAACTGATGCACCTCTAGCCATCAGTCTGTGAAACTGATAAAATTAAGACATACCTTCCACTGGACTCATCTCGAACAGAGATGAGTCTGCCTACAGGAGGGAGGTGGATCGGCTAGTGTCCCTGGTGCAAGCTGCAACAACCTGGAACCCAGTGCCCAGTAAACAGTGGAGATGATTGTGGACTTCAGGAAAGTCACAGCCCCCACCATTCCCCTTGCCCTCATGGACTCTCCTCATCTCCACCGTGGACTCCTTCGCTTCCTGGGCAGCAACCATCAATCAAGGACCTGAACAGCTTCTTCTCCCCTTCAGCCATCAGACTCAGGAACAATAGTAATAACTTTGACGCAGCACTGCCACCCTAGGAACCTGCTACGTTTTTACACACGTATATATTCTCAAACCTAGTATTTGAATTTTATATTGCATTTATATTGCATTTTTTACCATATTTTAACCCTCCTAATTATTTTAATTTTTACTTCATTTGATTAGATTTTATTTTTTTTTTTACTTTCCATTGTTTATTGTCATGTTTGCACACATTACATCAGAGCCATTCCTAATCTGTGAACCTGTTTTGCTGACTTAATATTCCATAAATGTAGCCAGAATTGCTTATTTTAAGCAAAAATATCTTGTCCACAGGGTAAGGAATTTTTGTCTTTACTAGAATTCCAAAAACGTGAAAACTAGTCTAAAATAGTCTTCTAATTTTCTTGAAACAAGATTTTTTTTCTTACCTAGAAATTCGTTTTTGCAGTGAGGACAGTTTGACACAGATTGGTTGGATATTGACCTTCCAATTGGACCACTTATTCTACACGCTAACCCACTGTCGCTTTTCTACATCTGGCTCTCTGTTTTTGGGATGACAACATACACCAATAACAGGAACAAAAAAGAGAACGGCTAAGTTGTAAACAAGGTTTAAGAAAGAGTCTGCATGAAGGTGAAGCTGCATTTTCCCTTCAATTTGCTTTGACGTTTGACTCTTGAAAAAGAGGAAGAACTGATGCCTTCAACTCAGTTTACAAAACATACTCTTTATCACAATGCCTAGAATAGATGTATAAACATAGAATGTATATACAATACAATCCTGTCTAGGATATTTAATTTTTAATAGTAATAATCTTATACTTCAGACAATACATAAATTAAAGTTTATATGACAATAAATGTTAAGAGAATCAAATGAAAATTATGATTTATTTAACTTTATCCAGATATCAAGAATGAGGGAATGACGTGTCTCTAGGGAAATATTGGGCTTCATGTAGCTACAGTACATCAATTAAATGCAGAAAAGGAAATGAAACAAATGACAAAAAGACAAAAAGACAAAAAAACATGAAGCAGGGAGTTGAAATGTAGACGCATAATTCTTGACTCTCAAGACACAATCTACGTGGTGAAACTGACAGAAGGAGAGCATAAGGAAAAAAAAGGTTAGGTCAAAAAAGATTCAGTGCAAAGATGTGGCACTATGATTGTCAAATGAGATGAAAACGTGCTCCGACTTCCCAGATGATGGATTTGTTCCTAAATATCCCCATCCTGACAAAGATATGCAAAAATGAAGCACAAGCAGGTACAAATAAGAAATGCATTCCATAATGTGAAAGAAAAAACTGAGGGCAACAAGCAACATATAATGAATTGAAATAGTTTAAATGAGTTTGAACAAAAGACTGAATCTTTCTTGCCTCTGTATATTTGTTGCCCTTTGTTGCTCTTCTGTTTCTCACTTACAGCTACGATGCCCAGCCTAAAGCGTGACTGCTCTCTACATGATGCTTTTAATGTAAATGAATGCCCTCGTCCACCAACGATTGACCAGTGGCATCTTTAGATATATTCATGTGTGATCTCGTCTGAGAGATGAGAAAACTGTGCAAGGAGGCTCATTCAAGGACGTGAATGGGCTTTGTTAAAGAGAAAGCATTGTGGCTTTCTTGTTCTTGCAGCTTTTATGTTGCTGTGACTGTTCAACATTTATGTAAAAAGACGACATATATTGAGGGAAAAACAGAAAAGGAACTGCATGTCAAAAGCTGGCTGATGAGCTGCAGGGGAGTGAAACACAAGGAATCAAAAACCGTTGAAGTTGAGCTGAAACCCTGCATGCACTTCTCCCGGTATTTGACAAACATTTGTCACGGCTCCTTTAATGGATAGTGTACCTTAAATCAAATAAAGCTGAGACAGTACACAGAAAAAAAGAAGTGAATCCAACATTTAGTGAATGCTTTTTAGTCCCACGAAATGTAAAACCAATATATTTAATTTCTTGGCTGATCAACTTAGTTTCATTTGTAAATGTAACTGTTCCAGCATTTCTGGCCTGCAGCATATGATGTTTAAACATTTTTCATAAAAATGGGATGGATGACCTCTGGTTTGTCAAACAAGTGAGACAAATCACTAAAATGACTATATTAGTCATTTTTGATTTGATTTGTGGTTCGTCCAAATGTTACTCATAAACAATTTGAATGCATCAATAGCTGAAAAAAACACATGAAAATTGTATTAATTAGAAAAACATTTGTAAAATGCTTTGATGGGGAAATCGATTGACAGTTTTGACTAAATGTTTTACTGTGGAAAAAGAGGGGATGAAAAAAAGGAAGCGCGATGGTGCAGCCTGGGAACATTGTATGGGATGAAAAATGAAGTGAGCAACTTCTCCTTCTTATTTGATTTGAAATACACCAACACCGCTCATAGAAATCGAGATGACAAACCAGCGTCTGTCTCACTCCCTTTCTATCAGCTGAATGTGGAACATAAAGTCCCAAGATCTACTCAGGTTTTACTCATGTGGGAAAAACTGGAGGAAAAAGTGGCAGCAGAAAAAAAACAATTTTATCATTTTAATCTGCCTTTAAGTCACAAATGTACAAATCAACAAAGAAAGCAAAGCAGAGATTCAAAAAGATCAGTCTTTAGCATCTAGAGACTAAGGAGTTTTGACGTGAAACTTGATAAGTTAGGAAACATTTTATCAATATATATCAGACATGGACACTTTGCAATGACAGCAAATGTGTCTAAATGTTTTATATATATATATATATATATATATATATATATATATATATATATATATATATATATATATATATATATATGTGTGTGTGTGTGTGGTTCACAATGACATAAACACACACACGCTGTCAACTGCAGTGTCAAGTTGTTGTAGCTCAGTACTTCCATGAGGCAAATTCACCTTCTATCGATGAAAGCATTGCCACTTGCCCTGAGGAGAGGAGGCTACAAGTTTTACTCTGACCACTGCTAACCTGCTGTCATAAGAAACTGGATTAGAGAAGTAACGGCCAAACTCTATATGAGTCAGGAGCACACGCTCCAACAGGGGGTGTCAGAACCGTTCACTTTTCTGGAAGGAAGCCTTTAAAAGCTGAGGCGAAGTCTCATAAATTTCTAATCTTTTTTGGGGAAGATCTGAATCATCTGAATGTGATCATTCCTCCCCACACACACGATACTCTTTTCTTAATCTCTTTTCTGACATACAAATATTGAAGTCATTTCTTTTACATTACAGTTGCTTTTGTTTTTGACGTTTTTTTGTTTATGTTTGTTTGATTTTCTTTTTGGGTAAAAAAAAAAATAGATGCTTTCCTGCAAGTAGGTTAAAGCTGATCTTTAATTTGTATCTTTTAAGGCAAAATAGATGTTGAGCACTTGAAATGATCAAATAAACAAAACAGAACACACACAAACAACCAAATCTATATTTCTTTGACAGCTAAGCAAACATGATCTGTCAAGGAAGTGTGTGTATGTGTGTGTGAAAAAGCCTCACAGGGTGTTTATCAGGTAATGGCTTTAAGGCACTTTCAAAGAGCAGCTGTTGCTAAGGAAACCCTTCTCTGACAGACTGCTCTCAAAGCATGTCTTCATTGTTTTCAGTCTAAACAACAGTCAACATTTTAGTGTATTAATTTACTTTTGGCTGACTAACAAGATGAAGATAACGGTGTTACGCTGAATGAATGAGTAAAAGAATCAATTACAAAACACGGCATCAATCACCAGTGTAAAGACTCACTTTTCCGTTGCAGCTAAGGACAACGTTGCTTCATCTGATTTGAACCGAATGACACTAACATCTGCCTCCGATGTCGCTGTTAGATTGAATCAGTCCTGACACTCGTTCACTGATTTGTTTTTGCTTTAGGTTACTGAAGTTTAGTTTAATTTGCAGTTTGCTTATTCCGTACATTATCTTTGTAAAATGAACATCATTTACTGTTCCTAACAACAGAAAAAGAACAGCTAAAACTTTTATTTACGCCTCGTGCTGATTTGAAATCATGAAATAGAAAGAAATATCAGTCTTAAACAAGAAAATTCATCAACATAGGAGGTCAAGTGTTTAAGACAGGAGTTTCTTTTTTTCTTTTTACTTTGTTCACAACTTTGATGGCCGTGGAAATCAAAACAGACAGTTATAAGTTCGCAGACACATATCAACAGCAGTTATTCTAATAGATTGGCTTTGATCACTTTGACATTTCTCATATTGGCCGATGAGGGTCACACAGGTGCCATTTCTTTGCTCTCTGCCCAGCACTGCTCCTCTGCTTTCCACATAATTATGCTTGTGAGAGAGGAAAAGAACAGGATAAGTGTTTGTCCCTTCGGTCATTCTGGAGAGCACTCCATTTATTTTCTGGATTTATTTCTTTGAAAGGCTACATCCTGATGCAGTGTCAACATCAAACCCTGTCTCAGGTGATGGATGACTTTTTGTCAGATTTCACTCTGCAGCTAGAAACAAACATTAAGTAAATTTATGTTAACTGTGTTGTCCAATCAGTCAAATGTTGCACCCCTCTTTTTGTCAGAGTAAAAGCTTGACTGCTGTAGTCAGGAAGAGGTTGAGCAACCTTGGCCGCAGATGATGGATGGAGGGAGTGTGGCCTTTTGAAAGGGTATATATCACATTAAACCAGAAGTAATGAGGAGAGCTCATACACACAGATGTTTAAATGATACAAAGTGTAAATCACCCAGAATTAAAATCCAGCATTAAAAGGGTAGAAAAAGCTGGTAGCAAGATGATCTCTTTTTTGAAATTATAACCATGAAGGAAGACAATGATTTACAAATATTCAGCAGGTACTGTAAGCCATGTGGGAGGTAAATATAATGATGTTAAATGGATACGTGGTACTCATTGACCTTTCTGCTGACAATGTAGTACTTCAGACAAAGCCTTTGACTAATCTCGTGCTCAGATATATCTAGTGTAGCTATTAATCAACACCTGATTCTGTGCTATACAAATAAATGACCTCCTCAAATTGGACACCATGTCTCTTGAGTTCCGCTTTGCAGCGTGAAAGCACTAGTTCAAAGCCGTGGCACGTTCTGTGGGAAAAAAGGAATACACAGAGAGGGAGGAGGGGAGCGACAGGTACAGCGAGCGTATCCACAAATCCCCGCCGTTGTTCGTTGCTTTAGTTATCGCTGACTGTGATAAGGTAGCCCCGTCTTATCTTAAACCCCTGATAGGCCAAATGGTTCATCCTGCAGGAACAGGATGAAATGAAATGGGGTTTCACCAAAGAGTTGATTTTAGGGGCTGCAATCCTCCCTGCAACCGGCTAAGTCATTATTATTATCAATTTCTTTACTCCTATTCGCAGAGCTACATCAGTTTTACCAGTTTAATTCTCAAGACGCTATCGCAGACGAGTTGTTACAGTTGTTGAATTTTTTTCCAAATTCAAAAACGCCAGCCCCCTCCTCCTCTTTTTTTTGGGGGGGGGGGGGGTTCATATCTGCTCCTGCAGTCCTGGAAGTACTGCGCATCAGCACTATGTTGAGAGACTTATGCTTCACTTCAGAGATAGTGGTAGATGTTCACTTTTACGTCTGCATCACTGTGTATGCACATTTTTTAAATAAAATATTCTAGTTACTAAAGCAAATGATTACTGAGTGCATTTGTTTCTTGTTGATGTTGTGTCAATGACATTTACACCTTTTACAAAAAGACCTAATTCATGTCATTTGTCAGGTAGACTTTTAAATGACTTGAGCATTTAAGGTCCATAGTGTTTATTTGATATACAGTATGTCTAATGACTAGAGATTAATTAAAGGTACAAATCTGCAATTTACAAATGTGGTGTCACATCCAAATGATATTTGTTTATTCCTACCTTTCACGTTCAGATAAATGATGATGAGGGAAACGCAGAGGTGTGAATTAAACAAGCAACAGCTCAGAACAGCGGAAGTCTTACTGCTTTGCAGAAGCCCTTGTGATGCTGGTAATGCCAAAGAGGGTTTGCAACGCCAAATCCTGCACGATCTGCTTCAAACAGTGATGTTCAAAACCAACATCCAAGCCAGAAATCTGAGAGTAGTCATGGACCCAAATCTGACTTTCAACAGTCACATTAAGAGAGGTGTCAGTTCCCATTAACCCTTAAAGAACATATCAAGGATCAAAATACTGATGTCTCACTAGGATCTAGAAAAGCATGTCCATGCATTTCCCTTAAGTAAATGGGACTCTTGTTACATTGTCCTTGAAGATCGCCCTAAAACGTCCAACAATACAGCTGCAGCTAGTTCAGAATGCTGCTACTTGAGTCCTCAAAAAGACCAAGAATGTGCATCATATAACTCCAGTCCTCAGATCCTTTACACTGCCTTCCTGTCTGTCAAAGATATTTCAGAATATTACTATTAGTACACAAACACAGAATGGTTTCAAAATACATTTTGGACCATCTGGCTCATTACCAACCAGAGCCCTCGGGTCATCAGGGGCAGGTCTACTTTCTGTTCCCAGAATAGGAGCTAAATGTGGAGAGGCAGCGTTGAATTGTTATGCTTCTCGCACGTGGAACAAACTCCCAGAAAACTGTGGGTCTGCTGAAAACTTTAACATAAAAACCTTTCTATTTACAGCTACTTATTAATTTATATATCATTCTGTCTATCCTGTTCTATTGAGCTTTTACTGTGAAATCTTTTTAGCTGTAACCTTTAATGGTGCTTTTGCATCTTATATGTTATATGTTAAACACTTCAAAATGGCTCTGTAGTGTTTGTGCCTGAATGCTGAGCAGCTTGTGTGAGTTGTGACAAACAACTGTTATTTCAAGGCAACATTATGGCGAGACACGTGGAAGGCATGATAGAATTCACTGACTAATCAACGAGTCATAAAATAATTAAAATATTAGTTGACTTCTAAAATAGCAATTAGTTGGAGCCCTGATATATTTCATGTTTTCTTTCTTTTTAATTTAACTGAATTCTTAATAAACATTCACTTTTTGCAGCAAATCCTGGAAAAAGTCATATAGAGGCAGTTTAGTGCAAGTAAGGACATGAAAGAAAATAAATAACGATGCTATTTAAAAGGGGATGTCAGCAAGTGATTGTAATGATGATTTGGTACAAAATTGGAACCTGTGAAAAGCTGAGTCTTTGAGGAGTAAAGATGATCATAGGATCACCGCTCTGTCAACAAATGGAAAAGAAAAATACTGAAATATTTAAGAACAGGGTTCCGCTACAAAGTTTGGAACGACTTTGATATCAGATGTCAGTTTTCTTTACTACTTTTCACTTTGATGATAAACACCATTGAGACTATTATCTGCTACAACTCCGAAAAGCCGGGCTCTGTGATGGCACGGCGTTGTGCAGGGCCATACGCCAAAGGTCATTTATATTGCTGTGGTGGCAACATTAATACAGAAAAATGCACTGGTATTTTAAAACAACATATGTGGCCTTTTAGGACAGGTCATTTCCAAGGATGTCCATTAATATTTCAACAGGACACTGCAAACCCACATTCTGGATGTATTAGAAAGGTTGTGGAGGAAAAGGGCGGTGGTACTGCACCGGGCTGTCTGCAGTCTTGACCTGTCGACAATATTAGATGTGTGGAGATGTTTTCTTTTTTTAATGAAAAATACAACAACCCCGTACATACTGTTGCATTTACTGTTGCAAGAGTGGGACAAGATAACAACAGTAAGGCTTGTCGGAAAGCGTTGTAATTGTTTTAAGAAAGTGTGGCAACAAAGTGTTAAAATCCTTACTTTTCCACGTTTTTTTTTACGTATATCAACAAATAAAATAAAGCTGAAAAGACATAACAAAAAATCATGTACTTTTTCCCTTTAGTTAATTTAGCTTATTTTTTTTATTTTGAAGCATATCCTACTTGAATTTAAGGATATTCATATAACTTAAAGAAATGTGCTTTCACTAATTCAACACAAAGTACTTACACAATATATAATTAGTATAAGGGGTCAGAATAGAGACTTTTTTTCCACCACGGAATGACATGTAAAATAAAATCTAATATCATGAAAATAATCACAAAGATCAGAAAAATGTAATCTGTTTAGACCAAGGCCAAAGCCATGACAACCCTCCTGCCCTCCCTCTGGTAAATATGGCAGCTTTCCTTTGGCGGTGTTTGCTGTGAGCAGGTGGCTCAGGCGGAAGAGCCACGTTGTGTTTGTATTAAAGCAATAGGGATGCTCTTCACTGATCCCACACAAACTAAAATACACTCGCACATCCTCAAAAGCACAACCCTTTCTTCATTTCCTTTAGAGGGCTTGTTACAGATTCTTTCAAATTCAATCAGTTAGAAAAGTAGGAAATTGAGTAGCGGCATAACATGGTGTGAATTTATTAGTCCATCACTGCTGAGGCAGCACAAGAGCTGCGACTTGAAGCATTGGTTCTGATAATTCATCTTCTCCTGTCATTGAGCATTTATTAGGATTAAACAGTGCTCTAAACAACACATGAAGAAGACCAGAAAATAGCTTTGTCACCTTCAATCACCTCATTCCTCTACTCTGCTCCAAGTGATGCGTCTTTCAACCCAAAATTCAGTTTCAATAGCGATTTTTTTACAACAAACACAACCGCAAGTGAGATTCATGGATAATACAAAATTCACTGATGCTTAGTAATAAAACCTCTTAGTGTGATGAGTGTTCTGTAACTTTGAGCACTGAAAAGTTAATGACTCGTCAACGTTGGCTGTTTCTGTAATGAAAAGGAATGTCTGAACAAAACTTCCGTCGATTCTGTACTTCATCCAGAACCACATCTATGGTCCGGACCAGCAGCGGTGGACTGACAGAGAAGCAATTATAGTTGTTCATATTGTTGTTGAATGTATCCATTAAACTTGGTTGGTGGAAAAAGTAATTGTGGACAGACTAAATTTAATCAAAACGTTTAATAATGCGCAATCAGAGTCAGCTCTGTGGAAACCTGATGTCCATTTAGGAAAAGAAAAGTTGGAAGGTGTGGTTTAGAGCGTCTTTAACTGATAGGGCTCTTTTAAACTCGCTGTTCATCAGACGCATCTGCTGATGTGACTCATGACTTGCAAAATCTTTAAAGGCATGTGATCAAGAGTAGTTGATTTACGTGAAGCTGGAACGGTAAACAGAGTAATCTCACCGTATTTAAGCAATCATCTGCCCATAGTCTGATAAATTGCCTTTAAATGGAGACAGATTAGCAATGTGCCTATTCTGAATAAATGTGGGCACCCACCCCAAATTACTCCAGGGGCATAATGACGAATTCTCAATGAGGTACAGAAGAAACCACACATCAATGCCAAAGGCTTGAAGATATAAAGAGAAACTGTAAGTTTCTGTGTTATCAGCTGAACACGTCGTGTCTGTCGATCCTTGTGGACTGTGAACGAATATCACTCCACAGTTTAAGGAAAATTAATACAGAAATACAGTCAAATCTAAGCAGTTGTATTTTTTCTTGACTTTGCAAAAGCTAAGAAATTGAAGGTGGTGAACCAAAAGAAACATCTCATGTTATGCGTCTTGTGATTTCTAGAAGAAGAGCAGCAAGCCCAGAACTTTTTAATACATTTTTATAGTACTTTATACACTATATAACAGTTGTGAAAACGGACATCAAGGTGAAGCAATTCTGCTTATCGCACAATTCTCACCAGTCCATTAAACACAAGGGGCAGCTTTGAGCTGCCAAATCTTCTGAAGGGAGGTTTTCAGGAGAGAAGATGAGATGCAGAACATCAGTGAGACTGCATGGCAGTGGGATGTTGAAACAGCACTGAGGGAGCCTTCTCTAAAACCCTCCCACCGCAGCCCTGTTCAGAGCATTTGCAGACTCACCATGCAGTTAGGCTGTTGTTCATTTTACTTAAAAGGGCCTCTTTACTCATGTACATTTACTCGTGATTTATTTGATTTTATCTTTAAGGGGCACAACTCAGAGGCTGAGTGTTTTGTATGTGTACTGCATTACTGGATAAATCACCTCCATTTAATGACTGGAATCCAGCTGTTTTAGGTCCTCATTTATTAATGTGCAGGAGTTGTCATATGTGGATGTACATCAAAGTTAATGTTAGGTAAGTCTAGAAAAATGATTTCTAACCAAAAGTCAATAAACCAAGGAAATGTGAGGGCAGTGTTTGCTTCAGCCCGGCAGAGTGGTTCTTTGAGACTAAAGGGTCTGAAGGTAAAAGGGATGGAATTACAAAAGAGACAAAAGCGATAAAGAAACATGGTATAATTATTACCAGTGTTAAAATGCTTTCATTCTCAGTTGTACCGCAATGCGTAAATGAATGCCTCCACACCAGTGCAGTGACAGGAGATAATTGAAAGCAGCACAGTTCAACCTTCATTCTGAATCAGAAAAGTCTGAAGAAACTGACTTCTGTGGGTGCTTATCCTGAGATTACAGCACGTTTAACATGCTGTTGGAGCACATTTTTATTACGTGAAGAAGGTAACAAATTACAAACATGAGTAAAGAAAACAGCATACGTTCTCTCTTTTTTTTTTATTAAAAAAAACATGTAATAAAATATCAGTTATTACAGGGTGAGCTCGCAGCTCAGACATGTCTAGTCCTTGATGAAGGCTGAAAAGTAGATTGTACTTTCTCTTTTCCTGGTCAGAAAGGCTGCCACAGCTGATGTTGTTTACGATAATATTACAGAGGAGCCATCTTCAACAAAACATTCAACATTTTTTTTCTTCTTTTTTTACAGGCTAGACCCAGGTGTGAGCTCCCAATATTCCCAGCTGCATCCATCCTTTCTCCATTGGTTTGTGTGATCAAATGGGACTAAATCCAGGGGAATTCAGTTTGGGGAGATTTAAAGGCTATTTGCTTTTTAGGTTAGTTTTTCCTTTTTATATCAACACTATTAATCAATGCCGCATTGTGGTAATCTAGAGGTTCTTAAACACAACCCTGCAGCTGACAGAAGCCTCTCAAGGGATTCTGTGATAATGCAGAGTAATAAGTACTAAGAGCTCACTAATCACTTGGCCACATGATAAGACTATTAATCTTGCCGCCCATGCTGCTCAGCTCCAGTGGACCACTGCCTTTTGCCAGGAAGGGAAATATTAAAAAGCTCTAACATGGCAAACGATCACAGAAGCCATAAAGCATCCTTGCAACGATCCATAGATGTCAAGTAACCTGTCTATCCATTTCCAGAAACCCGGGCAACATCCTCCTTAACGACGAGAGATATGATTCATGACACAATCTCCACTAATACGGTTGCGTTCCAATACCTCAAACGATATTACCTGTCATGACAAATCTTTTCTTTTACAGCGCTAATCAGCATATGTCTTTTGACCAACTGATCGGGTGACTACTTGAGGCTGTGGATTCCAGCAGAATGTGATATGCAGCCAGCTGATGACTCCATGCTTGCATGTAGTACATCATGACTGTGTCTGAGTATGACAGATTGTGTAAGCCCTGGCTGTGAGGTGTCTTTTTTCTGCATGATAACACCGGCCAAATAATGAACTCTGTCAAGTGTACAAGCATGAACAGGGTTTCCATTAACCAAGCTGTTCACAGTGCAACACTAGACATGCAGCTGAAATGTTTATTTCATTCTGATGTTGCAAAATGAAGCCACTCAAAGCAAATTTAATGGTAATTAAGGCACTATAATTTCAAGGTGCAAAACTCAAAAAACACAAAAACTCACAAAAACACAAGAATAGTAGTAATGGCGTTAAAGCATGTGTTATTAAAGTAAAGTGAACACAGAAGAACAAGCCCAACTAAGGTTTTGTGTTCTGAGTTTGCTATATAAAAGAAAAAATGTGTTATTAACCCCAACCAAACATTAAAGATTCAAACACGCACCTTGCATTTAAAAATAAAATAAGCAGAATTCTCTGCTCTGAGATGCTGGGAACTTTACTACTGAGGATGCTGACAGACAGATCTCAGACAGTTTCAATTAATTGTATTAAAAGCAAGCACACAAGCACATTGTAGATATAAATATTTCAGTCAATTTCCAGCTGTGGAGCGAATACCAACATTATTCAACTGTGCAGCTCACACGTGCATTGTGGGTATCTTCTAGGAATGCGATGTAAACACCTTAGCAAGAGAAGAAAAGTGTCAATCCAGAAACGATACAGTGTCGCAGCCATGTTTCTGTTCATCTTAGCAGCCTCTGCTAAAAAATCTAAAAACGGGAAAATGACCCATCGCTGTAATTGCATGAGATAACTATACTTAGGGCAAACTGAGCAGATTTTTCCACACCTTCACCATGCAGATGTATAGGCTAACTCTCCAGCTGGATGAGATGCCATTAGTTACTCAAGAGGATTTACCCAAGATGAGCACACGGATGCAGCAGCCCAGTGCTACGAAAGTTTTAAGATTGGATTAGTTTTTGTGTTTTATTTGTGTTTGTTTTTTTCTTTTTAGCATGAGGCCAACCCCTACATAACATCTATCCAGCCTGTCTCACCATCACTGAGTGACTCACCAATAAAATGGATGAGCTGTGTACAACCAAATACAGTCTGCAGTGTTGTGCAATATTTCTATCAGAAACTTGGCTGGGTTTGAAGGTCCCTGACACCACTGCAACATTACACCTCTGATGTATGCGCTCCGTAAATGACTAGCCGACTAACGGTCAATTAACATGTCTAACTATTATCACCATGTATATTGTACCCATTTTTCCTTCCAACACAACCATTATCATATAATACCCATCATCCAAGGGATAATGAAATAACAATAACAATAAAGATCTATTCAACATCATTCCAAATCAGTCCAAGGTGTGTAACCTTTCTAATGACATGCACATTGTGTCAAAGAAAGACAACTATAAGGCTTTTCAACTTGGTCAATCAAGCTACATATCACAAATCAAAAGTCTGTAAGCGTTCTTCTCTGGCATGTTTCAGGTGTGACTTTTCAAAAAAAAAAAATTCTTCATCATTGCATTGCTCCTCCAGTTTAACTAAGAATAAATGGAAGATGATTTTTTACGGTGAAATTCAAATTGCAGCTAAATTTCATGTAACTTCAATGTCATCTTTGAAAGTCTCACTAAAGTAATGTAACGTAGCATAAAAGAATATCCTTCATTCCATCATGCATTAAGAAAAACTGATGTCCATTTTATTGTGATTGGTCAGAAGACGTATATGCTCATGTTGGGTTTTATCAAGGATGTGATATTCCAAAAAGTATACTAAAGATCCTGAGAGTCCAGTCTAATGGGAAATGATATCCTTTACTCCTTTCCATTTCCATGTCTGTCATTTCTTAGAACCTCACCTGATTTAGATGCAGTAAAAAAAATTGGTGAATGCCATTTAAAACCTAATGTTTGTGCTTTAAAACCAATCTTTAATACCAGTTGTTGGTTCAAAACATTCACATAAAATTTGAGGAAAATATAATTATATATATATATATATATATATATATATATATATATATAGCTTTCAAGTACCACTTCTGATTGCATAGCAATGGAAACGACACAATATGGCAAGCCTTGCCGTCATTTAAAACATAGGGTTAAATATAGTCTCTATTTTTCATCTTACAATACAGTGGCAAGGAAAAGTATTTGAACCCTTTGGAATTTAATATTTGCTATATTGTGATTTCCCACGGAATGTGTGTAATCTAAATCACACTAATAAACACACTGTGCTTAAGGTGATTACACACAAGGAGTTTAATCTTTATTGAAAAACCCTTTAAATATTCACAGTGCTGGAGGAAAAAGTAAAAGAAGCCATAGAATAATAATTAAATTTAAAAGGATCTGCTGATGTAAATCCTGCCTTGCAAATAATATATATATCTGAAGAGATTTGATCAAAACTGATCTTTTTAAGCCTGAAAAGGGATACAAAATAATCTCAATTAGTCTGCAGTTAGAAAAACAGTGTATAAATGAAGGCAGTATGTGGCTACTCTTCCTAGATCTGTTTAAACAAAACCTGATGATGACTGCAAAGGCAGAACACAGGATTCTTAACAAGGTAAAGAAAAGCCTACATGTGGGAGTTAACGGCTTAAAGACATCACTGGAACTGGCAAGCATATTTGTTTTTCAATCTACCATGAATAAATCATTGAACAGCTATGGTGCTGTTGGCAGAAAACCACAGAAGAGACCCGTACTCTTAAAAAATAAATAAATAATCTTAAAAAAAATAATTGCTTATTGTTGCTTAGGTATATTGCTTAGCAACAATAAATCCACCAGAGAACTTCAGAAGTAAAGCTGCCTTTTGGACTGGCCCATTTCACCAGCACTGTGCATGTTTATTGAATGCGTTCAATGAAGCCATCCAACCATTATCTATACCCAGCTCTTTCAGGGCCACGGGGTCTGCTGGAGCCTATCCCAGCTCTCATGACTGGACTGGACTACACAAGACTGAACTGGTTCATGCCGTCAGTCCATATTAACCAGACACACTCACCACACCACACAGAATCACCAATTAGCTTAACATATATTTGTTGGGATTGTGGATAGAAGCCTAGTTCCTGGAGAAAGTGTGGGGGGAATATGTAAATTCCACGCTGAAAGAACCCAGCCCTGTTTTAAGCCAGGAAAGTGTCACGGCCCTGGGCCTGCACCGCCCCCTTGTGTTAACTAGGAACCACCGTTTGTTTACTAAGTATAATTAGGTATGCAGATTGTGCTGTTGGATCCCATGCTGGGGATTTGGTTCATTTCACCCTCAGGTTAGCGTCTCACCTCCCAGCTGTCCTCACTTGTCCATGGTCGTCCACCCTCATCCTTCCTGCCAAACTACAGATGTTTTAATACTGACACAGTCCTGATGTTGGTGTGGCTGATTTTCAGTTTGCCACTTGTGCCACACTTATGAACTAACTTTGATATTTTTTAATTTACTGGGTTCTTTGTATGCTACTTTGTCTTTGCTGGTTTACTTTGAACCTTTTGTGTTGTGGAAGCCTGTATGCTCATTCCTTGTTTAAAGTCATATCAGACTTTGTTTCCTTTTTTTGTTTCAACACCTCTCATTGGGGAGGTTGTGCTATTTTGTTGTTGTTGTTGTCAATTTGGTAATTACAAGTTCCAACACCCCTCTGTGAATTAAATGACTTTTACCAACTACATCTTTACATCTCTTTTCTTTCGTGAACTGGGGCATAACAAATGTTAGCTGTGAGGCAACAGTGCTTACCACCAAGCCACAATACTGCCCTCAGTAAACACCTCAATAAATATGTGGTGGCATTTGAATTGTATTTGTGCCATCCTTCTATTGTAACTTACATTAATCAAATTACCACAGAAAACAAGTTACTTCCAAAGGGTTCAGACACTTTGTTTTGTCACTGTATGCATTAGTGATGGGTCAGTGGAAACAGGCAAACCTCTCTTTCCATTTTGTCCTCATTTATCTCTTTTAATTATGTATAAACAGTCCACTGTTATATGGACGAGATCTCATTTAGAAACATATGGTTTTTGAACTGTTGGGGTGGGGTTCACAAAAATTCAAATCCACTTTAATTGAAAAAAACTTAATTATTAATTGTTGAAGTAGTTATTAAACCTTCTTCAAAGAGTCATTGTACAAGTTTATTGCTGTAGGCAGGAATGCTGTCCTGTAGCAGCCTGTGTTGCAGCGGATCTGAAAAACCTCTGACTGAGGACACTCTGTTGTTGAGTCACTGTGTTGTGAAAAAGATGCTCAGGGTTGTTGATGATCTTCTTACTTTTACGGAGTATCCACCTTCACACAATCGGCTCCAGAGGCTCCACAACAAGTCCCCAGATCAGGATGACTCTTTTTTTTGTAAATCAACTTGTTCAGATATTTTAAGTCACTCTCTGATGTTGCTCCCCCATTAGATGACTGCAGATGAGAGTTCACTCTCCACAACAGACTTACAGAAGGTATTCAACGTGCACTATATTCCCAACAGTATTCCCTTACCCATCCAAATAATCGGAATCAAGTGTTCCAATCACTTCCATGGCTACAGGTGTATAAAATCAAGCAACTTGGCATGTAAACTGTTTTTACAACTATTTGTGAAAGAATGGGTCGCTCTCAGGAGCTCAGGGAATTTCAGCGTGGAACTGTGATAGGATGCCACCCGTGCAACAAATCCAGTCGTGAAATTTCCTTGCTACTAAATATTCCACGGTTAACTATGTGTGACCTCACAAATGCACTTCTGGAAGAATGGTCAAAAATTCTCATAAACACACTGTGGACAGCCTTCCAAGAAAAGTTTAAGCTGTTACAACTGCAAAGGGTGGACCGATGTCATATTGAACACTATGGATTACAAATGGGAAGTCACTTAAGTTCATATGCGAGTCAGAGCAGGTGAGCAAATACTATTGGCCATATAGTGTATTTCTGCAAATGCTGAAGGACCTAAGCTTCATTTAAGAAGCAAAGTCTGATCTGTCCTTTATGATAAACAGCACCAGTGTTTTATCTTCAGTCCAGTCTGTCCTCCAGGTGAACACTGCAGCATAATTTGTCCTCCACCCCCTCCATTTCTTCTCCCATGATACAAAAGTTTTTCACCTTAGTCTTGGCTCTCCTAAAATCCACAATCATCTAATTTGCCTTGTTCACATTCAAGATGGTCCAACAGTTCTCTGTCTCTTGTCCATCACTGATCCACCCCACAACGACAGGACTCCGACTTGTACTGGAAGTCTGAGGTGAACACCGTGAAGAGGATGTTGAGAGTACAGTCCCCTGTGGTGCTCCAGTGCTGCTGACCGCCTGGTCAGACATACAACCATTCAGTCTCACAAACTGTGGTCTGTTTGTCAGGTAGTCAGTAGTCCAGGTGATATTAGGGGTGTCCACTTGTGTCTTTTGGAGTTTTTCATGTAGTTTCTCATGTAGTAATGCAGATTATATGGTGTTAAATGCACAGTACTGACTCCAGATGACTGTGGGTTTGTTAAAAACAGATGTATAGTGAAATCATCAACTCCAACCCCACAACAATAAGCAAACTGCAGTGGGTCCTGTATGGTGCTTGTTTGCTTATTTAGGTGGACCAATGAAAGTCTCTCCATGAGTTTCATGATGTGAGCTGTTTAGGCTACAGGTAATTAGAAGAAAATGGATGAGTTCTTTGGGGTACTGGAACAAAGCTAGATGTCCTCCACAGCACTGGAACCTTCTCCTGGCTTAGGTTGAAGATTAAGAGGTGCTGTAGAAACTCACATACTGTAGCTGGTCCGAACAGGCTTTCAGGACTCTGGGGCTGACCCCTTCCAGACCTGCAGAATTGTTCCAGTTCAATCTGACCGGTTGCCTTTTCACCTCACTGCTAATGACAGAGAGGTGGGAGGGGGTCCCAGCATCTCCTGATGTGGTAGGAGACAACGATGGAGCAACAGCAAGATCCATGACTGTGGTGCAAGGTGAGACAACTGAGGTGTGACAGGAAAGCTGTGGGTCAAAGGAGGATGTGAGGTCTGTTTGTCTGGAGGAGGGAGAGGAGGCTGCTGAGCTTGTTTCTGAAATGAACCTGTTGAAGAATCAGTTAAGTTCAGTGGCTTTTTCCAGAGTCCAGGTCCATCTGCTCCTCCTTCTGTTTGAGTGAAATAATAGTCCTGTTAACTTCAATAAAAATGTAAACTAAAGATTAAAAAAAAATTTAAAAAAAAAAATAAAAAGTAAAATTAAAAATGCAAAACTAAGTTTGTTTTCATTTTCGTATTTTGTGTTTTTTTAATGTTTCCAATAATTTTTTTTTCTAATTTCTATTACTCAAAATAAAAAATAAAGGATTTTTGTACTGTATAGCAAGTCAGTGCCCCTAAAACAAAGACTAAAACTAAACTAAAACTACTGATTAAACTAATTAAAACTAAACTGAAATAATCAAACAAAAACAAATAAAATAAAAATAAAAACATCTCAATCTGTAGCCTCAAAACACCCCCACAGAGTTTCTTCAGCTTCCTGGGCCCACCTCCTCACAGTCCTTTGGTCACAGGTTGCCCCTGGATGATGGGTTTGTAGATGAAGACGACCAGACCAGACCAGACCAGACCAGACCAGACCAGACCAGACCAGATTATGATCTGCCTTGCTGAGAGCAGGTCATGCATAGGGGCTGTATACGTCTCTGAAGTCTGCAGAAAACAAATCCAATGTTTTGTCTTCTCTGGTGGACAACTTGTTGAAATGTTGGAAATGTGGCAGATCGGAAACGTGGTTGAAATCACCAGTGAAGAACGGTGGATTGTTGTCTGTAGCATAGCAACAGCAGAGCTAATGATGTCACAGGCAGCGTCCTAGCTGACGGTGGCATGTAAACTGCCACTAGAATAACACAGGTGTTAATGATAAGGTTGGAAACTCTTTTTCACAGCTAACAGTTCAATATCTGGGCTGCGGAAAAGATGTTTCACTGTAGCAGGTCCTGGATTGCACCATCCGTTGACAAGCAATGCAATTCCCATATTGTCCAAAAGCTGGCCAGAGAGACACTGCAGCTACGTCATGGTGAAACACAATACTGTATTTCTAAACCTTTAAATACTAAATATGTTTATTTCTGCTCCAAAGTTTGACATTTTAACATAGGAGTCAATGGATATTGACTTGCTTTTACAGCGAGCCGCCAGCAACCAGTCGAGGGACTGCAACAAATCTAAGTTCCGTATTCGATTCAACCCGAAAGTTAGATGATTGGTGCTTGGTGTCATTTAAATACCAGAGAGAGGACTAAAGAATATCAAACTGAGATGACATTTAGTATATTGTACCCTAACAGGCTCTCAGTAGCAGTGAACATGAGGAGTTAATCTATTTGGCTATCCTAACTGCTGACAAGAAAAAGTTAAAAAACAGTTTAACATTTCAGAAAAAACGCTGCACGTTTCAGTCATAAAAACCCTGAAGTAAAATGTTTTGGCTTCTCCGGAGTTGTGCGCCAGTCTAATTCTCCTTCCAAGTAATCACAAGACAAGCTTTGCGATTTTGAGTTACACTAATCTACACATGTTATAACAATGGAAAACTGATTCAGCTCTTATTTATACACAGCTGAGTTTTCAAAGAACTTTGTAGTTGCTTTAGTGCAAATGGAGAGAGATCTGTCATGTGTATAATGGATGTGGAGTGGTGAGTGGAAGAATAAAAACTATGACTCCTCATTCCACGATCACAACTCACCTATATATTTTGTATCTGGTGGAGAAGCCTTGCCGGTTCTTCTCCACAAAGTCGATGTACTCTGGGGAGTGGTGGAAGGGCCCCTTATCCGACAGGAGCCAGTCCAGAGGTCCCCCAGGTTTGTCATTAGGGAGGCTGGCTGCCGCTGCTGTTGCTGTTGCACCGGACCGTAAACACACCCAGCAGTGAAGGCTGAGGCTGATGACGCCCCATAGAGCCATCAGAGATGGAGGGAGGAGGGAGGGGAAGAAGGGCAGTGGTGGAGATGGTGGTCGTGAGTCAGGTGGGGAGCAGGTTGGAGGCGTTCAGCAGACAAAGACACTCCTCATTAGCTGGCTCCTCCACTGGGATGACCAGAGGCCTTGCATCACCTCAATGCCCCCTGAATACCTAAAAAAACACCATAAACACACAGTTAAGGACAAAAACAAAATCACATTCAGCAAGGAAGAAAAATGGCACTGAGTAAGGACACAAACAGAAACTACATCAATATTTTGCCAGTTCCGTCACAATAGGATAAAGCTGCTTGACATTTTCAGTTGTTCAAATGAGTTTCATTACACAGATGTGACATGAAGTGATTGAGTAATTTAGTGCAGAAAAATGGAGAACATTGACCAATTTCAGCTTTTAGGTTTTGCTGCATCAACACAAGCTGAATGCAATCTCGTCTCACATTGGCACTTTGACAGTAGCCTTCGGCGTCACAATTGAACGCTTTAGCTTACCAACTGAACATAATTTTTCAATGTCTAAGGTTGTGATCTATATTACCAGCTTTCAGGGTGAGAAAATAAAAATAAAATCTAATTTCACATTATGAGTTGGGAGAGGCTGTGGAAGAGTAAAACAATGTCCATAAGGATACCTACGTTTAAAGTCTCTAACGTACACTTTTGTTTTACTATTATGGTTTTCATCATTGGTTCTAAATGCACCATTTTATAAAATGCATCCTTCTTGCTTTGCATCAAATTCTCCCAAATTTTCTTGGTAACCATGGTGATGTATTCAGCTATAGTTCACCACTATAGAACCTTTTGGTTCTGGACTCAAGACATCCTTTTCATTTTCAACTACCTCTGGAGACAGTGCTATTCAACTTACCATAGTTCTTGTCAATGATAACACTTATTTATGAATCAATGGAGGAAAAAAAAAAAGTATTTACATTGCTTGTTTAATTTCTGCTAACATCGGTTTCTGGAAAGTTAAATAAACAAAAAAGCCATTAAATTACTACAAATGTTTATTATGTGTTCTTTTGTTTTCCTTTTGTTTTTTTGTTTTCCACAACTAAATCAGAAAAAATGAATATGAAAGAAAATGAAAAGTGAATAACAGCATTTTTTTTGTTCTAAAATCAAAGGAAACAACAAAGAATGAAGAAAACATATATTATACTCCTTTTAAAAGCACTGTACTGTGCTGTTCATCTATCTCCCTCCTACAAAAAGAAATATTTTGTTTAGCTTTGTTGTAATTCTTGGCATTTATCACTTGCAGAAGGTGATTTTCATTCAAAAGCCAATTAATATAAAAGGAAAACTTAGCAGACTTTATCCAAGCTCCAACTTCAGCATTGATTTAAAGAGACTCTTGTGGTTTACAAGGAAGAACTGTATCTAAACAGGTGGACGCTCTGATTTTAACTGTGAAAGCATCCATTTAATATATCAGCATAAAGCTATGTTGCAGTACACCCATCTTTATACCAGCTTCCAGTCACTGGAGTTCAGGTTGCAGGGGTTCACTAGCCTAAGCAGCAAGGTCCAGCCTGTCTCTCCCTAGTCACCACCTCCAGCTTTTTTGGGGGGATACTGAGGTGTTTGCTGGCCTCCAACATGCCCCAGGGTTGCCACAGGGCCTGCTCCCACTTGGGCATGCCCAACATACCTCCACATGACGGTGTTCAGGAAGCATTCTCACCGGATACCCAAAGCACCTCAATTAAGGAGTTGCTCTTCTACAATAAATTCCTCTAAAATGAATTTTTGCCCTATCTCTAAGGGTGAATTCAGGCTGAATCCAGAGGAGATGAGGGTAGAAATGTTCACCAGTAAACAGATAGCCTCACCCTTTGGCTTACCACTCCCTTTACCACAACAGACCAGTACAAGGTCTGCATGCTTCCCTCATCTGTGAACAAGACCCAAAGATACTAAATCCGTCACAACTCAAACCCAACCCAGAGACAGCATTCTGTCTCAGATTTTGGATGATCCTCATCCCTGCTACTTCACACTGCAAACTGCTCTACTGAGAGCGGAAGTTTGCAGCTCGATGACAAGACCACATGACCGTCAAAAAGCACAGATCCCCTGTACCACTTCACTGTGCCTTTAAGTTCTGTCCTAAAAGAGCAGTATCAGTGCATTGTTGGTTTTCTCAAAATCATACTCATTAACCTTTAGTGTAAAATAAAGCTCATGTGGCTGTAACTAATTAGACTATACATTCCGAGACAGTTGTCTAGAACCTTTGCAATTTGCTTACAGCTCAATTTTGAGTGCTGTCAGTCAACTCCACTGCAGTGACATCCTTTGGTTGTGTTAATGTGTTGGGGTGTTGGTTGGCTTGAGTCCCATTACAGTGTTCTGATGATTGTCTGTCATGTTAACTGAGCCGTGTGACCACACAAGGGTGTGGAGGGGGCTTGAAAAATCACTTCACTCAGTTCTTCCTACGCACAGCATGGTCTATGGATGGAGCAAAACCACTTTTAAAATGTTATATCAAAAACTGTTACATGTTCATCTCCTGACAGAGACAGACACAAGGGTTAATTATAGAAAGTTAAGCATTTAGTTTAATTTAGTACTTTTAATGAGATGAGCTGGCAATCTGGAAATTGATTTCAGTCCGACATTGTTCCCCAGACTCTGCCTGTCAGTGTGTGCATGTGCACATGTGTGCATAAACTATCTTTATGTTTTGTGTGCAATTAATTAAAAAGATACCTGGTTCCAGTGCATGCAGATGCCATTTATGTAGCGCACACTTTATCTAAGTGACATCTAGTGTCTTAGAAAACATTCACAAAACAAAGCACAAATTAAATCTATCATCGCAGGTTTCAAATGAAGTCTGTACATCTTATGGGCTGGTACAAATAAAATGTCAATACTTAAACAGGAAGGATCTACAGCATGGCACAAAATAAATCATTTTCAGAACTGTAAAAATCAAAAATCACAAATCAGTGTTGCAAGTGTTGCTGTGTTGTAGCTTTCGTTTGGAAAAGAGATACAAGCCTTTGCCTGGCAGTATTTATTTTCAGGGTTCCTATCACGCAAAAGAATTTCTGAAATCACCCGGAGAAAAAACTTTCACCTAGGATTGTCAGAAAGGAATAAATGGGACCAAAATCATCCCTTGTATGTTGAAGTGAGTGGCCGGTATAAGATGATCAGGTTTGTTAAAGAATATTTTCCTTGAATGACATCCGTTTTAATGTACACAGAACAAATGAGGGTGTCCCTTGGGAGCTAGTTCAGGCAGGCGTCCCAAGCAGCTTTTAAGGCTCACTTTCACCCTTCTGCCTGAATTATTCTAACAACTCCATCCTCCGCATAGGTTTATTTAAAGAGTAAGAGATGGTCTTCTCTCAAATGCCTTTTGATGTTTCCTTGATGTCTCTCTTGCTTAAAATTCCACTTCCTTCCCAGCTTCCACCTGTATACTCTGATTCTATAGAGGAGGGTTTAGTTATGTTCAGCATCCCCGATATCACTATCTATGCCTAACAAATGGGCATTCATTAGATGACAACCTAGACAGCAAAGCTCTAGGGCTTTTTTAATTAAGAAAGCATATGCAGTCTTTATTGGGAGAATTGACTGGCTGAAATTTCACAAATGAATATCTAGTTTAAATAGAGACTCAGTAATGCTGCTTTTTTTTTGATCAAGTGTAAAGAGGAACTTAATCAACATTTTTAGAGCTGCTAGTTAGGTGTTTCAGGAGATGGTGTGGGGGATAAAAATAATTAAGCTTATCAGTCAGATCTGAAGAAGCCTTTCTGATAAGAAGCAAAACATCTTGAAGACGTGAAGTCCAGTTGCTTTGTATTCAAGCGTTTTAAATGGAGTTGGTGTCATCCCTGGTAACGACATGAGTCCCAGTGGACTTAGTTTGAGAAAATGGGAGGGATTCTGATGGAGAGGTGGGTAAGAGTCATGGAACCACCTGAAAATTACAAAAAAAAAAAAAAAAATTGTTAAAGCTCGAGCAGACACTATTGTGGATTCTTGCACCACATCACATGGACATTATACTATAAATAAAATGTAGAGACAGTGTTGATACAGTGTAAATATATGTAATGGTGCATTCTCGCAAACTGTTTTGATATCTAGAAGTTTTTATTTGTTTTTAGATGGTGGAGATGGGTTTGTGTATGGTCCTGATACTGAGCAGCTGTAAGCCAGGTTCCCTTCTCACAAACGCTTCACACACACCTACTTCAAAGACATTTAACTATCTAACCTTTAGTTCCACGTGCAATACGAGATACATCTGTGGGTATAAAAGTGGTGAATCTTTTTGGCAACATTCCTTATCATAAAAAAGGAAAAAGGAATGATACTACCAAATAGTAAAATGGAGCAAAATCTCACCAATTCCACTTTTGCTTCTTTTGTTGTTGATCCAGTTAAACACTGAGTGACTCCTTTAATAGTTTCTGTTTTCACTCCAGCGGTGTTGAATAGTTTATTCGCACTGAGATGGCGAGACCGCTGTCTTCCCAGTATTTCTGTTATCTTCTGCCATGCTCTCCGTTTGAGCTTGAGCGTTTCATTCTTCCTCTTATATCTCAATTCCTTCTGAAGCAAAGAGCTGCATTGTGGTCAAAATCACGCTTTGTGTGTTTTTACATCAATCTGACAACACAGTTGTGCGCTACTCTCATACAGTACCAGCTTCAATAATACATGGCTGTATTAAAATGTAGGACAATGAATCTATGCTGCACTGAGATGATCCAAAATCAAGCTACATGAGCTACTTTACTCCCCCACTTAGACTGGATATTACAGGTTAAAAACTGCTTTGCTTTACATTGTGCATGTTGTGTAAATAGAGTGACCTTGCTCAGAGGCGAGTGTGTGGCATGTTAACATCAAAACAGAGCACAGAGGTCACGTTAAAAGACTCTTTAATCCCATCATCCTACAGGCAGCTATCCAAACGCTGATGCAGGAGAACGTTGGCCCCTCTGTTCTCTCTCTAGCCTTCCTTTTATTTCTTTGTCTTTTTTCCTACATTATCAAACAACCCACTCTTCCTCCTCTGCATTCTCAAATACCTCTATAACCCAATTTTGAGTGACATCTCCTATATTTCATACACATGCCGTGACAGTCCTCTCCGTAAACAATAACTGCAGTCAGACAGGTCTTTGCAAAAACCTTGTAATCACATTATCACCCAAATAAAGACCTCCACTAAGCTTTTGTTACCAGCTTGTTGCATTGATAACAGATGTGTCTTTTTCACTTAACAAGGGCATTTTATCACAACCTCACCCAAACAATGCTTTTTATTAAACAATGTTTAACTGTTCCTCTTTGAGGCTCCCCCTTGTAACCCACACAAACTAGAAACTAAATATCAAATGTAGAAGGGTTCAGTGGGGAGGAATTTTCATTTCAAGCACAGAGAAAGTACCAGCACTCCTGTAGATCCACTCAAATATAATTTTGTACAACGCATGCCACTGATAGCCTAAGGCTGTTTAGAAGTCTGTATAAAATGAAAGCTTTTTGTATGTGTGAGGTCCTCCCAATGGAGTTTTGACAACCATGCAAATGATGGGAAACAGATTTCTCATACATGCATATAATAAAGTCTTCAATTCCTTGAATATCATCCGAAAAAGACAAAAAAAAAAAAAAAATTAGGCATTCAAGTTGCTGGTATTTCTCTTGAGTTTCAGTTATGTTTATGCAGAATGCGCAAACACAGTCTGACTATTGTCAGCACATCAAGGTAAAAATCATTTATACTTGAATAAAAAAAGGAAAAGGAGATATATCAGATTCTGTAAGCATTTTCCTGCTTTGAAGCATATATTATGAGCATCTCAAGGTTTACAACGACTCCAGCTGAATTGACAGTCAGGATGTGCAACCATGCACAACCCCTTCAGCCTTGTCATATGACAGACAATTGTTTTTCATATGTTAAAAAAAAGCGCCAGCACATTTGCACTGGAAACATAATGTTCCTTTGGTAAGTGAGGAAGTAGAGGCATCGCAATTTATCTTTGAAATGACACTTTTGACAAGGTCTTGTTTATTTCTGCAGGGAAGAAATATCCATTTGGAAGTCTTTTTCCATTCTGCCAGTTCGATAGCGAGAGGGGGTGTTAAACAAATGGCCATCCGGGTGAAGTACAGCCACCAGTTGATGAAACCCTACAACCCTGCCTACTGCTCATCATTATTGAAGACTATATGCAGTAAGCACTACTAAATATGAAAAAAATCCACCTCCCAAAGCATCTGACAACTCAACAGTGATGACACCCATCATACGCAAACTTTAATGCGTTGTCATTTTCTGTTCTAAAGACCAAGCAGATAAATGCCAAGACAGACACCCTGCTGTTTTCATTTGTATGTAAGTCATTATGTGACTTGAACATTGTTATACACCAAAATGTTATGCAATAAATGTGAAACGCATTCTTCTTTGGATTTGCAGCATCCTCCTTAACCAACACGATACAAAGTATTTGCATTTCAAAGTTGCAATGTATGAACCTGTTAAGTCTATATGAGGTATATGTTCAGTTTGTAACACTGCTTAAATTAATATATCATTTTGTGATGCAAATAAAAAAATGATTGACAAAGAACTTTCTCCTAATCTAAGTGAAATATTAAAAAAACAAACAAAAAACAAACAGGTTATCAAATGCAGAGCAAAAATATACAGTGACTGCATTCACTGTCTTCTCTGGGCCAAAGCTCATTAAAAATGATCTGAAGCAAAATGGAAAACTGTTCTGTAGTCAGATGAATCAAAATTTGAAATTCTTTTTGGAAACTGTGGAGGAATCATCCAGCTTGTTACCAGCCCATAGTTCAAAAGGCTACATCTCTGATGTTGGCCTGCATTTGTTCCTATGGCCTTGTTTCCACATCTGGAAAGGCACCATCAATTCAGAAAAGTGCATACAGGTTTTAGAGCAATATATCCTGTTAAGAGCACCTTCAGTATTCCTTGGACTAAAGGGTGCTTTTGTTGTTGTCCAGACAGCGACACTTCCAAGGAAGACCTTGCGTATTTCAGCAAGACAATGTCTAACCAGATCCTCCATCCACCACAACATCATGGCTTCACAGGAGAACAGATCAGGTGCTGAACTGGCCTGCTTGCAGTCCAGACCTTTCACCAACAGAAAACATTTGTTGCACAGTCTAGTGGAGCTAGAATCCTGCATTACACAGTGGGATAACATTCCTCTGCTAAAACTCCAGCAGCTGGTCTCCGCACTTCCCAATATTACAGGCAGTTGTTAAAAGAAGAGGCGGATGCTAAATATATGGTAAACATCGCTCCAACTTTTTTGAGAAGTGTTGCAATCATCATATTCAGAATGAACTAATATTTTCCATGAAATGACAAAAGGTCTCAGTTTTAACCTTTGATATTTGGTATATGTACTGGGAATAAATATATAGTTTTATGAGATTTGTGAATTATTGCATTTTGTTTATTATTTACATTTTACAAAGCACCCCAAAGTCTTTGGCATCGGGGTTATATTGAATATTTCAGACAAACCATGTGCTTGTTATCCCAAACCACTACCAATCTGACAGTGAAAAGTTTAAAGTGAATATATGTTATTTATTCATTTATATGCATTAGATCATTTGATCAAATGTTAGATGTCAGTCATACAAATCATCAACCAATCTCGATTAAGCTGTAAAGTAAAAAAACAAAGCAAAAAGAGGGCCAAAAGTAAACATATAACTTCTCACAACATAAGCTTTGTTGAGTTCAGGTTAATAGCTTGAAAGAAAAGGAAGAAAAAGAAAGAAGGATCACATAGCAAGGACACACTTCTCCCTGAAAGAATGAGTGGATAACAATTTAAGATCGTTTTTTAGACATTAAACTGCAAAGAATCTAACAAAATAACTGCCCGTGGTAAGGTAAATCTTAAAAAGATTCAAATAATTCTCTATATGCATCAGACAAGACTGTGAATCATTGTGGCACAGCTGCCGTCTTCAGTCCTCCAGGCAGCATTTCATTAAAAAAAAATGGACACGGTTCTGTAGTAAAAAAATTACTGCACTGGGCTCGGGACTGCTTTTGAAAGCCACTGACAATGCAACTCATTGTTCAGTTTAAATTAAATGCAAAGAAAATTAAAGAAGCAGAAATTCTGATCCCCTGTGTGGACCGGATCTAAACTGGACTGAGGTGGTGAAGTGAAAAACCGATCTGAGGTTTTACGGATCTAAAGCTGAAATTACCAGAGCTGTGTAGTCCAGACTGCAGGTCTTCATGCTTGTTATCTACACACACACATCTGAGTGAGCGATATACCTGCATATATATGTGTTTTGTTGTTACCCCCCACCCCCCCAAACCCCCATTGTCAGCCTACTTTAATGAAAATGCCAAACTCCAGTCTGTGTCATTTTACAACCGCGTGGTTCAATCTAGCACCAGTCCAGGTGCTAAAATGGCCAACCTGCAGAGCAGCTCTGTCATTGAAAGAATGTGCTCCATTGTGAATCACTCTGTGGTGAAAAATAGAACAACTGGAGTCCCACAAAGTTGAAAACAAGAATGAGCTTTTTCTTTTGCTCCTCTCTTTGTAGTCACAGCTACACTAACTGATGCAGCACAGAGTTAAAAATGCACCTGTCCCTATTGTAACTTTGGACATTTCTCGCTGGCTGTGAGGCCTGAAGTGCTGCCTGACTTCCTGTCTTTTTATTCTCTCACAGTCCTCACATGCTGCCTTTATTTCCTGTTGTTCCCACTCTGTTCTTCTTCCTGACCACTTCGTCGTCCTCCTGCTGCTACTTGCATAACCCACACCTGAGGCTTACCCAGCTCAGCGCTTAAGCTCCAATCTTCCGCCTCCAAGTGCCAGATCGTCCTGGCCATACTAGCATTCAAGCAGTAATTCGGAGTGCTACACGTATGTTTTTCGTTTTACGGTTCCTGCCTCCTGCTAAACCTCTGTCTGCTTTGGTTACTAGTGTTAATCTCACTTCCTGTGTAAAGAGCCTTTTGGATGTTAACTTTGTTCCGATTAATTACCTGTGAGCCCAAGCTTCTGCAATCATCCCCAAACCTTGATTTTACCCCAGTTCCTGAGCATGTTTCAAGAAAAATCAATTTAAATTACTTACTCCTCCTTGCTTTCAGTTTCATTTATATTTTACACAGTTTTCCAACTGAACAAATTCCACTCACATTAAAAATAAACATTTGTTGTTCAATAAGAATGGTTTGGGAAAAAACATGGAGCTCATATTTTTTGTGGGTAGTCGAGGTTAGTTGGCAAGATTTGGATGCACATAGAAGATTTTACTCATATCAAAGCAGCAAATCGTCTATTTGATTAGGTCTGTGTTTTTCAGACTGTTAGTCTTTATTTAGAGTCCCTAAACTGCAGATAACCCAGCACCAAAGGATCTATTTAGGCTTAAATGTTTTGTCAGATGTTATGTTTTTCTTCAATAATCAAACTCACACAACCATCCATTAAGTTAGTATGCCATGCTTCTCAAAGTATATTTAAATTTCTGTAGATTTAGACAGAAGTGCTTGCTACAAAACAAGACAAACTGAACACACTGTGGTGATAAAAAAATTAACTTAAGGTGGAAGAAAGGAGAAATAAAAACACCCTTACAAAACGTTCATGTCTTAACATATTATTCTTTAAGTATTTTATTTTTAGGTTAACAAGACAAAATGGTGAGATAAAGGCAATATTTATTAAAAACGCAACTAATGGTCATGAACATATTTGGAAGATTCAGAAAAAAAAAAAGCAAAAACCAAAACCTCAGTCCTTGAATTTAACAGTGAAGCGATTTTTATAAACTAAACGTTTCAGCAAAAAGAGGCTACAATTACCCCAACTCTTTCATTTAAATGCTTCCAGATCATTCAGACTTCTTGAGCTAAATTGACAAAATTGGTACTTCCCCATTATGCTTAAAACATCAATTGATTTTTATAAAGAGAACATGCTTATCATATTATTGTGTTGTGAACATTATCAATGCGATTCCATTTCTGATGAACAGATTTCGTAACCTTCTCCAAATTTAGAATTTTGTTGTTTTTACTGTACTGCATCACCTCCACTAATTTTATTTACCAGCCAGAATGGCATCTTTCCCCTCAGAAATGTAAGTCTGGACACATGTTGCAGTGTTGGATCCTGGCTCTCACCCTGTCTACTGCAGGACTCAGTACGCTTGCTGAGTTGTGGGAACTCCAAAACCTTATCTCTTATTCTGAGCAGCTACTTTCTTTGGAGAGCAGCACAAAACAGATCATTCAGCCCAGAAACATCTGCTCACTTACTGAAGGATGCCAGCCTTGCAATGGTCACCTGCCTGAATGTGTGTGTGTGTGTCTGCGTGTGTGTGCGCGCGCGTGTGTGTGTGCAGTTTTACCTGGAACATTCATGTTCCAGGTAATTTTATCCAAAATGATCCAAAATGATATAAAGCTCTTTTTGAGATATCTTAAACTTGAACACGTTGAAAAGAAGAGAATAATAGTAAATGAGATGGAGGGGAGGCGGGCGGCTTACAAGAGTAGATTTGATAAAGATATTTCATTTGAATTTCCTTAACAGGATCTACTTTGTAACGTGTCCGCGAGCCAACCCTTAAACCAAAACCTCAAAGTGGGAAGCAGGAACTGATAAACTTTACATCTTCCCCTCCGTGCTGACTAATGAGTTTTTTGGCCCTAATTAACCCAGTTATCTTCCTTTCTACAACTGTCAACAACACCTCTCATAACGGCGCCTGGGGTAAAAAGCAGCCCGTGTGAAATTATAATATGACTGCCAGTTGCACTCATCCGGCTGTCTTACAAACAAATACAAAGGATGTGCTCCTGTGGTGTCCTGGGACGAAGACATCAAAGACTAGAAATGTCACTACAAAAACGCTCCCATGCAGGCTGATGAACACACATTTACAGGTCGACAAACACGCATTTATAATCATCACACGTGAACGGCAGCACATGAGCAGTGGTACAGCGGTGCTGCGCAGAAGGTCAAATGAACGTGGATGCACTGTTGGTGGGTGGGGGCGTGTTCTCAGTCCAATCAGTTGTGTAGGTGTCGGTTGTCTTAAACATACTTTTGAGCTTCAGCAAAGACTGTAGCTGCAATTAGCAATAGTTTTCCCAAATATGTACACTTTTTTTCAACCACTAAGAAATATAGGGAAAAAAAAAACAGAAACACATTGTGATGTTCTTCTATTTCACATCCAGATTTGAGTTATAGACATATTATATTCATGATTACCTGACAGCAAGTACAACGATAGTGATACTTCTAAGTTGTTCCATACAATCAGCTCTGGCGGTTATACAAATTTGGACCAGCTCTAATGTAATAGTCTTGCAAAAATATACTGTTTTTTTTTTTTTAATTGAAAATTAAATAAATTAAAATCAACTAAAGAAACAAGTACAGAACATCCTACAAAAGGTTTTCCTGAGCGCGAACTAAAGTCAGAAATCAAATACTATTAAAAAAATGTGTCTGATTGTTACATATGAAATCACTTTAAAAGCTAAAAAGATAAAAGGCAAAGAATAAATTTAAAAAATGAGGACGTTCTAATAGTTGCAATTGCGAACAGACTTCCTGCCTCAACACAGATACCTATTTCAGTAATGAGGTAATGCAGTGAACAAAATAAAGTCTAACTTAAGCATTTTAATCCATTGTACTGAACCAGGTTTGCATCGGTAGTCTCATTTTAACTACTAGTGTATTCCTTTATTAAATTGGTTCTTATAAAGTAAAATACAATGCTGGAGTCACACTAGCAGTGAATTATACCGAACCAAACCGGGAGCTCTTTAGTATTGCGTTTTACTCTCCATGTCAGAGGTAATACAACTCCGATGTCATCCTTGTCTTTGTGGACAAGGATGAGAGTACACCTAGTAGAGTGCATATGAGGCGCAGGACCGCACATGCACAAATAAGAACAAGCAGCCAGCCACAACACGGAGCAAAGAATGAGGCTTTGTTCTTTGATAAGGACACCAACACTCCACTACAAAGCAAATACTTGTTTACTGTCTTATTAATATTCTAAACCTTTTTATCGTAGATTGTAAAAGATCAAGCAGACAAAACACATCTGTTTGTTCTTAGTTTTTAGTGAGGAGATGGGGCACCCAGACTGTAAGGGTGACGTGAGCAAGGGTTAACCTGTTTCTTTCAAATAGTTGCTACCATAAAACAGAAATACTAACAGTTCAGACAAAAAAAACATGTGTGTGTGTGTGTGTGTGTTCTCAATATGAAATGGCATCAGATAGCAGATAAAACAATAAAATAGCCAATGTTACAGTCAAAAATCCATCGCCCAACTTTAAATGACATATTGTGCCAGTGTAAATACTGTGTTCTTTTGAAATAATCAATTTGATCTGTCTTTGACTATTCATAAAGAAGTATCTGATGAAGGCAGAGAAACCTGACAGCAGACAATTTTAAGAGCAGATGGAAACATCTTACTTCAATATTTCCACCATCTCACAAAATAATGCTGAAAGCTGGCAGGAGAATGTAACAGGATGTTGACGACAACGACATGGTCTGTCCCACTTCTTCCTATTCCGGGGCATGGGGCTCTGCTGGAGCCTAACCCAGCTCTCCTCAGGTGAAAGGCTGTCCACATCGCAGGGCCCAAAAAGGCAACCTTTTTCAAGTCATACAATAATAATTCATTCTGAAGTACTGATACAGATGAGCCTGTCCCTTTGCACAACGGCATGAAAATGTCACATTTGCCAAATAAACATCCCTCCAAATGCCTCCAAGAATATCCAAGGCATTTTTTTTTTTTAAATCTGAAAGTGTGCAAGGTTTTGGTTGTCAGGGGGCGTGGTGGTCTTCGTGGTTGCAGGCCTGAGGGAATTTCTGTAAAATTTGATTCTGCAAGCTGGTCATGAATCTAAAAGATATTATACTTAAAGGCTTAATTTGGAAAGAAACGCTGGCAAAGTTGCCGTCATGACTGCTTTTCAGATTGTAAACTACTCACATGCGCGCTTTATTTGGCTGCATATCACTGAGTGGCAAGGAACATACATAGAGTGAAGCTTCTATAAATCACAGTGAAACCCAAATAAATCTCTTCCACTGGTGGCCTTGTGGGAACAGGGACAAAGGTTCCTCCTAAATTAAAGGGACACATTCCTTTCTCGCTTTTCAATTTTGCTTGTGTTTTCTGCTGCTGGAGCACACTGGCTGCCTGGAAGCCTAAAATTGTGGTTACTATTAGAAACTAAACTCGGGACATATCTCCATGGTTCTTGACAGCGACTCATTTTTGGTTACAATCTCTGTAGTCTCCCTGCTTTTAAAGGAGGAAGCCTGCACTTGTTTTGTAAAACATGACTATAAATTTTTTGAAAGAGCACTCTTGTGTGTGTCTCTTATGAGCTTGTGCAGAATATCCGGAGGCTCAACATTCAATTACTGGTTGCCTTAGAGATAGATTTTGGCTTAATGCTCCACAGTCTTAATCTCAAAGATTCTATAATGCCCAAAGTCAACCTCAAATTACTCAATGAGACCCCCCCATTCCCCACCTCCTTTTAAGATTTCTCCTTCTTTCCCCCTTTACTCTCCTCATCTCCCCCTCTTTCCCTCCAGTCTCTCTTTTTCATGTTGCATTAAAGTAAAACTCATTGGTTTGCTCATTATCATAAAATAATAGGCTGTGGATATTGAGCATATCTCAAAAAACTTGACCCTGCACCATAAATCCCTTTTTTTTCCTCTCATCATTTTTATGCCTAAAGCATCTCCCCTCCACCCTCTTAACTTCTTCCTTCAAACTTTGATTGTACTTCTACCTTCCAACTCCCACCTCCAATCAATTATCAGTCAGATCAAATATAATACAGCAGTATGTCACACTTCACTGTTTCATCATGTTGAGCTTTTTTTGAGTGCAAACATTCTGATCCCACCAACCACAGAATAAGCGATGGAGAACCATTTGGCATCACATTATTTGCTGTTACCTTGCTAAAGAGAATGTGTTTCTTCGTTCCCCTTACTTTCTCTCCCCAGCCAATAAACATATGAATGATGATGCATTTGGCCCTATCAGCCACCCAACACTGAACTGTAAGAACAATAAGCCCTCTCAGGCATTTAATTCCTGCTGTTGGCATTAGCCTAAAAGCCTCAGACGGTTCCCTGCTCAGTGACAGTTGTCCTGTAACAGTGATTTTCAAGCTCAGTTTGCATTCTCTCATTTATACAGTATGCCTACTAAAGGCAGCTGGGAGCAGGTTTGCTGAAATTAGACACAAACCAATATATATATAGCACAAACTAGCAACTAAACAGTTGGAATATGCAAAATCAGGGTATGTATTGAGCTATGTCTTTCTTTTTTTTTTTTTGTGGTCCAGGTCAATGACACAAAGAGTGAAGTCACCGAAGAAGACAGTTTACACACGGCTGGACACGGTTGGTTCACCAGTCTCCTGGGATTGATTGGGACACTGCTGAACGGGGGCCCTGATGTGGCTCTGTAAACATTCTGAGGCTGGAGCTTTCTTAATGAAGCTCCGCAACAAAATAGTAGTAGTGCCACTAGACACAGGTTTCATACAGCTACATTTGAAATACTGCAAAGAACACGTATGCCAGGTTGCTGCTGTGCCAGAGTGATCACATTTAAACTGCTATTTGCATTCTTTGAGGGCATTTGGGCTCATTATCACAGCCTCCCTGATGATCCCATGAGGTTGCACTGACTCATGTTTTGCCTTTGAGCGTGACGCTTGAGGGTGAAATGTATAATTAAAAAAAACCAGTGGGACTTTTGTCTACTTTTTTTCCCAGGATAGAGGATGCTGGTTTCTCCGCCTCAGAGGAGCTTGGCAAAGCCAGCTCTGTCCACATGTCAGCATTAGAGATATGATCCTCCTGGCAAAAAATGCCAAAACACCCTAAGTAATATAGATTAGAGATGTTTCTTGGAAAGGCAGATGAAGGCTGGAAGTGTGTGAGAGAGTGGTATGGACGGCAGGTAGACAGCAAGGAGGGACATAAGCCTGTCCTTATACTGATGAGGCATAAAAAACAAGCTTTCTGAAAGCCCCAGCAGCTACTGTGTGCATGTGCAAGTGTGAGACTGCAGCAGAGGTTTTGTTCTGCGAGTTTCAGCTTGTATCGTAGTCAAGAGTCACATTTTATCACAGATGTCACCCCGCAGCAGATTTTAAGTGCTACTCAGGTCGCCTACTGCGCGTATACGTGGGTACGTGACAGGAAACATACCACATGACTATAGTTCATGTTGACAAAAATGCAGAAAAGAAGCATAGGAAACTCACCAGGGTTTGTAATAGCAGATAAACTAAGTAAGTATTTTCCATCCTCTTGCTGAATCTTGGCACTCAGTTGGCAATAAGGCAAAAGAAGAACTCATTTTGCAGTTTGATTGTGTTAAACAGCAACTCCGATGAGAGAAAAACAACATAAATATACAAAGAAACAAAGAAATATATCAATCTTTAAAAACACTCTTGAAGGAATCCGAAAAAGTAAAAAGCTAAAACTGCGCTTCTCCGAACAAATCCGATGCGCGGTTCTACACCAGTGATAAACTTTGGGAAGCAGTCGGGGTGACAATCAGCTCATCCCAGACTAATTCGATGTTCCTAGAAGCAGACGGCTTTGACCTTTCAGGAGATAACGACTTTACAAAATGAAATCATCGGGCAGCAGATGCAGTAAAGAGAAGAGAGTCGTGGATCAGAAGATTAGCGAGAGAGACGACTTGGTGCAATTATTGTAGCCAGAAACTGGCGAGATCCTGCGTGAGTCGGACAGATGTGATGGAATGCAGCTATGCCCGGACGTGGACAGCCGCCCCACGAAGGCTGCTAAGTATCCCGTTGCGGATTCCGTTTTTCTTCACTTGACCCGCCTATTCAGCGTCGGCGCGTGGAAGAGCGCGCATCCAGATCCTGCAGGAAGTGTCGGCAGGCGCGCAGCACGGAGCATGCACGGACGCCGCAGCTCTCCCCTGTGCCCCTCTCTCACTTTGTCACATGTTTAAGACACAAGTAGCCCACTGTAATAGCTGCCAAAGGAGGAAAGACTAAGGTGGGCCACGTGGCAGGAATAATAAGAAGCCTTTTAACAGTCAACCTCTCTGCTTCTCACTTTAAATGAAGCGCTGCTCTGCAAGCAAAATGACATTGTCATCAACTTTATGTCGTAATGTGGCTCCTAATGCAGCCGTTATTTATGAAGAACAGAGAAAGTAACTGAATTTCCCTCTTAACAGCTTGTCCACTACAACAAGCCAGCCCCCAACCCCACAGAGGATGTTAGCATTTAAGCCCTTATCTGTTTGAGCTGCCAAATTAGTTTCAGGAGAGAGAAGGTGTTGAGCATAATGTCTAATCCTACTCGCTTATGTCTAGTGAAGTATGCCCGTGCATGAACCGTGAGTCATTAAGTGGGTCTGCAAAGGCAGATCAGCTAAAATCGCCATGCAGCAGAGATACAGCCGCTGAAAAAACGAATAGATGCTGGCATTTTCATAATGACTATGACAGCACGCATTACAGCAGCGCGGATCAGCGTTGTTACCAGGCATGTCATTTTAACTTGATCAAAATCAGCGCCATGAAAGGAAAGAATTGAATTGGTCGGGGAGGAACGCTTTGTTGTTTTTTATTGGCTTTTACTGCTTTACAGGAATAATTGATGTCCGGCGAGGGGGAAAAAGAGGAAATAGTGTATTGAACTACATCTGAAGTTTAGTTTGACTCTATCTGCATTGGGAACATTTTCTTAGGTAGGATGAATTTAAGGCCGTGACGATGAGGAATTCTGCTTTGTATCAAGGATAAATGTCAGTATTCATGCATGAATGCAAAATTTAATACTTAATGTAATTAGAAAATCTTATGAGTTACGAGAGGTGTCACTAAGGTGAGCATCTTGCGTGCTGCATCATGTACAATTTACTGTCTTGGTGTCTGTGGGTCACATGTTAACTCATTTTTCTGCTGACGCCAAAGAAAGGAAACTAAATCTGCCCTAAAAAAAAAAATCAACTGTGGGAGCAATCAGGTCTCGGAACTGTACAGGCACAGCAGCCTCAGTGTGGGGCTAATTAAGCCTGTTCCCAGTGTGTTTCGGAGGCCATTTAGTGTGCTGCCGTGCTAGAGCTGTCCGTGGTGCTGAAGTTGATTTATGTCCTGTCCCAGCTGTGATTTCTGTCTGATCCAGCCTGACACCGTCTACGAGTTATGTTCTTAAGTATCATTTCGGATCATAACGGTGCCGCAAATACTGACAACTTGTTCAGGGAAGGGAAAAGTCGTTCATTTTACCATTTTGTTTAGCATATACATCTATCAGTATGCTGCATTAGAAGAATGGCATCCCCATTGCCTTTTTCATTCATTTTAACCTGTTCCAGCTCGGTGGTTGTTGATGATAAGCTTATGAGTGAGATGTTCATTTTTCTGAATAACTACTATGCTGTTTGGAGCTCCTGGGATAACAGATAGTATCTGTGGATCAACTTCTTCTTCTTCAACCCTTCTTACATGCAGTCTTGCACACATTTGTTGGTTCAATTCTATGAAAAATAAAGAAGTTACAACTATTTCTGGAAAAATTGATACCGACAAAAGTTCATGGTATCCAACATTATTTGTTCCATGTTTTGTGCCTCTCTATCTAAATCTACTTTTGAAATTCCCTTTTAGAAAACTGCCAATTTAATTATCTCGGCAACTACAAGGTGTATTTATTTACATTTAATATAGAAACAAATACAACACATGTCAGATTATAAAGAAATTGTAAAATTATTGTAAAATCTTGGGCAAACTATTTCACTTTTTCAGTATATATATATATATATATATATATATATATATATATATATATATATATATATATATATATATATATATATATATATTAAGGTTTATGTAGTCACAGCCTGACCACTAGAGATTCATTCTATAACATCTCATCATTTGACAGGAATAGAATTGGGTTTTTTTTTTTTTTTTTTTCATTCAACTTAATACTTACATAATAGAATAAATGAAAAAAGGCACATACAAATATGTTGTATCCTTAACTCAATATTTTATTACACAATATTTTGAAGTAATCACAGTGACTTGTGTAGCTCTCAGTGTGATGTCTACCATCACATATCTTGGTCCAGTATCCTTTTGAGCAGTTTGCTCATCCTTTTATGGATGTTCATGAGATTTACCATCAGACCTCATAGAAAGTTATTTAAGAATATTCCAGTTTTCTTTATCAGCCATTCCTCTGCACTTTCAGCTGTGCGATTTGGCTCATTATCCTGCTAGAAAACCCATGACCTCCAACTGCAGCTGAGATCACTGACATTGAACAGCATGTTTCACTCCAGGAAGCCTTGATAGTCTTGAAACTTCATTGTGCCCAGAACATATTCAAGGCTTCCCGCAAAGCAACAAGATAACTGAGCACCATCAGTGTGTCACAGTAGGTGTGGTTCGCTTTCCTTGAAAGCATCCTCTTTCCTGAAATTCCAGTTGTGTTTCATTAAATCAGAGGAAATTTTATATATTTTTTACCATTTTATCTTGGCAGCATATATATATATATATATATATATATATATATATATATATATATATATATATATATATATATATATATATATATATATATATATAATTAGTGGATCCCATTACTGTTCAGGTAACAAATGATGGAGTCATGCAGTGACATTCCTTGATCTTGGAATTCAGCTTATATGTCTTTTATTATTTTGCTTAATGCTTTGTCTACCATCCACACTGTGCCTTTGATCGACCTGGAATTGCATATTCTCTTGCTGCCTCATCCTGGGAGGTTGGCTACAGTCCCATGGACTTTATCCTCTTACTAATATTTACAACTGTAGTCACAGGAACATAAAGCAGCTTGCGTTATAGCCTTTACCTTTAACATGCATGTCGATAATTTTCTTTCCGAGGTCCTCTGACAACTCTGCTTTTCTTACTTTTGTCTATATTTAAAATGGTGCTCACAATGATGCCAAACTAGACAGTGACAATTGTTCTCCCTTTAAATGGATGAATGGCTGATAACATGTTAATGATACCTGTGATACTAGTTAAGGTTAAACAGCTTAAACATGACTAAAATGCAACCACAATGATATTTAGAGATACCAAAAATCTGTCCCGGCTCTCTTATAATGTACTTGTAAAATAAATAATAAATCCTTTCTTTTCATTCTTTTATTGTTTATGCTGAATACATTTGCTTAAAGGCAATTGACAATTGCTTTTTATTTTGTCCTTTTTTTCAAGAAGAATTGAGCATTGTTTCTATGAAATGTAAACGTACCAGTAAATTTGCCAACACATGTAATTATAAAAAACATAGTAATTTATTTTTTTTTAATTTCACAAAATACTTGCAATTATTGTTTTTCTTTGTTCCTTGTGTCCTTTCCCCATTGCTCTTCTTGTCTATGACCCACCAAGTACCATACTTCTATTAATTTCCCTATCTAGTGTTAATGAGAATCATTAGCATATTAATGAGTGATGTTCATGGAATGACTCTCCATCATGTCTTGTGTAACTGAAGCAACCCCCTGGATTTGCTACTCCGGTGTCTTTGATGAGCAAGGCTGTGTAACTAATTTACACCTTAAGCACAGTGCCATTAGAGGACCTTGGTGTGTCTGGAGAGCATCACATTCATTTAAGCTCTGTGAGTCTGTGGATGAGCACAGACGGTGTCTCAGCATTCAGAGCAGGAATGTCACATGTGATATTTAGCCTTTTCCACTGTCTTCTTCAATTTCTTAATGTCAAAATGTTGTTCAAAACCGGATTTAAAGTCTAGATCATTGAGTTGTTACATCTGTTGTAGATTTCTTATCTTTTGTTCCATTTTCACTTTTTGGTTAACACTTCAGATAAAAAAAATAGATAAGAAGAGATAGAAGATAGAAGTAAATTATGTTGATCATTGTTTTATATCTGACCTCTTTGTACAGCCTTGGTTTCAAAGCATCCTGGCTTAAGAATAGTTGGGTGATGAAGACCTGAAAAGTAAGTGGTATTAAAAAGAAACAGCTTGAGCCACATCTTGCATCAAATGAGGTTAATTTACTACAGGCCAGTGACACGATTTAGTATAAAAATGAATAGAAGAATGATAAGAATATTGTTCCTCAACAATGTTTGTCAGTAAAAAATAGTGAATATTTTAAATATAACCGCAGCCTACAATATTATCAAAAAATTCCAAGAATCTGGAGAAATCTGTGCAAATGAGACAAGGCTAAAAATCCTTATTTAATGCTCATGATATTTCGGCCCTCAAGTGTCACTGAATAAAAGGCGGACATGATTCAATAATGAAAATTACAACAGGGCTAAGGATCATTGTCAGAAATCACTGTGCAAGAAAACAGTTCAGCATATCCATCCAAAAAAACGAAGAATATGAAGGTTAAATTTCTATGTTGTGAAAGAGAAGACTCATATGACCCCGCAAACATCACTTTCTTCTCTTGGCTAAAATGTGTTTGAAAAAGACTGAGGCAAAGTGGATAACTTTCCTGCGGTCAGTTGAGTCTAAATTTTTAATTCATTTTGGAAACCACGGACTCCACGTCTTCTGGAACAAAAAGGAGAGAGACTGGCTTTTATTCGAGAGGTAGTTATCGCTGATAGTTTGGGGGTGCATTTGAAATGGGCAGTTAGTACATCTGGAAATGAAACATCAATCCTGAAAGGGACAGTACATACAGGTGTTTGAGCAATATTATGTAGCAGACAAAGTTATTTTTAGGGAAAGCCATGCATTTTTCAACAGGACAATGCAAAACTGTATATTGCACTCATTACTAAAGCTTGGCTGCACATTAGAAGAGTGCAAGGGGTGAACTGAGATGCCAGCAGTACAGACCTTTCATCAGTCGAAATCATTGGGCCCACCATGAAACAACAACAACAATATACAACAAAGGAAGACTCAGGATTAGACATAGTCAGACATAATGGAACAACATTTTTCTAAAAAAAACTCCAGCATCTGGTCTTCTCAGTTCCCTGACGAATGTGGACTATTGATAAAACAATAGGGGAAGCTACACAGTGGTATTCATCAGTATGTCTCAATCTTTTTGCGACATTTTGCAGCCATCAAATTCAAAATGATGTTTATCTTATTTTATTTTCATGAAAATAATACATTTGCTCACTTTAAATATCTGATGTGATTGAGCATTTCTATCATAAAAACATGGTGTTATGGACTTATAATTTATTGCACTCTGTTTTTTGCTTCATTGTACACAGTGTCACAAATTTATTGGAATTGGAGCTGTAAATTGTTGTGCACTAGACCAGCTAACTGTCAGTCTCCTGTGAACTCCAAAGGTAATTTCTCCACAGTTGCACACAAGCTAACCCTTCTTGTAATTTGACCTTAGCTGTCTTCAATATCCCTCAGGCAGCCACAGAAGACAGTTGATTCAGATAACTCCATTTCACTGGGCCTGTGGAATGAATTTAGCTCTGTTCAACTAAGGGTCCATTCATTTTGGCTCCAATTCACCGTCTATCACCTCCCCGAGAATACCATCACACCAACAGTTATCTATTCTATATTTAAAACAGGTAGGATTATTTGGTGCAGGGACTGAATATACCTCATACTTCATACAGATTACCTCAAGCTATCTTGAATTTTCTTCCTTCTATTGCAGCACTACAGATTTAGTATTAGAATATAAGCCAAAGCCTGCTGTATCATACCCTGTTTATTATTCTTTACGCTTATCTCTTGAGCCCAGGACAAACGGCTCAAAAACAGACAGAACTTTTAAACTGTTCAGGAAGAATATTTAACATTTTGGCTCATGTAAAACAAATGCAGCTGGTGTTCCCCTTGACATTTTTAAGAAGAGGTATTGCACTCACCATTATACACCCTTTATTACAAAAAAAAAAAAAAAAATTCTAAAAAACAGCCCCAATGACACTTATGTGACTGTTCAGGGTTGATGCTTTAATCTACCTAAATAAATGAATACCATAAATCAAAATAAATCCATAATGTCATAAAAAAAACTTCCCAAAAGTTCCCCAGTGTTGTAGGGAGTATACAATAAACAGCGCTTTGTATAATGTGCAACATGAGGCTTAACGATTACCCCGATGAGCAGAGGAATTAACATGATACCACAAGCAGCAATATCAAGGTGAGTTAACCTTGTAAACAGCACTGTGATAGTAATCAATGTTTTTACTGACGATATTTATCATGGTGTAGTACCATTGGAGCTTAATGGTGTAGCTGCTAATTCAGTTAGATTGTTGGGCAGATAACCCAGCATTGGAATGCAGGGCAGTAAGTTGCTTCCATTAGCACGCGCAGATCACAGTTGCAGAGTTGATGACATGATGTTCTCTTAGAAAAAAAAAAAAAAAGGTTGATAGTTTTGTAGTCACATTTCAATTCATTATAAATTGTAATTACAAATTGTGGAAGTGAAGTTGTGACAATAAAGTAGAATCTCTTGAACAAACCAAAAAAAAACAACAAAAAAAACATCACTGTGCCCTGAGGTTAGCTGCTGAACTTACAAATAACCCCTTAAACTATTCATTTGCCAACAGAGAAGAGCTCTATTATTTATTTGACACTACATGCTTTGTTGTTTTAGTAAAATGTTCAAATAAAACCAGCCTGGTAAAAGAACACAACCATATGTACAAATATAATATGCAGCACAGCTGGTATCTGTGTTAATTCTTTTGCAGCCACGCAGGTGATCTGTTGCAGAAAAATTAGGAACTTGAGACACCATGTGGATACATCAGAGCACCTTTATACACCAAGTATGATGCAATGGTGTAAGTCCATAACTGACATCCAGTAAACAGATAGCTTGAATATTTATCTGAAATGATATAGCACTGTGAAGAGAAGGCTATGGTTTCTCCATTACCCATCCATCACCTATGATGTACTGCAGATAAAGTACTAGGCAGCAACAAAGCTCTTGCTGAGAGGCTGACCTCATTGATGAAAGCGAAAACTCCCCCACGGCCATCACAGCATACACAGCCCCCTCCTTTCAATACGACAGGCAGAGCTTGTCTGTGTATGGGGGAACTCATACCAACACTATTACTTGTTGGGGGTGGTGTTTGCACACTGACAGAGAAGAAAAAACACACAATTTGTCTCCACATGAAATGGAGAGTCCCTCTACATCAGCACTTGAGGAAAAAGTCAAAAGGCCAATCTCCCACGGTCCAGCTGAGGTACATCCCCACCAGTCTGATCCAAACTTGTTCATCGAGCACCTGGTTTTATTTCACCAGAAAAAAAACAGAATTTTGAAACAGAATTATAACCATGCATATGTTTAGATATGAGTAATCAGGGGCAAAAAAAAAGGAAACAGTGAATTAGTGTGTGGTAGTGTTAGCCTAGTTCGTTCAGTGTAAGAAAGTACTCTTTTAGGCAAGGTACCGTAAGCTCTTGCATGTGGCTATAATGATGGTATTGAGGGTAATTTGTGTTCAAATAAGATTTATGTAGTTCTCACACATGTGTGTAGTTCTGAGACTTCAAACAATTGTCAACTACTAAAAGAAATATGTATAACTTTGAGGCACAAATGTAAAAATGTCTCACTTAGGCACAGCTGTAAAGGATTTCTTTACAGTATAATGCCTACATTAATATTAAAAAACTCATTCTGTTTCTGATTCCTTTTACATGGCAATTCTTTTTAAATCATCATTACAATGTGCTACTGTGGTGCACTAATGAAATCTACTACTAAAGGGCAAAACGTGGTTTTTGGTTTGAACCTGCAAGATAGCTGTTCCTGTTTGACTTTTTACCATATATTTTCACCGTATGTTAGGTTAACTAGTGATTATGAACATCTGTAAATGTGACAGTTGCATGTTCACATCAGTGTCACAACATTGGCTCCCCTCCCACCGTGGAACCACCATGGTTACTCATGCTGAACACTTAACCTGCACTAAAGTAGTTGTGATTCAGAACAGGCTGACACGTATTAAAGCACCTCAATTGACCAGTTGATGCTCTGGGAGGATGGTTTCATCACTCTTAGAATATCCTGTGAAATTTAGCACAGGTAAGTGAGAGTGTCTATTGAGCCAAGCAAATATGTCTGCTGTGGGCCACTGCTTATCTAAAACAGATACCGTTTTATGGACTAAACTCTTGTACTTGTATATTTGCTATACAGCTACCAAAATGTTTAAACTGTACTTTCCTACTCCCAGGATACTGTCTAAAGGTTTTTTAGTTTAATAATATAGATGATAATGTCTCCAGGTTACCATATTATGCATTTATATTATGCATTTATATGTACTCTGGTTTATACACTGTGTTTTCATCAAGAATTATCATCATAGGCTTGACACGAGGCTCAGTAAACAACTTAACATATGTTTTAGTTCATAATGCGTGAAATACGTATTTTCAGGGTGTTTAAAAAACAGTCTTAATGATTTATTCTAACATTGGCTCAAGGATCAAGCAAACAGTATGCATCCATCCTGGTGAATCAGCTCGCACCCTTACTGGCTTTGTTTCAATAATGTTTTAAAAGAAGCATGTTTTTAGTTGTGATTTGAAATCAGATGACTATGGTTCAATGAATGTGGTTTGGTTTTCCCAGGCCACCAACAAAGCCAATGTATTTTGATAGCTGAAATGCAAAAGCTCCTGTCTGTCAAATGATAAGGAAAAAAAAAAAGGTTTTCCAAAATTTCTAATCTCCACTTTTCTATTCATTAATACCTAGCTGGTCTTGTTGGTCCTAGTTGGTCTTGTCCGCATGTGGATAGTATAGTAATCTTGTCCAAAAACAGTGTAACATTTATTGGGTATCCATGAAAGATAAAATTGTTTGAGAAAACAAGTTTTTATTTCATTCTCTCCTAGGAGAGCGTATTTTTCAGATAGAAGGTTTTGCGTTTCAGCCATCGATTTGTTTCTTCGCGACTCTTCTTGGAGGATTGTTTTATGAACTTGCTGAAAGGCTAAAGATGAAAGTCGTTGTTGTTCCAATATTGGAAGTTAGTGATGCTGAATCTTCTGTCTCATTTTAGCAAAGAGGGAAAAAAAAATCACTTCAGTGGATCTTAACCTGAAAAAAAAGACCACTATATTAGTTGTGTAAACAACAGTTTAAATATGTAAGGTGAAAAAAATGTGTAATTTTCATAATTGAGTGTGTCATTTTCATCAGGTTAGCTGGATTAAACTCAGAGCAATTGTGTACTTTTTTTTTTCTTCAGGCTAAATCTGGAATATGGCAGATGGGCTACAGGCAGACCAGTATTGAGCATATTTTTATAGGCTAAATAATTGCAATGACAGACTGACCACATTTGTGGCAAGAGAGGACTATGGATATCCCTTGTTTGGTGAGTTGTTTGTAAACATTTTCGATTCCATCCATCCGTCCGTCCGTTCGTCCGTCCGTCCGTCCGTCCGTCCATCCATCCATCCATCTTCATCCTTTTATCCTATGTCAGGTCACAGGGGCAGTAGCCTAAGACTAAGCAGGGAATAGAAGAGCCTAATATTTGGGGGTTTGGCTCCCATTTTACGACTCGAAACTCTAGGATCAATGAGTAAGCCTGCAGTTTGAGAGACATGCACTACTGGAATAATATGAAACTATAAATGTTTTAAGTTTCCCAAATTCCTTGTATGTTTTCTGACTCAGTTGGAATTTTAGAGCATTTTCTTTGTCTCCACCTATTAACACCTAGGAGCAGGATACTCACACAATGAATAAATATGAAACGACATAATCCATAATGTTACACAGCAGTAGGTAATGAGTATTTACAGTATTTACCAAAAAGACATCCAGTTGCAGTCTTTTCTGTGTGGTTCAAGGTGATATACACTTTGAGATTTGAGACGTTATGATCATTTACAGCAAATGTTGAAAACATAATCTTAAACAATATGTAGCTGAATGTGTTGACATGCGGATGATTTGTATATTTGACTCCAAAAGGATCTGTTTGCATTAAGGAGTCCTTACTTCTACTCACTGGCATTCCTGAAGGAGTCCAGACACTAAGGAAGCATTAAAACCAAATCTGCTCAGTTTCTCTACTTGGGATTCTTGCTCTTTGTTGTCCTTAAAGAATTACAGGCTTTTGGAGTTTTGCTAGGTGCAAAGCCTCTCTAGAGGTACCAGAGATTAAAATTAGATGGCTCAAAAGTAACATAATATTGCCAATTTAAATATAAGTATATGTTTTCTTCTGAAATATTAATTATATGCCATACAACATAAATTTCCTGGAATATAAAACTGTAAATATGGTCACATCTACTCGTGACACAATTATATTATAGCTTTTAACTTGCACATTCACACAGTCAGCATGTTTTGCCAGCTGTCCCCCCAGGCTTCAGCTGCAGCAAATGTGTGACTAACCATGCAATGTTGGGATTTACGTTTGCTTAGACCCCCACCTGGCTTTGTAAATGACAATAAAATGATACATGTTTTTGATTTGTTGATTAGTGAAAGCAGAGGTTTTTCTTTCTGTCATGATAACTGACATCTGACTTTTTCAAACTGATTAAATTTGTGGCACCGCAGTGCTGCTTTACACAGAAAACCTTTCCAAGTGTGACAGAAGTGTGCTGGAGAATTTAGCAGCGCTCATTTCAGTCAGTTCGTCTTATTCCACTGTTTACTTCAGCCAGAAGAGTAAACAAATGACACAAAGCTGAGTGGAAGTCATAGTGATAAATTCCCAACCTGTCCTTTGCAGAGGATTGAGTGTGGGAGGAACGGACAAGTTAAGGCATGTGAAGTGACCCAGTCCACATTACCCCTGTCACTATCTGTATTTTCCAGCTTGGCCTGATAGATCCATGGGCTCTCTGCTGACAGAGATAATACAAAGCAGAGAGAAAGACAGTTTTGTGACATCGTTGGGATAAGCAGAGTGGAGAAAAGCAGAGATTGGAGAGGAAAGTGCATGACTCAGCGAGAGGTGTAGTACCATTAAAACTGAATTTACAGCAGATTTCAGACAAATCTGTAATCTCTGTGGCTGTAGGAAGAAGTAGTTGGACATTTGGAGGACATTACAAATTGACAGACTAGTTCTTGGTACTACTGAATCATTCATTGCACCTACCCGTACTTAAGCTGTCTAAGCTGTGATGAGTTTGGCACAGTGTTGTCCACAGTTAATTTGTCAAAGATGAACTAGCTGGTGCAGTGTCTGCCCAGCCTATTGTTGAGTCCGCCTCTGATATCAGACATGTCAAAATAACCACTTTTCTTTGTAGCAGGTAAGATCCCGTGAACTTACAACATGAGGAGGAATGAATGTAAGCCCTTTAAGAATTTCTAATCTTCTGCATTAATTTGCCATCAAATTTGATGTGATGTTCATCTACGTCACGATAATAGACAAACATATTATGCTGTAGCTGATAAAATGCAAATATAATTTCTCATGTCCCAACACCCTTGAATAGTCACAGTGCGGTGTAAGAAAACATATTAAGTAATTATATTAATTAAACAAATGCTAATTGGTGTCGGCAGTTTGTACACCTGGAGTCCATTTAATCCAATGAATTTTGATGTGTTATTTAAAGCTACATTGATACAACACACTCAAATATTTTCAATATGTTGTTCATGGGAAGCAACTGGTGATTTGAACCATACGGTGCCATGCTTACGACTAGTTGATATGCATAAGGCTGGAAAAAGAGATAGAGGCAATCTTAAAGTGTTTTGGCATTGGTCAGTCAACAGTTAGATGAATTGTCCATGTATGAAGACAGTTTAGTACTGTGGCTACTCTTCCTAGAACTAAGAAACCAACTAAAGATTATTGCAAAGGCTCAAGCTGAATTCTCATTGAGGTGAAGAAGAACCCACAGCTTGGTGCCGTCATGGTAAATGACAAACATCTCTGTTCATGGATCTGCCATATGTAAGTTATTGAACGGGTATGGTACTCATGGTAAAATGGTAACAAAGAAGATTCTGAACACACTCACAAAAAAAAAAAAAGATCTTGCTGCATGCCTGAAGTCTGTTAAAGTCCATGTTGGCAATCTACAACACTATTGGAAAATGTTTTGTGGACTGATGAATCATAAGTTTGAAACTTTTTGGAAGAAAACACAGCACTATGGATGGTGGAAAGATAATGCAAACTCATCAAGATGAAAATATCATTAATGGTGAAATACAGTTGAGGGAGCATCATGATCTTGCTCTTCTGTCACTTAGGACCTTAGCCACTTTCCATGAGAGGGATAATGAATTCCCAAGTTTACCAAAATATCCTACTGAATGATAATGTCATCATGGTAAATTCACAACAGAATGATATCAGAAAAAAGAAACTGGGTCTTTTGGAGTGGCCAGTCAGAGTCCATTTATTGTGCAGCTCTGATCCAGAGCTACGCACCCTGCAAAATCACTGATGTCAAAGGAAGCTCCAAAGGAGCGTTTACTTCAGTCACTATGAATGTATAGTTGGCATATTCAACAAAGACACAAGAAATCATAATGATGTTTTAACAGACTAAGTATGTTTTCACTATTGTGACTGAGTTCAATATCAGTTCACATTCTTTTGCAAATTAAGAGATAAAAACAATACATTTCAAGGGGTTCACATAACCTTTCTAGCTACTGTACTTATGTAAATAGTCCAAGTAATAATGTATTCTTGCAACTTAAATGTTTATGATTTCTCAATGCAGTCATACCAAGGCATGCAGCTTTTTCTTTGAGGTGATGAATTTGAAAGTTTTTTTTTTCAGGGATTTTTTAGGCGTTGAATTCAATAAACATTTTTATGTTGCTCCTCTGGCATCAGCAGAAAAAAAAGTATCCATCACTCCCAACTCTCCTTTCTTTTAGAAATATAAATGAATTTGAATCTCCGCAGAGCCCAAGGTCTGAGCAAAGGTGAACTTCTTCAGCATTATACCACTTTCCTACAGAGAGTATTTATAATTGTAGAAAGCAAGAATCTAAACCAGCAAACAGAAAGGAAGGAAAATGCACGAGGCACCTAAAGGCCTGCGTGGAGTCCTATGTTTCGACCATGAATTATTATTTCTTGAATGATTATTTCTTCACAGATGATGACCTCTGATTAAAAGCAAAATTGAAAGCACGACTAAAACCTGACGTTTACCATTCAAGTCTTATTAAACTAGCACTCACAGCCTTATTAAGAGAATTTGTCTTTTTTTTATTACCATAAAACCATTGTATCTGCCTGTCCAAACGTAATACTTCAATTACAGTGGAGCGTTAGAGAATGAATGTAGAGACTGTCCAAATGTCTGTCTAAATGTAATACTTCAATTACAGCATAGCATAGATGAATAGATTTTAGCCAAAGAGCCAAAACCAATTACTTCCTTTGTGACTAACATTTAATCACTAATTATTGATTAAAATCAAGCCATCTCCAGGGGTTAATGTTTTCTAAAGCGTTGTTACTTTTCGTGGTCATCTAGTAATTATTCTAAAGTATTTCTATCTATCTATCTATCTATCTATCTATCTATCTATCTATCTATCTATCTATCTATCTATCTATCTATCTATCTATCTATCTATCTATCTATCTATCTATCTATCTATCTATCCATCTATCTATCTATCTATCTATCTATCTATCTATCTATCTATCTATCTATCTATCTATCTATCTATCTATCTATCTATCTATCTATCTATCTATCTATCTATCTATCTATCTATCTATCTATCTATCTATCTATCTATCTATCTATCTATCTATCTATCTATCTAATCTTCTACTGTCTGCTATTCATCAAATGCCAGTCGGAAAGTTGGTGATTTGATATTGTGGTCCGTAAGTAGAAGTGTTCTTGAGTAACATAAAAACCATGTTTCCTCTCATGCATTCATTAGTGTCATTGTGTATGCATGATAGAAAAAGGAGTGCCTCGACTCATTATATGTAGGTGTATAGATCTCCATAGACAGAGGGTGCTGTACGAATGAATGTGTGTGTGAATGTAACTTGTAGTGTAAAAGCATTTTGAGTAATCATAAAGGCTAAACAGCACCATAATAATACAGGCCATCCACAATCAAAATGTAATAAATTGATTTTCCTTTGGGGATTATTAAAGTATTGTGCTTTTCTGTGAGTACTAAGTCATCTTTTTAATCAATCAATCACTCAGTCAAACTTTATTTTTATAGCATTCTTCATACAACTTGTGCAAAACAAAGAGCTTTACCGAATTAAAACAAAAGCACAGAATCTCCCACCAAAAAAAACAGTCCCAACTTCACCCACCAACCACAATGCATTAACACGATCACACATAAATACACTTACACCCACCCAGACACATACTAACATGTCAATAATAGAGCAGGAATAGAGGAAATGCAGTTCAAATGTGTTTCCAATCTTGCAGTGACCTGTTGCTGTGATTGCACTTCCACACCAGAGGATTCGCTACATGAATGACTTCAGACGCGAGAGTATGGAGAAGAATATATGTGTACTTTGGACTAACAATTCTGTGAATAAAGTGCATGAAAAGATACAACATCTTTTCCATGGCCCTAACGTAACAAACTGGTGATGAGGAGTATTGGCTCCACTGCCCTTTCTGCATCAAGCTGGTGAGCCGCCAATACCATTTGCAACATGGAGAAAGTTCTTCGACAACTACATGCTAGTCATAAATGCTTTGGGAAATGCATGGCCAGATGCAAGACACAACTCCGTTCCGCTACGCTGCTTGTGTCCGGAGGGACAGCAGCTGTTCTACAAACTGCCGGCTCAAGGCACAATGTTTGCTGAAGCCATGGTTGTGCTTGAAAAACATTATTTTCCCTACAGTTAATTTGTTGGCTAGCAGACACATTGAGGCAGCGAGCTCAACGTGCGGACAAACTCGCGAGCCAGTATGCTGCTGCTCCTAGAGCTTTGGCTGTCCCGTGTGGTTTTGGAGACATGGAGAGTGAATTGATATGAGATCAGCGAATTGCTAATGTGTTTCTGTGTACTGTTAAAGACAAGATACTACTGGAGGAAGACCTTACTGTGGACAAAGATCTGACCATCGCTTGCCAAGTGGAAGCAGCTGTTAGGAATGCTACACTACTCTCCTCTGTATCTATAGGTACTTCTACGCCAGTACAGGTAGTTTAACTACACATGCACATTTTTGAGGAAAAAGAGGAAGCACCTCAAGCTTGCAAACATGGATATTAAGACCATCACAAACAGTCAAGTGGTACACAGCATCAACACCATTGCTTCAGATGTGGATCTCATAAACACTTAGCTATTGACAAGAACTATCAAGCTATCAAACAGTGACATTCAAAAACTTTAAGAAAAAGGGACATGTGGCTGCTGTGACGGAAGTTGTTGTGCCTGACTTAGCAATATTATGTGGTCATGATATTAAGTTGGTGGCTGCAGCTTTTGATAAAATCAACTGCCAAATGGGCATTGAAGCAATGCAAGAGAACTCCCTGGTTCTTGAGTTAATTATAGACAATGGAGCTGCTGTATCTATCCTTACACAACCACGATATAGGCAACAGCATCAGCTTTGGGCTGCCTTTCATTGTATAAAAAGTGCTGTATATCTTAATTGCTGCCTATAAGCTATGATTACCATAGCAAAACATAGCATACTTGAGGAGGTGTCAGCTAAGTGCTTACTTCAAGCAGGCATCATCAAACCAGTCAACTCATCTGAATGCCTGAGTCCTCTTGTGGCAGCAAGAAAACACAAAGGAGGATTGAGACTTTCTGCTGATCTCTGTGGGCCTAATAAAAGTGTAATAATGGACTTTCATCCACTCCCTCGTATGGATAATCTTCTTACAAAACTTGCAGGTGCTACACTTTTTTAACAAGATTGATTTGAAATCAGCATGCTATCAGTTGTTTCTTCACCCTGATTACTGAAGTGTTGCTGCTTTCATAACTCATGATGGACTCATAAGTACACCCGAGTTCCCTTTGGGCTGTCTTCAGTTCCATCTGCTTTTCAGAAAATGATGCATACATTCCTGAAATACAGTATTTGCAAGGCATACAGCATTATTTGGATGAGCATGATGAAAAATTACAATCTGTTCTCCTGCACCTGAAAGATGTTGACCTGCAGATCAACTTTAAAAATGCTAATTTGGTCAGACAAGCATCCTATTACGGGACATGCCATCTCCCAAGATGGCCTGAACCCTAGCCCAGACCACCTGACTGCCATAACTGAAGTTCCTGCTCCAAAGGACATGGCAGCTCGCTGTTCCTTCCTGGGTTAAACATCCTTGTTCAGCAAGTTTCTATCTAACTATGCAACAGTAGTAGAGCCAATGATACGTAGAACAACAACTCTGAAGGCTGAAGTAAAATGGACTGATGCACCAGATAAACGCTTTAATGACCTCAAAACACTGCTCTTGAAATGTCCAACTATTGCCATCTACAACCCTGAACTTTCAACATTTATCACAACACATGCCTCAGATTATGGATTGGGTGTTTTTCTGACACAGTCATAGACAGCAGTCAGACAACTTGGAGTGACTGTTGCCTTTGCTTCCTGCACCCTGTCTGCCGCTGAAAGAAAGTACTCCACAATAGAGAAAGAAACTCTTGCTTGTGTATGGACCATTAAATTATGGAGGAAATATTTATGTGGAAACATATTTGAATTCAGATCCAATCATCAAGGCCTCACTGTTCTTCAAAGCACAAGAGATGAATATATGTGGCATGAGATTTGCATGCTGGACAGTCAGACTGATGTGTTTCTGGTATGACATCTAAAATCATGTTAGCCGCAGATCCTGAACAGGATAAAATCACAGGAACAGCTGAAATCTCTCCTCTCCTGACTGCACTCCCACTTGCTCATTTCAAAGGACTTTTCTGAACTTGCAAAACTAAGATGGATCATATGGTGGCCTAAAATAAAAAAGACTCTTCTTGAAAAAGTGGAACCTTACTTCCTGATATGTCATGAACTGGCTAGAGGCACTACTGATATTCAGAAATACATGCCTGGTGGTTCCAAAATCTCTGAGGGAAAGGGTTGTACACCTTGCCGATGAAAGAAGGAGCATGTCGCGACTGGCTTGTGGGCCCATTTGAACATGGAACCTATCACTGCAGGTTTGTCATTACCCTTGTTGACTACTTCAGTAAATGCCCTAAAGTAGGATTCACTGCTACAACAGCCACTGTCATGTCACTCGTAACATCTGTCTTTGCTCATGAAAGAAATCACTGGGCTGTAACAACAGATAATAGGCCACAGTTTGCATCTTCTGCCTTTGCTGATTTCCTGAATGAACATGACATTAGGCACATTTAAACAAGTGTAAGGCAAATGGGTGTGTGGAACACTTTAACAGATTGCTAAAAGATGCTTTCGAAGCAGCACAAGCTACCCATCAGCCCTGGAAACCTGCGGTAACTGACATGATTAACTTCTGCACCAAATTCAACTGGTAAAGTGGCAAAAACAGTCTGACTCTGTAGATGTTTATAATGACAAATTATCATGTCAGGTGTGACCAGATGCCAAAATCTGTGTTGTTGCGCAATATCAAATAAAAATGAAAGTATGTTTGTTTTCTGAGTTTGTCATGGAGTGTGGTTTCATATACTGAAATTAATGAAGGTTTTTTTTTTTTTTTTTTTTTTCAGTCAGGTCATTCAACGCATTCAATGCATCATGAATTTCCTTCCTTCCCTTTGTCAGTGTGAACATCGTGCACACGCTGTATGTACGATGCACACCGAAATTAGTCTCTGCTTTTAACCCATCAACTAGTTTCACTAGTGAGCAGTGGGGCTGCTAGCAGGGCAGCACCCCGGGGAGCAATTGGGAGTTACCATTGTGGGCAGTTGAACCTGGGTCCTCCACGCCCAAGCCCACCACTGTAACCACTAGGCCACCACTCCCCCCAGGGTTGATAACATATAATGTTAAAAATGTATGTGTCTTACTATCAGCAGAAGTTAGATGCATTCATGAAGCATTAGCTTTGTCCAGCACAAGCCTCCAGGAATCTGACTAATCAGAAAGCACTTGAACTAAATCTGATGATTTTCAGGAAAAACATCTTCATCTTTGATGACAAGAATGACAAACACATTTATATAAAGCCATATATATATATATATATATATATATATATATATATATATATATATATATATATATATATATATATATATATATATATATATACACATGTGAATATCAAAAAAAATAAAAATGAATTATGCAACATAAAACAATTCATTTAGTAAGCCAAGAAGTAAAACATTGAATGCTATGATAAGAGTTTTATTATGCATCATCAATGCCTTTTTATATTAACAATCAGATTGAAAAGTTCTCCTTTTTGGCTTCTATATTCAACTTTATTTTAAATAAAATATGTACAGACCAAACAACTTATATTTTTATGTTATAATATATACATATGAATATAACATTTGCATGTTCTGACCATACAAACTTTGTTCTGGTTAGTGTAAGTATAGAGGAGTTGCAGAGTCAGAGTCTGTGCCACTACATCTATCTTTGTCTATGGATTATTGATCAAGACTGATCTATTCATCCATCCATCTGCTATACTTGCTTTGTCCAACAGGGTCATAAGGTGCTGGAGCCCATCCCATCTGGGTGAAAGGTTGCTAGTTCATCACAGGGCCATTACAGAGAGATGTCATCTCCACACTCACCGGCTGCCGGTTTATGTCCCACAGCCAAAATGTGCATGTCTTTGTAGTAGAAGCCTAAATATCCAGAGACAATGTATCAATCTGCAGTCAAAGGGAGGTCATGTCAAATGCACAGAAAAATCCAACAGGTTAATGGACCTTCTTTCAAACTTGGTTTTCCCTTCCTGCAGAGTAATGTTGAAAGTTATCAACACTATCAATCAATAGTCTGGACATATATGCTGTACTGTAGAAATGGGAGCTCAAAATAATTTATGATCTCAATTGTATTTACAATTAAAAGTATTGCTTTTTTTTGTTTATTTGTTGTTGTTTTTTTAATTAATAGTTGAGAAACAGAAAATCAGCCTTCTTTGCTCTTTTCATTGATGTTTGATAGTTGGGGGGCAGGCTGCAACTAGTTCCTTTCAAATGCAGTTCATTGATTGGAGTGCCCATGGATAGGAGAGTGGTCTGTCACAAAACAAAGCAGAAAATCAGAGAAATAAAAGATAACTGACAGATAATTTAACACCACTTCCATGTTACAATCTTAAGTACAATTTCACATGATGATATAACTCCCAAAGAGTTCAATGTTGATTCAAATAGCTTTCCCACACATACACAAACCTGTTGCATTTGCAAAAGTGAAATGAAAATATGCTTTTTCAGTTGTCGCCAGACAAAAGGGACCTTGGACATGTTGGCATCACAGGGCCAAATATTAATTCATCATCATCAAATTTATACTACATTTTTTTGGGCCGTCAAAGATGCTTAATACAGCAAAAGAAAAGAGAACAAGCAGCAATGAGTCAAATAAAATGCAAAGACTGTGGGAGATTATTGAAAAACCATTTTGAACAGGTGGAGTTTGAGCAATCATTTGAAGGTCACTAATGAGTTGGCGTGTCTTATGTGTGGTAGAAGGGAATTGCAGAGGGTAAGGGTGGTGGCAGCAAAGGCTTGGACCTCCAAGGATCACTTTGTTGTCCTGGGTCTGAAATTATCCAGGTTGTTAGGATCCATACCAGGTTTTTCTAGGATGTGAAGGTGGGACAGAACCAGTGATAAGGAAAGTGTTGATGATGTTGACTATACGTGGGATGAGAGAGGGGACATGAGAGGCTATGATGAAAGGGGGCGGTGGGGTGGGGGTCCAGGTGGCAGGTGTTGGGTTTCATGGTGGTGATGAGCTTTGAGACTTTAAAAGGAGATAAGGGTAAGAATGGAAAAACTATTACTGGGTAGTAAACTAATTTCTAGATCTGGATTGAGGGGGAAGAGAAATTTTGTCATGGTGGTTTACAGCAATACATCCTCCTCGGCCTTCAGAGCGGGAATTGTCCATGTAGAAATGTCTGGTTGGTGTAGTAGAGGGAAATGTAGTCCAAGGATTTGCACCAGGTTGCCTTGTTGTTGAGAGACCTGGTGTCAAGTAACACAGCCTTGTGAGGGTTTTGAGTTGAAGTCCTTAAGGAGAAATGTGTCATTGGCAGGATGTTAAGTGGGGTCATGTGACATGTTCAGGTTCAGATTTTGTGATTATGCATTGTGGAAGAGCAGGAACTGTGGTCTGACAAGAGTAAAGGAACAGTGTTTTTGACTGTGAAACTGCAGAAAAACTTGCAACAGAGACCTCTATGACTCTAGGGGCAACGTTGAAGTAGGCTGAGCTGGCTTGTTGGAGTGATATCCATTGAGGGGAAGATGGATGGATGGATGGATGGATGGATGGATGGATGGATGGATGGATGGATGGATGGATGGATGGATGGATGGATGGATGGATGGATGGATGGATGGATGGATGGATGGATGGATGGATGGATGGATGGATGGAGACAATGACAAGACAATGTATTCTTTGAGAATATTATCAAGAAACAGTTTTGGGGGCATTGCTTCAGTATCCTCTCTGAACAAACTTTTACATTTGAACTGGGGAAATTGGGTATCAAACCAGAACTCCTGATCAACAGACAACCAATTCTAAGCTGCAGCTTCCCTACATATAACGTAATGTAAGTCATATACATTCTTCTCTTAAAAGCTACAGCCTTCTTCACTGAAAGCAATACTATGAAATTAATGACGGTGAAAGAAAGCTCTAATGTTACGGGCCAGACAGCCAGACAATGGCCTGTGACTCATTGCAGAGTTCCTCAAAGCCGTGAGAGGCTGCAGATTCAGATCATAAATCTTTCTAGGTTCATCACAAGAGATTCCTATCACACTGTCACACTGGTTTCAAATTGTCAGCTCTAAAGTTGTAAAATATGCATGACAGCCACTTTAAATGTGAGTGAATGGTAGTAGACTAAAGATTGGAATGCCATAGCTCAAATAGTGACACGTCTTGATAAATCAAGCAACTGTGTAAGATCTATGGTTAAAGTCTTTGAAAATATTAGTCCATGGAACGAGAAAAACAGGCTACAGAAAGGCTAACAAACTTACCTTAAAATACATGCTGATTAACCTAAAAACAATGAAAGGTCATTGGCATAAGGAAATCGTTGCACCAGTTCCATAATAAACACACCCCAGCCTTCACAAACATAATTAGGATGCTGCATAATGATGACTTGGCTGAGTCTCAAAGCAAATTCTCATCCATCAACATTTATTTATAGTTTGAATGTCTTTCGGTGTTTTGCAGAATATTTGCTGAGAAACAGAGCTGTCGCCAATCCATGGCATTGTTGTTTTATCCACACAACAGACAAGGGATTTAGGGACTCTTTAGAAATGGTGATTGACAGCCATGTTAAATTACAGAAAGCGACCAGAAGAGGCATCTTCCCTCGTGGTTTGACTGCCTGTAATTTCAGTGAATCTGGCGCAGTCATTCCCCTGTTCCAGAACCCTAATTTAATAGTCCTAAAATGCCCCTGTGCACTTGGTGCTAAACAAAAACCAAATGTTGCTAATGCCAAGTTAATTAATATAACTCCAGCTGCTTGGGCTTCAGAAAGACATTTAATACCAAGGAGGTAGTGTTCTTCTCCATAGATATCTATTTTGACAATAGTGCTTTAGTATCGACCAGGCATGCTCTTATTGGCCCCTCTCATCTGCTTTGTTAATTTTAATTACATAGCCATGACTTTCCAAAAAAATATTGTGATTAATTTCGGTATCCCAGCTCTCGGGATTCCTGCAGTCAAATGTGAAGAAACATTCTCTCTAATACAAGAATGGATGAATTTGACTCACACTGAGTCACAAGAGTTTTATCTGACAGTAACATTTTATTTAAAAAAAATAAAAATGAGATTTAATGATTGTTTTCAGCCAATTGCCTCACTAGAACCACCAGCTTTCTAGCATCCCTTACGAGTGTGGGTTGGGGGACTGAAGTAATCAAGACTAATTGTTTTATTTTTGATTTGAAATGTATTAACAATTATGCAGTGAATTAAATTATATTAAATTCAAAAATAAATAACACATGTTTAAAACACCAGCACATGCCTCAAAACATATATTTAACAGACTAGTATAACAAATATAACAACTAGTATAGTTGTTACATGTGTTATATTAATAGTATAACACATGTAACAAACTCCAAAACACACACAAAGACCACACACAGAAGATGGTATGCTTGTGTTAATGTAACTTGTTTCTCTTGATTCTGTTTACATTTCCCTGGTTTATATTATTAAAATATATAATACCTCATCATTGCTTACTTTCTGTTGCATTTTTATAATAATATTAATTACATTTTTTTTGTTGTAGTGATGTCAGCGCTGAAACAGACATCAGCCAGCTCCGCTTCAGCAGCTGCTGGTTGTGCTTTTTAGAAGCATATAATTCTTTATTTGGATGTGATCTCCGATATTCAAGCTACTAAATCAGTTTGTATTTACAATATAACGTCATCTTGCTTTGACATCGTAGGTCTAACGATTGCTAGCTTTCCAAGTCTGTAAAATGACGACGTTCTTGCTTCTTCTCTCTCTTTCTCTCCTCAGATCAGGATATACAGTGCAATTTAAGGAAAACAAGAGTAAAATAAGAGGAAAAAAATGCACTGACCTGTGCAAACATCCCACAAAAATGAAATCATAAAAATCTCCAGTGTAGCAGTAACTCTGCAACCGGGACCACCTGCAGTGTAAATGACTGCGGATCAACGTCGCTGTTCGACAAATATTCATATTCATATAACAGATACGATACGATACGATACGACCCCCAGGAGTTATTCAGGCAGGCAATCTCTGCTGTCCATGCGCCTGCTTATTTACACTTCTGAATGGTTCATTCCAATTATTCCATTTGTTCTTTGAACTACTTAAAAATGCATTCAGATGTCTCACCTACCAAGCTTGCTGTAAATCCCACCTCCACCCTGGCTTCCACCTGTGGGCTCCAATCAAAGGGGGGGTTAGTCCTACACCCGTGTTTATGTGTAAACCTGAGAAAAAAATGCTTGAGTGAAGCCTAAATGCCAAAGCCAAGTATGTGTTACACTTAAAGTGTTTTAAAACTTAATACGTGAAGTTGTCTGACTGAACACTTTTGCGTAATTTTTTACTTTCATTTTGCTGTTTGGTTAGGTTAGGTTAGGTTAAGATAGGTTAGGTTAGGTTAGGTTAGGTTAGGTTAGGTTAGGTTAGGATCAGGTATTTGCACCATTTAGTTAGGTTTTGCTATTAAGAGCACATGGTCAACACTAGAACCACCTTTCTATTATCAGCTCCTACAAGCGCCCTAGCTGTCTCACAGACCATCAGAAACAATTTTATTGTCACAGAAGTCCATTTTTGAAGAGTAAAATGTGTTTGTAACACTTCTCCTTCGTATTTTGTCTGTGTGCATCTGCATGTGTGTGTATGGAGTGAGTACTAAAATAATTGTGATTTATTCTAAATTTTCAAACGTATCCCAGATGTTCCGTCAACTAATAAATATTACATTCCAAGATATATAAAACATGTTCAGGGCACCAGCACAATCCTCAAAACATATTTTGAACAAATAAAAATATAACAAACACGCAAAATAGAGACACAGACCAACATAGAAGACGGTGGACGCTTATGGATAAACCTACTGTGTCTTTTAATTGTTTTAAGATTATTGGGCTTATAGTATTGCTATTGTTGTTGTCGTAATTGCATACTTTCTGTTTGTGCTTCTATAAAAGTAATAGTATATTTGTATATATTTGTAGTATTTTCACAATATATTTATGATATTTTTATTGCAGTGACAGATATCAACCAGCTCTGCTTTGATGGTCACTGGTTGCGCTGTTGAGAAGAACGTTGTATTATTCTTTGTTAATGGTGGTAATTTCAGATATTAAAGCTACAAAAACAATTTGTATTTGCAAAGTAATGTCTATGTAGGAACCCTCCCTACCTTGCATGGACATGCAGGTCTAGCAGCTGTGTCAGCTGACTTTGTTTTTTTTTCCATGAGGTTTTAGCTCAGAGTAAAACCTTCCTCATCACTGAAGTCTGAACTTCTGACTCTCCCTGCTCATTTCTTGCTATAGTTGCAAAGTCTTTTCTACAGTCTTTGTATTGTAACAATCCCCTCAGTGTAAATGACAGCGGTCCACAGGACGGCCGTGGCAGCCAGAGGAATAAGTGATCGGAACTTGGGCGAATTTTATTTTAAGATATTCAGGACTTAAGATGTTCAGACAATATAAAACGCACATATTTAAGTAAAGTCATGAAGTGACAGACCTGCAGATTTTGTTTAGACAAAGTTATTCACATTAAAAAAACTCTAACCGTCTGCGACGTCCCTTCAGCGGGGTTCAGAAGACACCATGGCTTGTCTCCAAATAGATATACTTGCAATGTTTGACACCAGACACCAGTCATCAAACCATAACCACAAAAAAAAGGATGTATCTATCTGCAAAGTTAACAAATATAACTGAAATTGTGAATTTAAATAAAATTCCCACTGAAACAGAATTCTTTGTGCATTTCTTTAATTATAACTAACCTGAACAATTGCTAACTGAATCAAGCACAAAAGAAAACAATTACAGTGATTTGTTTTCTTTTGTGCTTATGTGACATTTTTACTTCTCAGATAAAAATACATCTACACAGCATTATAAAAAAAAACAAGGATATAGTAAAGAAATAATCACGTTTGGCAAGAAATCTTGGACTTTGATCAAATTGAGCTTGTTTTCCCCTTATCTCACATGGAACCCCACCTTTCCCTTTCATTCAGGGCCTGGGGTAATTAAAAGATAGACACCGACATGCTTCTACTGGGTGCCAAACTTTATCTAATCCAGTTTTGAGGGAAGATAATTAAAGGTCAAATGATTGGCCAAGACTGCAACTATTTGTGACAATGTTTCCCTCCTGATAAAACACCAAGTTACCCAATTATTTAATTGGCTTTGCTTTACATGTGGTATCTAGGAAACAGTTTGATTGTTGGAGGCAAGGTCATAAATCATCTATTCTGTCTGTAAACACTATCACTTAAAAGCGATGGTGGATATCTCACAGAACAAATTAACACATCACCTTTCACCTGAACAGCGGACCAACAGCACTCCTGCCCAGACGCAATGCTTTCAGAGCAGCACAGGCTCAGCGCACAAACATGCGATTAGTTTCTGATTCTTTACGTTTTAATATCAAGCCAACAACCAGATATAAAAAGAGAGGTAAAACTAAGAAACATTGACTTCAGTAAGGTGAGTGGGGTCATTTAATGGTTCTAAAATATGTAAGTATTTTCCCCTGAAAAGGCATGAACGCGTGCTATTGATTTCTCTGGTGTTCCATCAGTCATGCCAATAACTTCACTGTCACATAAGTTACTGAGAGACATCACTCAGACCTGCGGCTGGCCGAGGACAGGAAAGGACAGCTTTTTTGTAGGCTCTCTTGACTTGTGTGGTGCTGTTTTTAGTCAATAGAAAGTAATCTTTCACTTTGGCTTAGCAACCCAAAGAGCAAGATTACTACAAGATTTCTTCCATGCAAAAATGAATGCTGGTTAGTACTGTCGCATCAGAGCAAGTTGATTAATGATCTGAATATAACCGGAACATTTCTGTGTGGGTTTTCTCTGGGCTCCCCACTTTCCTCCTACAGTCCAAGAACACGCATGTTAGATTGAGTTGGTGAATCTGAACTGAGAACGTGAACCTGCATTTTTGCAAGGCACAACCTGAGAAGCTTTTACAATCCATCACCCTGCAAAAACAGAGGACCACACATTTAAAAGGCAGTGGCTACCATTAAGCTGAAGTTACTGGAATTATGCCCAAGAATGATTATGTGAAAAACCCAACCGACGTTTATCTGAGGAGCTCCATCAACATCGTCTTCTGTAAAGTCTGTCTAAGATGGCAGGCTTTTACAAACTATTGATTAAGTCATTGGTAAACTGCCACTGATGTTGGATGTAGTCAAACAACCTTTCTCACCCTCTGACCTTCATCCTGCCAACATCTGTTGCCACATTGAGACCCACCAATTATAGCAAGTTGCTTTATGTGTTGATTTCATAAAATTAAGTAACTGTCTAGTATCTACAATAAGCAGTTGGGATTTGTACAAAATCAACTCTGTCTAATTTGCCTAGTTGGGCTGGCTGCACTCTAGTCAATTTTTAAGAGACTTTTTTGCTTCACCCTACCAGTAGCTGTGGGGGTGTGGCCCTTTAAGCTTATCATCAAAGATTAATTACCTGAATAATGTAAGATTGCAGTTGTCTGGTATTAGTACTAATATTTAATGCTCTCAGTCAAGTCTGAGCCTCCCCAATAGTTGCAATAGCCAATAAGAAGAAGCAGACAGGAAAGCCTCACCAAGTACATGCTGCACACATTTACAGCTCACAGCAGTCGTGCTTATATCACCTTCTTTGCCAGCATTTCACCCATCTCCTTTATTGCTGCTTTTTTTCTCTCTGCTAACAGTAGTCATGCCAGTACAGCCAGCTGCCGACATCAATCATCCTTTGTGTATGTTCTTTTTTCCCCCTGAAGTCCTGTTTGATCACACAAGGTTCTGTGAGAGCTCGTGATTGTAGAATCTTCACTCTGAAACTCTTACTAAAATCGTTAGTGTCAGCCGATTTTTACAATTATAATCCTTCAACTGCACATCCTACATTATTCAGCTTGACTGTGAGACTACACATCTGTCCTTTTGCGATCGCCAATGTTTATAAAATCAGTTAAGATTTGAAAATTATTAAGCGTTGCCAGCCTCACTTAAATCAATCATCTCAAAGAACATAATATAGCTACTTTTCTCTAGATTTTGAAACCTTATGTTATATGTAGTGATTTTTTTTTTTGTTCTTAATGTCACATGTTTGGAATACATGAAAGTAAAGTATTTGTTGATTCAAACATTTAAAGTTACTAATTAGATGACTATGTAGCTCATTGCAATTAGTTACAAATTAATCAGTAATTGTATTTTTATCAGAATATTTATTTAATTCTGAATAAATAATTAAAAATACTACCAGCAACAAAGCCTTCTTCATTAAAAAGGGTTGTGTTCTTGACTTAAGTCACTAAAGTAAAAAAAAAAGAAGAGCTAGAAAACAACAGCTTTATGTGGGCGGAGCCATGTGGCAGCTAGCCAAAGCAATAACAGCAGGTCAGCGTCTATGCTACACGACGGGTTCGGTGGTGACACACTGCTCCTAGCAGGAGATTTACAGTAGTCGAAGACACGAGTACCTGGAACAGCTCTGCTGGTTTACTGTGGGTGTACGCTGATTTTTCTGTCTGTGTGGTGCAGACTGTACTTTAACCAGCCGTCAGGAATTACACTGTTGATGTTTAATGTGTAATCTGAACTCAAAGGGGGCTGCAACCAGGAAAACATCTACAGATGGAGAGAGAGGTTGCCCGTTCCGGTAAAAACATCAGCATACTGCTTGATCTTCTCACAGCAAATGGTACTAAATAAAGATTTGAAATTGTATGACCCTATAAACAGCTTTGTTGGTAAAGTTATCAGTATATACCAAATGCGTCATTATTATAATCTACAAAGCTGTATATATGTATAGTTTGGGTAAATTATACTTTAATTCATTTCTACACAAATGTATTTTCTCCTGGCTTGTTATATAAAACCAACTGCAGCCACCAGGGCAGATCAAAGCGCTTACACAAATATTGTTCTAATGGATAGCTCAAACCTTTTAGTCAAATAGCTAAATAAACAGTTATCACATTAAGAAAAAATAAATGAAGTAAAAAATCTTTTTTATTTCTAAGAAGAATACATGAAGTCATTCTCCTGTTTAATGTTAAGACAAATGTGGCAACTTTGAAGTGATTCATTCTGGCGTACAAACGTTTGCCTCCTGTCTTAGTCTGAAATGTTTTTCACATACATTTACATACACACATACATACTTGACAAGACAACAACTGTGCTGCAGTGCGGAAAATAAAACAACACTATTGTCTTAATTTCTTCTATTGACAATATAACTTAAAAGCTTTAGTTCTAAAATTCCCATACCATTTTCTACACCACATTTGTTTAAATAAATTAATCTTTTTTTTTTTTTTTAATTTTGGTTTCTGTAGACTAAGGCAGTTTGCCTTCTGACATTTTATGTAATGTGTCAATCTTTACGTGAATATATTTGAAAGTCAGTTCAGTACGTTTCTTTTTAAGAAGATTTTTTGTGGCTCTTGTGGCCTTTATTTTGAAAGTGGGTAGTCAAAAATGGATGGGGGGAATGCAGTAAAGAGTGACAGGTCGGGATCAGTCAGGATTTGATCTTTCGTCATCTGCATGGGGGGGCGATAGCCTCTGCTTGTGGTACGCCAAAGCAAACCCACCGAGCTAACTGGGGCCCCAGTTCAGCGAATGCATTTCTGTATGACTAAACAACCTGTTTACTTTGCTGAGGTGGTTTTAATTGTGCTGGTTCAGTAAGTCCCTGTCCTGCATGAAGATTAAATGACCAAAATTGATTTGAATTTTATCTCTGACCCGGGGCTTTAACCACAAGCTATTTCAAATATCTGTCTATCATTCCAGCTCAAACCTATAAGTGTGGATGATATTTGTAGGAATATTATAAAACTGGATGTTGATGGGTATACAAACAGTCTGTTCTCCTTTTCTCTTGCTAACAGTCATCTATGAGTAAACAAAGTATGATTGTCTGATTTCTTTGCTGATGGGTAAGCTGGCTTTTGGTATTCACATGAAATATTTATAAGGCGTGTCCTGAAGTGTCATAGCAGTGAGAAGGTTGCTCAAGGTTTGTTCTGTGACATGCGGTCTTACAAGTTTAATCTAGACAACATCTCCAGCATGTCTTAACCCCAGATACAAAATATATTACTATTATTATTATTGTAATTGATCTCATTATAATTATTATAGCCACATGTGTTTATCCTAAGGAACTCACAAGTTAGGAACACAGAAATGGGGCAACGTTTGGTATTTTGCCTGAGGGTACTGGTGAAGTCGAGGATCCTTCCTGAGGTAAGAGACTATTTACAATATGAGTTTAAAAGAAATCCTGGAGAGTTCTGTTCATTTTTTTTCTTTGGTTCAGGTGCCTTTTTTTATGTGTGTGTGTTTTTAAGGTGCTATTACCATTAAAATAAAAAATAAATAAATACAATTAACAAATCAATAAAAAAAAAAACAAAAAAAAAACAGCTAAAATATTCCCTCCTAACAAGTTTGACAGTTGGAACCTTTTCCCAACACTGAAACATCAATCTAAACTTGAAGTATGGTGGAAGGAGCATCATGATTTGAATTGCTTTATTGACACAGTTTTTCCCTCAGTGATCGAGGCCCCGATTCCCAAGTATATCAAAATACCCTACAGGATAATGCCAGGGTGGCAGATCACCAGCTGACGTTTAGGAGAAGTTGAATGATCTCAAGAGAACAGTTCACACCTCACAACCTACAAAAGCTGAAACAGTTTTCTAAAGAGGAGTGTCTAGAATCTGTCCTGATTGTTGTGTCTGTTCTGGTCCAGGTCTCATCTGGTCTGATCCAGAGCAACCAGAAGCACTTGCTTGATGTTGCAACTGCCAAAGGAGGTTTAACCAGCTAATTACTCCAAGGGTTCATTGACTTTTCCACAAGCACTCAGTGTTTAGTGGGTGTGTTCCATAACAACATAATAAATTATAACGATTTGCATCATTGTTGAGTTTACGGTTGTCAGTTACACAGTTGACCTAGTGAAGATCAGATCACATTTTATGGCAACCAAAGGGTTCACAAACTTCCCCTTGCCACTGTCTGATCTGTCTGCAGCTACTCTCACTTCCCAGTGCTACATGGTTTGGATAAAAAATGGGACAGAAACTTAGGTGCAATTAACCTGCTTTATTATCAACTTTATGTAGTTTCAGCTTCCCATTTTCTTCTTTGGATGTTATCATACTGGTTTCGATCTTTTATTTAGTTATTAAAAATGGCCAGGGAAAGCAGTCTTCTGTTTGTTTGTTTTTTTTTATTAAAGTTTAGTTTATGAGAAGAAAATGTGACAGTTAACTAAAATCCTACTACCGTAATCTTTCATTCTTATGCTAATGTCTTAAACCACTCTTCACTGTAAATAGTGTCTGATGAGAATAAATTAAAGTGCTTGAGCATATTGGCAAGGACACGATTAGGCTATTAACTCATCGACAAGGTCTACATGTTTAAAACACTTCAGTTTGGATTACTGCAACTTTAATGACAGCAAAGGCCTCAAAAAGACGTATGCTCTCAAAACAAATTTATTCCAATTAGTGAGCATACAATACAGAAACTTGATCACAGCAATTATGGGAAAACCCATCACAAGCCGAGAGGCGCGAGGTGAATGCAGAGATACATTGTTGTGTTTACATAGGTGTCATGTAATAACGTTTTTGAGTTTGATTCTGATGCAAAAATGTAAAAAAAAAAATCCACTTTTCCATGCAAGGACTGTCATTACCATACACTCCTGCTGATCCTGAAGCCTTACATTGTCCATAAACTGCACATAAAAAATGGGACATTAGTAAATGTCAATCACTGCCTGACGCTATTATCGAGGTGTGTCTGTTGGAGTCTAAATGGGCTGAAGGTTCTGAGAAGAGGGTAGTATTTCCTTTATCTTGACATACTCTAATTATGAATTCATAATATGCTCATCCTTATTATTATACTGATCTTGCCTTGAGTGATTCACGGGTGAAGTTAACCTTGATTACCTAAAATCACAACACCTCGAAAATATGTTGCCGTATCAGCAACAGCTTGCTTTTTTTACGTGCAAGATTTCAATGTGAGAAAATTAAAGTGAAATGTGATTTAGGTGTGTTGTGCCATCGTTTAGATTTTTGGAGTACAAGTTCATTTTTGTCTACAGCACCACGTTAACTTTTAGGTTTTACTAACGTAAAACTGAAGAAAAAGCTCTAGGTTTAAAAATTATGCATTTGGCATTATTACATGGTATAAAACACAGTGAAAGGTGCCCAAGACATGCATGCTGGTTTTTCAGTTATTTTTGATCCAGAAGAAAACGTGGACTTGTGGCACAGCTGGACATTGTAATGGATGAGAGGAGAAAAGCAAAAATATGAGGGCAGCCCACATGTATTCCACCTTTCTCCCTGAAAGTGGTCTTATTATGATTGATATACAGGATCATCAAAAACAAATTCAATTTATGATTTTAGTATTTACTACAGTTTCAGAAATAAGTGTAACTAACATCATTTCACAACCTGGCATGGAATTTTAAAACCTCAGTTTCAGGTTTTAATCATCACCCTAATGGCCTAATTGTAGCCAGAAGTGAACATATTTGAAAGAGCGGGTCGGGCGATAAAGGATGATTCTGAAAAGGTTGCTGGACAAAAATTTATCTCTTTCAGGCCAAATATCTACTTAATTATATAGATATTATATAAACATTTACAAGGGGACCAGCATTGCACTGATCAGATGAATATGTCCAGTAAATGGTTGTAATTATGACTTAGGATTTTAAGACATAGGTTTATGCTTTTAATTGTGAACTCTTTGGAGCCAGAGATGTTTTAGACGGTCAAACCTAAATGACTCTCAAAGGCATTGCACTTTTAGACGCTTGCTCCATGGATTACAGTCTAAAGCTCAGTGGCTACAGTCCCTTATATACCATAGGATTGTCAGAATACTATGAAAAATAACTTCCATTGTTTTTACTTATAAAGTAAGAGGAATACATGATGAGCTCAAGGAAAGAAGGAGTAATTTGTTAGGATTTAGAAAAAGGCAACTACACTGACAATGACACATACAAAGTTGTGATGAGAGTTTGCAGAGATGAAACTACAGCCGTTCGAAAAATAATTGACCAAAAAGGGCTTTACTTCATCTAATACATTATTGAGCCAGTCCCAATTCTGTTTCCCTCCTCCTGATCCTTGGAACCAAGGGATACAGAATAAAGTTGCTGCAAACTACTATGATAGGAAGACAAGAATTATGAATATATCACTGATACCAGGGATATGAACAGATAATTATGACCTCATTTCTAAAAATGTGTGATGCTATTTAAAATTTAAATTAAAAACAGAGTGCAATGATTTCTAAATCCCATAAACTCATTACTTATTCAAAACAGTTCAAATCAAACATATCAGATATGAAATGAAACTTCTAACCATTTCAAGTAATTGATTATTCATTTTGAAATTGATGGTAGTTTTACATCTCAATTATCTTTTGAAAATGGGAAAAAAGGCCAGGAAAGAAAGTGGTACTAAAAAGAAAGTAGCTGGAGAAACATTTTACAACTTATTATGTTAACTGACAACAGATCAGTGATAATGAAATAGCATTTTGGAGTAAATATTTCTTAGAAGTTAAGATTGATAATTTGCAAAAATACTGTACTTACTGTACCTAGAAACCGTGAAATGATTTCTCAATATTTTTCACAGTGTAAAACAACACACACTTCATGTATCTCATCATCTACAATGCATAAGATCATCAAAGTGTATCCGCTTGCATCGGACAGTGCTGACAAATCAGTAGTGGATGCTCATGATCTCTGGGCCTCCAGGCAGGGCGGCTTTTCAAAACATGATTCTGTAATGGAAATCACTGCACAGCCTCAGGAACACTTTCACAAGTAACTGTTGGTGTATCCAGTTACCCTCTACAAATGCAGGTTAAAGCTCTATCATGTGAAGAAGCCATATGTGAAATGATCCAGAAATGTCTTTTTCTGGGCCAAAGCTCGTTTAAACGAACTGAGGCAAAGTAGAAAAGTTTTCTTTGGTCAAAAAAGTCAACATTTGCAATACTTTTTGGAAACCATGGACATCTCGTCACCCAGCTTAAAGATGAGAGGGTGGCATCTGGGTTGTAATCATCAGTCAGTTGAAAAGCCTGCATCTCTGAAGGTATGGGGGTGCATTAGTTCCTTTGGAATGGATGGTGTGCACATCTGGATGGGAAATCAATGCTGAAAGGTGTATAGGTTTAAGAGCAACATATGCTCCATTCAAGACAAAAACTTCATGTTCATGAAATATGAGGAGAACAAATCTGTGTGCAAAATATTCAGAGAGAGAAATGTATGTGTTTTGCTATTCATGAATGTTCAAAACAAAACTTACTCCTGCCTCCAACCATAAGTTTTGCTCCTCATCCTCAGACTTTACAAAGTTATCACCCTGAATGAACTGTTATTTTCACCATGTACCTGTAGATTGTATTTCTTAAAATGTCAATGGGCTGATTAGACAGCAATTGTTGTGCACAGAGTGCACCAGTGGTGTTATAAAGGCAAGTGATGACACTCTGCTGTATAAAGCTTAAACTCCAAATTTTACACAATGTTCCTGAATCTAATGTAGGCGTACAAAGTTGATTTATGTGCAAATCTGCTCATAGATTTACAAAGATTTCATAGACAAGTCCAATGTAGTCTTTAAGAAAGATCTTAGAAAGCCTTCTTTCGTCAAGACGATGGTAAGCGATATATTGCATCCATTACAAAAGTGTGGCTTTTATGTAAGAGTCTTGGTACTGGACTGTTTTTTGTTTGTTTAGATGTATGTTGTCATTTAGAGGAAAAATAGTCTTGTCCAAACTTATTTGAGATGCAGTGTTGCAATCAAATTCAATTTCATTTCTTCACTTTTCACAATGTCCCAAATGTCTTTGGATTCAGGGGTGCACATTTCGAACAGTTCTTTACAGATTAGCCTAGAATTGTGCTGCTGAGATTTATATTGATGACCATAAGTTAAGTTCAAAATACAAATCAGGAAAAAGGAAATTGCTCAGGGTTCGTGGAATCAGTTAATTCACCAGTGTACAAAGATTGTAGACAACACTAAGGCTGTGGCAGCAGTCAAAGCAGTGGCATCTGCCCTGCAAGGTTTCCTGGAAGTGCCACGATCTGCACCTGGAAATGTCCAACACGCTATGATCAGTGTGAACAGGGTGTACAGTGTTTATATAGCAGTTATTCTGAATCCCAGCCCCATCTGGACAAATCTGGACTATGTCTACACTTTTCTCAGGTGCATCCTGTATTTGTTTTTAAACATAATTACACACATCTTAGACAAAAACAGGGTATTGGAATGAAAACCAAAACCAAAATGAAGAGGATACCTTGAAAGACCAAATAAAAGGGAGATTTGAGTGGGAAACTGACCTAAATATCTAGGAACTATGGATTATGAGATAGAACATTTTATATCATATAATATTATATATTTAATGTATAAGTTAAAATGTATAATAAATATAATTATATTAAGTTTATGGTAACATCTAACATGTTTTAACACCTTTTATTATCAACATCTTTCTTTTTTTTCTGCTGTACTGGTCAGATTGATTGATAGTGTTTACACACAAGCCTGCTAAACATGGCAATATAGTCTCTGACTTTCCTGTATTGACAAGGAGCTTTTGATTGCAACATTGAGCAAATAGCCATCACACGATAACCTGCAAAAGTTCAAGAACTTTATCTGAGATTCAAACGGACCTTAAAGAGGACAGATCTGTCAGCCTGGCATATTGGATTTTAAAAATATTGTCAAGAAACCCTGTGAATTGAAGTTCAACGCATTGCTGGAATGGTAAGGAGAAGTCTCTGAGTCTCTGATTGTGTTCTCCTGATATGCTGTTCTATGGTCACTTGTCTAAGTCATCTCTAATGATGGCTTGCCTCATTATTCCAAATGTACTCAGGTTGGGCCCCCTGCCATTTCTGTGCTGGAGTCTCTTGCTGGGAACAACCACAGTAAATGCAATAAAGCAAGCACAAAACTAAATGATGATTAAAATCATGAACTCCATTCCCACACATATTGGAAAGTTTTCTCAAATGCAAGAAAAGCATACATCTGTAATTAAGCCCTTAACATACAAACGCACAAAGGTCTCTTTCATATATTCTCTAACTATATTTAGTAAATAGAAACATATCTAGAATTAGATGCCAGCAGGAGTGATGTTGCTGAGGTAGTTAGAAAGCAGGGTGCTGGGCAATGTCTGCCCTCAGTTGCCCTCAATCAACATTTCTAAACCTGAGACCTTGCTTCTTGATCAAAAAGTGCAGAATGCTCTCACCAGGCCACTCAGCAGGGTGGCTGGACTCTCTGTTAGAGAGAGGATGAGAAGTTCAGTCATTTGTGAGAGACATGGAGAAGAGCTGCTGCTCCTCCACAATAAAAGGAGACGGCTGAGGTGGTATATGCATTTGGTTGGAATGCCTTCAGGATCCCTTTCTGGAGAGGTGTTTCGGGCTCAACAAACTGTAAGTAGGCCCTGATGCATAGTCAGGACTCGCTGGAGAGATTATATGTCTTGGCTTCCTAGAGAATGCATTTGCATCTTCCTGGAAAAGCTGGAGGAGGTAGCCAGAGAGAGGGACTTATGGGTCTTTGTTTTTCAGACTGCTGTCTCCAAAACCAATACCCACATAAACAGAACTTAAAGTTGCAATTTCTGCTGAAATTACCATTATTCTTCTGATAATATTACATAAACTAGGTAATATGAGAAACAAATCTGCTCCTTTGGCACTACCTGTAGTTAAAATGCAGTTTACACCGTTCCCGTTGCAGCTCCAACAATCACAATCAGGGGGCGTATTTGCCCAATGTCAATCACAGAGTCACACACATGCTCCAGACAAACCCCCTCCTCCGCCCCACCAGCCCGATGCTTCATGTAAACATTTACATGCCACCGCTTGAGAATAACTAGATGTGAAGTTGTTGTTATAGTTTTATCGAAATGGTGGACAAACAAGGACTGCAGGCAGAGATGCTGATTTCTCCTTTGGTAGTTGCTGCCTAATGGACGCTTAATGGAAGCAAAGTCAGCAGAAGAAGACTGTTGTAGATAAGCAAGTAAAAAAGAAAGAAGCCGACCATGCAGGAATCAAAGCACAGGTGAATGTTGGAGTTTGAATTGTTTCAGCGTTGGAGGACGCTGTGGGAGTTGAAAGATCTCAGTTTGATGAGGAATTAGCAGTATTACTTCTCGATAGGTAATCATCTACTTTTTGCTCGTCTCTGGTTTGTTTTTTGGCATTTAGGAGCAGAGTAAGTGTTTACCATAATCTCTACAGTAACGCCTGCTCATTGTAAAAGAGGTTAGCTCTAACAGAGGTTACTTTTATTATACTGAGAAGTTTAGTTGGCTTGTGTTCATTTATTTAAACATTGTTTGTATATGTTGGTATGGTGTCGTATGTGTTGGTAATTGTTGGTAAGTAATCTAGTCGTAATATCAATGTCTATGTCTTTGTGTAGTTATCCGCCAGCTCCGTGGCCCTGACGTCCACACATATAAACACTTGAAGGTATCTCTATCAAATGGCAGCAGTCTTGCCGCATTTACTGTATTTTTGTTGTTGGTGGTTATTAAGTAAGTTCACCTACATTTTTCTCTAGTTTATTTTTGGCTATAGAGGTTTGTGTCACATGTGAAGTACTTTATCACTAATTTAACATAACCTTGTTAAATCTTCCATGGTTGTTTCCATTAGGGTAAAAATACTGCTGCCACTGCTCTCTGCATGTAAACTCTTGGCTTATAGCTCATCTTTATGTCAATTTCTCAGTAGAAATGAACCAGACCATGTTCAATAATTACTGAAACACACCGGTCTTCACCTCACCAGCCAAGCTGCTTTTTAGCAACACTGTCCAGCAGCAGTGAAAAGAGTCACGACAGAAATGTCTGATCTGAATAACACAACATTTTACCAAAACACTGAGATCTGGAGAACCAGGAGATTTTCAGGTGAAGAGGTTTTTTTGTATCACAACTGATGAGGTATAAATAATGTGAGTGATAACTTCTCAGTTATCATGTATGATGTTGACAAGAATATTAACATATTAGTAGGAAGTTAAAAACATGAATTGCATTGAATTTGCTGTCAATAACATGATGAGCAAAAATGTGACATGGTAAGAAAGAAAAAGCATGCTACAGAGTAACCAGATGTCCTGCTTTTACAATCGATCTGCTTTCAGGCCGTCGTATATTCTAATGTCCCCCAAATTAATCTTACAATAAATTAATGGAAGCCTCAAATTTCCACCTGTCTAAAAATAATAATAATAATTTAAAAAAAACTGATGAACAGGGTTCCGCTGTGCACAGGACAAACTGAACATCTGGCACACATCTTATAATGTGAAACTTCAACAATCTGAGCCTGTCAGTCACAACTGTAAGCAACATTACTTTATCATGTTTAATAGTTCCATCATGTTGCATTGCAGCTGTTTAGCACCTAACCATAATTGCATTGTTACTGAGGTTTTTGAAACTTTATTTTTTTTTTTTACATAAAACACTGAAAGGTGAATTAAGCCCCAGGCTGAGGACTGATTTTTGCTGGGTAGACACTGCAGAATTACACAGCATCATATGGACACAATAAGTGCCTGTTTGAATCGACAGGGACTGGTGCATTTTAGCACTGTTACCTCACAGCAAGAAGGTTCCTGGTTCAATTCCCTGGCGAGAGTCTTTCTGTGTGGAGTTTGCATGTTCTCCCTGTGGGTTCCCTCTGGGTACTCCAGCTTTCTCCCACAGTCTTGGCACTGTACATGCATACTGAGTTCATTTCTCTCATCTGTAATGAGTTGGGATAGGCGTTCCTAGACTCATCCAACATGTTGGAGTTTCTACATTTCCACAGTGGAGTTATGTATGATACAAGAACTCCATCTCTTTAGATCCATCAGGTGCCACAACAATTTTTAAAACAATACGCTTGTGATTTTGCACAAAATGAAATTTAATTTTAATAATTGTGTTGTAGGACTGCAGTTGGAGGGTAATCATTTTGAAGATCAAACAAACTTCCTTCTCACTGGTCAATTTATCGTTTTACATTTACCTAGCCAGGCGTAAAACAATACCTGATTTTGTGATCAATCTACGTCTTGATGGTGTGTTTTGATATACTGGGGGGCTAATAAAAATCAGCGAGAAGCCTACTTGCAGAACACAGTCTGTTAGGTCTTTGCGAACAGCGGTAAGGGATTTCTTATACAATGACAGCCCCTGATAAAGCTTCGTCCTATGAGAAGAGTTGGATTTGGTGGCACAAGAGTTTCAGATCATTTGCATTGATTATGTCACACTCTTTTTATGGAGAGCCAATCGCTGAGAATTAACTTCAGTTCCGGTGCTCTAATCATTTCTCGCAATCCAGTTGAAATGAGGGCAGGAATGGTCGATATGACTTTGACTGATTCCATGTGGGGGGTCACTCTGTCTCTTATTTTCTCCTCCAGCAGAATTGGCAGATGAATTTAATAAGAGGGTCCCTATCTGCCTTGCAAAGAAAATAATGACTAATCTGTCTGTGGGCTTGCTTGCATGGTTTCAGCAGTATTGATGAATACATCACAGGTATTCAGTCAGAGGGAACCAATCATTGTCTTTTTTTTCAAATTGCTAATTTATTTAGATCTTCATGGAGCTGAGCGCAATGACCCAAGATATACTGCATTTTTCTGAAAAGAATTGTGTGCTGGTAAATGGAAATTCTCATAATAACAAATGTAAATATTACAAATAGTGTGAATAAAGTGACAGTTGATAGAACTCAGTGAATGACTTGCAAGCTAAGCTTATAAACAAATTGCAAAGATCAATGCGGCTTTTAAGAATTGACAACACGTTATGCAACTCACTGTTGTAAACTAACTGCACACACATTCTTTGTAGATCTGATTGTAAATTATTTTTATTAGTTCCTTTATGTATAATGTTTAATTTGGACAGCAACAAGACAAGGAGAAAGTTGAATCAATGTAAGTAATAGTGTCCATAGATTCATAGACACCACTCAGCTCTGTTTGTTTCTTTTAAAACTCCTCAACCAGAGGCCTGGTCATATTTTAGTGGTTCATGGGGCTACATTTAATTAAATTGAATATCACTTTATTAATCCCCAAAGGGAAATGATCTTGCAACAGTAAAATTTTAAATAGATGAGGTGAGCAACTGTTAAAACTAGGCGTGAACATCTTCAGGTTTCACAACAGATGCAAAAGTGTTGTGTTTGTCATCTGGCAACAACTGTAGTGATGCTGGTTTTTCCAGGATTTACAGGTAACACTTGTGAACTCTCAGAATAGATGGCCTGGATGGAAACTCAGGACCAGCAGTTTAACATTTGGGGTGCAGAGATTCCGGTTCACAGCCACACGTCCACGATAACACCATCTGTTAATAAGCACTCCTGCTTACCTCACATCTGTCGGTCGATCTGAAGTCATTTGTCCACCTATATTGAACAAATTCTGGACCTGTCTAACTGCATTTGAGGTCTTTTCTAGTAATTAGAAAAGCTCAAATTGCTGCTGCCACAAATGTTGCAAACATCATAGTTTTAATGGATAAAAGCTCAGCAAATCTAAAGCAGAAAACAGATTTGGTGGAGCAATTGAAACAGGTTGGCACTTGAGCAACACCAATCTAGAGTGAGTTTTGAATATTTAATCATGAATCAATTTTGGACATAAATCTTCCATTTTGTTGTGGGAATTAGAGGCATTTTCCCAGTTTTTTGGTAGCAGGTCCCACTACTCCCAAATCTACCACTTTCACCTTCATTTTTTGAATCTGCTTTATTGGTCAGGTATGCATGACTGAGGAATTTGGAATTGGTTTTCTTGTTCTCTGTGTGCAGACATTCTTGTATACTCTTGCTACTTTTGGTGTTCCATGTTACACTGTACATGGTTGCAACTTGCTGGACTGCCTCTGGGATCTTTGCACAGTTTGCACCTTTAGGGTCTTGCCTGGGGTGGTGATCCCCAGCCTCAATCGAGTTTTCAGGGCCTGTTCTTGCCCTGCTATAATTCATGTCTCAATTTTATCTTTCTGACTGGCCTCTAGTAGGATTTCTTGATATCATTCACTCCTCTCTCCCAGGGATGCATGCTGTGCAGGGCCTCCTTTCATGACGCTTCCCCTTTTTTACCCCTAGGTTTATGCTGTCTAAGACATTCATGTGTCAAAGTGGCTGATTTGCTAAGTGGTATTTGTTCCTACCTTTAGAAGATTAGTGCTGTAAGTCCCACTCTCAGGGTGAATTTGCAGTCACATAGCTCTGAAAAAACACAAATGACAGGCATACTGTAAATATATCCATGCGAGCTAAGTTGCTGCGTAAACAAACATGGTTTGAGTCAGATTTTAACCTCCTAAGACCTGGCATAGACCTATGTGGAATTGACATGTTTTGTTGTCTATGCAACAATATTTAATATCTTAATGGGGCCAAACAACGAGAAAAAAATATGCACCAGATCTTCGGAGGTTAAGGGACCAGGACATGCAGAAGAGAATTGGGCTACTAGATCAAGACATGTAGACTAGAGCAGCATGTAAATTAAACTTTTATCTTTTTCAGAGTGCTGGTTCAGCAGGAAAATTGCCTAGGGAACCAGAATGATTCATTTTTTGTCTTTCCTAAACAAAAAAATGGAATATTGCTATATAAATGAGATAATTGTATATTAATCTGCATTACACAGCACATCTCATCATTTAGTGCTGTGAACTGCTGACAGAAAGGGAGATGAGTGTTAAGGCCAAACATATGAAACGGAAAAACTCAGACATAATTTAAATACAATACTCTGTCAGACCCCTTCTTGCATTTACCCCCAGCAGTAATGCTCAAAGGAAGAATTTCCTCCACGGTTGATTCCACTTTTGCTAAAAATATTGTAATTTTAATGCACATTTGGGTGGAATGGTTCCATTTTTTTATTATTTTTAAGAGCTCTTAATTTTTCTTTTTAAACATTTGTCTTATTTTTATTACATAATTATGTATTAATTATTTTATTTATTGGCCTTGGCCTCATAATATGCTTTAAATGAGACTGTTTTTCATCGGGATTGATTAAGTGAGGTGCACAGGTTAACAAGATCCCATTGCAGGAAAATACACGGCACTTATTGCTAACACTGGATGTGCAAGCCCGGGGAAAGAGGCTGCTCATTGTTTTTCAAAGCAGTCTGCCATCTTCAAGTGTCACCATGAAGAAGGATGGTAGGTGCATTTACCACTCATCCCTCAGGTTGTACATTATTTTTTGTATCAAATATAGCTCTTCAATTAACTCTAAGTACCCCATTTGTTTTCCAGTTTCAGGGTTATTCACCATTAATAATGTTCACATTAAAACTGCGGGGGGTGGTGGTGGTGGTGGGGTATCCTACTATTAAGTTGGCTAGTTATTTTCCCTTCTGATGCTGAAGTGAAACTGCCTTTGCTCAAATCTGAATCTGTAGCTGGGCAATTGTGACATAATGCATCTTTCTTAATTTCCTTGTGGAGAACGGAGAGTAAAAACGATCATGCTGAGCAGTTCATCACACTCACATACATCCGTTAAAAACATTATGGCGTTTCGCTGAATGAATTAAATATGAGATTTATAGAATATGTTGAAGGCGGTATATTCGTAACATATTAGCCATCTGTTAAAGAATTACTGTTGACAGGACAATTTTTAATTCAGATATGTGTGTGTGTGTGTGTGTGTAAATGTGTGTGTGTGTATGTGTGTGTGTGTGTGTTTGTATGTGTGTGTATGTATGTGTGTGTGTGTATGTACGTGTGTGTGTGTGTGTGTGTGTATAAGTGTGTGTGTATATGTGTGTGTGTGTGTGTGTGTGTGTTTCTTTCTGTATATAATATTGAGATTTGATTTTAAAAAAACAAACAAAACAAACAACAAAAAACAACATGGATAAGTGATCAGTAGAGCATGGAAATGAATATCTTGGGATTTAGTTATCCTCAAACTGGAAGGTGGTGAAACAGACCATGGCCCAGTCATGTGTCCGGGTGTCCTTGGGAAGACCAAGCGGCAACATTCCAACCTCCAGGTTCAGTCCAACACACAACTAATAAAAGCAGCACTTCCAAGTGACTGGCTTTAAAAACAAGCCTGTCTCCACTGACTTTCATTCAAAAATCTCTTTTGGTCTCCATAGTTAGTTTTCGTATCCATGACAACTGTTTGTTCGTTTGTACTGTATCAGATAAATTATATAAAGTAACACATTTATGTATAATTAAGGGTGTGGTCTTTAAGCTATAGCCAATAGCTACTTCCTTTCATCCTTTTTGGTCCTTTGCGCTTACACTGTCTTGACTAATGAGTGTAGCCTCTGAATTAAGAATAAAGAAACCTAAGAGACAGAAAACATATGTTGTTGTGCTGGTAAATTAATAACAGAAAGCTGTGACTGGCTGTGGGATGGCCTGGAAGGGTCTGAGGACGAAGCTTAGCAGGCAGCTTCTGCCAACCTTAGCCGTTATTTCTGATCCTGCCACAAAGATGAAGTTTGTGGTGGCTCCTGTCGCAAGGCTCGGCTGAAGGAGGCCGTAGCCACGACGGTTCCATTTCAGGACCTTTCCATGCAGAGTTTTGCAGAGTTTAGTCGCGCTGCCACTTGGAGGCTCGTCCAACCCCATCGGGCCAGGGACCCCACTAGGGCTCTGCCAGTCCTTGTTTCTGCTCTGGCAGCTCTGTTGTTGGGCTTGAAATGAGGATGTTCAGATGGATTTAATCATAGCGATGCTAATTAATGTTACTTTAGTTACGCAGGTTAGCATAAGCTAAGCCAGCCGAGCTAAAATGGCTAATTGTGAGTGAACTAAGGTGAGAGTGTTTCAGCCGGCTTCCAGGCCTGTTCCTTCCACCCATTTGCAACAACGTGCCATGTAGTTCAAGGGGGAAAGTGGCTTCAAAAGCACTCCTCAACCTGTGGGTGACGTTACGTGTGGTTTATCCAGTGTTTGCGCAGGACAATAAACCACTGAGATATGAGTGTAAAAGCCTGCTGCATATAGAGTAGGTGTGTGATATAAGCACTGCAGTACAAATGTGTTGGTGTCAATGGGTAAGTGAGATGCAAAATGTAAAGCACTTTGTGGACCTGGATGAGGTTGAAAAGGTGCAATGTAAGTGGAAGACTATTTATTATATGTGTTCAAAATAATTTTCCATAATAACTTCCCTGAAATGCACATTATTTCTTTTTAATTGGTTCTGTCCAATCCTTTTTATGATCTTTCCTTTCATTTTTATTTTCCTGAAGAAGTAATAAGTATAATTAGGAACACTGCTGCTAAAACACCATTCTCAATTTTGATTGAGAGTAATAAATAATGGTAATGTTGATGCATGAATCATAACATAGGACTGGCAAGCAAGAAGAGGAATTTCAAAAGAAGCAAATACAGAATAAAAGTGAAGGGGAAAAGGGGGGTTGGGGGTGATAGAAATAATCACTGGGAGAAGAATGTTCTATCCACAGGGGCTCCTACTAATTGCCTCGCTCATGAGTTTGTGGGACATGTTAGGCGGCTACTGGATCGGGATCCAGCTCTGCCGCCTCAGGGGTGTTGGCATCTCAGCTCACCAGACGACAGCTCAGTTTGACATGGCCTTTTTTTTTCTTCCTTTCTCCCAGCCATTGCAGCTTTCTTCCCCTCGAGGTTTCCCTCCATCAGAAGTGGCCTGGCTGTGATGGATTGGCATCCTGTGAGTGTCAAACTGCTTTATGGCTCTTTAATGAGGCGATCAGGCAAAAGGGAACAGTCACTGCATTTACTGGTGCTTTAATAAGAAATCAAAACAGGTGACTTTCATTTTAGCTACTGTTGTGTTATAACACCGGCCGTCTATAACCAAACTACTCTCATGTTAAAGCAAACACAAGCATGAATGCAGAAAAATCAAGAAATAAAAAGAAAAATCAAAGTATTTCTATATTTCCGCTTGACTCTGGTGTAATATTTGCATTTACATATTGGACATTCATATAAAATTTGTTAAAATATTCACAAACTCTAATTAAATAAAGCATTATTCATCTGATTTTTAAAAGGAAGACATATTCTGTACGTTAATTTGTACTGAGAATAAAACAGGGATGTGGAACAGGATGCCGTTCCAGTATAAATATATCAATGTTTTTGTGATTACATTGTTAGAGAAATACCAGAAGCAGCGAGCAAATAACCTCATTAAATAATGATGAGCTCACAGCAATCTGTCAGTTTAGTGTATTCCATTTAGAAAGCATATTCACCCACACATGGTCAAGCACACAAGCACTAACACCTACTGTTTCTCAAATACATACAGATCTGAACAAATCAAATCAAATCGCACACACATGCACACGCACGCACGCACGCACACACACAGAACCACCATGAACCCTGTTGACAAGGAAACACTCCAGTTATGCATAAAAAAAGAGATACAGAAGAAAGCAATTATTCAAACTGTGGCAGCTGTCACATGGACGCACATATGTTGTACTGCACCATGTTTGCTAAAAAAAAACAAACTGCAGTCTGGTGACTGTTGAAAATAATGTTACTCATCATATAATGTTAAATTAAGTAGTAAATGGGGAAAGAAATGTCCCAGTCCAAGGGTGTGAATGAGTGGACTGATTATTTTTTTACTTTATTTTTTTCCCATGTTGCTGATAACAGTCTGGACACTCTGTTTCTTTCTTGTCCAAAGAACACAACATCTCAGATCTGGAATACTGATTGTACAATACAGCAAACATTTCCACTGTGCAATGGCCTGTCCCAGATGCCACCGAGCCCAGAGAGCTGCCACCCTGAAAAAGGATCTCCCAAAGCTTTTATTTTTCACAGTAAAATGAAGGTGGAATTTGTGAATGTCTTGGTCACATAAGGTTTAAAAATATCTTTGTTTCATTACTATGCCAACTTCTTCAAATTCTTATTAGAGGTTATAGCTGAAAACATAGCACTGTCAGTGGTATACTGGTCCAGTCCACTGGGTTATAAAGAATCAGTTGATGAATAAAGGTCGTAGAATAAAAAAGGGAGAATCCAGGCTCATGGCGCTGAATCAAGACTGTAAAATGGAGGCGGCTGCCTGCATATACAATATATTGATGTGATCAATCACAAGTTGAGGGGTAACTTCTGCAAGTTTCCTTTTTTTTTTCTTTTTACTTGGGTTTAAAACCAAAATAATATTTTTTTCTGAGCTAAAATCATGATTTGATGAAACAGGTTACTGCTATGAACATATATTGAGTCTTTATTGTCTCACTTGCATGACAAGCAAATTGTATTACATTTGTTAGATTTAAAACCCTAACAATGCAAATGAACAGCAGTATGTATAACATTTAAATACATTATATAAATAAACATGTGATGTTTTCAAAGATATAAGATTGTAAAGCTCTGTCTTGTCTTACTGAAACATATCTGAAGTTATCTTGTATTGAAAAATGTATAATATTGGGATGGATAACATGAACACAAATGTGGGTTATAAATAGTTTGAAGGGAGCAACACAATTAAAGACCTTCTCATGAATAATGAGTTCCACTTGTATCTTATTTTTCCACAGAGGCGGAATGTCGACAAAGTCTAACGTGTTTTTTCTCTAAAACATGTGTGCTACAGGAACTGTCTGCAAACTGAACCAATTTCATGCTGCTTTAACACTAAAAATCTTCAGTCAGAGACACAAAGCGGCTCCCTTCCTGCTTCAGTTAGATGAAGGGCAGTCAAGAGTCTGTGATTAAATGAACAATACAAAGCACTCACATGAAACTCGTATGTGTCCTTCAACCACCAGTCAATCACAGCAGATTCAAGTCTCTCACCAAGCATGCCAATTCATTTTATTTATTTATTTAGACGATGTCTTCAGTTGTCAAAAAGCTGATAATTCTTTCATACATTATCATCACTGTGGGATGCGAAAGAATGCAAATATACACTAGTTTCATATGTCACAAAAAATTGTTACTATTATCATTTGATGGTGTCACTTTTACACAAAAAACCAAGAAAGTTCATTGTTTATACAGCAATATTTATTTTTACATTTAAACTCCATCACTTGTTTCGGTTCCATGAGCTGCAGCATGGCAGTGGTAGTAATCATGTTTCTGGAGCACATTGCTGTCTGGGTGTCTGAAATGTAGCAAGCATTTAAGAACAAAACGCCATGGAGAGATGAGTAGTGGGAGGGCTGTCCCGCTGTGCAGCGTCATCTCTACAGGTAATACCCGTGTTTGCCACGCATCAATCATTTGATACAAGCATATTATCTGCCTGCATTGATCATACTTTGTCCAGTAGCAATATCATAAGGGAAAATGTTTAAAAGAAAAATAATGCATGTCCTGTATAATCTGGAGGTTTGCAGAATCCATTATCAGCGTTCTGCCTGGCCACAAGGCCACATATATTTTTGTGTCCACTTTGCATCCCAGCAGACTGTCCTCCAAAATTTGAAATTGATATTTGAAACTGGAGTTTGGGTGGGGCTGCTGTCAGTGAATAACTGCTGTATATGCAAAATGAATCCATAATGCTTTTACAGTGCAGCCATAGTGACGGTGATGCTCCAAATAACGGTGCCCATAAAAAGCATAGCAGGTGGTTGTGTTAGTAAGAGAAAGGGTTTAAAATTAATCCTTTCCTGCAGCCAGGCCCCATAAAATCAATCCAATGTCCTCAAAAGTGCAAACCCTGCCCAAATAGCATGGCACTGATGCATTTTTCATGTTATGAGATGTGATAACTATTTTCCTGTTTTTTGTTGAGTTCAATTTAATGTATTTATATGAACAAAATCACAACAAAAGTCCAGGGGACTTCAAATATCAAACAAACATGTTCAATAAATGTCTCATTACATGCTGCTCATTCAATCCAATTTTAATTCAGTTATTTTCCAATGAAACCATATTTGTTATAATCCATTTATAACACAATTTAGTTTAGTTAATCCAATTCACTATCATTTTAAAACGCAGTAGATGTGATGCAGATGCCACAACACAAGCCATCCATTTTTTCATTACATTACAACTAGTACTCACAAATTAAAATACATGCGTTATTTCCTTTTATTTTGTTCAATTTGGTTTATTTTATGTTTATAAATGTCAACATGCAGATTTTGCTAGTGATTATAATTTGAAGAAGCTATTCTTCAAAAGTATATAGGGATTATTTAAGGGATTTAAATACAGTTTCTCAAAATGAACTGAACGTTTTGGATTTGTGTTATGTGAGACATGAACCTGTTAAGGCCTCAGTGCAGACAAATTCTGGAGAATAGTTCTGTAGGGCCCTGTTATTACCCCGATGAGGTGACTTCGCTTATTTCCATCCAAATGTCAGCTTTGATTAATCACCTCAGGGAGAGCCCTTTACCTTCTCATGCATCTGCTAAGACTTTCCGCCACCACGCAGCACGTCAGCTGACTCTTCACTGGCAGATTCTAGTTAGAATTTACAGTGTGAGCAACAGCACAGCCAGAGGATATTGAAAGGATGTCATCTAAGCTCCACCAAATTAAATAATTTCTGTAAAGATATCAAAAGATCTGGAAGTCTAAACTGACTTAATGGAAGTCATTATATTTCCTGAAAATGACTGACAGTTCTGCCAGATGTCATGTTCCAATAAATGTTTATCATCATTTCATCAAATTACAAATTGAAAATAAAGGTCTGAAGTTATTTTTTTTTGTCTGACTGCACACCTGGAAGCGTCAGAATGAGAACACCTTGACAGTTAAATACAAACTTGTGGGAATAAAGTTAATAAACTTGAATGAATTGGCTGCAATATATTAGCACACTATTATTAACAGAATTAAAATGAGTCGAGAAAATATTTTATCCTTCAAACTCATCAATCAAAAAGTTTTTCTTGATTTATCTGCTAAATAACCTGCATTTTTAATGATTTAGCTTTATTACTGATGACTGATAGTGGCATTTTTTCCTGACATATTATTTAATCTAATTTGGATAATATAAATTATTATTAAACTCCACAATAACTTTGTTCAGAAAGAAAAATCAAAGATTTCAGTAGTGTACTTTCTTAGTATAAAAAAATTGTTTTTTCTTACAAGAATAAACAATAAGCTTCCTTTTTTAGCAAGTTTGTTGTTGGTCCGTCCATCCGTCCATCCGTCCGTCCATCCATCCATCCTTCCATCCATCCATCCATCCATCCATCCATCCATCCATCCATCCATCCATCCATCCATCCATCCATCCATATCTAAGCATCAACATCAGCATCAACTTTGCAGTAAAGAAAATGTATTGACAAAGTTAACATTCTTGGGTGTAACTATATCTAAAACACAAACTCCACCAACTTTTTGAGGGTTGAGTTGCTTCAGATGGAGAAAATTGGCTCTATGACCTTTATTTAATTTATTTATGTTAACTACCTCTTCATCTGAATTTCTTACTGATTCTGTTGTGACCACCGACTACTGCAGGTAGACAACTCAAAAGTCATGCTTCTATCCCATCTATCCATCCATTTTCTACACCTGCTTTGTCCTTTGCAGGGTCACGGGGGTCTGCCGGAGCCTATCCTGACTCATTACAGGCGAGAACCCCTATCCCTTAAAAAAAAAAAACAACAAAAAAAACAACTTTGTCTTATTAAAGCTTGAGTAGAATTTGACTGGATTTCTGTTCTTGGGTCTTCCAGATATCTCACCTCTCATCCAGAAAAACTATTCCATTCTAACTGACTAGTGGGAAGTTTCAGCAGCTGTTTTTGGTGGAATTGTTCTTGGGAGCTGTTACTTGTGAAACGGCGACCCACTTGGTGGGTAATTATGATCTTTGTCAGCAGTACGTCATTCACCTGGCTGACAACAGGAGATGTTTGGTAACATTAGCCTTGGCACCATCTGATTACCACTGAACAGAACTATGACACAGAGCTTGCAACTCCAAATTACACACCTATTAAACACATCACAAAACCCTCCCTTTGTCCACACACATTTTCATCTTTCCTGTTTTCCAACAGTTTTTGAGTCTAAAGTCTAAATCCAGTTCTGCCTAAATTAAATACAGCAGTCTCATCTTTGTGTGTGTGTGTGTGTGTGTGTGTGTGTGTGTGCGTGCGTGTGTTTGTTCTCTCCTTCTTGCCCTTTCCTTACAGATCTACTCTGATAATATTAAAGAGTAAAACTACGGAGAAGTAAACATTGCCATTGGAATATAGTACTGAATTTATTCACAGGTGAATGTAGATCTAATTACTGTAAACATTTAACATAGAGAATAATATAGTACATCCTAATTGCTCATTTTTCATTTGTTTATTTTGCAAGTTGTAGAAACCACTAAAACAGATAACGTTCAGATTAACTAAATTTACACTAATGCAAGTCTGTAGTTAACATCAGCATGATGAAAATACAGAAGCTCGGGTGATAAATGCTTGTGAGCAGCATCCATAAAATCTACCTCAGTTTACTGCATGGGAATGTACACACACACGCACACACACACACACACACACACACACACACACACACACACACACACACACACACACACACACACACACACACACACACACAGTATCAGTAAAGAATTAATCGTGTGTCTCTTTTGCATTGCATGAAAACAATTCTTCCTTTGACTTTATCACTTATGATGAAAGACCATTGAACAAATAGACCCTCTGAGTAAGAAATTCTTTTCTTTGTAGTCTGAGATTTATATATATATATAAAGAAATATATATATATATATATATATATATATATGTATATATATACATACATATATGTATGGAATTTATTTACATTTATAATACCTGAAAATCATTTCTCTTTTTAGGAAAAAAATGTAAAAGATTTTGTTTTCCATCCTGAATGGTATCATGAACACTCGGTGGAGAATTGCCTTTTAGAAAAGTGCAGCTTTTAAACAAAAAACAGTGATCAATGTTACAGCTGTTACTCAAAACATTAGTTGGACAACCAGAAAACTCAGAAAACTCAGAGAAAGCTCCCATTTCAAAACACAACATTTCTTTGGCATTATCATAGATTTGATTTATACTAAAATACCAGCAATAAAAATAGTTGCCTTTACTTTTTAAATATTTTACGTCACTGGGATATTTAAACACTTGTTGTGTTCCAGTTCCTTCCGAGGATCTCATTCATGTCCTTTGAAGCCCACAAAGTAGAACCTCAGTATTAATGAAAGGAGTCTAATCCTTGGAGAACCTCCTGGTTCCGTAAACAAAGTTTGTCCTTTTAACAGTCGTATGTCACTTGTCTTGTACAACTTAGCCACAAATGTTTATTCCACTTGGGCTTTTGTTATATAGTTTTTTTTGTTTGTTTGTTGTCATTCCAACCATCATATCAGCCAAACTTACACCAACAATGAATCCTGAGACATGGTATCCCACAAAGAATCTACCTGGTGCACACGTCTCACGACAAAAAACAAAGCCTGTGAATGGACACACATATGTCCATATGGAGGAGTCGTGTCTGTTGAAGGCTATATTTCAAAGTGTGTGTGTGTTCAATATCATTTATATTTTCCAAGTTTTAAAGCAAGGTCAATACAATATGTAACAACAAAACAAGGACCGCTCGTGCATTCAGTGTATTGTGTTGCTGCATAAGTCATGACATGATGCATTATACCACATTTTGTTTTTGTGACATTGTAGTCACCTAATTTACCTCCTAGTCAGGACCAGTTCATTTGTTAAATTATGTCCTGATATGCAAAACCTTATAATTGCCATGAAGATGGCGCCGCTGTGCAAGGCTGGCCGTCTCCCCGCCCGTTTATCGAGTGTGTCTGGACTTGTTTTTGTGGTTTTATTGTTTTTTGCGTGCCTCCAAGATTTGTCTGCTCTGATAGTTTATGATCGTCAAGTGCTTCTCAACATTAGAGATTTTGTGGAGACGCGGCCGAGCCTTGGCCCGGGACCTAAAGCAGGAGTTCCGTCGTTCCTGGCGTCTGTTCCGGCGTACCTCCGTCGTCCACCTCCAGCTACCTACTTGCGGAGAAAGCGCTTCAGGAGACGTGGGAAACGTGGAGGTGTACTGGTGAGACTAAGGGCATCTCTGAGATCTGGCTGTGGATCGGGCCCCTCTCTCAGACGATGGGTGATCTTCCGACCACTGCGCCTGCGATGGATCTGTCCTGTCCTCCCTGCGCCGTCAGCTGGCGGCCCGCCTGTCACCGGCCCCGCCTGTCACCGGCCTCGCCTGTCACCGGCCTCGCCTGTCACCGGCCCCGCCTGTCATCGGCCCCACCTGTCGGCGGAGGAACCTGCTCCCCGGCTGGGCCTGACCCGGCGTCCCCGCAGAGCCGATCTTGCTAACCTTCGCCAACTCGCCAGAGCCCCGGAGTCTAACCAGGAGGATGTGGTGCTACGTTTGGCTCTAATCAACGTCAGATCACTGACTAATAAAACTTTGATCCTGAATGACTTCTTCGTCTCCCGGGAGCTGGATTTTCTGTTCATCACGGAGACGTGGCTTCGAGCTGGTGAGTCCGCTCCGTTCTCCGAACTTCTCCCTCCGGACTGCTTATTCTTCAACTCTCCCCGGACATCTGGCCGAGGTGGTGGACTGGCTTCAGTCTTCAAATCCAGCTTCAACTGCCGACGCGTTTCTCCTGACACATTCTCCAGTTTTGAGCTACAGACTTTTGTCATAAACTCGGACTCTCCCATTATGTGTGTTTTAGTTTATCGACCACCAAAATTTACTAAGGACTTCATTCAGGACTTTGCAGACCTGGTGGCAAGCATAACTGTGGACTTTGATCGTTTTTTAATTGTCGGTGATTTTAATATTCATGTTTGTTGTGAGTCCAAACCTTTGGCCCGGGAGTTTTTAACTCTTATTGACTCCTTTAATCTCACCCAGTCTGTGACAGGTGCGACTCACCAAAAAGGGCACGTTTTAGACCTTGTTTTATCCTTCGGTGTAAATTTAAATGTTACTGACATCGTTGATGCTGGTATTTCTGACCACTTTGCTGTTTTTTTTTCTGTTGCGATTCCGGGTCCGAATGTCAGGCGACGCACAGCGGAGCGCTATGCGCGCACTATAACCGCTTCCACGGCTGCGCAGTTCGCTGCAGCCTTCGGCAGCTCGTTGGGGTCCTTCAGGGTCTGTTTGGTCAATCTAAGTCCCGATGAATGCCTAACCGTTTTTAATGCGATCTGCACCGATATCCTGGACATGGTGGCTCCGGTCAGGAGGAAGCGATCCAAACCAGTGACAGAGCCGTGGTTGAATGAGACCACCCGGACCCTGCGACGGGCCTGCAGACGCGCTGAGCGGAAATATAAAAAAGATCATCTTCACATCTCCTTTGAAATTTTTAAAACGAGTTTATTAGAATACCAGAGAGCTGTTAAATCTGCTAAAACACACTTTTTTTCTAACCTTATATCAAGCAATTCTGATAAGCCTCAGTTTCTTTTTAAAGTTCTTAATTCTCTTTTACATCCTGGGGACCCAGATGGTATTGTGCCATCACAGGTACTGTGCAATAGATTTCTGGAGTATTTTATAAATAAGATCTCCTCTACTCGACCGCCTTTGCCTTTATCCTTGTCCTTGGCAGATCCTGTATCTGCAACCGTTTGCAATGTTGTTTTTGAGACTTTTGAGCCTGTGTCCCTATCTTCTTTGACTGAAATTGTCAAACACCTCAAGCCTTCCAACTGTCCTAAGGACAGTGTCCCGGCTCGGCTCTTTAAGAATGTTTTTAACAGCATAGGGCTGTGTGTTGTTGGTTTGATTAATTCATCTTTGAACTCCGGTTGTGTTCCAGCTGCTTTCAAACATGCTGTGGTGCAGCCGCTCCTTAAAAAGCCTAATCTAGACACTTCAGTTCTTGCGAATTACAGGCCAATTTCAAAGCTCCCGTTTTTATCTAAAATTTTAGAGAAAACTGTTTTTAACCAATTACAATCTCATCTTGATCTTAATGATACTTTAGAGAAATTCCAGTCTGGTTTTAAACGATTTCATAGCACCGAAACTGCTCTCCTTAGAGTTTTTAATGACCTGCTCCTGTCCGCGGACCACGGCAACCCGACTGTTCTGGTTCTACTGGATCTCACTGCTGCCTTTGATACAGTAGATCACCAAATCTTGCTATCGCGGCTTGAGAACTACGTAGGCATTAAAGGCACCGTTCTACATTGGTTCCGGTCTTATTTAGAAAGCAGGAGTTTCTCTGTTTGTTTGGGCCAGTTTTTCTCGTCTGCATCCCCTCTTAATTGTGGGGTGCCTCAAGGTTCCATATTGGGTCCAATTCTTTTTTCTTTGTATATGCTTCCCTTGGGCTCCATTTTTCGGAAACACAAAATTGCTTTCCACTGTTTTGCCGATGACCTACAAATTTACCTGCCCATAGAGTCTAAGTGCAAAAAGTCAATTGAACCTCTCCTCATCTGTCTCGAGGAAGTCCAGTCTTGGTTGCAGAGTAACTTTCTCAATCTAAACAAAAATAAAACAGAAATAATAGTCTTCGGTCAGCCAAACATTTTAGATGGGCATGACAGTGTGATTGGTCCCTTATCTGTGTACTGTAAACAATCTGTAAGGAATCTTGGTGTGATTTTTGATTCTGGTTTTAAGTTTGACAAACAGATCGGTTCAGTGGTCAAAGCTAGCTTTTTCCATCTACGGCTTTTAAGTAAGGTAAAACCATACCTTCCTTTGAAAGACCTGGAGAGAGCTATTCATTCTTTTATCACCTGCCGGCTAGATTACTGTAATTCCCTCTACTCTGGGATTGACCAGCTGTTGCTCCGCCGCCTGCAGACGGTTCAGAATGCAGCAGCTCGTCTGCTGACTAACAAGAAACGTCGTGATCATATCACTCCTGTCCTGGCCACCCTGCACTGGCTTCCAGTCCAGTACAGGATCCATTTTAAGATTTTATTACTGGTTTTTAAGAGTTTAAACGGTACGGCACCGTCTTATTTATCTGAGCTTTTAAACCTCCATGTTCCGGTCAGAGCTCTGAGGTCCACCAATCAGTTACTTTTAACTATTCCTCGATCTAAACTTAAAAGCAGAGGGGATCGATCCTTTTCCTTCACTGCCCCCAAATTATGGAACAGACTACCTTTTAATATCAGATCTGCTGAGACCACTGAACGTTTTAAAACCCTGTTAAAAACACACCTCTATGCACTGGCGTTCCCACCATCCTGAGCATGACATCTTGGTTTCTTGTGTATGAGTACTTGTATGATTGTAGTTTATTACCTTTGTTTTAATTGTTTTTAATTATATGTATTACTTTTATTGTACTGTTTTATGTTTTATTTTAAATCTGCACTAGTATGGATATTTTTTTTTTTTGTTTATTGGTCAGTCTGGAATTTTCCTGTTCTTATGCTGTACAGCACTTTGGCTAAACTGAGGTTTTTTTTAAATAGTGCTTTATAAATAAACTTGAATTGAATTGAATTGAATAATTGAACGAATGTACAGATTGGCTCCAAGAGCAGATTAATCTTTTTTTTTTTTTTTTTGTATTGACAAACATGAGGGCAGAGGTAGTAATTTACTGGAAAAGCAGAAGTTTCTAAGCACTCAACTTATTTTTACTTTCTGTTTCTAGTTTCATCACAGGCTGACAAGTAAACTATTTTAATGGAAAACTTCCACAGTGTTTCAGAAAATTCCCAAGTTTTGGAAAGTATTGTGTATATGTGGCCTTAGTTCTTCTTAGGTTACTTAAGGGTTCAGGCATTCTTTAGTGTTTGTAATACAGAAAAACACAAGCAATATCTAGCGCTAATAATTATGCTGTACAATTGTAGAATCGACTTCAGTTCACGTTTGATCAATATTCACGCCACGTTTAGCTCTTTATCCCGATTCCCTGCAGGGCATGCGTTCCTTGCTTTGTGGTCTCACTTCAAATCTGCCTCTCTGCAATTAAAATGGCAGGTAAAGTGTGATAATGACACATAGGAATGAAGGTAAAAACAAAACCCAGACAGGATAACAACAGTATTTTACTTTTTAATTAGCACTAGTTACTGTGATGTGGACCTGATGTGGTGATAAAACTTTTTTAACAGAGCTCCGAATAGCACTGGAAGCCTTTTTTAATTACTTTCAAGCAATACAGCCTCATGCCTACAACCTGGTTATCACGTCTTTGTCTTTGACAATCGTGGTGTTGAAAATGCATTTAAGACTTATTAGACTGGATAAATTATAGGCTTTGTGAAATAAACGTGTCTTGTCTCCTCCTGTCAAATCTTCATTTGTAAACAGAAGTTAGAAGGTAATTTTAGAATAAACAAAACTGGAGCAAGAAGTTCAGTTTTATCCTTCAAAGTGTAAAGTACCAAACTAACTGCACTTGACTGACCACTTAGTGATGTCGATCATGCGAAAACGAAGAAAAACAAACAAACAGTGCACAATGAATATTGCTCTGTTGAAATGTTCATGAACTCAGTAATGTCCTTTGGTGCTATGTGACTGCACAGCAGTCCTGTCACAATCCTATTTGCAGTGGAATTCCCACAAATACAGCAGAACTCTCTGAGACCCAGATCAATCAAGCACACAAAAGTGCACTAAATGTTTGAACCATCCAAAAGCAGTCCTGCCTTTTCCAGCCATGTTCCAAATGAGCGGCATGTAAATGTTTAAAGCCTTCACGTCTCCAGTCTGCTGTAGTCCTCACTTTATGAGCTGAGGATATTGTTAAACTCCTCAATTAGCCTCTAATTAAGTCCCCTATGGAGCGACTGATGAAGGATGGAGAAGTGTGTTATATTAAAAGCTTCACAGCCTGGTCAGATGCAGTCCATGAATCACGCTCAGGGACTGTACCTATGAATCTGAAACATTTAAGCAGAGAAACATTTCAGCTATATTTGTGTTAAATCAGTTGACTGACAATATGTTAAAATGAAATAATTTTTTTTATAAAAATAAAAGAACTGAGGTTGTCAACTCGTACTTGTAGATAACCTAATACCCAGTATCAAATTATTGTAGGTTTGTGACAACCCATAAGCATCAGATTGTAACCCACCTACAAGTGAATTTTAGGAAAGTAAAGATTTTTCCACTTGTTATGTATCCTTTTTTACAAAACCTCAAAAGGCACTGATGATGTTGGGCAATTATATGTTTCTGTTCAGTCTAGTTTAGAGCCTGCCTTTGGACTTGTTGCTTTTTTTCCCTTTTCTTTGGAGCACAGAACACCAATCTCTTTAAAACAGATCAGGAAAAGTGATGGTACATCCACAATACCTCTGAGCCCAGAGACATTGTTTAGACACTCCTATTTATTGTTTGCTGTCCTTCCCAAGACTCAGATACTTGAATTCCTCCATTTGAAGTGGCACCTCATTTCCAACATGGTTAGGGCACTGTACCCTTTTCCAACTGATCCCAGATTTGGAGTTACTGATTCTCTTCCTTACTGCCTCACACGGTTGTAAACTCTTAAGTATCGCTGTTTAACTGTTGATCTATGTTCCTACTCTTGCCTATGGTCATAAACTTTGGGCAGGGACCAAAAGAACAAGATTGTAAATATAAGGGGACTGACTGGAAATGGAAAGTCTCCTTCTCAGAGTAGCTCGACTTCCTCAAAGCGGATGAGAATTTGAGCTGTTCAAGAGAGATTCTGGGTAGAGTCACTGCTCTTTTTGACCCAGATGACAGGCTTTGAGCATCTGGTTAGTTTACCACTTGGAGGCCACCCTGAGAGGTGTTTCATGCATGTCCAACCTGAAAGAGGCCTTGAGGAATAACAAAGACATGTAGCAAGATTACGTCTCATACCTGGCCTGGAACTGCTTTCACATCCCAGAAGAACTAGAGGAGACTGAGGAGGAGAAGAACGTCTGTGCTTCTCTGCTAAGGCTACTGTACCCACAACCTGAACCTGGAAAGGTCATTATGAATATATTGATGGAGGCAACAGTGCTTGTTGTCCTTTTTGTTAAGTGCTCCTCCATCAGGGATCCCCAAGTTCTCCCTTCCCAAAAGGCCCAGCAAGCTGCTAGAACAGATTTAAAAACACCTGACTGAAGGAAAAGATGTTATATCCTCTGTATCTCACTTTTTATTTCACTATTGAGCCAAAAAGACCCAAGAAAAAAAAAACAACAAAGGAAATTCAATAAAAACTGAAGATCACGTGTTGTGTATTAGTTCCCCGTATGTAACAGTATGTTAACCGAGTGTTTCACACAAGTTTAGGATATTAGTGTGCAGGTAATCAAATCTGTACTTGTAAATCCCCACACAAAATAGGCGGAAAATCAAGATGAGTCAAGAGTGTGTTAGTGTAGCAGCCTTACTTAGTTACACTTATTTTAGGTATTTACATTTTCTAGTTTAGTAATGCTGTTTATTTCCAAACATCACTCGCTATAACGAGTGAATGAATGTCTGAAGCCCGTGTGCTGGAAGACAAATCTCATCTGGTTTGGAGTTGCTCTTCTGGTCAGTTTCTTTTTTATTTTTTCCTTTCTTTCTTGTCAGTGTGGACATCGTGCATCGTGCTGTATGTACGTTGCACACCGAAATTAGTCTCTGCTTTTAACCCATCAACTAGTTTCACTAGTGAGCAGTGGGGCTGCTAGCAGGGTAGCGCCCCGGGGAGTTAAGGGCCTTGCTCAGGGGCCACCAGAATTCTCCCCTAAGCACTGCATCATTTTACATTTACCCATCTGTGCAGACAAGCACAGCGACTGAGCTGTAAACAAAAAGGATCAAACATGAAAGAAGTCATTGTGTCAGAGGATGCATAATATATGATCTATCACTGTCATCTATCAAGACTCATAGCTACAAAAATAAAACTTCTAAATTATTATCAAGCATGAATGCAGTAATGTGCTGCTGCAAATCCACAGCAGTTATGCTCTATTACAGTGCACACTGGCCATAAATAATACCGTGCGTTTAACAGTCATTAACAGTTCTTTTGTCACTAAAAGATACATATAAATATAAAATAGATGAATGATAAATGAAGAAAATAATAAAAAAAATAATTGTCTGCTAGCCCCTTTTTACAGCTGGCAAAAAAAATCCACATTTAATGTTGCTGCATTGTTTCTGTGAAGATAAGTTGAATTTTGTAACGGCTACATCTACACTGTCAGCTCTCATATTGAGAAGAGAAAAAAAACATCTTTTCTATTTTAGTGACATGAGGCATGCAGTTTACGAGGATCCCTGTGTTTCTTTTCGGCAACTCTCTTTTCTGAAAAAGCCCAAGAGAGAAGATCCAGAAATGTGGAATATGTTGCAATTTCCAACTCTGCATTTTGAATCAAATAAAGTGCCCGGGAGAACAAAAACAACCTGCTACAGTTCATGCACCAATGTGCATGACTCTTGGTAACAGCGTTTTAAGTGAAATGCCAAAATGTAAGAGAAAGACACATTGGAGGTCATGGCCCATTTTTTTCAGAGAGGAATGTATACATCATTCGCTGATATGTGCTCTGACTCTCATAAATCATTCCCTGGAACAGGATTCTCCTTGGAGACTGGCCCTGGCAGATTCCCTTCCTCTAATGCACACATGTTCCAACCCACACTCACAAACAAACACAACATTTACTTCAAGATGTGGTGATGGTAAAAGTTACACCGTCTGGAGTCCAGACTAAAGGAAAACCAAAGGTGGAAGCACATCAGGACGGTAAATCTGAATGTATAATGATATATGTTATAATGTTATTTGTAAAATGATGTTAAACATTTTCATTGAAAATTATTATAGTCTGCGCAGTCTAGGGCCACTTTCATACTGATTGTGAGATAAAACACGCTGGAGATCACAGCTTTCTTCCTCCACTTTCTTGTTTTAGCCTTGATTTGCTCCATACTGGACTTGAATGATGCTGTCATATAGCATCTCTCACTGTTCCCTTGATGGACTGGTTTGATCCTCTCCATGTGTTTGCAGCCTTACCCATGCCTTAGTTACAACTTTCTGCATTGTATATTCATGCAGTGCTCATTTTGTACACGTTAAGGCTCTATCCCCAAGGCGGTACAACTCTGGAACAAAATGATATGTTATTCCACTTCCTGTGCCATTCATACAGCACAGAAGGGTGGGATGAAGGTGCTAAAGTGGTAAAACTAACTGCCTCTGTGAATGGGGCTAATGTGTTTAGCTACAAAATAGTTTGTCCTAAATTTGCAGAGGACCAGGAAGGCTCTAAACATTCCCTACAGGTCAGGTTATAGGCTGGCGTACTGTAGCAGCCTGTAGAGATCTGACAGAGGGAATATGGCAGGCAAAACGTAGGTACAAGCCCACAGCGCATATGGAGAGGACTCAGGACAATGGCACACAGCAGGAGCACCAGCCAGCATCAACAGCCTTCGTGACACCTTAAACAAATTCTTCTCAAGATTCGACACCTCCAGAGGCAGAGAAACTGTTGATGCCCTCCAACTAAAGGAGCAGCACCAGCCCCTTTAGCTCCACAAAGTGACTTCTTCTCTGAGGAGGATCCCCACTAACAGAGCCGCAGGACCTGAAAAGGTATTGGGGAGGACGCTGAAGTCATGTGCTGACTAGCTGGCAGGGGTCATGTCAGAGCCGCCTGCAGCCTCCTGACACTTATTTTAGGATGCCGTCTGTGGACTTCAGTTCAGTGTTTAATACTATCATCCCGGACAAGCTGATAGTGAAGCTCCACAACCAGGGACTGTTAATACCAAGTGCCTTTGGATTAGCAACTTTCTCACCAACCGACCACAGCTGGTGAGAGTAGGGGATCGAATATAATCCACCCTGATCCTGAACACAGGCACAACACAGGGCTGTGAACTCAGTCTGGTTCTTTTCACGCGATTCGCCCATAACTTTGCAGCCATCCACATACTCCAAGAACTTGGTGCTCAACACCTGCAAGACCAAAGAGGTCATAGTGGACTACAGGAGGTCCAGGAGAACAGAACATTCTCCTCTTCTCATTCATAATGAAGTGGTAGAGCATGTGAACAACATCACATTTCTGGGCATCCACGTCACCCGGGACCTGACCTGGTCACTAAACACCTCTTCTCTGGTGAGGAGCCCCAACAAAGACAGTTTCTCTAAAAAACTGAAATAGGCTAGACTCTCCTCTCAGCTGCTTGTGAACATTTACAGAGCTGTGATTGAGAGCAGTTCAGGAAACAATACAAGTTCATAAACACCAGAACCACCAGGCTAATTTTTGCCACAGAGAGCACCACTGCAATCATGTTATGTTCCAGCAACATAATGACAATTAAAATTCTTGAAACTTAATTATTTATTGAATACCCCCTTTAACCTCTGACCTGCAGACTATTTACATGAATAAATCAAACAATTACTCATTTACAGCATATAAAAACAATTATCTTTTCAAATAAACCATGTAGGACTCAATGCATCCATCCAACCACAAGAAAATGATCTTACAGAAAGATGAAAAGTCTGGAGTTCATAATTGAGGTGACCTATTCATAAACTGAGCCACAAAAGTGTTGATGCTCTTAGTATCCATGGAATTATGGACCCACGTTAAGCTTGAAGATTCTTTATAGAACCTCTAAAAATACCTTCTTATCAGCGGGGTAAATATACACTTAACCCAGGAGTTGTTCCTGATGTTTTCACTTGCATTTTCAAAGTCATATGTGAGTTTTCATAATGTAAATCTTTTTTCTTTTTTTTCTCTGCCATGGAGCTTAATGAGCTACACTTATGCAGCTCTGAGTACCTGCGGAGAAGAGACACAGAATGACTTTGGACACATTTCTTATACATTGTTTGCTTAATGCCAAATTTAATGGCATATGTTTATATATATATATATATATATATATATATATATATATATATATATATATATATATATATATATATATATATATATATATATATATATATATATATATATCCATTATCTATACCCGCTTACACCTTCTCAGGGTCACGGGGGTCTGTACACCCTGGACAGGTCGCCAGTCCATCGCAGGGCCACATAGAAAGACAGACAACTATATATATATATATATATATATATATATATATACATACACACACACACACACACACACACATACACAAGGCTATACAACTGTAACCAATTGCTTAGTTAGGAAATTTGTATTCAAAAGACACAATGAGAGTGTTTTCCATAACTAAACATAATCCACTGTTCATAAAGCCTAATTGTAAACAAGTGTTTCTGTTAAAAACTGAAATATAGTAACTTAAATAATGATGGAAGAGGAAATACAGTATGTAGGTGACAGCAATGGGCAAAGATGGTTGATATCATTTAAAGGCCAAAGCAAGCAGAGCAGGTGATGTTATTGATATGTGATGTAAATCTGCTCTCAGGGATGACATCAATTGTAGTGCCACAAATAGCACAGGTTCACATCATTCCCAGTTATGTTGTTGGGTAAATAAGATAATAATAAGAAGAATTTGAGACCTACCTGTCCACTGTAAAATTACCTTTTTCTGTTCTACAATTTCTCTCTGTACAGGGCTATATGAGAGTAAATATGAACATAATTAGTGTGTAGAGTGGGGATGCAGACCTTATTTTGTTAAAGATAGTGTTCAAACGCTAGCTGAAAATGTCTTATATTGGGTCTAAGCAAACATATGGGGGAGGGGAGGGGGGTCTAATGGTTGATGCAGTGTTTCCTGAAGTCACAATTGGGGGATCAACGTAAATCTGTGCTGCAGGTTAAACCGCAGGTAATGAAAGAGCGACAGAGTTTAGGGAAACATGGATTTTTACATCGCACAGGTGTTTAAAACCGACTCAGCTCTACATCCTAGGGGATGTTCCAATGATAAATCATCTTAAAAACATAAAAGACCACAGACACAGGGACAGTTGGAACCTGTTTTTCAATAAAATCATCCTTCAATCAGACACCTGACACGCCACTCCGTGAATAAAAACCCAACTATTTCTCAGTGGTGGATTGCACAGATGCAAATTGGAGTGTCTAACAACTGAGCAGTTGACCTACAACTCTACAAGACTCCAAAAACAGTATCGACCCACAGTTGAAGAGAGACAGGTTAATACGGTAAACAGCTACACCGGTCCGTACGACACTACACAACAGAGCATTTTGTTAAAACACAGGGGTTGTAGGATTTCTTTCTTTCTTAAATAACTTGACGTCCAGGAAACTGATGGGAATGATCATTTCCAGCAGGAAAAACATCCTCCCAACTGAGCACAGAATAGGTCAAAGCCCTGTGAGGGAGATTGGATCTAAATTGCCCAATTTTGACATTAGATAACGCCGGAGGCACCTGCTGCTGTGTTGCATGACATCTCCATGCAATCACAAGAACAGTAATGAGAGGGCCAGAGGTTCACGCTTCATTATTTAGGCTTTTAAAATGTTGCCATTTGGTTTACCTTCACAGAAAGCCGTCATTCCCCAAAACAGCAGTAGAGCCCTCCAGTGCCCCGTAATCATCTGTGGGTGTTGTTGAGGTTAATCTGTATTGTTTGTAGCAATGTGAGAAGGCAGTAGGTCTCTCCTAATCCCCTCCATGTACTGATAGCTGCCTCTTAACAGGCAAGAAACATGTCGTGGCACGTCTTGTTTATGTAGCCTTGCAGCAAAACTCTATTTGTTGTTCTCGTGTTATGGACACAGATATAACCTCACTCCAATGTGAAGTTTAATTGCTTGCCCCCAGTGTTGGCAGAATCAGCAGAGACGAGTAGGAGGAGACAGCTGAGGCTGATTTTACATGAAGGCAAATTGACAGGACTGAACCAACAAATAAACTTTGAAACCTTAAGACATCAAAATATGGGTTTCAGTTATGTCAATATGAGCAGATGACAGCTGATGGATGATGCATTATTTCCAGTAGAGAACAATTATATAGTAATTGGAATTTTTCTTTTTTTTTTTTTAAATATAATTTAGGGTCAGGTCAGGAAATGCATTAAGATCAACACATCGCTGTGTTTTAAATGGTTTCACTCTGTCAAACATAGAAAGTGAAAGGAAAGTCGAGTGGAAGTGCTCTGTGTGTCATGGAGGCCGGCCAGCAACCTCAGCCAGCAGAAGTACAACTAAGGGATTGTTCAGTTGTCTGAGCCTGCATTATCAAAACTTTGAAACCTTAGTTGAAAGGAGAATAAGTGTCTGCCTCCTGAACCTAAACAAGAAGTTGGTTCCACGAGAGAGAACCCTGATTGTTGAAGGCTCTGCTTTCCATTTTTACATTCAGAAACTCTACAGACCACAATTAAGCCTCCCGCCTGAGAGCAAAGTGCTCTATTGGAATAATATTGAACTATTAGGTCTAAAAGGCATAATCTAACTTGGTAATTGAGCAATTTATGTGTGAAGGGAATTATTTAAAATTCTTTTCTGGATTTCATACAAAGTCAAGGAAAAGAAGCTTAAACAAGTGAGCTCGGGTCATCAAAACTGTTGGATCAGCTGAAGGCCTTTGGTCCAGCTCATAAATAATTATAATAGTTCAACCAAAAAGAAACAAAAGCATAGGTCTGTTTTTCAGCATCTTTATGAGAAAACAAACTCTTTTGTTTGACAGTAATGTGCAAGTGAAAGACGGTGACACCTGTTTGACCTTTTAACTATTTTTTGTACATATGTAAATCGTAAAACTACTTAAATTGTACATAGCTTTTAGATAACTCATAAAATAAATGTAGTTGTTTTACTTTTTTACTTTTTGATTTTGTGATATTTCACTTTGCTTTAGTATTGTTTTACAGTGGCTGATTTATAAATTGCAGCAAATAATACTAAATCTAAAAAAAAAAGAAACAAAAGCGGTAAAATGACTGTTGATTACTGTTGGATTCGTTTTCCCTTGTTAAGTGGTATTTTGTATGATTATTGTTTTATTCATTTAATGCTGTATTCTGGGAGAATAGATATTCATCCCCCAACCACTTAATTAGTAGACCTGGTATATATAATAAATTAGTGAGTATATAAATATAAATACACTCATTACTTCAAGCCTCCTCTCCCAGAGTGATGTTGACAAACTAATTCGCGTGTTTGTAACTTCTAGACTAGATTACTGTAATGAATTGTTAGCAGAGTGTCTAAGTAATTCTCTGAATATCCTCCAGTTGATCCAAAATGCAGCAGCGCGAGTGTTAACAGGAATCAGTCAGAGAGCGCACGTCTCTCCTGCGTTAGCCTCCCTCTAAAGGCTCCCTGTAAAGTTTAGAGAACAGAGCAGGTTTACTCGTAGTTCCATAAAGATCCAAATGTGAATTTGGAGGACCAGCTTTCTGCCATCAGGAACCATCACTATGGAACCATCCTGGATCTGCTGCTGTAGACCTACGGGACACCAATATGATCCTCTGACTGGTGCCACTCACCTCTTTTTCTTTCCTCTTCTTTCCTTTCTTCAGTTTAATCCGCAGTTTTTAATAAGAAGTATCTCATCAGTATAATTGTGCTTCATTGTTCTTGTAGTTTGTTGCGCTGGTCTGTCTCCTCTTGTTTCTCTTCTGTACATGTTTGCAGACCAGAGCTTCCAGAGCTGCATGCTGACTTGCAGTCCCACCCTCTGACCATCCCTGTGTTTACCTCCACCTGTCTGCATAGATGTCTCTGCTGGATATCTACTAACGTGCTGCCCTGCAGTCCCACCCTCTGACCACCTCAGTGTCTGCTGTCTACAACTGTTTAGATAGTTGTGTCTGTAGTGCATCACATCACCATGTATCAGCCATAATTTAAGTGCAGAGAGCTCTTAGTTCTCCAGCTGATTGATAATCACTACAAATATATTTTGTCCTATGTCATTTTGACATATGTGCCTCTCTACTCGCTGTTGTTCATCATCTCTTTCCTCTCTCCCTTCTCTTTTTTCCTACCCGGCAGGAGGCTCCCCCCTTATGAGCTAGGTCCTGATCCAGGTTTCTTCCCTCTTCTTACCTTGAAACTGTTTGGCAAAACGTTTGAGGGAGTTTTTTTTTACATGCTCCGAGGTCATGTTTTGGGTCTCTGAAAAGCACCTAGAGATAATTTATGTTGTAATAGACACTATGTAAATAAAAAAATAATTGAAATTAATACTAGGGATACCTAATACACTGATACAAACAATATGGTTGGTCTGTGTGTGTGTGTGTGTGTGTGTGTGTGTGTGTGTGTGTGTGTGTGTGTGTGTGTGTGTGAGTGTTTCCTCTGGTATATAATATTGAGATTTGATTTAAAGAAACAGAAAAACTAACAAACAAAAAAAACATGGATGCATTATTGGTACTGCATGGAAATAAATATGTTGAGATTTAGTTATCCTCTAACTGGAAGGTTGGGAAACAAATCCATGGCCCAATCATGTGTCAAGGTGTGTGTGTTCACATTGCTATAAATACCAAGAGTTAAAATGTGAACAATAGTAATATACAATCATGTGCAAAAGATAGAGTTTTCTTTGTCCATCCTGTGTTTTTTCATGGAAAAAACAGTCAACAGGTCAGATGAGACAAATACAATTTCAGATGTGTGACATTGTGGTCTTTTATGCCCTGCCATTATTCTTTTTAACAATAATGTGACAAAAATGATTAAAATCATGCATACAGATCATGTTGACAGTATCAAAAACCAAGTGAGTGACCTTTAGCAACAGTAACTTGAGCTTCTCACTGTTTGCATAGATAAATATGAGTCCTTGCGAGGAACGGGAATTTTTTGTTGCACCACATCATTGTGTACATTAGCGTGTGCAAGTCAACACAATGGACTGCAAAATGTTAATAGGACGGAATATGGGGTGGTGGAAGATTTTTCAATCTTTTAGGCCTCTTGTAGTCATTGTCGTGAGGGAACAAGCTCTAGTGTGGGTAAGAAATTGAGTATTTCAGATAAAAGACTGACTTTATTTTTATTGTCTTTGCAACCACATTAGCTATTTGCTATCTAAGGAATGACTCACCTGCTGAAAAGCTGTTTCTATTATCGTGGGAAAGACAGTCTTAAGAACAAAGAGATTAATCATTATTATAAGACAATGGCATGTAGTTATTTTTTTTAAATATATATCTAAATGGTATAAACACAGAGTCTGCATTTAGACTTCACAACAGATGAAACAGAATGTGTGTTTAAAGAATGATCATTAAAACTAAAATTAGCCTGCACACATTTGTTATGCTGCTTTTCTGCTGCGAGTTGCCTATGAGCTCATTTGTTGAATTAATTAGCTTACCAGGTGCACTTTCCCATGCAAATAGATCACATTCATCATAGCTTTTTTCTTTTGCATGAATCAAGTGCACACTGTTGCCTGTTATGGCTGGGATGCAATATGAGGTGTTAAAAGAGCCCACTGGAATTTTTTCAGCCTCTTTTATTTGGTAGTTACACTGATCAAGTGTCAAGCATTGAACGAGCCCTTCAAGGTTTCTTTTTGGAAGTGCTTCTAAGGAAAGATCGCTGCAGCAAAGGAGCTACACTAACTAATGCGTTCAGCTGCCATGTGGCACATTAAATATACCCGTTCAAATAGCTCAGAGCTTACACTGTTAACATGATTGTTTCATTAAGGAGGATAATTACACATGAATAGATATAGTCATTCACATTACCTGACAAATTATATATATATATATATATATATATATATATATATATATATATATATATATATATATATATATATATATATATATATATATATATATATATATATATATATGTGTGTGTGTGTGTGTGTGTATAGATTGATCAAGTGAAAATTAACAAATGGAAACTTGAATCGTCTTATCCTCTGTTGACCTGCACAATTGTTATGTTTTTTATGTTGTCTTACTGTTTTTTAGTCTATAGATGTGTAGGCGTTGTCACAGTCTGGGCTTTTGTTGTGAACTGACGCTTTACTAATAAAATGAATTGAAACTAAACTCAATTGTTCCTTGTACTGTACACGCTGGTGGTATTGTCATAGTGCACCTTTTAAAATGTGTTTCAAACGTGAGATAGCAGTATTCTGCTGACAGGGTGATTTTGTCCACAATGTTACAATTATTTTATTTTATCATCTACAATTAAATCAACTAGTTAAACCGGAGTATCTGTAGCTGAACCAAGCTTTCTATTACCAACACTTGTCATCAAGCACTGACTGAAATATTTAGGTATATGTCCTATAATTCTCAACGTACTAAAGTCCTACATGGCACAATGTTACAGGGTTGTACTTGTTCCACATTCCAGCTGATTCAAAAAGTACAAAGTAAGTTTGCAGTGAGGCTTCAAGTAAGACATATACAGCATGACATTGATGCATCTGAAAAGAGTAAGTAGGTAACAGTAATACATAAGAAAACTTCTAATTTTGATGAACAAAAATCATTTTATGACAATGAATTTGCTATTTAGGCATGATGTCTTGGTGGTTAACACGGTTGCCTTAAACCTACGAGGTTCCCATATCAAGTCTCGACTAACTCCGGGTGCATGGCCGGATAGATTTTCATTGCTCCTCGTGGTTGTCGTCTTTGACTTTTCTTTTTTTTGACATCGACCTGCCAACGGGAATAGAGATGTAATTAGCTATAATCGCATATATGTACATGTTCATTAATATATTTTGTCCCATTTTTAAAAGTAAATAAATCATTGCTTGTATGTGGCCCTGCGATGGACTGGCAACCTGTTCTGTGTTGCCCCTATTTCCATTTGACAAGAGCTGGTATGGACTCAGGTAGTTTCACTACACAATAATTTACTGCCTTATCTACAACATTTAATAATGTTGAAATGATTCTGATTTCTAATTGGTTGAAAACATTAATGCCAACAGTGCTATTATAGACAGGTTAATCCATCACGACCTCATTCCTCTGAGATTCTGAATCAAACTCACTCTTCCAAGGTTGGAAGGGGAAGGAGACTAGACTCTTCAAAATAAATGTAAAAAATTTGGATTTTAAATTATGGCACATATACAACGGTATAGGAAAATTACATCACGGTGAGTACGTATAGGAATATAAATGCCAATGAGCAGGATTAGTGGTACTTCTTACCAACAGGGAAAGACAGTTTAAATAAATGAAGGAATTTTCATCTTTAAAGCAGACTTCAGAAGCTCAATAAATCTTAAAAATACATGACAATGCTCCAAAGCAGGGTTGTCTGAATGCAAAGTGCCATCAGCAAAGTCCTGGATATAAGCAGGATTAGTTAACAACCATGCACAGGCAATTTTAGCTGAATGGTAAAGTTCTTACCAGTTATACTGAAAAATAAAAAAAAGTATTATGTTGAGCATAAGCAGCATAAACAAAAAAGTGGTGCAGATGAAGCCCCTCTCAGAGACGCAATACTTTCTATTAATCAGATGGGAAATGAACATATTGTTGTCATCTCTGACCGCCTTGGTACTTTGTCACTTTGAGATGGAAATTTGAGAGGTCAGACCTCGTTACCTAAATACTCTGTATCAGCTTCTCCACAACTTTAAGCTGCTGAAGTTAATGTGGGTGCAGCAGTTCTGATGCAGCAGCAGTGGTTTATTTAGCAAATGATTTACTGTTCAGCAGAGTCTGACAAACTGCGTAACATGTTACACTGCTGCATTCTTTATAAACTTTGTTTTATCCAAATTAACTTTGCAGCAGCAACATAGCCAAAATAAAGGGAAGGGAAAAAAATCTGCAGCAAAGATTGAGAAAAAAATTAAGTGTTTAAGCTGCAGTTGCAGTTTATGCGCTACCTAGTTATAAATCAGTATTTTCCACTGCTCTTACTCATAGCCACTTTGTAAAACACAATGCTCCATTCTTGTCAGCGTTACACACATTGTTAAGGAAAGTTATTATGAGGAAAAACAGTCCAATTTTTGTGTAAAATGCAAATATCACATGGACACCACAGCACTCGCGTTGGCACCGTGCCAGTTTCACAGGCAGTTCTGAGTGAAGCATTAGAGGCCATTCATCCATTATCATACCCAGATCCATGTTCAGGTCACGGGGAAGCAGCCTGAACAGAAAGGCCCAGCAAGCTCCTCTAGCTCTTCCAGGTAAATACTATAGAGTTCCATAGCTGGCTGACAGAGAGGTGTCCCGCATGTTCTGGCTCTCCCCCAAGGCCTGCTTCTGGTTGGGTACACAAGGAACCACCTTCCCAGAGAAGGCATCGGAAGGGCGCCCTAATCACATTCCTAACCACCAACCTCCACTGGCTCCTCTCGATGTGGAGGAGCAGGGACTCTACTCTGAGTCTCTCCTGCATCATTAAACTTTTAATCCTCACTAAGGTAGAGTCCAGGCACCCTGCAGAAGAAAATCATTTCAGCCACTTACATCTGCGATCCTGTTCTTTTGGTCACTGCCCATAGTTTGTGACCATTTGAACAAAGACTGGCCAAGTAAACAAAGTCTTGCATTTTGGCTCAACCCTCTCCTTACTGAAATAGACTTGTATGTAGCCTGCATGACTGCAGATATCACACTGAGCCTCACCCCAGCCCCCTCTCTGGGTTAGGGGTGAGGTACTGCCTAAGGCTTTTCCTGAGTGACAACCAGGGTCTAAGAGTGAGGAGCAATAACAAAACAGTGACCTGTGTCTGAATGACACGCGGTCATTTTAAAATTTTAATGCAGTCCATAATATAATATATTTCATGTCTAAAAAAAAAAGGCTTTTGTCTCCCGGCTTGTCCAGATTTAGGAAAATACTATTTCAACAGTGGGTTGTTAGTTCCATGTTTCACATCAACAACAGTGTTATTGATTAAAAACTCAAAGCAAAAAAGCATCAGTGCATTTGTGTTAATGTGATCTTTTATTATGTAACATTAAAAATGGACATTTATATGCATAATAATTATCTGTCTTATTTAAAGGCAGATTTTTCCGAGACTTTACTATGCAAACCAATATTCCCACAACCCTGTGACACAACCCAATGATTTTAACAACAAATTCTAGCATGTATCTTATCCTCATCGATCTTTCTCTCAGCACTGATGGTAGACTTGTTAGTCTTTTTGCCTGGCATGATTTGCTATTCCTAGCTTTCCTGTGTATCAAAGCACATCTGTTTGTCTTAGGAGCCTCATCCTTAAAGATGTTCAGTATTGATCTGTTGTCTGATCTTTCATGGAGTGCACTCAATTCCAGACTGATAGACTCCTGCTGTGTTCCCAGTGTCCAAATTAACTAACAGCAAAGAAAATGTGGGTGTTTCAGAAAATGCTTTAAACTGCAAGAGTTAGTAATTGTTTCACGCTTCACTGACCTGCATTCATTACTGACCATCACAGCATATTGATTTTATCCCTCTCCTCCATCTTAAAAATTGCCTTTTGTAAGTCTGATATTGCTGGATCCTGAATGGTTGATGTAATAAGTATTTTTTAACTTCATGTCCACATTCAGTAAACTGGTCCAGACTTGTGTTATGCAGATTACCAGAGCTTTTATAATACTGCATAGATCTCATACAGTCGCCATTGGGGAGTGTATTGTCCCTTTTGACTTGTCTAAGTGTTGGATGTGAAGAGCACTTTGACAGTCTGATTTACTAAAGGATCCAGTGCAGTGATTATAACCATGTTCTGAAAGCCTGATATGGACTTTTCATGCTGGAAGTGTAATTTTGTGGCGTCTAATGATTCATGGAATTCGGTTAACTGCTGTACTGTCACTTGCTCTGTTCAGCCAGTTCTCAATACACTGAGGGGGTGGAAGACAGAAAAAAATAGCAAGCATTCATCATCTAAGTAACAAAAGCTCGTAATGGCTTTTATCATTCACAGTGCAGGCTGTACTGAATTGAATATTTATGCTTAAAAATAAAAAGAGCTAAAATCATTCCCAAAACACCCCCCCCCCCCCCCCCCCCACACACACACACACACAAAGGAACAATCTGACATCTCATCTTAATTCCAGTTAGATACAGTATTTATTACCTAGTGAATTCTCTAAAACACAACAACTTGATAATTGGAGAAGTTTAAAATTCATTTAATCAAACATACTGTTACATTAAATTGTAAATTCAATTTAATTAATATTGCAACCACATATTATAGACTCATTGTATAGTTTTTTTTAACATTTTTTTTTCACAAATGTAAACCATGTTATGGAGCCAGAAGACTCAACATGGGCCAAATCAAGTTAGCTGGATCTATGACTGAAAATGTAAAATTGGAAATAAACCTTCAATACTATAACGTAAAACAGAGACACTCGTGTATACACATGCATGTGTATGCAGCTTAACACAGACATTTGTGAAATAAGAGACTAGTATACTTTTCAAAGGCACTGATGTAGACCATTAGTCAAGTCAACGTTTATTTTGCACAGATAACACATCTTAACCACCCCAATAATGAAAAAAAAAAGTTTTATACAAACCATTATTTAAAAAAAATATAAACAACTAGGTAAGGCAAGGCAGGTTTATTTGTATAGCACAAGTTTTGAAACTTAAGCTTAAAAGGAAAGTAGTGTGGATCCATCCGTCCATTTTCTACACCTGCTTATTCCTTCTCAGGGTCACAGGGGTCTGCCGGAGCCTATCCCGACTCATTACAGGCGAGGGGCAGGGGTCCACCCTGGACAGGTCGCCAGTCCATCACAGGGCCACCATGCACACTTACACCTACAGGCAATTTAGAAATATCATTCAACCTACCATGCAAGCACGGGGAGAACATGCAAACTCCACACAGAAAGACTAGCCCAGGAATTGAACCAGGAACCAGGAACCTTCTTGCTGTGAACTGGGAACTGATAATAAAACTGGATCCAGTTGACCTGAGGGGTCTGAAAAGTTCATACTGGGTCAGGAGGTCACTGATGTATTTTGGTCCTAAACCATTCAGAGCTTTATAGACCAGCATCAGAACTTTAAAAACTGTCCTCTGACAAACAGGAAGCCGTTTTTTTCATGTCAGGTATTAAAGTATTAAAAGGTAAACTGTTCTACAGTCTTGGGGCTGAGACTGAAAATGCTCTATCACCTCTGTAATCTGGATCTGGGAATCTCTAGGAATTAGTGATTTGTAGACCTCTATCTGGGGTGTGAGGTTCTAGGAGTTCACACAGATCAGGTGGTGCTACGCCACCAAGGCACTTAAAAAGAAACAATAAAACCTTTGAAATCTCTGAAATGGACATGAAACAGGCAAAAACATGCCAGTAGAGTGATTGCGTCTTTTTTTTTTCTGGTCAGAAGGTGGGCTGCTGCGCTTTAAACAGTCTGTAGACAGCAAAGTGACGACTGATCAAGACCATTGTACAAAGAATTGCAACAATCTAAACAAGTCATGATAAAGGAATGAATACTTGATAGTAGGTAAGCTTTCAGTTTACTGAGGAGTCATAAGTTAAAGAAAATGGTTTTCACTACTGAACTAACGTGTTTATCCAATTTATATGCACCATCTACCACTACAGCAAAGCTTCTTGCAACTGAGTGGCAGTAAATGCAACCGGCCATTAACACCATCATACCCCTCTAGAACGTTCCGCTTTCCACAATGATTTCTGTCTTATTTTTTGTTGAGACTTAAGACATTTGACTCCATCCATGATTGCACATCACTAAGACAGTTTAGCAGGGCCTGAATCTTAACATGACTATTTGAAAGTAATCTAAAAAACAATGAAATGAGATATTGTGCTTTTTCTAAAATGGTCCCCAAAGGATAGTATATATACTAGGAAGAGAGTCCAGTCATATAAGATCAGAAACATTTTAGGACTGCACCATTATGCAACTGCAGTACACATCGTAAAGTACCTGTGTTATGTGAGAATGCTCTTCATCGACTTCAGTTCAGCATTCAACACCATAATCCCCCAGCAGCTCGTTCACAAACTGGACCAGCTGGGGATCAACACCTCGCTGTGCAGGGGGCTGTTGGACTTCCTGACTGGGAGACCACAGGCAGTACCGGTCGGCAGAAACACATCCAGCACCATCACACTGAACACAGGGGCCCCCCAGGGATGTGTGCTGAGCCCCCTCCTCTTCACCCTGCTGACCCACGACTGCACACCGATTCACAGCTCCAACCTCTTCATAAAGTTTGCGGACGACACGACTGTGGTGGGTCTCATCAACAACAACGATGAGTCAAACTACAGGAGCGAAGTGAGCCGCCTGGCTGAGTGGTGCAGCGACAACAATCTCTCCCTGAACGTGGAGAAGACCAAGGAGATTGTTGCCGACTTCAGGAGACAACACACCCAGCATTCTCCTCTGAACATCAACGGTGCTGCTGTGGAGAGGGTGAGCAGCACCAAGTTCCTGGGTGTCCACGTCTCAGAGGACCTCTCCAAGGACTGTTAACACCGCATTACTCGCCAAGAAAGCACAGCAGCGCCTCTACTTCCTCCGCAAACTGCGAAGAGCCATCTGAATAACCCAGCCCTGCCTAAGTACCAGCTCGCTCCACCTGACATTGTTCTGACTCCATTTGATAACTTCAGCAAACACTTCAGGTTACCAAGAAATCACATAGACACTACATACACAAAACACCTAAAACATCCTATAATGTACTAGACTGTTTCCTCACTGTTCTATTTTCTCTTCTTGTACACCTATACTATTATTATTGAAATTAACAATCTCATTTGTGTCTCATATGCTTGCATGGGGTTTTCTTTGGGAACACTGGCTTCTTTTTCTCTGGATACAGCTTACTCCCACAGCCCAAGAAATAAATCAGTTGGGTTGATTGGTGATTCTGACTCGCCCGTTGGAGTGAGTGTAAACATGTGAGGTTGTTTGTCTATATGTGGACTTCCGATTGACAAGCAACCTGTCCAGGATGTATCCCTGCTTTTCATCCAAGGAGACCTGGGACAGACTCCAGCAGACCCCTATGACCCTGATTTGGACTACAGGCATTGACAATGGATAGATGGCATTTAGAGATTAAGTAAATAAATGCCACGTTGTGACACATTTTGGACATCTGTGCATGACACAACAAGCACTCAATAGTCTTTTGAAATAAAGATTCTTTGTAGTAGATCAGTGACAGGCAAAGCCATGCCAAATCAACAGTTGTAGTATATAGCACAGATGTCTGTTAATCTGCTGTTTCTGCCTCATTAAGATACCGGATACCAAAAAGCACTCTTCAAAAAGATTTCTACTGCTAACAAACCGTGAAGTGGAATTAAATTGTTAAAAAAAAGTACCAACTCCAAGAAAAGCAAAGGAGATGACCACAGTCCCTAGAGGGTTATGAAATAACAAGACTCAGTTCAAAGCCATACAAATGACTCTGAAGTGGGTTTGGGCAAATGCTGCTTTAAACAAACTGCCGTGACAGGTGCTCATCAGTGTTTATTTGGTATGTTAGCTTTCTAAGATTTGGACTAAATGTAAAATCAAGAAAATCCTGCTACAAAGAAAAAGGGCATAGAAGTGAAAAAACTGTTTTTAACCTGGTCGGTGTCAACAGTGTATGTGACATGCTCATCTTCTCTTTCTCTTTTACTGTGCCTCTTCATGTTACTTCTTTCAGCCACCTACATAGTCACTTTTTTTATTTTTTATTTTTTTTCTGGCCAAGGTCTGTATGTGTTGCATTGCCATTGTTACTGCCAATGGTACTGATTCTGAAGTGGTCTTGAGTGGTCTTCAACAATAGCTGGCTAATGGCAAATGTTTTCCTTGAAATGAATAGACTTTTGGTTTATCTCTCTGGTTAGGTCCATTCTGTTTAACTTAATATATTAAGTTACTGAGTCTTGAAGATATTGATAATGCGGAGCATTATGTCAAATCTGTACTTACTTTGTTTACTGTATGTGGTATGCACATTAGGTCACTAATAAAATAACTAACCAAAATAACAACATCTGGCCCAATAGTGTAAACAAGTTTAGAAAGTATTGTTACTTGTAACTTAAAATTGAAAATAATTTAAAACAATTAAGCATGTCTATAGCTCCATCAGCATTTGAGGTCATGTAGTCGTTTTGTGTCCAATGAAGCACTGGTGCTGCTGTGGATGGTAGCACCAGTGCTATGGATGGAGCAAAAGTAATTTTTCAGGAATTGGGCCGCCTGACGTTCTTTTTTTATTTTTTATTTTGTGCCACAGGAGGCAAATGGGTCTCTCTGCCCATTCCTTGTCCTTGGGATCTTTAATGTTTGTGGCTAGGTTATGGCTGGGTGTGCATAGTTAAAAGATCATTAGGGGACTTTATTGTATTTCTGTCTTACTTGTAGTGCTCATTATCCAATCTGGTTTAGTTACACCATCACCTGACTTTGATTAGAAAAAAAAAATCTAAAACAGTTACATTCTATGTGAGCACAATTTAAGCAAGAAGGGGAAAAATGGAGTGTCGCATCAGATAATGTGTTCAGATGATTCAATTAAAATTCAAGCTGACATGCTTTGAGATGAAGTGGTGAGCACAGCGAAGAAAAAACAAGTGCTCACTGCACATGGGTGATTTTAAGTGACTGTTGTAACAGCTAATGACCTCATCAAGGTGATTTACAATGAAGAGTTTGCTAAGATGCTTTAAGGCCAACTTTGGCTTCTTGATACTACATAATCTCACATCTTAGTTTCTTTGTGTTCATATCTTGAATATTCAGTCTAAGGGTAAAATGTAAAAGAAAATTAAAAAGGAGTCCTTATAATACCCACAATCAATAATACTTGATATACAGGAAGCTGGGAAGCGATATAGAATAATCTACAAGTATTTAGGTGCCATTAGTTCACAGTTAAAATGTTTATAAATGAAGACAGTTATTCTGCTTAGAAATGGGTACCAAGCCATCAAGAGTTTACTGGAACTGGGAAACATGCATGTTCATCGATGTAACATACAGATTTGGACTTCTACATGGTGCTCCACTATGGAACCAAAAGAAATATTGCTGTGTACCTGAAATTTGCCAAGTAGCCCTTAAAAAAAATCAGCACTGCTGCTAGAAAAATGTTTTTTTTACTTGGCATAAAGTGAGGAGAAAAAAAAACAATGTGGAAAAACATGATGTGACAACCCTACAAATGTATATGAGTTCTGTAACTTGTGTAAAGTGAAAGGTTTCAGTTTCAGAAAGGTTCAGTTTTATTTATATATGGTCTATTACAATACAAGTTTTCTCTAGGCCCTTTCCAGAGACCAAAACATGACCCCCGAGCAATTAATAAATTAACAATGGCAGGTAGACACTGCCCTGGAGGGAGAAAACCCTTAAGCCAAAGAGTGTCAAGGAAAAACTGCTCTTTAACAGGGAAGAAACCTTGAGCAGGATGCGGATCATACAGGGGGACCCTCCTATCGAAGGCCAGTCAGGTAGAGCAGGAAAAGGGATATCAGAAAGAGATAATGAAGAATAGAGAGAGGAGAGACATGGATATATTGCCCAAGATACAAAAGACAAATATTAATAGTCATTATTTGTTAACTAGAGAACTGGAGAACTTAACTTTCTCCCGAGCACTGTGCAGGTCTGATCCAAAGCAATCGAAAAAAGTTGGAATTTATAGCTGGTCAACCTTCTTTCAACAGCTTCAACCAAGTTCGCGATCCCCCAAAGCACTGTGAGTATCTTCTAGGTGTGTTCAAAAAAGACACACAAAATGTCTGTGTTTTATAAATCTTAAGCACATTGTGTTGATTGTTGCAGCTTAGATCACATCACATTTTATGACATGACTAGACTAACTGTGTAATGGACTAGCCATTAATGAAATACCTGTAAAAACAAATTTTACTAAACAGTTAATGTGGAAATTTCAGGGCTTTTGGTTGACAGAAGTCTCGGGACAAATGGAAGGCAAAATACATTGTTGTTTGGATGACAACATAGAGTTACAATCCTTGTTAAAATTGAATAAAATGGTTTTGCAATTTGAAATGTTTCTCGGCACAATGCTTTTTTAATCTTAGCCATTTTCCTTCCTGAGTGCTCTGATTTATTCATGCTCAGTGGTTCATATTGTCTTTTGTGTCTAAATTTTCTACCTTATAAATCAGTGCCACTGCATTGACCGTGCATGGTATTGTATCGCCAAATTCAATGCTCCTTGTTGCACAACAATACAGGTATATATTTGTTTGTGAAACAGATATAGAATATATTGCATTCCTTGTTGAAAAGTGGACATTTTCTAACTCTTCTAATTATGGCTATTAAAAGTGGTGACTGTAAGGTGGAATTTTACCCTGTAATTTAATGTGCATCAGCCTGCAGCGCCTTTAAATACACTTCTCCACAATATCAAAAAAGAAGGAAATTCAAGCAATGTAGCATTTCAGTCTCCCACTCCAACACCTGTTTTGCATAATTAGATGTTGGTACCTCATTAATGGTTATCTATGGATCTAGTCACTTAACACCTAAATGCATGAAGTTCCTGCAGCCAAGGTCAGTTCTAAAATTAATTTAATGTGTTACTGCCAGAGACATGACAGCTACTCGGACATCAGGTAATTGCTTCTTAGAAAAATGGAAGAGTTCTGTGAAGTTAGTCATCCACATGGCTGAATATTATAAATTGCAAAGAGGAACAAATTAACTGGGTTGATATATTATATCTCAGGAAGTGTGGGTTTCCATCTGAGCACCACACCGTGTTTTGGCCCATGTTTCGTACATCTGAGTCCATCACGACTGATGATCACTCAGGTTGATGGTTTGTAACCAACAGTGATGATATCATGGTGTTATTGCAAAGTGTTGTTTAAAAAGTAAAATACATGAACTAAACATATGTCCATAACATTATCAACTGGTATAAAGGAGTGCTTCATGCGCTGTGAGCTTATGAGTTCTACAATCATTAAAAAATAGAAAGCACTGGAATTCTAACAGAAAATATGAAAACTCCGACCTCAGCTGTTTCAACGGTTTGAAATTATATACAGCGTATTTCTAAGCTTTTCTTGGAAATACTAGTGTAACAGCCGCATTACCAGCTAAGTTGTCCAATTCTGATTTGGCTAAGAGCAGGTTCAATAGATCACCTCAATTGTGTTCACATGAAAGTCTGATGTGACTTTCACGTGAACACGGCAGCTCTCTGAAACGGCACAGATGTGCACCATAGAACTTCAGGTGCATGTCTTTTGAAAATGTTATACTTGTGAGACTATAATAAAAGTAAGATGTGACTGAGGCAAACAGATCAGAGTTGAAGTTATGTAATTGGTGACATTTAGTTCCAGAGAAGGGCAACGAGTTCATCACTTGCCTTTCTGTGAAAAAAGTCTTAGGCGCCATTTAGTCTTGTCATTTTGTTAAAGTATTTGCGGCATCCGTATTTATTTTCTAGTCTCTTGAGGATACAGACAGAAAATACAAAAATCTGGCTCTCTTAAACCTTAACAGAATGGTATCTTAATTAATATTGTTGCAAACATCATGTGACAATGTCCTTCAAAAGACTGTAAACTGTGCATAGTTCATATGGAGATGCACTAAATTTTTAACCCAATGTATTGTGAATACACATTATTTCAAGGCTGACTGATAGATCAAAAAGAAAAAAGATAAAAAGGAAAGGCAAACAATCAGCCAACCAATTAAATAGTTCCAGCTCTATTTAAATGTATTTTCTGTTTAATAATTCTTAAGACCAAAACAATCTACATGAAACTGACAAAACTGCTAAAATGAATTTATTTAGAACTACTGTGACTTTCCTCTATTGTTACTAACTTATTTTTATCGTTCTGGTGGTGACGGTTGCCGGTGGTGACGGTTGCCGGTGGTGACGGTTGTGGTGGTGACGGTTGCCGGTGGTGACGGTTGTGGTGGTGACGGTTGTGGTGGTGACGGTTGTGGTGGCGACGGTTGCCGGTGGCGACGGTTGCCGGTGGTGACGGTTGTGGTGGTGACGGTTGTGGTGGTGACGGTTGTGGTGGTGACGGTTGCTGGTGACAGTGTTTGTTTTCTACAGGTGTGAAGCCTTGTGCTCACTTGTCTTGGCAGGTATGATGCCTGACAGGAGCTTCCATTTTATTGGCCATTAGCTGGATGAAATAGCTTCTTTCTGGATGGGTACAGAGTCGCATGTTTCCCTGCTACTTTGTGTGGTTTAGTGGAGACCATCCTGTTTATTCACCGAGCTTCAACTTCTGCTGTGTACCTTCTCAGTTTGGTAGCCAAAGCTGTGAGTCTTTGTGTGGCAGATTCCAGTGTATCAGGCACAAAGAGTTTGTGGTTCTTCTTTGGCAGTTGTTACTTCATTGGGCCTTTCAGCTGACTTACTTCTCTCCGTGCACGCTTGATCTTGGTTTGCAGCCATCTCTGCCATGGAGGATCCTGCTTCTTACCTGAGGCGTTATTATTGTAGCCAAGCATCTCTAGGATAACTGCTGCTGTGCTGTACACCAGCTGATTAGTGTGGGTGATGGTATTGTTTAAGGCACTGCATTCAGAGACTTTCAGAAGGTACTTTATTTCATCCTTGGTGAGGGGTCACATAGGAAGCTATCAAGCTATCAAGCTTACTTATGATCACAGTCAGCCACCCCTGTGTTCAGGTTATCAAGGCATATTAATCTGAGGGTGTGCTGATGATATATCCCCCCTGACCTGTCATCCTGCCCCCCCCTGGGTGTAGCATCTCTCTCTCTCTCACACACACACACACACACACACACACACACACAGGAATGAGCACAGGGGCACATAGGGGTTCAGGGATAACTCTGTATGTGTTGGAGTAGGTCGGCCTCCTTCCCGGTCCCAAGCCCCAACAGCAGATCCATGGCCCTGCGTGACACTCCAGTCTGTGTAAAGCAGGTTACACACATGAGCCAGAAGTGTGAGGTTTCATCAGTTTAGAGGAACGATTACGTTCATTTCGATCACAGGTTTTTCAGCAGTTACAGCACTGTTAGCAAGAGGGGATGACTAATAATTCATGCTTCCCGGGACATTTTACCCCACTTTATCATCATCATGTCTTTTTTCTTTTTATCCCTTTGTTGTTGTTGTCTGTTTTTTTTTTTGTTTTTTGTTTACTTTTTACTCTACAGACTGTCTCCGTGGGCTGACGCAGGGCTGTTGCACTTCCTTTCTGCTCAAAATAAATGCTGATACTTATTGAAGATCTCTTTGGCTCAAGCTGAATACAGTCATTATAAAAACTCACCACATAACTCAGCAATATGTTGAAGTCTGGTAAGCATGGGTCAGATCGATACAAGGAATCAATGCATGTCACCGTCTGCATTAGCTGGTGGTAAATGCAAAGCATCCTTTTAAAAAGAGGGCATTAACATTTTTCAGAAGAAAGGCCAAATAGGACCTCTTTACATCTGGCTGTGCTGTTAGAGAAAACCAATTTGAAATTATGGGTTATTTGCAGAATTAACAGGGTACAACATATAAACAGTGGTTGCTTTTAATTTAAGATGTCAGTATAACCTGGATTTTCCCAGAAGTCCTTTTGATGGAGGTAAGCCAAATATGAGTCCAACTGCTGTCACTGTTTGCTCGTGTTGCTCTTTATTTTTCTACATGTTCTTCTAAAACATGATGTTTTAACTATCTATTAGTCAAGTGTTCAGAAGCAATGTGACGAAAACTGGTCTACCCATATATAGTAGCATTTAAGCTTCACTGATCCCCCCCTTTAGTTGACACATAACATGTTTTTATATGCTATCTACTCGATGCCCAAAGACGTTTCAACATGTGCGGTTTGGAAACCAGCTGCCAACCTTCTGAGAGAACCTGAACCTCAGCTACCCCCTGTAATGTGGCAGTTTGCATGTATAAGAATTGCACATCTCACTTGGTGTGGTTTATATGAACACAAGCAAAGGTTAGGATTGTGTCATATTCAAGGTATGTACTGTGTATGCAAACCATAAACACAAACATAGACCCTTTTGGCATTTTCATGTTGAAAGTAAACAAATAAAATCATGCACATGAAATTTCAGAAAATATTCTTGAAGATTGATTTTTGGGCTGCTGGGGGAAGTGTGGAGGACCTATATGCAATGGGAAATGGAGGCAGGAGCAATCAAACAAACTCCTTTAATTGCAAACAAAAAGTGCTGCACAGGCAAGTAATCCTGGACAGAAACAAAACCACTATGGGAAAAAATAAAATGTGAGCAAAAGCAATGGAACATGACGGGGTAGCAAAACAGACGCACTGGCAGGGAAAAGAGGAAAAACAATATATCACACTATTACAGTTACACAACATCAAAGTTTTAACTTACTCTTTTTACTCCTTTCTCTATTGCCATTACTCCAGAATGTTGGTGCAAAATGCATTCTGGGAATATTTCTGTCTCAATTCTACACATCTAGGGACTGCACTCGTCCTGCTGCAGACTTTGAATTGAACTGTACTTCAGCTGCAGCTGATGACGTTTCATGAGTATAGAAGAATAGAACAACTTAACACACAAAGAAACAGATTTTTAGTTTAAATGTAACTGCAAAAAATTGGAAACATGGATGCTTAAACAACCACTATCTGTCTTTACATAAAATTACCCTAATAATAGTAGTAGTAAAGGTGCCATGGTAGTTCTGTTATTAATTATGTTGATATGTTGCATTTCTATACCACAATAATGTACTTTTTTCATTCGAGCTGGATAAGAGAAGCATTTTATTATGATTAACAAACATTGATCCCCAGAATTGATGTTGAGGTCCATTTTATTAAACAATTAACTTTATTTAATGTAAACTTTGAATAGTGAGTTAAAAGCAACCAATTAGACAGTCTAGAGTCAGATTTCATTGACTACACGTCATATTTTCACAAGTGACAAAATTGGAAAATACTAAATTAACCTATTTTCTTAAATTGCCATGGTAACAGTTAACAGTAAATGTAAACAGCTTTCGTTGAAGCCTTGTTTTTTGTTGTCGAAGAGGCTTTGTGATTGATAACATATGAAAGTTTCTTACTGCATGATGCAGCAAAGGGACGTTATCATCTCAATGTTCCTCTTCTGTTGATCTGGGATTCTTGTTTTATTAGTCACCATGTGAAGCTTAATTTTGATTAATGTCTTTACATTAATGTGCATCTTCCATAATTACAATGGGAAAAATGGCAAAAAGCCCATGCAACACTGAAATTATTGAGATGTGCATTTGCATGGATTCAAAATGATCTCATGACCTTGGCATTTGCTAAAATTGGGAAGGTAATTTTTATTTTACAAATCAGACACGGCTAATTCGCACTGGATTAAAATTACAGACATCCTCTGTGATAATTATAAATTACCACAGGTCCCCAGATAATTTTAATCCAGTGTGAATGGGTATAAAATTGTTGCGTTGCATGTGACAGACTGAATATTTATTTATTCATTTTTCAGTTCTGTACGAACATCAGCCTCAGTACAATCATCCTCACCATCAACATACCAAGCTTTGGTAAATCATTGTATATCTTTGATATTTGATTTGCTAGATTGACATTCTTAACGGAAATCAGCTTGATGGATAGTCAAACATTGATTATTCATCTGTTTTATATATAAAACTTGTTTTGACAAGCAAATAAAAAAATGTCTCTGTGTCTGCCAGACTATTACAAATTACATCATTATATTATCACATGCATTAATGTGTAAGCAACATATTACTGTGGTGATTTATGTTGCTGGATTTTGATTACTTTTAATTTAGTTGTTGATGGATTTATTAAAACACATCAGCTCCTCTTAAGCTTTTTATTAACTAGTTTAATTGACCTCATAACAAAGATAACGGTTATCTTTGTTAAGAAGACAGAAGCCTCACAGATGAAGGAAAATCACAGAAGGCATGTCAAAACTGTACTTTTGTAAGCAGCCTACTTGATCAGATGTATTCATTAATTTTGTTTCACTTCAACATAAAACGGAGACAGAGAGAGAAAGAGAGAGAGAAAGAGAGAGAGACAAAGAGAGAGGCAGAGAGAAAGAGAAAAGCTGGGGGTAACGGGTTACAGGGAAGCCCTGTCACAACAATTTAGCCAACATTTATAGTGTCGATGTATGAAAGGTTTGGTAAAATCATCAGAGTGGGTCGATTAAGTTATGGGTAGGTTTTTCACTAGTTGAGCACATGATGAAGCACACTGGCATATTTGTAGTACGGCAAGGTTGATGTATGCCAGTGTATGGCTCATTCCTGCCTCCTGTGCTGGTTATGAGTTATGCAAGTGACACACGTTCACAAACATTATTTGGAAGTTACATCGAAGTCCGAATATGTCAAGATAATGTCTGGCATACCACAACTTATTTTTATCTTGTGAACTACTGATGCCTCTGACAATGCCCAAGAGGTGTTGCATCATCTCCAGCAGAGGCTGAGAGTGAGGCTGATAATGGTGTCTGCTGTCTACACCTGTTTATATAGTCGTCTCTGTAGTCCATCAACTAACCATGAATCAGTCATAGAACTCATAGTTCTGCTGCTCACAAATAAATAATACTAATATATTTTCTTCCATGTACCTCTAACAATATATCTCTTCATCTCCTCTTTCTGTTTTTCAGTCTTTCTTTCTGGTCTGGTTTCAGGTTGGCCTTCATCATGGGGGGTCCCTCCTTATGATCCAGGTCCTGATCCAGGTTTCTTCCCTCTTAAAGTTTTTCCTGCCACTGTTTGGTTTAAGGTTTTTCTCCCACTAGGGGAGTTTTTACCTGCGGTTGTTTATGTAATAATTGCTCGGGGGTCATGTTCTGGGTTTCTGGAAAGCACCTAGACACAACCTTTGCTGTAATAGGCGCTATATAAATAAAATTGAATTGAATTGAAGTTTTTAAGTTTCTTCTTTACATAAGTTAGAGAGCTCATAAATATCTGTAGGATATATAGTCATTCAAAAACATTGAATGGATACTCCATGTGTCCACTTCCACGGACATGCCCACGGCCGGGAAACCTCTGGCAGCGTTCTTTGATGTTTTCAGCATGATGGTGATGTTGATGTTGATACTGGGAATTCTGGAGCATTTTTATAGGCTATGACAGGTGATCATAAGCGATAATTTTGATGATAATCGCTGTGCATAAGGTGTGAATACTGGCAACATGCAAGGTATTTGATTGTCCCACAGTCCAAAAACATGCAGGGTAGGTTAATTGATCACACTAAATTGCCTGTAGGTGTGAATGTGAGTGTGATTGGTTGTCTGTCTTTCTATGTGGCCCTGCGACGGACTGGCGACCTGTCCAGGGTGTACCCCTGCCTTTCGCCTACTATGCGTCGGGATAGGCTCCGACGGACCCCCGTGACCCGGAGACGGATTAGGCGGGTATAGATAATGGATGGATGGATGTTCTATATAAGTAACTAATATGTTGTGTATACTTTATGTATATGTTGAACTCAATAGAAATATGTATATTTTTGTATTTTGTATGTGTATTTTTTGAAAAAAAAAAAAAAGATATTGGAAACAAGTTCTCTTTAAAATAAATCACAATTTCTGTACACAGGTGTTAGGATGGTGAAATATCAGACTTTGGAATAAAGTTTATGTCTATGTGTGTGTTTGTGAGTGTGGCAAGATGGCTGTCAATACACGTGGTGTAAATGATGGTGCACAAAATCACATGGTGATGAAATCTTGCATGATTCAAAGTGATGGCCAAGATGAGAGTGCATGTGTGGGTTAGTAGGAAAGGCAGAAACAAAGTAGAAAAGAGAAGAAAACCTAAAAAACTAGGATGACTTCCTCAACCAGAACATGTATCTGCTCTGATTTTTCCCACACAAACGCACCAATGTGAAGCCAACTTCACATTAGTGCACTCTGGTCATTCAACCAGGAAACTAGGATGAGTTTCATTTCCTGTGGAGAGAAAACGCATTAAGGCGATCCAGCAGCGTGGAAGCATTAACAGAAAACGAACAGTGAATAAACCCACTTAAACAGCAATAACAAACACTTTTGTGGTGGGATCAGCTGTCCAGCTCTCAGCATTTGCAGCACAAGAAATGGGATGTAGCATCAGTACAGCAGCAGGGCTCCCCTTGTCTCTGGGTCCGTCTGAGGACATTCATGTCAGTGCACGGGTCTCTCGTTCTGCTTGTGTGGGGCATAGGAACGTTGCAGCGTTGCAGCCAGACAGACTGGGGTTGCTGTTCCCTGGCAACCAGAGGGCTTCTTCGGACACAGTGATGGAGAAGGACGGACTTTGGCTCGTTACGCTAAAGGAGCTGCAGCCTTCACAACTCACAAGGTCATGCTGTGAAGTGGTCAGCGAGTGAAGGTCAGAGAGACAGATTTCTCTCTGTTTCACCTCTCTGTGACTAAGTGATGAAGAGATGGGACAGCTGATCTTTATAGCCGGGCCTGGGCTGCTGCGCATCAGCAGGGACCTCTACTGGTTTTCAGTGTGGAAAGCCGTAAGGGGTCAATTCCTTATCACCTAGGTGTCATAAACTGTGCAAAGCCTGTTGGGGTTTTGAATCATTGTGATGGTTTCTTTGACTTAAACATGCTGTCAGGCCTTGCTGTTGATGTTGTTCGGCTTTTCTTTGTTAAATTACGTGGCTGTGGCCCAACACACCACAAACACTCTTCTTTGAGAATGAGTGAACCTCTCTTCTTATAATGTATAAAACATGAAGTAAAAAAGAATTTGAAGTTTATAGATTTCTTTACATTATATGAAACTCTAAATACAATTTCTTTTTTACGAACCAATTAATTTTTGGAAACAGCCGATCAGCTGAGAGAGACTTTAGAAAACATGTCCTTGGGGGAGGAGAGGAAGTAATCAGCCTTCCTAATAAAATCTGCAGGATCATAATTGCTGAGCCTAAGTTAAAAGAAAACAAAAAAAACATACACCCTACTCAGAGATAAAGGCAAAGATGACTAATGTGTGCATTGAAATAAATAAAATCACACTGAAAAAGCTGTATGCTCTGATGTATCAGTGAAGACAGGAGAACACCTTCGATCTTTAGCCTTTTTTTTTGACAGATTAAAAGAACGCTCATTAACGGGTCTCTCTGATGCTTCTTTAATTAACAGTGAGGTCGGACCGTTGGGGAAAAACTCAGTTGATCGTCTTTTTTTTTGTTTTTTATGACAGAATTAATGAAACCCCTATGGATTAAACCAACGTGTGCCCAGTACCTTGCTTGTGTACAGTTACACTTTGCACTCCCAAAATCTATTTCAATATTTCTGTGAATCAATGGTGAAAAGGTTCAGTAGTAACCCCTTTTATCGCAGTACAACCCTCATTAATGAGATTATCGGGCATTATTATTACAGCTTCAAGATCAGACCAAAATCTTAAGGAATAACTTGGAATTTTAAGCTTCATATGATCTTTTTTTTTTTTTTATTTCAGCTTTAGCTCTGTTTACTATGTACTCACGTGTCCATAATCGCACTGAAAGTTAAGCTTGCACATAAAAAGGGAATGTTTTCAAAGGTGACTGTGGTAAGAATTAATTTTACACTGTCACAAATGTGTGACAATCTGTTACAGTAATGGTATTCAAACGTTTACTCACTGATCATGTGAACATTAATTCCTCATGGATACATTCAGATGTGACCTGGGAATTAACAGACTCATGGTAGGTGCGATATTCCTTTTGTTTTGTTTGTTTTTTTCAAGAATAGACAGAAAACCAAATCAAAGTGATCAAAAACATTTAATATGATTTAGACAAGGAGGTTAAGATAACAGTTCACAAACATCCGTTTACTGACAACATGTTTCAATAGATGTTCTTTGTTTATGACAATGAATGACTTCTTTTTTTGGTGCATGAGTGTGACAAATGAGGTGATATTTATTTTACTCAGCTTGTCGCTTACTTGTCACTTCATCTTTCACATGACATTTTATGTTTACATTTGTTTAATTTTCTGTTGCTTTTGTAGTGGTGTTCTGCTGGGTTTTTACCGGGTTTGTTTGTGGTATCTTTATGTAACAATCAAGCAAAGCAAACACACAATGTTAGTTTAAATTATAATCATTAAGTCATAGGTTGACTATTGTGTTGTTAAAACTTACAATTTGCCAGCACCCGAGACTTTTTCTGTCTTTTATGACATTTATGATGTAATTGATTGAATTAGTTGGTAAAACCAAGTGAAGAGATTTTCTTTTCAGTAGTTATTTTTGTTTGATTTTTAATATAGTATACAAACTTGTATATCAATTTGATGGTGCACATTTAAATGATTTGCCTAAAGTGTTGCATAGTTTCACTTTAGTTGCACTTTAGGAGGCTGGCAGTAAAACCATCACCATCGCAAAGTTTTTGTCTCCGACTGTTGTCCGACTGTGACGGTGGTTTAAAAAAAGACCAGAGAACTCATGACTCACTTTAGTCTATATTCTTAGAGTGCCTATAGTTTGGTATCTATCATTAGAGTCGGATTAACAGAGATAATCCAGTCTGTTCGATTAGACAGCAGCAGCAAATGCATGTATCCAGTTCATTTCAAAATGATAAATGAGGCTTCAGAGTTGGAGCTTACTGGTGGTTGCTCGGGTGGTGGGATGTTTTTAGCAGCATCAAGCTTAACAATTCATGCATGACTTAGCAAGGCTGTGATGGGTATTGTTTATTCCTTAAATAGACAAATGAATATATATGAGGTATAACTGGAATGAACCACACGAAGGGGTTTATGCAAACTGATAACATTGCTTCTGGAGTCATTTCATTTAAGGAGTTGACACACTCTTTCTTGCCTGTGTGCGTGTGCGTGGTGTGTGTGTGCGTGGTGTGTGTGTGTCTGTCTGTTTGTCTCTAACTATCAGGGATCTACCAGAGGAGGTGTTTCAGACATGTTCTATTGAAAAAAAAAGTGCTCAGGCCATACCCAGGACTTGCTGCAGAGATTGTATCTGTCAGTTGGCTTGGGGACACGTCTCGGTAGAGCAGGAGAAGTGGCTGGGGAGAGGGGGGTCTAGGGATCTCTACTTCGACTTGTTTCCCCCCACAACCCAGTCCCAGATAGTTGGCGGGAAAAAGGATGGATTGATTGATTAAAGCTGTCTGTTAAAATCATTGATTGATCAGTTATTTTTCAATGGAACATCTTGCGTGTACATTACCAGGTCTAGAAATTTGTTTTAGCTCAATAGCTTTGATCTTTGATGGCCTTTACTTCATGAAAATGGAAAGTACCTAAAACCTCCCCACCATCAATGCTGATCAGGACAAAACTGTCCTGCTACAATCACTGCGCTTTACAATTTTAATCTAACTCTTTGTCTAACAACGGTGGCATCATTAAAGTTTTTCTGGCTATTTTTGGGAAATGCAATACCTTTAGAAGTAAAAGAGCGTGGTGTTGGTCAATCCGTTATTTATTCATTTTTTTGTGTATTTAATGCAGCACTTTTGTCATCAGGAAGATATGATATTGTTTCAAAATCAGGATTTTTAGGAGACAGACCCAAAATGCAAGAGTCTATATAATAATAACGTCTATAATAATAATAATAATAATAGTAATAATAATAATACATTTTATTCATTAGTGCATTTATTAAAGGCAAGGATACTTTCCAACAAACAGATAAAACAACAAATATGAGACACTCCTCTTGAAAAGAGATGACTCTGCATGTGCTTGTCATGTGGTTCTGAGAGCTCACACTAACTGGTGAGATTGCTTGTAGAGTCGCTTTGTTTGGACCTTTGCGGTTTTATTTTGTTTTGTGTCCATATTATCTTGAGGCCAACATATGTGGGTTTTTCTTTACCCAAAGCAGATTGTTGGCCGTTAACTGGTCAGTAATCTGCCAACTGATTAAGGCCAGTTAATTGGTCTACCTCTAATATTATCACTGTATTTTCTGTTGGTATCTTAATTAAAATACAGATCTGAAAAAAACATGTGATGCAGGGTTTACCAACAGGACATCAAATATCACAGTTCCAGTCTGTTAGTCTGTGAGACTATTTTTGTCCCTTAAATGTTTACTTTTATCACAGTCGGTTCCTTTAAAATTTAGACACCACAGTGGTTGTCAGTGTTAGGAAGATATAGTCGTAGGAGTATACATCATTTCATACATCATTTCGAAACCCTGCATGGCAACATTTTAATCTCCTTGCAAGCCTGCACCATGCCAGGATCTCAATAGCTTTCTGAGGATGCATGAAAACAAGATTGTAGATGCCCAAGAGTCTGACAAAGGATTCAAGACCCTCCCCACCCCATGGATCTACAAAACAACTTTGCAAGTGGTTGCATGTGACATAAGATTAGAAAGATAGGTGGTGATAAGATACAGTTCCCACAAAAAGACATTGCAATAAGAACCATTAACCAATTTTCAAATTAGCTGCTCACCAATGGCATAATAGTCAGCCACTAATTGATATTATCCTAATTACAAAACATTTAAATTGGAAAATGTTCAGATAATCAAATCCAGTAAAATGTTAAGTTGTTTAAAAGAAAAAGAAACAAACATAGTTCCATTAGTAAATTCCCATAAGCTGAAGTTCATTTTCTTTCATCGACTCCCCGCTTGAGCAGTTTAGATTATTTTTAGTTTTTGTTGGTCTTGGCTTTTTTGTTTTTCTTGGTAATTCTCTTCTTTCTTCTTTTATAGCATGCCTTCACCGTCAGTCTCGTATGCCTTCCTTGATTGTTTATACCTGTATCTCATGAGCCCCTGTGAGTACAACTTGTTCCATCTTTCCGGCTGTCCCTGCTCATCTAGACGTTTCCGGGTTTTGATCTTTTTTTTTTATATACTCCTATGCAAAATATTATTGGTATTAACATAAAGCATCAATACTTATCCTGGATTTCTGTATTTGGATCCTCCACAATGGTAATCAGCGGTAGCCTAGTATGAAAGAATGTAGTCATGATGATGCTCGTACTTTTATCTTTGATTGACACCCACGAAATGACAATCTTACAAGAAAGTGAGAGTATTGATGTCTTATTTTATGACCAAGCCACATGCAAATAAAGCCAATGATATCTGATAGCTCCACTAAGCTAAGAAATGTTGTGCTCCCCATGACCTAAAAATAAAAAAGTGAATTAAAAAAAATCACTGCTTTAATATTGCATTGATATTTGTTTTCCATTGTACCTGTAAAAGTGTCTGTCTGTCCAAAATGATGAAGAAAAAAACAACATAAAATAATATTATCTGAATGGGCTAATTAAAACATTCTTGTCAATGAACGTCCCAAAGTGAGGTTTTAAAAGAAAACCTGTGTATGTATGAACATTCAGGGTTGCTCATTGCATCATAAACTGAAAAATTTCAAATTCCTCACTGCGTTAAAGCGTCTTTGTTAAATCCTATAACTCTGTCTACTGAGTAGCCAATTATTGCGACCCAGTGCAATTCCTTCAAAAAAAGTGAACCATAAAATAAACTTTTATGGCTTTATGAGACTCTGAGACCAAATCAGATTTGTGGTGACAGAAATCAACACTATGAAAGCATTGCAACTTGTTGCACTTAATACACATTTAATTAATTGCCCTTCTGGGATGAATACATTTTTTTGGAATTTAATTATAATAATTATTTGTATCTGCGACCTGGGTCACATCAAACTATACCAAGCACTGTGTTTACAAATGTTGCATGCAAAGTTGGTCTCTTCTCCTGCATCATAACTGGAAACACTCTGTCCTTCCTCAATTATTTTTGAAGTATTTTTTTCTATAAATATAACAGCTACTATTGTATGGTTCGTTTTTACTTTTTGTTTATTTACTGCTTCACATGCTGATGACAAAACCCATATCACGCTGCATTAGGACGCAGCCTATAACACAATGGGGCATCATCCTACAGTCTGTGTACACTGTTCCTGATGTCTTATCCAAGATTAAGCAGATCCGAGTCATACAGTGTGAGATGTAATGATCTTATAAAACTTCAAAACCATGCAGTGTGCAGAAGCCTTTAGGCTATCTGTTAAACCAAGCTAGATTTTGAAATGAGGCTGTGATCCACAGCAGACAAGCAATGAGAAATGGTTCCAGGAGGCACCCAGGCTATGTTCCAAATGGCAAAGTTTCATGAGTGCACTAAAACACAGTAACCTATACTACGTACAGTGTGTACTCACATGCTGTTTGTGAATGAATATTTGGTTGCTGCCATGATGTTGTCTAGACTTGACTTTTGTAAACTGTAAATTTAAACAAATCTGATCTTTTTCTTGATATGTGTCAAATGTACTATTCATTGACTAAAATAATGCACATTGTTTACAATAAGTCATTTATGGCAAATGGAAGAAAATATAGCTTCTTATAACAATATTTATTGGATGTCTTGTTTGTGTCTTGTTCTATTATTCTCTCTTTTTGCTCTCTGTCTTTCTCTTAAAAAAAGGATCAAACATATGCTTTTTCTTCTATCTTTGTAAAAAGTAGGCAATTTTCTTTAGGACATGCAATGGCTTGAAAATAAATTACTGTTCTCCTTCAAAACTCCAGTACACGTGCCTGTTTAAACAATGGCAACATGCACCTCAAGTGTTTGGACATTCTGGTCTTACATGCAGTCTACCCACCCATGTGTTATGCTAGAAAAGAGGTGTCACTTAAAAATTGTGTTGCTGGCCCCAATTCCTTTTATACACAGGCAGCACAATCTGGCAGAAAGTTTCATCTCTAGGTAGACAGAAAAAATTCAATGCTCATGTCACAGTAAAGGAAACTGTGTAGTTCTCTTAAAACCCCCGTTTGAAGTAGCTTTAGCTGTGTGGGTGGCGGTTCAGAAACGGTTCAGCCATGTTTGTTTGTGCCTCATTGGAGGATTTTGGATGTAACTCTGAGGTTTTGATCTGCTGTATCTTCTATTGAATCCAGAGATGATTATTTGCAAAAAGTGTTGCTTACAAACAAAATTTAATCTAAGAAAAATGAATCAATCTGCTTCCCCTCACTTGGTAAGTGGGAGATAAAATCTGAAATGTATAGAACAATACTTTATCTCAAAAGTTAAATTACACTGCAGGAGTGTAGGTGAAACATATCTCACATGTAACCAAGGTAACAGTGAAAAGTAAAAGTAAAGAAAGACACATCATGTATTTACCTAAGTCCCTTCTCTTTAAACAGTCTTTGTAAAAGCTCATTTATCGTAGATGTGCAAGAATGATCTTTGATGATGGTCTTCACTGGAACTGAAGAAGCCTCTGACTGCAGGTAATGTTGCAAAGTAGTTCACAATGCAAAATGAGCCTCCTTTCTGTTCTTTTTTTCTAAAAGATGGCGGCAAAGAAGGCTACAGATCCTACCACTAATTTGTAGAAAATATGCATCTAAGTTAGTTGGAAAAAAAACCCAAAACATACAATATATTTAAATCAATCCACTTTTCTTTTTGATTATCATATTACGTCATATTAATCATCATATTAATACTACCTGATCATACTTACATAGCTCATCAGTGATGACATGTTTTATGTCAATGTCTAAACTGAATCCTGAAGCCTTTGTACTGACTAAAGTTGGACCAGCGCTGAACAGTAGTATGAAGTATGACGCTCACTCAACAGAACTGGGAGGATACTTTTATTTGTGCCTTGTCTTTCATCTTCATAACTGTTACCAGAAAACATTATTTCTGCCACGGTATATGAGTTATATAACTGAGAGGCTATATGTGTTTCTTACTCAGGCTCCCCAGTATAAATTTTATAGCTTAGAGAATTTGAAAAAGAACATAGTACCTCTATAGATAAAGTATAGTAAATAATGGCTGGGTGCAGCTTGTGACATTGCCAAAGAGAAATTTAAACTGAGGGTTGTCATATGGTGCATGGATATGCTGTCAATAAACCCTCCGGGTGAGAATCTAAAAAAAATAAATAAAAAAATATAATGTTGTATTGCAAGGGAGAATTTTCCCATTAACTTTGGTTTGATTGCATATAAACATGGCACACAGGCAGGAGAGCGCTTGTTTCCAGAAGTCCCTGGCTGAGTGTGGCTGTTTCTGCTGCCAAGTGAGGTAGGTTACATGGCTGGGAGCAGCAAAGCCTCAGCCATGGATGGCAGCCTGCAAAGACCAGTTTCTGCTGCCAGGGTTACGGGTATGTAAAGGGAAGCAAATGCGCCCATTACACTCTTCTTCATTGGCCGAGTGTGATCCACTCCTCGTACATTTCCGTCTTTTCTCCACTCAGATTAGACTCCTGCTCAAAACACTTTTCAGTTGCAATATTTTTTTTATCACTTCTATATACGCTCTTATCAGAAATGTAAACACACTGAGTTCCTCGCAAACATGCACGTATCCTCAGCCTTCAATCCATCCCATGCTGTCCATACAAATCAACAGTTGGAGCCAGAGGCTTGCAGCCCATCTGGTCAGCCATTTCCAGCTAGTCCCAGCATGCAGTAAAAGAGAGAGCCATCTAATCCCCACCCTGACAAAAAACTAGAGAGTTCTGATAGTTTTCTCTGTTGAAAGTCAAGTAAGGTGAATGTGGCTGTTCCTTGTGGCTGCCAAGGTCAGCAAACTTTCTAATCTTTGTTCATCTCATTTTGCTTTGTTTTTCTCCCTCATTCCCTTCCCATTTCACACTACCCCATATGCCTCTCGCATTGTTCTCTCACAGTCTGAAAGTATATATCCTGTGGAGGTTTGATTGTACTTAATTCAAGGGGGAAAAGCCACTTTGCAGACACAGCAGCTGATGCGCTGTGAGAAGCTACCGCTCCTCAGCTGCAAAGCCAGGGCCAGAAACTCATTGAAAATATTTAAAAAATTGGAACAAATTTCCTTGTGTAATTTTCAAGTATGTTTCTATAGGCACGTTTCCACTAGTGGGAGTTCCAGGTAGATTTTCCAGGGCCAGATCGTTGGCACAAAATGTCTCCATTACCAGAAACAGCCCTGCAAAAGTGGCTTTCAGGAACCTTAATGGGGTATAGAAAACGTCCCTGTAGTAGGAGATGTACTCGGGTTGGACAACAGGAACCTCCTGGCAGAGACCCCAGAGGCAGAGATTTTTAATCATGTTCCGCACTCTCACGTGAACATAAATCATGTGACCACAACTCATTTGAACCATTTGGACCAGACCATGGTGGTGCATGTTAAAAAAAACAACAACAAACAAAAACACTAGTAGCATCACTTGTTTACATGTTTCTTCTTCTCTTTATTATTTTGCTGCATTCCTCTTTTTGCATTTGTCATTCTATGGGTCAAAAAAGCGCATTTGCTTGGGCATTTGAAAGAAACAGTTGGTGGCATGTAGCATGGACATCAGTGAGTAGTGTTAGTTTTTAACCTCATAATACAGTTGTGTCATTTCTCGTGAGGATCACTTGAGGACAGAGCAGTCAGTCCCCACAAGTAATGTATTGTAACGAGTGACATTTGGAGGCGCAGTGGGACTTTATGCTCATGAAACGGATGACATGCAGCACAGAAGCCCACTGTACTGAAATCTCCAACATTTGACTGTCAGGTAAGCTTGAATGACAAAATAACACAGCAAAATGCTGAGGCTGGCTGGCACTTAAATTCCTGACGGCAAAGCACATTCTTGATATTGACTTTAAAACCCATCTCTTGGGCCTTGGACTCAAAGGCTTTTGCCTTTCCAGGTGACTTTTGGATCCAGATAACTAGACCTGTGAGTGCACTGTGGACTCTACAATAGCTTACTGTTGTGTGAAATTGCATACGCAACCTTGAAATGATTCCCACAATAGCAGGTGGTCTTAGCAACAAAGAAAAATAAGTTTTCCTCGCCTGTCTGGAGGAGGTAACAATACATGAAAGTTTGATTAGAAAACAGCACCTGGAGCTTGTGACAGGGGATGAACCATTTCAAATATCTTACTTACGGAAAATACATTTAATTTTATAAAATACAGGGGTTTCCTTTACGTAGGAATAAATAAAAAAAAAGAAAAATATGAAATGCTTGTTAGCAGAGAGCCTACTTGTTCACACCAAAGGGTGCTGTAAATATAAAATGACTCATACTCCTGCATACTGCAAGTAATACAAGTATGACAAAATTCAGATAATATAGTTTTTTTATTAGGCTTCACAGTGCACATGAAAAAAAAAGGAATCAACTAAGTACATAGAAAACATGCTGAATTATACAAAGCAGTAAGAGCGAACCTGTACTTTAAAACCAGACTGTTTAGTGACTGCATCAATGATTTATGAAGCAAATTCAGATGGAACCATTTTCTCATTAGAGAGGAAAACATTGAACCAACCTTTTCTCTTACAACCTAGTGAACTAAATGCTCCAGTGATTGATGGTGATGGTGATTTGCTTACCAAACATTCCCCATCTAAATTGCAGATGATGTCACATTGCACGTGGCTGCCATCCCTGCACTTTTTTATATTCTATCAACATGGCCAAATAATGAATTACCTTTTGGAGGTCAGTATATCCACATAACCTGCAGTTGTTGGATTAATACAATTTGCTATTTGAGCAAGCTAAATATTCACTGCAGACAGATTTTAAGTGTATAACCCTCCCATACCCTACCTTGCACACAAACACATTTTTACAGTGAGATTTCACAGGTGAATTGAGTCCATTGTCAGATTTAAACTGGACTTCCCCTGAGCTCATCACTTGCAGCAGAGCCTGCACAGGTTGGGTGCAATGCAGTATGGGCAGCAGCCGAAGTCATGGGCCGTAACCGTGCTGATCCTTGGTTTTCAAAACTGGCTCTTGGGACATGGAATGTCACTTCTCTGGGGGGGGTTACTCCATTGTTCTGCTGGGGAACTTCAACTCTTTCAAGGGTAAAGTTAGTCTTATTTGAAAAGGCGTGACCAGGAAGAATGGTCTGTCTGAACTGAAATCAAACAGTGTTTAGTTGATAGTGATAGTTACATTTTTTTTCATAGTCACAGGTTGTCCATAAGAAACACCATGTTCAAACAGTAAGATACTGGTGTGACCAAGTAGCTTCAGAGGGGGCATTGGGAAGATGACCTGCAGGCAAGAGCTAAGGAGTAATGGAAGGCCTCATTTCATAACCATGCTGTGCAGGACACAGCAAGCCAATATTATTTTGTACACCTTCTGGGGTTTACAGAGCAGGGTGCTGACACTTGGGTCCAAGGACAACTACACTGCCTTCTTAACACTATTTGTCCAGTCGCTAAAGGTCTGAGTTGATGCATGGGTGTCTGTCAGCATAATAAGTTGATTTAATCAGCCCACCAAGATTTTAAGAAACGCAACCTGAAGCATATATGAGTGAGTTGAGGTAAAGGTCTTATATTTCTAATGTATTCTCATATTTCCAACACATATTGTAAAAGGAATCTGCAGTCCGTATAAGATATTAACACTATAAAGTCTGAAAAGTTTACAAATACTAAGGCTACTACTAGACTACCACTGCCCCTGATTAGTGCTAATATCTTTCAGTGAAAGGTAGGTTGATACATAAATAAATAAATAAATAAATAAATAAATAAATAAATAAATAAATAAATAAATAAATAAATAAATAAATAAATAAATAAATAAATGACCAGACGGTTGTTAAAGTCTGAGACTTCGTCAAAACAAACAAATTATGAAGAAATTCAAAAATTTGTAAAACAAAGAGGAATATGTATCTCATTAGGCCACAATTTTTACGATACTTTTAAATTGTAAATCTGTGTAACTATGAAAGACAATCAGAAGATGAAATGAGCATCATTGAATTGGACTAACAATCATGTATTTAATTATGGAATACACCTTTAAGAAAACTGTTTTGCCTTCAGGTTGACTTTGATTTGATCGTTTAAATTACTTACACCTTTAGAAAACATTAGAGGGCTTTAATTTCCCAAAAGTGTTGCCATGTAATGTCTCTCAGTTATTGTACTTTATTGTATTTCATGTTATTTACCTCCCCACGCTCTCTAAAGCTTCTTCCAAAATGTTTGACTGCATATTTATGTGTCTGGATTGAAGCACCGGCTTGAACAGGTCAGATACAACGATCATTAGCAAAGAAAAAGTAACTCTTAGGAAAGAAACTCCACACAGTCCTATTAATAGCAGACCCGGTCCGGAGGAATGAAGCCCCCAAGGAGAAAAAAAACAAAGTCATAGATCAGCCTGAGGGAAGTAATTAGGACAGATGTTTAAACTGAATAATGCAGGCTTGTTGAAATATTGAAGCTACCTAAAGTTTATTAATTAAATGCTAATCTGTTGAATATGCTTGTTTCATTTCTCCCTTATTCTTTGCCAGCTAAATTATTCAGGGACACATAGGCATACAGGAAAGTGAACACCAGGCTGTACATGTCATCAGTACCCTTGTTAAAAGATGATTAAAAGCACACTCCACCTTGGTACTTCAGCAGTATTCTGTTACAGTTGATGTGGTTCTGTAGGACCCACCATAGCCAGTCACACTGCAGCAGTCTAACAAGGTCACTTTGAAGCTGCAGAAGTTCACAGCCAGTGAAGAGAGTCATTTAAAAAAAAAAAAGAAAAGAAAAAAAAAAAAAGCTCAATTACATATGGCCAGCCAGGCATGTGTGTGTTTGAGCATAAGAAGAGATGCACAGGCACTCCACACCAATACCACAATGAATGTAGAATACTAAACATAATAGTCAAATAAAAAGTTGCACTCCGATAGAGTTTCGTCAACACGTACCACACTTAATTTACTCTTTTGGTGCATGACAAGTCCAAGGTTAGAGCTGAAGTTTGCCCTCTGCCTCTAATCCCTTTTCTATTTCTCGATTTCTGTTTCTTCTCTTTTCACGTCTTATCTATCTTCTCTCACTCTTGCTCGCACTCTCCCTCTTTCTCATTTCATTCTCTCCTTTTCCACATCTTCTCTCTCCAATCTCTCTTTTCCTCTTTGTTCATGCTGCTTGAGTTTCACAGATGGAGTGACTTGAGGCGATGGCAGTTATGCAAAACACAGTTCAAATGAATGCAGGGCTCCTACAATGAAAATTGCATAAAAGGCATGCACACAAACACACATCCAACTCTTTCATGCCACAAGAATTCTGTGGTGCAGGCAGTGGAGTGCATTTTGGAGTTCATTATCATAAAATCTGGATTTTTTTTTTTGTGGGAGGGGGGTCGTTTGAAATTATTGTTTGGGAAAAGAGAATAGAAATGTGCATATAGACACAGTTCTGCAACAGACCTCAGATCATAGGCTTTTAAACCCGATCCTAATTAATTATCCTCCTTGTAAATCCATTAAATGCATGCATTGTGTTGTCAAAGACTTTGTATTCCTGCATTTATTTTTATTTCACTTCACATTATGTAATAATACAGAGTATATTCTAATTTACAATTTGGGGACAGTAAAACATGTTTTTAGAAAGCATTGGTATTGTTATATTTAAAATCTGTATTTCATCATGTGGGTCAAAAAGTGAATCTAGAAGCAAACGCACACCAACTCTGAACTGCCACACTGGAAGGGAACAACCTGTCCACTGGTCCACAAAGGAAGGTATAACCACGGAAAAATGGGCTGTCATCATTCTGAACTTTCCCAGTCCTTTTGTTGACTAAATTTCAGAAAACATCGGCTCCAAAACCAAGAATTAAAGGCCCATTTACAATATAGACACTGCATTCCTCATAGATTTGGTGTGTGGCATCCTCAAAAACCTCTGACAACAGTTAACATACTTTTGCTGTGTACATTTTGAAGTTAGGTCATTTAATTAGTAGGAGACACACTAGCATGTTAGCATTGCAGTGCTCACTTTCCAGGCTTGTACCGACAGTCCTGGTGTTCAGCCCAGCAATTTAAGTTGGGCTAAATTGCAGCTCCACTCATTGGAGGAGTGCATAATAATGACCTCTCAGAGAAACTAATGAGAATATTGTCAAGAATGTTTGACAAAACCAGGAGGTGCAGGTCTATGACTGTGTGTAGCAGCATATTTGACACAGCATCTTATTCTACCAGGGATCCTAAGAGATCGGGTTTTAAGTCTGATTTCTTTCCTGTTATTCATTTTTTTTCTTTTAATTGACCTATTGATTTAGTTAGTCATCCTTAAAGGAAACATATGCTACCTTTTTTTTTCCAACAAAAAATGATGATGATATATCTGTGTCATGCTTCCTTTTCAGTCATATTTTCACGGCTCTGTTCATAACAGGTGGATGTAGGTGGTGGCACTCGGCCACTTTTCTCCGTAGGTTGATGCATTTATGGCAATTGTTGTTACAGCTCTCTGCTAGCCACTTCAGAGGGGCAGCAAACACAGCACGTTGTGAAGTTGGGTGGTCATAAAAATGGGGAAGCTGGATCATTCTCCACATGCCTGGGTCCACAGTTCACAGTACACAGTACATCTGAATGGACTTGTCCACATGTGCTATTTACCGAATATTTTTCATTTTTTCTATTTATATCTGCTGTGTCTTTAAATTAATTCCTTTTTGTGTCATTTGATTATGGATACTGTTTGCCATACTTTGTATTAGAGTTTTGTGGCTGTACTTAATAAAATACATCATCCATAATTCAATTTGTGTAATTAAGTTGCTTTCTGCTAACACTGATAGTTATGTAGTGTATTATGTGAAGCCTGCACAGCATGCTTCATTTTATTTATGTGTTATGTGTTTATGTGTTTTTCTGCCAACATGATCTACACTGTGAATGCTTGCTTAACCAGGGTAATGTGTCTGGTGTTATCACAAGCAATGTCTAGACTGGGTCTGACCAGTTCCGGCAGCCACATCCCACAATACAATGCAGACACCCCGAGTGCATCTCATCATTACAGCTGACCTGGCCAACACAAGCATAACTGGACAAATCTGCTGTCTCACTGAGAGCAAAATGCCCCAAAATGAATATGTTGGAACAGGGACTTTAGGTTCTGTTATATAACGTAAAGTCATATGTAAACAGTAGGAATCCTGCAGGTAAAAAAAAATAAGAATAATTGTCAGCAATTTCCTGACATGATAATCATTTTCAACAGCATCTTTGGCTAAAAGCTTCTTATTTAAATAATGCTTAGTCAGTCATAGCTGTCTCTTTATTGTCAGGCTTTTATGTTGTGAGATTGGCTTGGTCTTGACGACTGTACATCGCTTAACATTACCCGTGAGGTGCAGGGTCAATCAATACAGCTGAACCTGTCCTTTAGGAAAATGCAGATATGTTGAGAATCAATATTTCTGTGTCATCACCTCTCATTTCAATCAAGGTGGTTGAGATATGATGCTATGGCAGCTTCTCTTGGGAATACACAATGGATTGAATCTTGATTCAGGAAGTCTCTGCATCTATTATGTCTCCTCATTTTACTTAAGTCCTGCAGATTAGTTCTGAAACTCTCTCCTCCTGAAACTGTTGTGAGTTTTCTTTAATTGTTTGCCATACATTCTAATCTAATCTTCATCTATGTCACTTTAACTGACAAACACAATGTGCTCAAGCTGACAAAACACAGCCCCAAACTGGGGTGTGTTAAACAAACCCCAAACTACACTTTTAACAGTTGCTACAATCTTCTTGGGCAGTGATGACTTTAAGCAAGCAGTTACAGTAGCTCTGGATTAGACATGCACAACTTTCAGAAGAAACTTTGAGCAAATATGTGTTTTCTCTGAAGCTACACTGTTGTGAATTTACTTCCACGTTTACAGTAAAAGTCCTACCCAACTTCCAGTAGGCTTCTACCCTGACATTATTTTGATAAACTACAGAATTATTTCCCAGTGACAATAAGAAATGACCCAGGACCTGAATCAGCACAGCAAACCAAAATCATGACCCTCCCCCACCAGACTTCACTGCTTTGGATGATGCTTTGATGTTGGTCAGCTGGGCCCTCTTTCCCCCGTAAAAGGTGCTGAATATTCTTCCCAAACAATCCAACTTTTGTTTCACATATTGATGAAACATTTACTCCGTAGCACTTTGGATTACCAAGGTCTTCTAAGAAAAGTTTCCGCTTTGCATATCTTTCCTTTTAAAAACCTGGCTTTCTTTAACTGCTCTCTGATTGCTTGCATATAGGGAGGTTGTCCATTCTCTAGAGATCACCTGTCACAGTAATGTGACTATTGGGCTGCTCTTCTAACTGTGTCACTTTTAGAGTACAAATCTGACCTTGTTCCTCTGTCACAACTGAATCTACTTTCCCGTCTCAATCTGTCGGAGCCTTAACCTGATTTTCTATCTCAGTCACGTTTTTTGTCAGAGCTTGAGCTGACTCTCAATATGTGTCTTGAAATGAGCTTGAACCTGCCTGTTTGCATGTCTTTTTCAATGTCTTTTCCTAAAGATGTCAAACTATTCACAATGATGACGTGTGTTTTTTTTACCTAAGACTTTTGTCTATGTACCTAAAACAAGTTGCAGACTGTCTTTCGTATGGATTTGTGCAGGAAACAGTCACTTAACATGAAGTAAGCCTTCTCTGTCTACTCCCTTGGAACAACTGAGAGCAGAGGTGCCTTTTTATACAGTCAGTGCAACCTCAGATCCAACTGGCGAGGTTTCAGAAGAAGAGCACTTGTGAGTGCTGCCAACTCAGATGGATTCATGAGATTATGAATTTATCCAAAGGTTTCAAAATCACATCATTTTAATGGGTATGGTTAACAGCGGCTGGTGTGGCACAGCCATGTCGTGGCCCTTCCGTGTCCAATGGGACTTGAGTGTAAGCCTGATAGTCTGGACCATGTGTCTTAACTTGAAACTGAAGCCACTGAAGCGTCTGCTGCAAAAACAATGTGAATTTGTTACAGCATTTCATCCGAGTCGGAATTTATATACTCTGAAATAGGACTATGGGCTGCTTAATATTAAATCTAAACTACACTTTGTGGTGAGTCAGTCTCCAGCACTGATAGGAAAAAGACATGTGGTGAGCTGTAATTCCCAAGTGTCCTTACAGACATCTGTTTTTCTTTTTTTTTTACTGTATTTCTGCCTCCCTCAGGTTGGAAAAGAGCTGGCGGATGATGGCCAGCACCAAACACATGTCCCCGCTGAACAGAAACAGAATGAGCCCTATTGTTGGACTGTGCAAGCTCCAGAATTCCTCTTCAGGGTCACTCAGCATTTAAACACATTTTGCTTTGAGTGGACCAGCGTTGTCAGGGGTCAATACCTTTTTGTAATCTAAGTCATGCTCTCCAGCTCTGCTCATATGATGCTTCAGTGGCTACATCTGCCAAACAGAACTGCCAGGCTTGACAAAAGCGTCTGCTTTTTTCATAGTCTGTAAAATTTAGTTTTAGGAAAGGAACAAGATACAGCTGGTGGTATCACTTCTTACATCCAAGGACAGTAAACAGATCAAAAGTGAATGCATGTTGTGATACAGTGTGTAAAGATGTATGAATAGCAGTATTTCAACTCAACAATTTCTGGCATGAATGTTTTGCATTGTAAGCAACAAACTTGAAAAGTCTTACTGCTAAAATTGAGCCTGACACTTATTTTACATAAATGCCAATTAAAGCCTGAGGTTAGGGTTCTTTGGCAGGATGGTGGTGTGGTGATTAGCAATGTCAACTCACAACACAACCTTGTTAAAATCTGGATTACGACTTTTTCTGTGGAGTTTGTTGTCCATTTACATCTTTAGGTTTTCTTTGTGTACACTGTCTTCATTGTAGTGTGCAGAAACATGTAAGTTATGTTGTAAGGGACGTTAAATTGACCATAGGGGTAAGTGTGACAGAGAATGGATGGTTTCCTTTGTGTGTCCCTGGGATGAAACTCCGCCTGCCACTTGATGATAGCTGGGATAGATTCCAGCACCCACAATCCTGAACAGGATGAAAGGTACATAGAAAATGTAAGTAAAAAAGGAGGGTACATTCCTTTTCTGCACAGACCTTAATTTACTTGATTGGATATGTTGCTGATCACATCATGGTGCCTTCCCTCCGATAGACATCTATTCTCCAAGTCTATTTTTTTTTTAATGAGTTTATTTATTACTTTTCCTTCTCTGTTTCATCAGCAAGAAACTGGAAATTACGTTTTGTTGACATAAACATGAGAATACCTGTAAAAGTGGTTTATAGGAGTAAATCCCACAGCTTTGATTTGTTATATTTTTTAAACTGAGTTTTAAAATGCCAACAAAAAAAAAAAGAAGGTAATTTAACTTTCATGTGTATTGAACTGCAAACACCATTACTTCTGCAAAGTGACCACAAAACAAGCAGATAACAACTATAACCTCTGGTCTGTACTATATCGTTTCTGCTCACATATGCTATCGTGAGCCTTTGGGAGCCTTGTAAAGGTGATTGCTATTTGGTATTTCACATACACGACAGTGGCCCCTCCTGAGGTCAGAGTATTGATTTCCCTTTTTTATTTATTTATTTTTTCCAGTTCTGACATCAGGTGCCAGTGTTTGTGAAATTTCTTTCTCCTCTCAGCTTTGTTGACACTTCCTCTCAGTTTCAAAGATCCTGAGGCTGCGGTGATATTTCCTGAATCGATCTGTTTGATCAGAGGCAGTCTGATGGAAGCAAACAATTTGTCGCCCGTTCTTCAGTTTAGGCTGCATGTGCCATCAGTCGAATAAGGTGAGTCATTTAGAAGCATTATCGAATTAACCAAGACCAATTTCCAGTGATGATGACAGGCTTCATTCTAGCATAAGACATGATTTATCCCACTTTGAATTAAATTAGTTAACCTTTCTGTTACTTAATATAATTGCACTGTTCCCCTTACTGCTCGTTGGTGTTCTCTGTGTTTGAATGTGCAAGTGGTCCAAAAGTCATTTAATCTTTGGACATTCAGTGTTCTACTAAATGGTGAAAATATCTGTCTTAGTAGTGCTATATTTCAACTGGGCTCATTATTTAATTTGATTGGGGCAGGAAAATGAACAAATGTTTAGCTGAGGATGACATTACTGAGGCAACATTTTCCAGTTGAATAATAGGCATCTGCCGGGTAGTGGCATTAGGAATGAAAATGGAAAACAAAACCACTAATTCTTCCAGCTGTGGATGTCAGCATATCAGTAAGATGCTTAAACCTTAGAAATAAGCTCTTTAGACACATACCACTGTCATTTCTGCATGGTAATCTTATGAATGACTACTTATTGTTGGATACACAATTATTAATACACGTCCGATGATGAGCTAAGTACTAATTTTGTGTGATTGAAAGAGCTGTTACAAAAGCTGACAACATGTCTGTATGTTTGCAAACCGGCTTAGCTCAGTTTTCTACTTGTCTTTGGGTTCACTCAAAAACAAACATGATCCGGAATAAAAGGATGGAGGCTGATGATGAAATTTTTACTGTCATCACAATCATTATCCAGCAAAGACACTAAAAACTAAGAGAGAGAGAGAGCAAGCTAGAGACAGAGTCGAAAAAAGCCTTTGACAGCAAGGAAAGGGTGGTGGGGATGATGAATTCAGAAGAGGAATTTGAGAGGAATGAAAGGAGTGCTTATTCAGTTGCGAAAGATTTATGACTTAATGCGGATATGGTTGTGAACTCTTTAGTGCTCTGCTGCTCTGAAAATTTCTTCATCTTGGTGCTCAATAAGTCCACAATCAACATCCTGTCTCCATGTTAATGTCCATAAATGTCTCCTGCACAGTGAAATGTATGGTCCAAATAACACATCCCAAGATTTAGGTTGCAAGTACCTAAGTATTGATTAACACATAAACTCACCCGGGGGTGGCGCTGGGGCACGGACTGGGGCTCCGCCGCCATCCAACTTCCGCGTCAGTGGCGGCCCCGTACGGCCCTGCCTGGTGGCCTTCGCTGGGGCCGGCACCGGTCTCTGGCCTGCGGCTGGGGGGGTGGCTCAGCCTCTTCGGGGGCTCTGGTGCCCTTTTGTGGGGGGTCCTGATGGTTCGGGCGTGGCTGTTGGCCCGGTCCCCTGTGGCTGCCCGGGGCTCGCTTGGTGGTGGCCCCTGGGCCCCGCCGGGCCTCCCCTCCCTGTTACCCCCCCCCCCCCCCCTCCCCTCTCATATATGCCCAAAAAAAAAAAAAAAAAAAAAAAAACACAAACACAAATATAACGGAGAGAGCTGAGATGTGTGGGGGGTGCCCACCCCGTAGATGCCAGCTCACGTTTTTAATGCATCTAAACATACCTACCTAAGAGGTGAAGTTAATAAAAAAAAAAAAAAAAAAAAAAAAAAAAAAAAAAAAAAAAAAACACACACAAACTTAACCATAAGAACTGAGATGTGTGGGGGGGTGCCCACCCTGCAGATACCAGTTTCTGTTTTTAATGCACCCGAACACAATCATATTAGAAAATATACTATTTTAATTGGAAAAAAATAAATAAATAAAATAAATAAATAAATAAATAAATTAATTAAAAATAGGGGGAAAAAAAAACAAAAAAAAAACCACACAAACTTAACCATAAGAACTGAGATGTGTGGGGGGTGCCCACCCTGCAGATGCCAGTTTCTGTTTTTAATGCACCCGAACACAATCATATTAGAAAATATACTATTGTAATTGGAAAAAAAAAAATAAATAAATAAATAAATAAATAAATAAATAAATTAAAAATAGGGGAGGGGAAAGAAAAAAAAAAAAAAAAAAAAAAAAAAAAAATGGGAGGGGAGAAGTCCAGGTGGGGTGGGGTGGGGGGGGTCGTGCGGGGCTTTTCGGGGGTCACGTGCCGGGCGGTCCCGGTGGGTCTCTGGGTGCCTGGCTGCCTGGTCCGCGCTCTTGCCTTCCGGATCTGGTCCTGCGATTGGGATTTCTGGGGCCCCGGCGGGTCTGGGTTGCGCCTTGGTTGGTGGGTCTGGTGCCGGGGGCCGGCCTCTGGGGGGGGACCTCTGGCGGGGAAGGTGAGGCGCCGGTTACTGTCTGGGTGTGTTGCGGTGTGTCGGCGGGCTCCTTCTCCTGGTTCCTGCGCCGCCTCCGGGTGTCGGCTGTATCCCCGCCCTGCTGCCTCCGCTCCCGGCCATGTGTATCTGCGGCCGGTGGGTGGTGGCGGTCCCGGCCCCCCCTGGGCTGGTCGCGCTGCTCTGGCTCCTCTGTCCCTCTTCCCTCCCGCCTTCCGCCTGCCCCACCCTCTTTGCCTGTCCGGCACCGTGGCTACTGGAGTTCGATGTCGCTGTCGCGTCGCCGGGGCGCGTGGCGGGGGCCGATGCATTGGCGGGCCACCGGCGACACTGTTTCTTGCCCGTGCGGGGTTCGATATGTTTGGGGGTCGGGGGATCTGGGGGCATATCGCGGCCTTGTTTCCTTGAGCCTGCTGGGTCTCCAGCTGGTAATGGTCTGTACTAAGGGAGGGTGTGGGATCGGCGGCCTCGGATTCCTCCCTCCCCTCCTGCTGGCTGCGGCCGCTGCCGTGGGGGGCTGGGGTGGCCCAGGGCTGGGGGGGAGGGTTGGGGCGCTGACCGATGACGATAGCAACCAACAACGGAATGGTAAGAATAACTAGTTAAAGGAGGAAGTGTTTAAATGACTTAATATTATTAGTTTTGTAATTAATAAATGTATTATTATTATTATTATTATATTCTTGTATGTATTTATGTGCAAATAAGTGAGTTTATATACATAGATGCATGTTTTATATGTGTATGTGTATGGGTGTGTGTGTGTATGTGTGTGCGTGTGTGTATGTGTATGTCTTGGTGTGTATATATGTGTGTGTAGTTATATACGTGAGTATGTTTGTGCATATATGTGTGCGAACGTATGTGATATGTATGTATGTATGTACGTATGAATAGCTGTGTGTGTGTATGTGTGCGTGTGTGTGTGTAGTTATATACGTGAGTGTGGTTGTGTATATGCGTGAATGTATGTGGTATGTATGTATGTATGAATAGCTGTGTGTGTGTGTGTGTGTGTGTGTGTGTGTGTGTGTGTGTGTGTGTATGTGTGCATGCATGCACGCACGCACGTGTGTGTGTGTGTGTGTATATGTGTGTGTGTGTGTGTATGTGTGCAAGCATGCACGCACGCACGTGTGTGTGTGTGTGTGTGTATATGTGTGTGTGTGTGTGTGTGTGTGCGTGTGTGTACATGTTTATGTATTTGTGTGTGTGTATCCCTATGTGCATGTATCTATTTAGGTGTATGTGGATACATGCAAGTGGATGTATATACTTATATGGATGATATGCATGGGTGTGTGTATGTATGTATGTATGTATGTATGTATGTATGAATATGAGTTGCATGAGTGTAAGTAAATGATTACGAGGAAATGTATTGTGACATGAACATGCAAAGTGTATGCATATACTGATATACTATATGCAATGATTTAAAGGTATGTGTATGTATATCATATGAATAGCTACTTATGTGTGTATATGTATATATGTATATATATATATATATGTATATATATATATATATATATATATATATATATATATATATATATATATATATATGTGTATATGTATGTATGTGTGTATGTATGTATATGTATATATATGTATATATATGTGTGTACTTCAATTAGGCACACCTGTACAGCATGTATCAATGTATATTTGTATGTATGTATAATCATGTACATGTGCATATGTATATTACACCTATGCATAGCAAAACTCTTAGATGTCCACACATTAATCCACGGTTTATTTTCATTGATTGTATGAATATGTGTGTGTGTGTGTGTGTGTGTGTGTGTGTGTGTGTGTGTATGGATTATTTATCTATCTTCTCTGTTTATAACTTTATTTTTATATATGTGGACATGTATGAGTATTTAAATACTTCTATGCCTATTATATATATGACTTTTCAATACTGCCTCCAACCCCCCCCAAACGCTCAAATGATGTGATTGTAAATAGAAAGCTCCTCCCCCCTTTTCTCTGTTTTCTTTTTTGCTTATAACACTTGATTGTCTTGTGTCCACTTTTTACTCTTTAAACAACACATTATAAACTCTTCTTGATGCATATTACAACACAGACACCAGACTGCACCACCACTGTCTCGTCTCTCTCTCCTGCTCTCTCTCTCCTCACCCTCCACACCCGGTGACTCTAGCCCTCCTCTGCAGAATATTTATATCCCTCTTTCTGACTCTCCCTTTACTTTTATCTTGTTTGATTTCTCCAGGGATCAATAAAAATATAGTTTGACTGTTATGAGGGCTGGTGAAGGTAGCACACTTGCACACACCCACACACACAAAACACCCTTGGTTACTAGATTAAAATGCATATATACAACTCCGGTTATACCAACATGGTATCAATCATAAATATATGTGCAAACAAGGGCAAAAAAAAAAAAAAAAAAAAAAAAAAAAACACATAAAATCAGTTTCCGGGAATTAATTTGTAGACAGTTGCTCTGAACTCATCTGATATAAAAAGTAATTACAGCAAGTATGTGCAAGATATGTCATTATCAGACAGAGGTACATGCAGAGCTGTGATTCATAAATGAGGCACAAAAGTTTTAGGATTGATCATTAAATTGGGAACAGCGTGTATGTGTTTTGATTTAGAAATAACATTGCCTGTCTGATGAGTTCATATAACATGGAAAAAATGGTTAAAAGAGAAAGAAGGTGGTGCAAGATGCCATTACTGCAGAAGTCAAACTGGAGACCCAAGAACGTTGAAGAAGTGAGATAATGATAGTCTTGTGAAGCGCAAAGCACAACAACAAAACCAAGAAACAGATTTTAACAGAGCAGAAAAAGGCAGGAAAACATGTCAAAAAGCATGACATTTCATGCTAGCCAAATGCAACATTGGTTTGAACACAACTGCAAACCCCAAAAGAGTACTTTTAAAAGACGAATATATAAAAAAAACATATGATGCCAAAAGAAAACAGCTCAGTTGTGACTTACAACAGCAATACAGAAAATTCAATTGAAAGTTGCAGATTTAAGACTTGAAGACTAAGAATCTTGTGGCGCCACAACTTACATGATTAGAAACAACGCTCAGTGCTCATATCACTTAACACAAATCTTCATGGAATTGCACAATTTGTATAAAACAAGACTCGAGTCTGATGACACGTTTAAATATGTTTGATTTTGTTGTAACGTGCAGTTGCAGAAAAGACTGTACGTTTGCCACCTTAGACCTAACAATCAAGATCACAGACATGTTTACCAAAACAACAGTGGAAATTTACTTTGTTTGGAACTTTTACCATATTTATTGTAAAATGAATCAGTGTAAGTTCACCATAAATTACATACAAGCTACAATTTAGCTTCAGGAATGAATAAAAGATATAGTCATGGATGACTTGAAATTTTTACCTCCTAAATTTACATACAAATGTTGTTCTATATTGCTATATAAATATTGTTCTTTTTTCTACTTTCCTTTATGTTTAAACCTCAAAACATTGCTTTTATTTAAACTATATGATGTTTTAATGTCTCTGTAAAATGTGAATCACCTCGTTGTTCAATGATGCTATACAAATAAACTTGCCTTGCCTTGCCTTAAAACTGAAACTATACTTAATTCAGCGTCAAAAGTATTGTGAATCAAAATACAAAATCTGAAATCCAAAGCATAGAATCTTTAACCAAGGAATCAAAATGACGTTTGATTTCTGATGTTTTTTCTTAGGTCAGAGCACCAACAACTATAGATTCCAGGTCATGGAGAACCAGCAAGCAATAGTAAATTACTAATATCTGCCACCTTCTTTAACATAAATGATCAAGTTCTTAATTCCTAAGTTCCAGACAATGTCACCATGCAGACCTTGTTACTCTGGAGGGCATTGCATTCACTTCCAGTACAACTGTAAGAACTGGAGGAGTTATTTCTGACCAGGACTTTCCTGAAACATCCATCATGACTCCAAGATGATGCAGAAAATATTGTCTATTTATTTATTACCTTTGTTAGAGTACTGTCATTCTTTTTAATTAGATTGTCCCAACATGTATCTTAATCACCTCCAGCTGATCAGAAATGCTACAGTGAGACTTCTAATAAGAATTGAAAAAAGGGGTCATATTTCTACAATTTTGGCTTCTCCTCAGTGACTTCTTGTTAAATCCAGAATAGAGTTTAAATCCTTCTCCTCACATAAAGCCCATAATGACCAAGCTCCATTGTATCTTTAAAACCTCATAGTGCCATACTATCCCCAAAGAGCACTTTGCTCTCAGACTGCCGGCTTACTTGTTGTTCCTGTGGGAACTTACTTGTGGGAAGCAGCGCCTTCACTTATCAGGCTCCTCTCTTGTGGAACCAGCTCCCAGTTTGCATTCAGAAGGCAGAGACCACCTCTACCTATGTAATTAGACTTTAGTATTTTTCTATAAGTTGCAATGTTTTTAATAAAATCTGGTGTTTTCTGGTTCAGTGGTGTGTTTTTTTCTTTTTTCATGTAAAGACCTTTCTGTGCATCCACCAGAGAGGAATAAGCTGAATCAGGATGGCCAACTCTAATGGGCAAGAAAGGAACTGTAGCTCATTTATTACTTTAACATCCTTTAATTGTGTTAAGAAACAAAAGAAAGAAAGAGAGGGGGGAAAAAGTGCCTCCAATAATATCGGCTTTTAAAATAATTAGTAAGCCCCAGGTCCTTTTTGTGTCTTTCAGGGTTTGTTTATTTTTACTGTTGCTATGGTTGTGTATGATCAAATTAACTGTAAAATATATACAACATATCCACAATGGAATGTAGTTTTAATACAGTTTATGGTGGAACAACAGCCACTTTTAGTCCTAAAGCACACACACACACACACACACACACACACACACACACACACACACACACACACACACACACACACACATTAATGTCACTTCATGGATGATCTGCGAGTAAATAGACTTTATAGTGACAAAATGAACCTCTGGTGCAAAAGTCATACTGTGAACATATTTAATGCCTTAGTCCCTTAGTCCAAGGAACAAGGTTTTGCATTATATTGACATTACATTACATTATTGGAGGATGACAACTACAAGGAACATTGTTTGTCAAATAAAATTAGCTTTTCAGATTTTTAACTGAAGCTCTCTTCAAATCTCTTCTAAAACTGTATGCATTGTTTACCCACAGGCTCCACGATTGTGCATGTTTGTGGTGTTTTATTTTGAAAATTCACTGGATTCTTTATGCAGTTGTCATGTCTGATTTCTTGCCAGCTTGATCTGCTGTGTATAAATTGATGCAACTTAGCCCTGATCCAATGCCAAAATAGACTGTGTTTTTTTTAGTTGAGCAGAGCAGACAGTCGCTTCTGGGATGCTTCTGATCACTCCGTGACACCTTTGAGACACCGTCATTTACTAGAATGACCACAATTTACAGCGGCTGGCATATTGGTGCCATTTCAAGGCAAAGCCCGCTCCCAGTGGGACTTACCTGTAACAACATAGTGTTTACTCCTCTATGATGTTTCTGAGGTTTAATGTCTTTAAGTTGGTGAAAATTAGCTTCTCTATGGTTCTCTTTCTAGGGAACTATCTGCTTAGTAGCCTATCTTTTACCAGCCCCAGTTGAAAGATTATCCCAATAACCTAATGAGACTAAACACATTCATACAAATAATTGCTAAATGAGGTTGCACCACGGAAACACTGTAGGTGACTTTAGTATATTGTATGACTCCAATGTGATGCTAAAAATGTCATGAAAACTGAAAATCATGTTCAAACCGATTGCTGAACCAATCCTCCAGTATTCTGGTTTCATGTATTTAAATTTTTTAAAGAAGAGAGGACATAAAAAAATCAGCAGCTCTTCAAACAGAACTTAATCAGTGAACATATAGAACGTGCAGATCACTTCATTAACCGTTTGGTTGGTAGTTCAACCCCTGCTCAGCTCTTTCTTTGCCAACATTAATTTGAATTTAGACACCGTTTAAATATTTTGCTCTCACCAAACTCAAAATGAGGTAAAAAAGTCATGGTTAAAAGTGTAACTTTCACATCTGCTAAATTTTCTGTGTTTTATTGTGAATACATTATGGCTGTAAGATATTAGTCAAACTGCATTCTCATTTATTCTTCACTCCTCCCAGCATCACAGCATTTTTTGGACTTGATGTTGTAATTTTCTGTGTTGTATAAAAAAAGAACAATATTGAATCACTTTGGCTTTTGATTTGTTTTATCAGAAAAGCTGCTGAAGAACGGTGTCTGTTCATGTGGCGAGTACACTCATAGCGTGTTTGTTTTAGGGTTTTTCAGAGTTACTTCCAGAATTTGTTTTTTCTTCCCCCTGGAGGCTGGCTGCTGTTTTCAGCACTACATAAGCACCACAAGCTTCGGCATGTGGTTCTGTGATGCTGATCTGTAGCAGTCTTTTGGCTTTTTTGCATACTTTTGATGACAGTTTACAGCAATGTTGAAAGAATTTGGTGACCGACTTTGCATTATATTGTCTTCTCAAGTGATGGTTTTATTTTATTTCACTTTTATTTCTTTAGCCAGTTACCTAAACACGATCTGAGAGAGTGTTGAGTGTATTGGCCCCTGGAGTGAGAATGCCGACAGGAATATCGCACGAAGACCCAGAGTGGCTGCAAATAATAAAGCAAACAGCATCACACATATTAAAATATTCTTGAGAAGAAAAAAACACCATAAAAATAATGAATACTCTGAGGAGTATTGTGCGTATGCATAGTTTTGCTCCAAAAACCACCCATTGCAACTAAGCACCTGTTCATCTTCACATTGAAACAACAACAGAGAGCAGTGAGCTGAAATAAAGCTGCTCTCTGCTCCTGTGCCAGGTATAACTTCCTCCTCTCCGGGAGACTTTACAGGCATCCACCTCCCATGTTCCACTGGCATCAAAGCAAGACTTCATGAGGAGGTTTTGCCAAGTGTAGCTTTTCACTGGCTCCCCCTTTGTAGGTCCCAGGAGAGACATGGTGTCAACCTAACCAGATACAAAACTCCACTGCAGATTAGAGGAATGAAAGAGTAAATTACTGCCTATGATAAATAGTCAGCTCAGAGTAAATCTCTAAACCATTGAGCAACGCAGCTTCTTGATGATAGGGACTGTAAATACAGCAGATATTTCTCTTTTTGCAAGCAGAGCATGATTTAAGCAAATATTTCTTTTGTCATATTGGTTTGTTTTACTTGAGACTTCTGTGGCAGGTATCCAGGATTCAGGCCATGCTGATGGCATCTGGAATGAGGCTTTTGCGAATCCTAATGCCAGACTTAGCTACTTTATTTGCTGGCCTTTAGAGGTTCCAGCAACTTCATTCACTTATCGGCACTCTGATCAGGAGCTCTCTTTACATAATCTGAATAAATTGGTTTGAATCATTCAAATGAGAATTTATCAGTAGAAGAGAGTGAAGTGCAAGTTTTGCCATAAAATTATGTATATGAAAAGTCTGTAAATTAAGGGAAAAAATCTCTGAAGGACGATTGATCAGGACATTTCCATGTGAGTAACTGAATAGAACAGCTAAGCAATTCTAAATTTCATTGGCATTCATTTATTTTTTTTCTTTATTTTTTCTTTTATTTATTTATTTTTTTTAATCTAACCCAACAGGCAAGAACTTTGGAACTTAGTAGCATTTTCATGAAATTGTTTTGACAGAATCATAATGAACAGGTTTCTCTACATATTAATTACATCCTCCAGCTGGTGTGACAAAGGGTGGCTCAGGATATGTTGCTTAGTTGGACTCATTAGTTTTTGTCCAGAGATCTTCCTGTAGTTACTTTTGCACAATCTTGCATATTCATGAAAATACAGTTTCTGTTAAGTGATGATTTCTCCTTTTTCTATCAGGGCTACTATTTCCTGCTATTAATTTTAATGCTAAACCAAAACACAGAATGAGCAATAATTATAATTATTTTGAAAGCAAATCTAACCAGCAAAAAAATAAAAAAATATAGCAGACATTTTTACTAAATTTGCATTCTTGCTTCCAGTGTCAACAGGTCAGAGGAGAGAATTAATCCTCAGCGTGCAAACAAAACCTTTGAAAGGCATAAGCCAACAAATTGTAGCAAGCAGATGGCTGGGCGTGGGCTTCCCTAAAACAATAACCTTTTATTAAAACTTTATTTTAAATCCATCCATCCATTATCTATACCCGCTTAATCTGTCTCCAGGTCACCAGGGTCTGTCGGAGCCTATCCCGATGCATAGTAGGCAAAAGGCAGGGGTCCCCCTGGACAGGTCGCCAGTCCATCGCAGGGCCACATAAAAATTAACCTACCCTGCATGCTTTTGGACTGTGGAAGGAAGCCGGAGTACCCGGAGGAAACCCACGCAAGCACAGGTAGAACATGCAAACTCCACACAGAAAAATCCACCGGGCCGGGAATTAAACCAGGAACCTGCTTGCTGTGAGGCAACAGTGCTAACCACTAAGCCACCATGCCACTCCTGTTTTGAATCAAAAATGCAAAAATATTTGTCAGCATTTGTCAGCTATATGATACATATATTTATATATCCTGATGGCAGCAGCCGTGTATGTGTCTCACATGTAGTAGAATTGACAATAAACTTGACTCTGACTATATATATATATATATATATATATATATATATATATATGTATATATATATATTTATATATATATATATATATATATATTTATATATATATATATATTTATATATATATTTATATATATATTATGGGTGAGACTTATTATGGGTATATTTAAAATTCCATAATTTTGGTCCTTTTGAAGAACCAGAAACTCCATACAGAAGAGATTAATATTGAGTAAAAACTTCTGGTGCAGATGACTTGAAGAAGAGAGGTCGAGGATGTAGAGAAGGAGCAAAAATGATAAGGATTTGAGCTTGTTATTTTTTTGTTTTGTTTTTGCCGCTTGGTCATCATGGGGAGTGTGAGATCCCTGGAAGGTGGGATGGAAGAGCTCGAACTGCTGATAGGAGAGAGGGTGAGTATTTTGTTTTACAATTCACGGTTAGAGAGCATGTTCTGGACTCCAGCATCTCTCTACGTGGATTTCAGATGATACAGGTGGATCAAAGACATCAGACAGACTGACAAAAGTGGGCTGCTTGCAGTGTTTATTAACAGCAGATGCTATCATCCTGGATAATCCACTAAAATATGCACGATGAACTGTAGAGATTTCAACCACACTAGCGTTGTCTGTTGCTCCCAAAATGCGGAACAGTTTGCCTTTTAGCATCAAATCTGCCCTGACCACTGATCATTTTAAATCATTGTTAAAACACACCTTTTCCTGCGGGCTTCTCCACCAACTTGAGGACATTTATTTTTATTGTGTATATTTATTAAGCATATTACGTCAATTATATTTCATCATTTCATTTTAGTACTCTTTATTTAGGATTTTCATCTGTTTTAGTCTGTACAGCACCTTAAAGGTGCTATAGAATTCAATTTGATTTGGCTACTATCCGAACGTGTCTCACCTAAAATGTATTTGGATTTACAGTGCAGCACATAATTTCCCACTGGCATTAATACGTATTATTCAGTTCAATTCAGTTCAGAAGGATAGTGTTTTTGACAGCGTTCACAGAACCATAAATGTCTTTCTTTTTCTTTTTTTTTTTTTATCCCTACCATCAATATCATCTTAAATCCGTGTTTCACTTCCATTCATGATTAAAATATGTAATAATATGGCTTAGGTTAGCTTTCATACGTTTTATTTTGATAAATATCTGCTGTTGAAAAAAGGTTTTAGACACGTATCTACGAACTAATGCACCATACACTGGACAACTTTGCTGACTGTTTAGAAATTATGTTTAGAAATTAAGACACATTCTCACATATAAAAACTGTATAACAGAGATTTAAGTTGCAGTCTGAAGATAATGTAAAACCATTTTTTCTGGGGTAACACTTTACACAACTGCAACCACATTTCATTACAAATTATAAAAGCATAACATTCCTTGCACATTGAGACTAATATTCTCTTATCATGGAACAGGACAATATGCATGAGACAAGTCTGAAGAAATGCAATATTATGTTCTGTTGTAACACTAATATGCAACATAATCTACCTCTGATTCTACCAAAAGACTAGGTTTCCAGGTGTGTGCCCCAACTGGCTCTTCATGATTTTCTCCTGACTTTAAAAATTTGTCTGTGACCATGAAATTGCTTGCAACGTCAGCATGACTTAATGTAAGTGAATATTTACCATATTATTTTTCTGAAGGTCTTTCCTCCATCTTATTGCAAGCACAAAATTATTTTTTTGTAATTACTGTGTCAAACACTGAAATCTGTATTCTCAAAGAAGCTGAGTTTGTGGACAGTGGATTGTCATAACTCTGTAGTTGAAAATAAACTCTGACTGAATTGTTCTGAACTGAATGCCTTTATTGTCATTGTTTTTTGCGATGCAGCAAAATTAGGAGCGCTACTCTGCTGCGGAGCATACAATAAATAAATAAGTTGTAAAAGAAAATATAAAGTATGACTAAATAATATGACTTTTTTGTAATAGAGTACATGCATTTCTGTGCAAGAAGTGGTAGTAGGTGACTGGGTTTCTTATTTGTGTTTATGCAGTGAAATTATTGCATTTGGGAATAAACTATTTTTAAATCTGGTGGTTCTGGATTTTATTGACCTATAAAGCCTATCAGAGAATAACAGTTGAAACAAATGGTGGCCAGGGTGTGTACTGTCCTTGATGATGTTCTTGGCTCTTAAGACTGAGTGCAGTGTCTGACAAGGAGGGGGGATGCGACTGATTACTTTTTTTTACAGTCTTAATGATTCTCTGAAAAGCTTTTTAGTTTGCAGCAGAACATGCAGCAAACCCCACTAAAATACAGCATGAAAGGATGTTTTGATGGTAATCTGTAAAAGGACATCAGGAGCTTCACATTCAAGTTGTATCCTTGGAAAACATAGGCACTACTGTGCATTTTTAACACTGGTGTGGTGTTTGTTGACCATGAAACAGTCGGTGATATGGACACCCAGGAATATAAATGTATAAACTCTCCATGTACTTACCACTTATGAAGACGGGTCGGGGGGTGTTTTATGTTTTCTGATATCTATTATGTATCATGATGTAGGGATTCTTTTGGGGTTTTAGATTTATTCTACATCCTGTTTTATATTTAAAAAATCTGTTTTGTGTTTGTGTTCAGTTTTAGTTTAACTTCCTTTGCCCAATCTTCCCTGATGGATTGCACCTGCGTCTTGTCAGGCCTAAGTTTATATATTGTCTTGTCCTTCCTTGCCCATACTGTGTCTTCAATTTCCTTGTGTGCCCATGAGGGCTGGCTGTTTGTGGTTTCTCAAAGGAGTTCTGTGAAAGAAACTATGAGTTATGCTTCCCAAGGTCTCCTGTATTTGGGTCTTTATCCTACAACCATGACATTATGAGTTCTTTTGTTCGTTTTGTAATGGATGAGGTTGTTGGGAGAGCACCTCTCAGACAGGGGGACATTTTGATAATATTTGTGGGTATTTCTAAACTCCACATGTCAGAGGAACCTCGGATGGAACCAAAGGGTGGGAGTTTGTCATTTTGAAGACTCAAATCAAGATGCATTGCAGGATATCAATAATTGATCAATGATCTATGTTTCTACTAAATACCAGCAATGTATGTCAAATATCAGCCATTATTGGGAGCCTTTGTTGGTACCTGCACCGCTCTAGAAATGTAGTTATGGGCTGAGTTGACGCATCAAATGTGATTGGTCCACTTTGTAGCATTGCCTTTTTTCTATGCATTTCTAGTTTCTACAACTTAATCATTTTACAGTAGACTCCTGTCGTCTCAGTAAGCACAACTGCTGCTGCTCAGCATTTGTCAGCTCCACCAATTTAAATTCAAGCACAAGAGAAAAATTATGAAATGAACAAACACCAAAATGGAAGTGGCATCGTTAAAGTCGACATGATGCCCTGTTCGGCTTGGGCTGCATTGGTTCATGATAGCATTATGATTTAAACAGCAACAACTCTATTAACTCAAACTTTAAGGAGAATCAACACCAGTCGGACAATGCTGAATCCAGAGAAATCCAGTAGATTGGGACAAGTAGATGCGACCACCTGGGAGCTTTTATGCAGTTTCAGCCTGGTAGGCCGGCTACATCCAGGGACTGAGCCTGGAACATCTGGAAGGGAAACGTGCAGATGCTGTTCCTGGACTTTAGTTTCACATTTAATACCAGCATTCCTCAGCATAGTGACCAAACTGCTCCCCCCTTGGTTTCAGCACCCCCCTGACAACATGCTGGTTGACTTCCTCACCAACAGACCTCAGTCTGTATGAGTAGGCAGCAACATCTCCAGCACAATTTATCTGAGCACTGCCTTCCCCCAGGGATGCGTCTTCAGTATATTTGCTGTTCACCCTGATGACCCACGACTACTGTACTAGGTCCATCACCAACCACATTTTGAAGTTTGCAGATGATACAACGTTAGTGGGCCTCATCCAGGATCACAACAACATGGCCTATAGAGAGGAGGTGAACCATCTTGTAGACTGGTGTAAGACAAACAAACTTGATCCTGAACATCGACAAAACCAAGGAGATCACTGTTTACTTCAGGAGGACTCAGACCAGTCACAGACCACTTATCATTATCAACACGGCAATGGAGGTAGTCAGCAAAAACAAATTTCTGGGGATACAGATAGAAGACTCATCACACTGAAGGTGTTGTTAAGAAAGCTCAGCAGCAGATGCATTTTCTGTGATGAATAAGGAGAGCACACCTTCGCCCTCCCATCCTAACCACCTTCTATAGATGCAAGATAGAGAGCGTACAGCCCAACTAAACCAATCTCCATCTGGTAAGGAGCCTGTGGTGCCTCTGACTGGAAGGCCCTGCAGAGGGTTGTGAGGATAGCAGAGAAAGTTATTCAATTCCTACCATCCAGGATATTGCCAAGTAATGGTGCCTCCTCCCACATCATGGCCTGTTCTCCCTGATACCCTCCAAGAAAAGGTTTCACAGACTGAGGTGCAGGACCACCAGGTTATAAAACATTTTTGTCCCATACGCCATGAGCCTCCCAAATTCTAAACAGTCCCCCTCCACCCTTCCTCTATGATCCATCTATACTTTTTGACAGCTTAATTTATTTCAAGAAATGTCAAGTTATGTTTATATATTTGTACACTAAATACTTTTACGGTTGTGTGTGTGTGTGTGTGTGTGTATGTGTCCGCAGGGGGGGGTTGATAATTTAAACATTGAATACCAGTATAAAGTAAATATCAAGCTACCTTGTGTTCATCCAAATACATTTAGAAAATACCAAGATATACATTCTGGTCTATAACATCCAAGACCAGGTCCTGGAATTGAAAGAAAGTCCTGGCTCAGAAATAGGAATAGGAGCATCTTGCAGGGTACTTCTTTTAATCTGAATCATGTTTTCTCCTACATATATTTTAAACACCATGGATACTGTTCCATAAATTAAAAAAAAAAGATGCTGCCACTGCCCATAAATTTTTCCATTACCATCATCTGTGATGTTTTATTATCAGAGAGCATTTCATTATGCAAAGAGCCACAGCTTTAAATGAATGGCTTTAAGTTTTTGTTTTGTTTATTTATTTATTTTGTTACTGTTGGTTACAGAATGTGAATTAAGAGTGATTCTGTAGAACAAATGCATTAAGGAATAAAAAGGTTGAAATGGGGTTTTAGAAATAATGTTCAGATCACAAAAGTAGAATTTCACTAAAACTTAATTTTGTCAAATCTGCAGCCTTATAACAGTTTGTACACCTCTTTAAACCTGAATCAAGGAAGATTGTTGATGCATGCAAAGAACTTTGTTCCGTGTTTCTAACACATGTCAGAGAATGAGATGTAGGAAGCCATGGGGACCAAATAAGGTATCTGATGGAGTGGGGTTTGGGACATTAGGTATGCCGACTAGTATAGATGTAGGTGTAACATTTTTGTATGTGAATGTTGAGTTATTGAGGAACTTGTTTGTGACTACTTTAGTTTTTTTCTATCCCCCTTCTTATCTTAACAATAGTTTTTTTTGTTTGTTTATTTGGTCACTTTTTACTTTGGCAAGCTGTAAATAAAGGTGTGACCACCATAGTTTTTGGCTACACCTGTTCCTTCTGTGTCTGACAAGAACCCTGTGATGCATGGTGTGAAAAATGGGATGACTAGCTGAGAGAAAATGGACCACCCTGCATCGCAGCCCAGAGAAAAGCATGCAGGACTGTGATCCCAGACACAAGGACAGAAAGCGGAGCTGGGGACTCCACAGATCCAGCCTTGGAGACGTTCCCCTCTTTATTATCATCAGAAGAGGAAGAGGAGAAGACCGTGAGAACAAAGGTCTTGATATAACCTCCACATCAGCACAAGGGCCAGAAGCTGAACTGTTGATGTTGGTAAGAGACTTTTTGGCAGGACAGAGACAACATAAAGAGGACCTTTTGGCAGAACTGTGAGGCTTGAGGGCTTCTCTTCCACATTCTGATCAGCAAGCTGCCCTGTGACAACCACCCAACTACTGATGCTAGTTCAAACACATCTGTAACTAGCAGCCCACGAATGGAGCTATCAACACCTGCTGAAAAAACATCTTGCCGCAGGCCATTGGAAACATCACAGGATAATGTTTCACTGATGAATTACACACATCACCAGGCAGACTACAGCCCGATTGGTCGCACTGTGATGAGCAAAAAGTACTGGGTGAGGAGATCAAAAATGATCTCCTGTGCTTTGAGTGAATTAGCAAAACCTGGAGGTGGCCAGAGACTGAGTGGGCTTATCGTCTTGTTCCACTGCTATCTGGGAAGGCACCTGGTGCCTGGCTTTGTTTCTGTTTTCTGGCATATCCAGTCATTATTTCCTCAATGCATTTACTAAGAACAGGGCCTCGGCCTCCTGGTGACATTTATAATACATATCTGTGTGTCATCTGCATAGCTGTGGTAGTTTATTTTGTTGTTCTTTATAATCGGTGCCAGTGGGAGCATGTAGATGGTAAACAGAAGAGGTCCCAGGATGGAACTTTGGGGGAACTCCAGATGTAAAGACTTGCCCATTTCTCCAGTGTTGTGAGTAATATATCGTGGTCAGCTGTATCAAATGCAACACTGAGATCATAGCGAACAGTGGTGCACACACCTGCTTTGTGGAGGATGAGACGCAGCAGGCAGCACATCTACACACACACACACACACACACCTCCACTAAACTACACTAAACCTAGTGAATGAAACTCATCCATCCATACCAATTTCTGTCTCTATTTGTTGCCATCCACACTTGGTTGTGCTACAGTGTAATAAAACATACGTTTACATATCACTTGCCTCGCAAAAGTTGTGCTTCATTCTGCTTCTGGTTTGTCCTGATGCAGAAATAGGCGGCGAAACAGAGCACCTGAGTCCATCATATTAAATACATTTAGAAACATCCTGTCATGGGAGTTGCATATGGTTTTTATTTATTTATTTTTGTTTTGAATATCTAATAATATAAATGATGATGTGTGTTAAATAAATGATTGTACTTTTTTGTATAATTTATTGAGGTGGTCAACTGTAAAACTGTAGACAGAATATTGATTTATTGTTAATTGAAATGTAACACCCAACAGGAGGGGCTTAATGGCCAAAAGAAGGTGACCTGGCACTGTCTAGTCACTCTACTTTAGGATAACTATGAGCACACAGCAGTTATGGAGATTAGAGATGAAGAGTAGTGTAGATATGGACTTTTTTGTATCTGAATTTTGAGTTATTAAGGAACTCTTTGGACACGCAGGCACGCAGGCACGCAGGCACGCATGCACGCACACTTATCTTAATAGTAGTTTTTTTTGTTTTTGTTTTATTTGTGTTGTCATTTTCTACCTTGCACTTTGGAAGACCAGCAATAAAGGCACAGACGACACAGTTTTTGGCTATGCCTGTTTGTTCCTTCTGTGTCTGAGAAGAACCCTGTGACAAGTTCTAAGTCCTATTTCTTGGTTAAGACCACTATAATCCGACTGTGCATGTCTTCTCAGAATGGGAGAGTTCAACCAAGTTGGGAAAATCTACTCGAACCAAAACACAGCAATTTCAGGCCTTTTAAAGCTCTTACAATGTATTAATATTGCAATTTTGTGAAGATGCCAAACAATAGAGACCTTCACTTGTCAGTATCTCTTTTCTTCCTCAGCTATGCTTCACATAATGTGTGGTTTTGCATTGTTTGTGAAAAAATTCATGGGTGTCCCTAGAACAGATGTAGCCTTTAAGACAGTATATATTGATATTAAAGTGAACAAAACCTTAATGGACTATTTCAGCATTAAAATTGCCATCGCAGAAGTCTAAATGATCTTTTCCAAAATTTTTCTTTTGTTTCCTTAATAGCACAACATTTCCCTGTCACATTTTTTTTTTTTTGTTTTATTTTTGGATTGTGTTGGAATAGACAGGAAAAAGATGAAATATACTGGGTTCATATTGTCTGCAGAAAAGTAAAAGTAAATATAAGTGTTCCTCTGTGATAACTGAGACTGTAAATTAGCTCCAGCAGACCTCTGTGACCCTGAAAAGGATACATAAATAATTGATGGATAGATTTTTCATATCATCCAATCTTCCTGATTTTGGCCCGTACAAACAAATCAAATGATCTTGGGAATCCCAATAAGAGCTATTTAAAATGATTAAACAGGAAACAAATATTACATTAAGCTTTTAAAGTACTTTACTTCAAGCATTTAAAGTGTCATTTTGCAAATGCATGTTGTCTGGGATGCATGAGGCATATGTTGTATACATCTGGTACTACTCCTTGGGATATGCCTCTGCCTTAATGCGCTATGTGCTGGGTGCCCCACTACAAATGAGGCAGCTGCAAAGAGCAGCAGATTTACCACAGAGCTCGAGATCACAGTGGGGTCACTACTCACAGATGTTACTGTCTCATACATTTCTGCTTTTACTGCACATGCCATCAGAATCAGATGGCCATATAGATTTGTAGACTCGAGAGTGGTGTAAGTGGTAGGTGGAGAAGAAGCATTTATGAACATGTCTTAAAGAGGGATTATTCACTCATTAATTAGGACCTATTTTTAAACTGAGTGCATTTAGAAAGGATTGAAATATTAGTGAATGTTTCATTTGTCCTTCTAAATATTTACAAGAAAACAGAAATTTCAATCAATTACTATGTTTGCGAAGTTTCTCATTTAACACCCTCCACACCCATCACCCAATCTTACAAGTCCTCTGGTATATATGAACTAAGATTAACATGTTCAACAGCATTCGTCTTAAATTGAATGCCTCCCATTTAAAAACGGACGTAAGAGCTGGTGCATCGACGAGGCTGTTCTGCTGAACGAGAAATTTCATATGAGGGCAGTTTTTATTTTGCTGTTGCTTAGTAAGACACAGCGCACAGCAGCATTGCTGCCCAAAGATGACACACAGATTTTTAATTAATATTTTTTTAAGTTCTTTATCAACCATCCTTCCAGCAATCCTGGTGCTTGTTGAATGGCCAAAACCAGTGAGGTCTTATTGTCAGTAAAACAGTTTTTGCTCATCTTTTGATGTGTTCGTAAACGTCCAGATCAGATTCCAGATTAATAGAATGTTAAATAATGTCTGTCCTTCATTCCAATGATGGTGGAAATGAAATTATGAAATGAAATTTTCTTTCCCATCTTGCTCCCATTTTATTTTGATTTACACTTTTTTAAACAAGGTCTGACATCTTTGGCTGCTTAGGGTTTGTCTGTTATAATTACAGGCGTTTTGGATTTAGCTTCCTGCTGAGTTGCGTGTTTGTAGGTAGTCACACACAGCATAGTTTATCACACACCCTTCTCAGATAACCTGCGTTACAACAGCAGAGTCTGAGCGAAAAGCAATTGCCACATTTTACTTAAGCACCAGCTTTTCTCACTATGTTATGAGTTTTCTGTCTATGCTTTGGCTGCTTATTGACTTCTGCAGAGCTGCTTTGGGTCTTATGTGTTCTAGTTGCTCTTTTGCTGCTTTTGTTCATTTTCAAACATGTACTAGAATGGATTAGCAACTTTATTTAAATTTGCCAGCACACGAAAAGCATCATGATTGAAAGTTTTAGAACAGTTCTTCTATGAACAAGGACAGATAAAATATTATTCATTTAAACATGGAAGTTTTTTTTAACAACACAAACAGAAAATGCAAATTATAGTTCCTGTTGTCCCTTCATTTCTTCTTTCTCTTTGCCGTTCATTTTTAAACCCCCTTTGGACAGCTGGCACAGGTGCCGGGCAGTTAACATCTTTAATCATTTTAAGGCTCTATTTAACCCCACCTATGGGATGATTTGGGCAAACAAACCCCACCACCTCAATAAGGTGACTTATAAATGCTGGACATGCTGGACAGATTGTGTTTCTTGACCATGCACAGACTTTTTTTTTTGTGGTTAGTTACCTTCTTTTTTCATCTTTCTTTTCTTTTTTTTGGTTAAACTCTCAAATCATTTGCTTTATTTAACTGAAAGACTTTTACATTAAGTGGCTCAGGGGAAACCCTGCCCATTACAAGCGAATATTTGATAATTGGTATAAGAGCCGGACTTTGGCTGTTTACCAATGCCTCTTTGGATCAATAATGCACACCCTAAATTGAAACTCCCTCAGCGTGAGCTGGCAAATAAGTTTGCAGCCTAATGACAGTTGAATACAAGGTTACATTCCACTGACTACAAAGCCAAATGAAAGCAAATGGAACACAAATCCCCAGCTTAACAAATCCAGCTTTTTGTATGAATGGAGAGAATTTATTATGATTTCACAGAAAGGTATCCACAGAAACTAAACGGCCTCTTCATTTAGCAGGGGTCAAACATGGGCTTGGATGTTGTTTATATTCCCAATTTACCTTGTAAGCCAGACTGCAATTATTCCAAAGTATCATCTTCACAGATTCACATTTTTCTTTTTTCACCTAGGATAATTTATTTCCATCTTACTGTGTCTTCTGCAACACCAGCCAACTAAAAGTCACCGCATACAGTAATGTCTCCTTTGGTCTTTCCCCAATTTCCCCTGCCTAGTAGCTCCATCTCCACCGTTCATCTAAAATTTTATCGATTATTTTTCCAAAGCATCTTAATCTTTCCCCTTCTATTTTATCTACATACCTGCAAAAACATACAAAACCAATTAGAAACAGCAAATGTCACACTACACACTTCTAAATTTATGGTTGAGGTGAAACAGAAGAGAAACTTTAAAAGACATCTATATTCAGACAAAAATTAATTCTATACACTTGTCAGTTTTGATAATGGATGGAAAGATAGATGGATCAATATGTGCAATTTAGATTTATTGATCCACATCCCAAAACATGTTGATTATACTAAAAAAAAACCCAACTATATTACCTTTTATTATTTTTTATAATTATTATAACGATATTACAATTAAAAACAGTATGCAGCTTTGTAACATAATGACACTTATGAAGGACTGTATTTGAACCCAAACCTTTACATTTTTATATTTCTATGGGATTTTAAAGGCATATAGCCTTTTGGATAAAAACATTGACATGGCTTTTTAGGTTTTAAAAACTTAATTAAAGAACACAAACAGATGGTGTTTTTTAGTGTATAGAATGTGAAGGTTTATGCAAAAATAAATAGTAGTGTTTGGGCCAAAAGCAGTCACAAATGCAATATCTTAATGCAACATTTTTTGATGAAAGGTTTTCTGCAGGTTTTCAGAATATTTTAACTTACTTCAGACTACAGCTATGTTAAAAATTGCATACATTTATGGGTAAATTCAAACACAGTATACTACATACACTTACATCCAGAGTGTGCTAAAAAGTGCTTTTTTAAATGTATATAGGCCATTGTTCTCTGACCAGAAGTTTCTTCTTTGGTTGCTTTAACCGAGTTATAGCCAAGATCTGACTTGTTGTTAGTACGTGTATAACCTCACACATTCTTTAAGACTTAAATTCCCCTTTTTTAAGCTGAAGACGGACCTCTTAAAACCAAAACATAGGAATGAGAGTACCACCTCTTCCGGCACATCAACAAGATGGTGACCACTGAGTGTGTGTATGCTCAGTTTTCTGACTGTTTTTAGTGCATTCAAGTATTTGCAGTGTACTTCAGAAAGGCAGAAGACAGCGTGAATACACCTGTGCACTCAAAATAGTAAGTGTGAGTGTGCAAGTATTTACGTTGGAACATAATCTTCAGGTTTGACTGCAGCAGGGACAACAATGGTGATGCATTTCCTGTCTTACATGTTTTAGCTGGTAAGAAACTAACTGAAGATCCAGTCAGATCACATCAGCAAAATTTTCCTTCATGATTATTTTAAAAGGAGACTGGACAACATTAATACCATCATCATAGCTTTAGAAACTCTCGTGGCCCTTGAAACAAACTACTCAAGGGAGACTCATAAAATGGTCAGTATGTACTTGCTGTTAGAGTTTATTTTCAAAGTTTCTACAGTCCCCAACCACATTGGAGAAAGGTTTAACAAAGTGCTGGATTGGGTTTTTATGGCGCCCCAAGAGGGTCAAATTTGTATTTATCCACCATCTTTAAAAAGTCAGATGGAAATTGAGTATAGTGATAAACTATGTGCTATAGTTAATAATCTCATTACTTTTATTCTTCAGGAAATGCAACTTGACTGACAACTGCCGATGGTAATTGGGTGGGATGTCTCAAGAAAACCACTTTTGCAATCGAGACCCCATGCTGCACTTCATAACCATATGGCACTTTGATAATTCTCTCATCAGCGAGAACTTTCAGTCACAGAAGGGGCAGTCACTTTTGACATTCGTCACTTTTGACAAAAGGGACGAATGTCAAAAGATTTGAATAAGTCAGGAAGCTAAATTGTAAAAACAAAAAAAACATACCCTGGAATTTAAAAGGAAAAAATATCTGAGATCTAAAACAGATGTCTCTTTTAAAGATATCACACAGGGATTCATTTTTGTAAAGCTGTATTTCTCCTCTTCAAGCATCAGGTCATGATGTGACCTTATTTTTTACAATGATGGAGGGAAGAAGCTGCAGTAGGCTTTTTTTTTCTTTAGAATTTACAATTTTGCTTCTCATGCGTGTTATCGCTAGTGTTTTACCGCCATTCATTTTTATAAGATTTAACCTATCATGGGATCAATATCTAAGCTTGCAAGGAAATTCATCCTATATTGCCAACTAAGCCAACTAAGTAACGTCAAAGTATCATAAAGATGGGTTTTAATATCATTCTCAATCAAATCCTGAGTCCCTTAAACTCTTGATATCGCCCTGTATTTAATCCAGAACATCTCATTTTTTTCTATCAGGAAATTCCTCAAAAGACTGGCGACCTGTCCAGGGTGTACCCCTGCCTTTCGCTTACTGTGTGCCGGGATAGGCTCCGGCAGACCCCCGTGACCCGGAAATGGATTAAGCGGGTATAGATAATGGATGGATGGATGGATGGATGGAATTCCTTACAAGTCTGAATTTCACTCTGTAAATCCTGAATATCACTATAAGATTGGGGGAACAATTCATATGTTTTCAAAATGGCCTTCTTCAACCACATCCTAATTTTGGGTATTAACAGACATAGCTAAGTAAGCTCTGTTGGCCTTTGCTTTTATCTAACACTTTGCAGCATCAAAAGCCAGCTTATTGCTTTAAGTGTTTATTTACTGTAATTTGGTCAAATGGTGAAATTAATCTAACTTTCCTACAGGCCAAACATTTACTGGAAATGCTTTAGATTTGTGCCACTGAGATTGTAAAACCTGCTTGCTTCTCTGCTTGCTTTAATCCTCTGATTGTTATGTCTTTAATTCTTTCCCTAATGTTCTCTCTCTTACCACATTTTCCTGTCTTCCCCTTTCTTGTGTCATGGTTTTCTGCGAATACCTGACCCAAAAGCAAAAAACTCACAGGAGGAAAAGCATTTTAAGGAGTTTATTTCTGAAGATATGAATGACATTTCTGGGTCCGGGTGTTTTCTGGAGTCAGGGGGGTTCAGGAGCTTGTGGAGATGAAGATCCACCAGGTAGAAATGAATGGGATCGGGAAGGATGAGTCTAGGTGGAGGTAAGCCATGAGAAGTGTTGAGTTGATGAGTTGTATGTTCAAAAGGTAAACAGGGTATGCTGTAGCTAAGGGGAGGAAGAAAGGGGAGCCTTGTGAAGCCAGCCGTGGGTGAGGAACTCTAGGATCTTCACAGAGGGTAGCAGTTGGTCAAACAGAAGCCAGGAAGATCCAAAGATTAGATCCAGAATGCAGGTGGAGGCAACCTTTGAGAAACACAAGATGGTTAAGTTGAGGAACAGGTACATAGAATTGAAACTCCTTGCAGTTACCACAGTATGATAACACTCTGCCGCTGAAGGGTTGGCAACAGGCTCCTCTTATCCTCAGTCTGACGAGGCTTGATGATCCACCGTCCTGTAGAGCAGCTGCTCCATGAGCTCCCCTGGTGGAGAACTGCGCAGACTGAGAGGTGAAGAAACTATGCACAAACTCATCCTCAGATCATGACATCTTCTCGCTCCCAGTTTAATTGAAACTCAATTATTACTTTACTAAACCAGCCCTGCAAGAAAGTTCCTGGTTCGACTGCTGGTCAAGCAGGAGTTATTCTGGGTGGAGTTTGCATGTTCTCCTCATGCTTGCCATGGATGGCTAAACCAGTCCTCTAATTTATTAAATCTTTTAACTCTGTGGTAGAGCTTATTGTACTCACAATTCTACAGAGTCCAAATCAGGCATGCTGAGCTGTTGACAGAGATCATTTTACAGATAATTTGCCAATAAAAGAATGCAGTGTCTTTCTGAGTAAAATTACAGCATATAGGCAGCAATGTGCTCACCTTTTCAGCTAATATAGTTGCATTTGCTCTTTGGCCAAATTAGGAAAAAAACAGCATATGAGGTCATTTTTTAAATGTATTTATTAATGCATGTATTTACTTATTTTTAAGCTTTTATGGCTCAGTGGTCTTTAGTGGGTAGAAAAGTAGGAGGAAAGCTACACGCAACAAATGGTTAGAGACCAGGACTTCCTATCAGTTCAAGAATGTTTAATTCTCTACATTAAATTCTTATTTGTAAGGAAAAATCCAGTATTAATGCTGGCCACAGACCACCCTTCAGATTGACTTTGAACTATATGAATAAAATAAAGGGTGCTCAAAAGCTGTGATGTTGTAGGATGAATCAGTCGAGTTACAAATTCCAACTCATCTTATAATCTCTCCATTTTGTTAATAATAATGAGGCTTGCTACTCCATGAGTTTTGATAATGCCTTCCTCTTCTTCTTGGCCTGCTAAGCTATACCTATTCGTAGAAAGAAAAGTCTTTGTTACGCAATGGGTCATTCACAACTATTTACACTGGTATGTGATATAAGATACCACATGCAAGATCCAAGATGACGGCACGTACAGACTCTGCAGCTACTTTTTGTCCCGACCAAACAGCGTTTTTCGTCATCTTCATAGCGTACGTTTGCAGCGCTTTCACAGTTGAAGAACTACGCATGGCGTATGAGGAAACAGGAGAGGGGTAAGCTCAGACTAACCTGAGCAAGGCTAGTCACACAAGCTGGCGATTCCCACCCACGTATGGCCAACGTATGCTCCTTGCACAACAAATTATACTACTTCACACTACAGTGCCCTACTCAAAGGACAGTGAGAGAGTTCTGTGTTTTAGTGATTGTGGAAACATGGCTCAACAGCGGGCTAACATACTACCGAGGGCCATCATCGAGGGAGGTAAGACCTGCGGTGGCAGACTCTGTGTTTACATCAATGTTGCCTGGTACCATGACCCTGTGCAGGTCAGCAAACACTGTTCCTCATTGCTGGAGTTCATAGTACTGGAGTGCCGGCCGTTCTATCTACCGAGGGAATTTACTGCCATATAGCTCGTGGCTGTTTATATCCACCCCCAGCTCCAACAACAACAACAGGAGTGAGGCACTGAATGAACTCTACCAACAAATCACCAAAATTAACACCAAATTAACTTTCCAACATGAGGAAATAATGCTCTGTACAATGTTTTTACCTCCCACAGAGGATATTACAAGGCCATTCCCCTCCCCCACCTTGATGCCTCAGAACATCTCGCTGTTCTCACCTTAAAGGCACTTCATAAGGACACACTGCTCTTGAGCTGATCTAAAGGCCACATGAAGTTTGAAGGTGTGTTGCGATTGACTCTGCAGAAAGTTGGCGACCATTTTGCACTATGCGCCTCAGCAGCCGCTGACCCCGCTCTGTCAGTTTACATGACCTACCACTTCATGGCTGAGTTGCTGTTGTTCCCAAACACTTCCATGCTCTTATAATACAGCTGACAGTTGACTGTGGAATATTTAGGAGTGAGGAAATTTTACAACTGGATTTGTTGCACATTGGCATCATATCACAGTTCCTGTCTGGAATTCACTGAGCTCATGAGAGCGACCAGTTCTTTCACAAAGAGTCTGCATGCCGAGGTGCTTGATTTTATACACCTGTGGCCATGGAAGCGATTGGAACCCCTGAATCTGATTATTTGGATGGGTGAGCGAATACTTTTGGCAATGCAGAGTATTTTTTTTGTATTATATATTATATTATATTATATAGTATATATTATATATATATTTTTTATAGTTTATTTTTCCCTTTCTTTTCTATTTCTATTTTATTCTTATATATACACTATTTACAAATTTGTTATATTTTTTGTTTAGTTGCTATACTGTAGGCTTTTAAGGAAAGACATTTTAATCCTGTATTATGTTGCACATGTCAGTATTGACAACAAACTTGACTTGAGTTGACTTGACTATTGACTGCAGGGAACCAGTCGCAGTGGGGTGGAGTTGGGCTTTCTGCAACAACCCATTCAGGAGCATCCAAGAAACACCGATCAAACCAGCCAAGCTGGTGGAAGAATAGCAAATGACAGCTTAGATCGACAGTTGCCATCAAAACTCATAGTAATTAATCTCTGTTTCTATTCCACTTCACACCCTTTTTTAGTCTTCTGTTGATACTTGTTGTAATTTTGCCTATATCACGATTCCTTTGATTGGTTTTGTCTATCCAGTGGTATCTGCAGGCAGTTTCTTCTGCATCTATCGGTACCACCCTTAGAAATCATAATTGTTATCAATTTCATCCTCAATTTTATTTACATAGCTTCTATTACAACACAAGTTGTCCCTAGGGGCTTTCCAAAGACCCAGAACATGAGCCCCGAGCAATTATTACATAAATAGTGGCAAGGAAAACTTCCCCTTTAAAAGGGAAAAAGCCTGGATCATAGGTGGGACCCTCCTGCCGAAGGTGAGTACAGCATGAAACGGGAGATAGGAATAAGATCATGAAGAACAGAGACAGGAGAGAAACAGACACACCGTCAAAGGTACAAAAGACAACATACATAAGTACAACTATTCATCAGTAGCACAAGTAAGAGTTCTATGTATATATGACTGATACAAGATTAGTTGGTGGACTACAGAAACAACTATATAAACAGGTGTAGATAGCAGACACTGAGGTGGTCCGAGGGTGGGACTGCAGGTCAGTAGGTGTCCAACAGAGACATCTATACAGACAATCACTCCAATTCGTTGCAATCAGTATTGGTGAATTTTTCTCTCTTTTAGTTATTTAGCAGATATCACAGCCATGGCATATGAAAAATGTAAGATATTTAAATCACACTTTTTTCTACAACTTATAAATATTGGCACATTGCTGTGAATTGCATCACACAAAGCTCAGTAGATAATTCTCCATGTTTTATTTTAAAGAAATAATAATAATATCAATTTCCTAAATTTTGGTATGGAAAAAAAACTGCAATGGTACTGTTTAAATGTTTTTCAGGCATTACTACTATTTTAATACAGGTATAGGGTTAAAATGCAAACAGTCTTTTAAACATATTTATGTCTGGCTTCAGGCAAAATCAAAGCAGTAATTAAGTCCTAAACTACATTTATCAGAACACAAATTCAGGTAAAACATTTGTTCTTGTGTCACTGGATCTTACTTCAGCCTTTGATACTGTTGATCATAAATTCCTTCTTGATATGCTGAGAACTGGGCCTGATAACCCCACCTAGTTGGTTGAGATTATATGTTAAAGGCAGGAGCTTTGTTGTTTCAATGAGTAAAAGTGAGTAAAAGAGAGTAAAATGAGTTCATTTCCATGACCTGTGGAGTGCCTCAAGGGTTGATTCTTGAACCACTGTCATTTAACCTCTGAATGCTTCCCCTAGGACCGATCATACATGACAGCAATCTTGCTCACCACAGCTATGCAGATGACACCCAGATTTACTTGGCTCTTCCACCAAATGACTCAGGTCCATTCAACTCACTCAGTGTCAGTGTTTGCAGTATGTCAATATTTAGATACAACTATTCTTCCTTCCGCTGAGACAAGACAGAAGTAATTCACTGATTGCTGCCCAACTTGAGTCCAAAGGGCTTAAGATAAAAACCTCATTTGGAAATCTTGATGTTTTACAGGAGTCAGAGGCAGCCACATCAAGCCTATATCAAAAACAGCTTTTTTTATCAACTCAAACAAAAATAAAGACTCAGCTATATGATGTCCAGAGAAGATTTAAGGAAGCTTATCCAGGCCCTCACTTTCAGCAGTCTCGACTCCTGTAATGCTCTTTTGTCAGTAATAAAAAAAAGATTAGACAGCTTCCACTCATCCAGAACAGTGCTGCCAGAATTCCAACAGGAACCAAGAAACTGAACACATTGCTGTTGTTCTGAGATCCTTACATGGGCCACAAGTTACCTACAGAAGAGACTTTAAAAGCAATAAACATTGAGGGGCGAGAATACATTTAGGAGCTTGTACAATATAGACCAAGTAGGACTCTGAGATCTTTAGGGGGCAGTCAGAACCGCTAGACAGGTGAAAACGCATTTAGCTGCTATGCTGCACACATAATAGAACAAACTTATTATTGATGTTAAATGTTTCTTAAACATTGAGGTATGCCTAATAAAGGCATACAAGAAGAACTTTTTCTTTCATACTTATTTATTCTAAGCTCTGTTTTATTATTATCTTAAGTTTTTATTTATTATTATTTCTGTCCAAATTTATTTTTTTATTTACAAAACTGCATTAAACCAGGGCTAAAGAAAAAAAGTAAATGAATAAATAACTATAGGTGTGGAGTATCTTTGTTTCCAAACATCTGTTTATATGAGGGGGTGGTTGCATAATCCTCAAAAAAAAGTTTGAAGAAAGTGAGTTTTAGAAACTGTCCAACCTTTCATGTTTTTTTAACTCTGACCAAGCTGATGCCTTGCACAGAAGCCTGTGACGTGCTTTCTGTTTTGGTCTGTGTGTCTCACTGGGGCATTTCTGTTGCATGTAGCATGAGGTAGCCTCGATGAGCCGGTCACAAAGAGGGCTCCCAGCGTCAGCGTCTCCACATTCCCTGCTAGTTCTGACGGCCTGACAGTCTTATTAGAGCTGAAAGAGAAGCAATTCTACTTACCTTGGCAAAAGCTCTCTCCTTGCCCCCGACAGCTATGGCAGCTTGTCATGGCAGCTCACTGATGAGCAACCTGCAACCCTCTTCTGACCACCACTGCCATTATCAGCCCACTCCTCCTATCCACTAAGTCATTTAATTAGAAAAGTTCTCTGTTTTCTTTTTTGACACTAAAAATCAACAAAATGGCTAAAATAATATGCATTCACCTCTTTCTGGAAGGGGTTAAAATTAGATACACCAGGGCACAATATCACAAGTAGGAGCTGAGAAGCACACAAGACAATTTAGAAATTTATCTTCAATCTTCCCACTTGTGGAAAACACAAACTAAACTCCTGGCATCCCATTTTTCTGACTGACACCACATGTAAAATTGATCAATACAAACTTGTCATCTCTTGCCAACAGAGGAGGAATGATGGAATGCCATGTAACTCCATGCACAGCAACCAGTGAATCCTGCAGAGACAGTTATTGTTTACTGGCCTTATTTTTGTTCTAAATTAGACACACGGGCTTATGAAACATCACATCTCAGCTTCATATAGTTGATTTTAAGTCTATCAATACAGTTATAACAATACCATATACAACACCAAATGTACAGTTAAAAACCAAAAGCCTTATTTCTAAGTCATCATTGCAAATGTTAGTATCGCTTTTTTTTCTTTTTCCGCAAACACAGAATATAATTATCTGATTGTGGTGACTATTAACACTTTCAACCCCAGATGAACATCGTATAACTTTTCACCCTGCTTTATTTGACAGGAATGAAGCTAAACAAAAGAAAACGAGTGCAATACAAAGTCCCCCTCACTGCTTTTATAAGATTTAGGAGGTCAATGTTGTAATCTAGGGATTCTGTCGGGCTCTGATTTTCCTGAGCTCTTTTTTATATCCTCTGTTATGTTACAGTTAAAAGGGTTATATGTTCATTTTTAATTAAAAGATTAAAGAATAAGGATTAAAAGAGCTTGTAATTTAAACTTTTACACATGTATGGGGTAACTTCCAAGATGTCACTCTGGTAGAGAACTTCCACAGTAAAATACATTGAATGGTTGGAATCATATCAGTGGCTTTAGAATATCAAACTTTCACAATCACAGCCCTGAGAAACACAAATAAAGACAAATCTGTAATCACTAGGAAATGAAACGTAAAACAGGGGAGCATGAATAGGTTGCAACCATCTTGCTGGTGAAAAGCAAGTGCCCTCCTTCCCCTCCTCACCCTGTCGACTGGGACCAGTGGAGACAGAAATCAGTCAGATGAAACTGATGTGGACATCAGGTGGAGGATCCACTTACAGCTTGTCTCGCCTGAGCTCTCTTTGACTGCTGGTGCACTCTGATACGCTGCCATGCCTCTGCAAGACAGTTCTATTTCTCCAGCCTCATAGAGGTGTTCAGCAGTGACTAAACACTCCCCAATGACCTTATCAATTGTTTTATTATTTCAGCTGTGGAGTGGGAGGTGGGAGACAAGGTGGCAGAAACACATTCTCAGCTCTGAGATTTAGAGAGAATTCCATCCTCCCCATGGGGGTTTGGTGCTCAGTCATTATGCAAAACCTTCAATTGCTTCTCTGAACAAAACAAAGTGAACTGAGGGTCCTTTGATCATCCTGCCGAAGTTACCTTGATTTGAAGGTCATTCTTTATGTCTATATTTTTCCTTTGTTCTTTATCATTCAAGGCTTGTAAGCACATTCTATACTGAATGAATTATCACAGTGGGCTTACTGAAATGACAGAAAACCCCCAGAGGTGTGTGTACATGTGGATTTAGTCGGCGAAGCATCACAGTTCGACTTTTCTGTCGTCACACTGGGATCTGTAGAATCTAGCTGGTGGGTAATAGTCTGTGTTACCTAATATTAAACATTGGGCTCAAATAAATGAATAAGCTATTTCCTGAAGGTCAACTTTTAAATAGTCTAATCATATGACGGTGTTTGTTTTTCAGTTTTTTTTTCTAAAATCAATGTAAAAAAATTCATTCTAGTTACTTTTTTTCTTTGCCAGGATGAGAAATGCACCAGACCAATGTCATTGCTATAGTTTATTCTGTGCACGCACGCACGCACGCACGCACGCACGCACGCACGCACGCACGCACGCACGCACGCACGCACGCACGCACGCACACAAAAATAAAAAATCTACCTAGATGAAGTTCACAGAACTTGGGGAGCAGCTGTCGCATATCAGAATGAAGCCATGGCTTTAGGTTGTTTGTCCTCTACTTGGATTCAGAAATCTCACTACTGAAAGTCCAGAAGCCAGACCCATAGATATGATTACTTTTTTTAATATATTTTTAATTGTAGGTATTATAAATAGCAGTTTGGAGTTTAAAGTTTATGTGTAAGAATTTATGCTTTCTTAGAAGACCTTACTAATGCAATTACATTTTTTATTACCGCCACCGTGTTATTTGTCTTATTTGTTTTTTCCTCTCCCTCTCTTTTCCATTATTATTAGCTGTTATTTTGTTTTATTAGATTAGCACTAAAAGTACCAATGACAACAAAGTTTTAGGGCTTGTTTGAATATTAGTTTTTGTGGGCTTTTTTGTTGTTTTGTTTTTTTCATTTTATTTATTTATTCCAGACATGTCAAAACCATTGTAAAAAGCATAACAATGTTAACACTAGTATGAATCTATAAATAAATAAATATACATATATATTCACTTGCACACACACATTTGAAAATAAATAATTATGTTTACATAAATGTATAACAGATTAAACAAATCTATATACCCAATGTGCACACACCTATCCATATACACATACCTGTATACATGCACACGTATATCCTGTTGAACATGTCTGAAAAGGGGCGGGAAAAAGAAAAACGTATATAATCCTACCCCTTCTCCAGTATTTCGTAATTACACTTTACATTTATGTGTTTTTTAGACTTTAGACTTCTGGTTGAAGGTTTCGGTGAAAAGTTCATGTCAAGTATGTTTGTGCTGCCGTTTCCACGCTGCTTGCGTCAGTAGCTAAGGGTGCTAGCAGCCAGTCAGTTGTTGTTATTCATGGATGTTGGGACTCAGTCGTAGGCCAGATCGCAACTGCCTTCTTCCTCGTCACTGCTTAGTTAAGAGTGCTGCCACACAGCTGAAGTCTTCGCCATGTGGACGTCCTTAGACCAGCCAAAGCGAGCTGTGTTTTCTGCCTCTGACGCACGTAACTGCCCGTCACTAAGATCACTGTCTGCTTCTGGCCAGGAAAAGACTTTATTATATTCATATTTCTACACCTATATTTCAACAGTGCAAAATAAAACATACTGAGAATTGTATTTTGCAGTTCAATCAAAACATAAAACAAAAATCTGCATATCTAAACATTGCTTCCAGCTCTAAAGATTATCTTATGGGTGTCTCAATTTTACATTCAGTGCAAATGTTCCATTTCTTCTGCTTTCACTGCCTTTTTCTGGTGAGTGTTTCCAAACTTTAATCTGGTTCTGTTCTTGCTGTAGGTGAAAAGCAATACAAATACATGTTTTTCTATTGATCTTTATTTTAGAGACAGCACCTTGAATGGGACTAAATAAAAATAACTGCTCGACATCTCTTGTGTTTAAGAAATAACTTAAGTTCTTGTTAACACAAAAATCTCCAAGATGGTCTGGCGTTTTATGGCGTTTATTACGTGCTTAAGTTTGTCTTAATAAAAAACAGGTCTGTTACTCCATGACTTTTCTAAAGTTTGGAACTTCCTGCAGACAGGAGGAAGATCTGGCATGTGTGTGTTTGAGTTTTTGTTCATTGTACAGTAAGACTTAGCAAAGATCCCTTCAGGAATATATGAGAGTGCAGCGCAAATCTTCTGTGCATCACAACGCAGACTAACACATTCAGGGCACTCTTCCTCTCTTTGCCAGGGCTAGTTCTAGTGCTTGTTTTTCTCATCTTCCTTGCTGGCAACACATACACGGCACCGAAATCAAGAGCTCACTGCCTGCCAACAACAAAATGGCCTGAAATAAAAAATAAAAAAAAATAAAAAATGGGTCTGTTTTAGTTTGTGCTCTGCAACCCACCAGTATGTTGAACCCAGCAGTAAATTCAGTGCATGTTGTGTTTGGTGTTAGAGGACCTTTTTACAATCCCAGCTCAAGAAAAGTTCAGACCATATATTGAGATGCAAAGGGAAAAAAATCATTCTTACTTTATCTTTGACTTTTACTTCTGTGCAGAGTTTGCAGCATCATTATAAAGAACTCAGGTTATCTACCCCTCCGAACACCCAAGCCACAACAGTGCATATGGTCAACTTGAGGCCGGAGGCTCTGATACGTCACAGGCCTCAGCACCATAGCTGCTGTCTGTTTGAGAAGAGAAAACAGGAAAGCCACATTCTCTGGAATAGCCTGTGCATCCAGAGAAGTTTCCTTCTCTCCCCCCACAGTCAGACAGCAGCTCCTTTCCTGTTATAAGTCAACATGACTAACTATAGTGGTTACATATTTGATTAACTAGGAAAAATTACTTAGTAGTTAACTAAATATGACCACACATCTGATTCACTTAAAGTGATAACACATCATTAACAGAAAGTTATTACACAGCATTTTATATAGGCAAATAATGCAAATAATGTTATCAGACACAGTAAAATAAGGTCAATAATACATTTCCCCCACAGAGGGTACACTTAAATGCAGATCATGTGTGATGCAAATACAAAGATGATGGCTGGTGGGAGCTCATTGATAAGGAGACAAGGAGATCCATGAGCTCCTCATCTTCAATGCCATAAATCTGCTCGTTATTGGAACCACAATATGGAACTGGCTTTTGAATTTACAGACAGCAGCTTTGCAAGAAACAGAATTCAAGTCATTAACAAATTTTACACCTTAGAAAGATGTTACTTTTGGTCAATGACCACAAAAGCAGAAGTGGCAGAAGAAAACCCAACTGGTCATATTTTAATGTTTAATTTAATTTAAAAGCTACTCATTGCTATACAGGATGGTATGGATCCGACACCAGCTCCATATCTTGCATCCATCGCTGCATCAGTTGGCTCTGCTGACACTGGTGAAGCAAGCGAGGCCAACCAGACAGTGGACCTATCATGGTATGTAGCACTACTTTAAAATGCCTTCAGACTCTTTTCTCCTCCCCTTAAACTCTACTTCAGACATCAGGGGGGCAAAAACACCCTTCGCATTTACGCCTCCCACTGTTCGTTAAGCATAAGTTCTGCATCCAGGGAAAGTAACGTGGTCTATTTTAAAGAGCCATTTGTAATGTAATTGTTCTTTCTCAATACTTGGAAGGCATTTTGCCCTGAAAAAAACAAGTATTTCAGATGACTTTTAGTTCCACTCTTATAATAAATTGTGCAGCACACTGAAATGAAAAATACAACATCAGTATTGTATTTTTCATACAGTGTCATTGATGTATTTTTCAGTTCAGAATCCTCTGTTCTCTTTTGGGAACAGATTAGGGCTGTACCGTGCCTAAACGAGAAAAGAAAACGACGTGGCCTTTATTGACAATTGGAAGACGTTTTGGGGAAAGCCTGGTCTGATTAGAAGTGATGGCATTCATCCCACCTGGGATGGTGCAGCTCTTATTTCTAGAAATTTGGCTGATATTATTAGACCCTCCCCCTGACAATCCAGGGTCCAGGCAGGGGTGCAGAGCTGCAGTCTTACACACTTCTCTGCTGCTTCTCGAGGACTACTGCCTGCCAATACAAATATAGAAATAAATTATGTAATTGGCAATTTTAACAAGGTGCCAAGCACAATAGAATCGGTGTCGATTCCCCATCCTCCAAAAGTTCATCAAGCGCAACGTGATAGAGGCGTTTATCAAAATAACCTTGTAAAAATAAAAACCAATAAGCATTTAGTGCCCACTAAAGACCAATCTTTAAGCTCCAAGTCTCTATTAGTAAACGCTCTAATTACTAAGACCCGGAGTGACATTTTCTGTTTAACAGAAACATGGCTACAAGAGGAACCCCAAACCCCAAATCACAGGTCGAGGTGGAGCAGTAGCGGCAATCTACAACTCCAGTCTTCAAATAAAATCGAAACCTAAATGCAATCATAATACGTTGGAAAGCCTCACGCTCAGTCTAAAACTTACAAGCTGGAAATCAGAGAAGCTAGTTTTTTTAGTGGTAGTTTACTGGCCTCCTGCTGGTGCTGGTCTAGAGTTTCTATGTGAGATTTCTGATTTCCTATCTGGTTTACTGACAAGACAAAGTCACCATAGTGGGCGACTTTAACATTCATATGTCGACAGCGAAAGTCCTAAGTTGGCTGTCAATTCTTTTCTAGAATCGATGGGGATTTCACAAAAAGTGAACAAACTGACGCATTGCCTTAATCATACTCAGCAGTTGAGGGCCGTGACCTCGGTTCTACCTCTGCAGATGTTGATTTTCTTGTCGGTAGCACTGCAGATGTGTTGCACTCAGCTTTAGATGCAGTTGCTCCTTTGAGAAAGAAGGTCTCTTAACATAGGAGCTTAATTCCCTGGTAAAACTCGCATATTCATGTGCTGAAACAGAAAGTGCATAAAATGGAAAGAAAGTGGCACTTTTGTAGGTCTGTAGATATTTATTGTGCATGTAAAAAAATTTTAAAAAGCCCTCCGCAAAGCTAGAACAGCTTATTATTCATCGTTGATAGAGGATAATAAAAATAACCCTTTTTTTTGTTCAGCACTGTAGCCAGGCTGACAAAGAGCCACAACTCTAATGAGCCGTGAATCTCTGCAGCTCTCAGCAGTGAAGACTTTATGAGCTTCTTTAGCAATAAAATTGTCAGAATTAGAGAGGAAATCAACCAGGCCCACCCGGCAGCAGCTTTGGGAATTTCTTGAGCTTCAGCGACTCCCTTAGGCTCTGACCTGACTCTAGACTGTTTTGTTCCTGTAGACCTCCCTGAGCTGACCTCAGTCATCAATAGAGCTAAATCATCCACATGTCTGTTAGACCCCATCCCAACTCAACTACTCAAAAATGATTTATTGATATCTGCTTTGACACTGTGGACAGCTCTTTTTTGGAACAATCTGTAAGATTGTAGGTTAAAATATCCCATAATAACCTAGAAACAGCAAGAAAATGAAAAGAAATAAGTGAAGTTATGTTGCAAAAATGGAACTGTTTTTGACTGCTGAGATATATGTAGAGTTAGTGTGCTAAATAACTACCCAATCTCGTAATACCAGTTTCTGCCATGTGTGGTGGTAGCGAGCAACATAGCAACCTCTGTACAACTTAAAGAAGCCGCACGGCTTGTGGCCATACTTAAACTTGTTGTCAACCATATGGTTACCACTCTCTAGTTACTATTTTAGGATAATGGAACAGAAATGACAAGGATGGCTTTGAGAGCTTTGAGAGCCCAACCACCCAGTACAGGTAACAAAAACAGCAGATACAAACAGGACTAAAACAAGAATAAATACCGGCACTGCTTTTCCCGTTGAGACAGCTCATGGACAACAAAGAAATTAAGTGTGATTTGGAACTTTCAACATTTATTTTAGTAAACCACTGCTGAATGTTGTTTTCCTAAACATTTATGATGGTAGAGTAAGTCAAATTACTATGGCGTCATTTAACCTCAAATGTATTGATCCCAACTGCCTGCAGTGGATTGATTTCACTTGTTTCACTTTTTTCTCTTGTTTCAGAATTGCAACCGCAAAAAGAAAAAGCGCAACTGAGAAACGAGGCCTGAATGGAGATGGGTTTAGAAATAATTGCAAGAAAAGAAAACCGTAACTGAGAAAAACAACTGCATTCTCAGTTAAATAGTTTGATGTCTTGGTCACAGATTCTGTGTTTTAATTTGTGATACATTTTTGACTGAATTAACACCAACATGACGTGTGGGGGCTGTGCGTTATCTTGTTTATTACGGGGCGTTACACCAACCCACTTTCCGCAGCTATGTTGCTCCCAGTTTCATTGAAAGGGGGAATATGAATGCAATTTTTGTCTTCACAAGCACATTTCTCCTTTCAGTATACTGAAACTCCTCTAGATTGCTCAAATCATTTAAAATATAACTGTAGATGCAGTCATTCAAATCCTTTCCAAACTTTCGTAAAGGAAAATTGTTCTAAGACATCTTAACTATCTATTCTTACTCCTCTGTCCATCATCAAAAAAAGATTCAGCCTTTCATGGACACTGCTTTTGAATGAAATCCTAATTGGAAACACCTGTTCAAAACTTTCTTTCTTTCTTTCTTTCTTTCTTTCTTTCTTTCTTTCTTTCTTTCTTTCTTTCTTTCTTTCTTTCTTTCTTTCTTTCTTTCTTTCTTTCTTTCTAGCACTAAATTGGTGTTATGCCAACTGTGTTGGTAATGTGTTACTGGCCTGAACTGCAAAAATAGATCCATCCATCTTCCATACCCGCTTTATCCTTTGCAGGGTCACGGGGGTCTGTCGGAGCCTATCCCGACGCATAGTAGGCAAAAGGCAGGGGTACACCCTGGACAGGTCGCCAGTCTATCCAGGGACACATACAAGACAAACAACCAATCACACTCACATTCAAACCTAGGGAGAATTTAGAATGATCAATTAACCTACCCTACATGTTTTTGGACTGTGGGAGGAAGCCGGAGTACCCGAAGGGAACCCACGGAAGCACGGGGAGAACATGCAAACTCCACACAGAAAGACCCACCGGGCCGGGAATCGAACCACTGACCTTCTTGCTGTGAGGCAACAGTGCTAACCACTAATCCACCGTGCTGCCTTGCAAAAACAGATGTTTATTAAAAAATAGAAAGTTCATGCAAAAACATGAAATATCTTCAGTTCATTCTGTCTGCAGCCATATAAGTCAAAGTAGAGATAAATAAACAAATCAAGAGATGAGTCACTGCATTACTTTGTTTCTTACGTTTTATATAATTAATTTATTTTTTATTTGTAATGTTCCAACTGTTTCTGATTTAGGGTTTAGGGCCAGCCACTCTTCCAACGCAACATGTGACCACCATCCCTGCAAGTAAAAGTGATTTTATGCTGTAGCCTTCTCTTCAAAATGTACTTACAGTACGGTGTACTTTTGTAATGACAATAACAAACAAAATTGTTGAAGATACTGTACAAAATCCAGAGCCTCATCTCTTTAAAGCACCATGGTAACAGAACTTTTCACAAGTGAGGCAAAATATTGCATACCAGTAAAGGACTGATGAGTTTCCTAGATGCTTGGTTGTGGAAACATGTTGCGCAGATACACAAGACTTTTATATCTGTGAATTATGAATATCACAACATGTCTGTGAAGTACAGCAGTTCAAAGACAAATGTGAAAAAAGGAGGGATTGGACAAGCTGGCGTGTTTTTGTATTACATTTTTAATAGATCTTGCAAATACTAGAATATGCAATTTTCACGGGAGACTGAATTGTTATGATGTTTGTCACCTCAAAGCCTTTGTTTATCATACACCAATTCTGCCTTGAAGCATAAATGATGGGAAATTATGAAACTATCAGTCCAAGTCATAAAGACTTTTGAAAGTGTGCACATGATTAAAAGAAAATTACAAAAAAGAGAATGCAGCTTATTTTATTATGCAAATATGAAACAATTAAACCGGCATAGTCATGAGTACTGTATAGTGAATCTTTTTAATGAGTTTTACATAAGTGATGAAGTGCAAAACAAATGGCTAAACACTGATCACGGTGTTTATTGCAGCATAATGAGAGCAGGAGAGTAATTTTATGCAATGGGATCTCAGCAAGTGCTGTCAGTTTAAGGTTACTGGTAATGGCTGCATCCCTGCAACTTGTAACTAATTATTTTCAAATGTATCTATTAAAAATGAGAGGATGAAAAACATGACCAGGATTTGATTTATTTGACTTTTACAGCATTCAATCTTTGTGATAGTGAATACATGAAAATAAGTCAATGAGACATTTATGTTCATTCCTTTTATCTGCAGTAATTGATGGTCCCTGCAAAAATGTGAAAGGTTAAGGGAAGCCCACTGCTGCTAATAAGTCCACATCAAATATTAATGAGTTGGAGCCTGGGATGATTTGGTCTGTCTTTCATTAATAATGACATTAGCGTAGTCAAACTCAGTGAAGAATTTTGTGAATTGGACCACCGACCTTTCAAGTGAAGGACAGCCGCCTTATCTTCTGAGCTACAGACATACTTTGTATGTGTTGATAATGTTTCTGATTTTGAATAATATTTTACAGTACGCAGTTGTTTACTGTCGTGCAAAAAAAACAAACCAAACAAAAACAAGAAGAAAAAAAAAAAACAATAACACAAAAACAATGTTGTATAGCATTGTTATGACCAAGCAGCAGCCTCCACAGAGATTATGTGAAGCTGCACAGCCAGGTCCAAACAGCTGCAGTTCCATGCATGCCCACATGATGCTGGCTCCAAACACAGAAGATATTTAATTATTCCGTGTATAAATACAGGCCTGGGAAATAGAATCAATGAAGAAATGCCTTAAAGTGCAATAATTCGATGACCCTTGAGCCTTGGCTCCAATATATATCTGACATCTCTTATAAAAGTGTCAGATTCTCTCCTGCAGGTTATGCACACATTTGGTGAGGCTGATTATAGTTCTAGTTATTGATGATAGCAGTAGATGCTGTGTAATGACTGTCCAAACTGTTATTGGGGTTTCACTCAGATCTGTTCTTTTCCAATCATTTCTGACTCTTTTGAGAAAAGAGAAACTAGATGGAAAAATATGCAAGATAAGATATCACTGGCTATCCTTAGCTTTTCTTTAAGAGTATAATATAGAACTCACTGGGAAGGTGAAGTCCTAAACTAAAACTGTACTCCCAAATCAGATAAGACTTACTATGGTCTTATTTCATTTTTATGCAAGCAAATAACATTGCTCAGTTTGATGGGAAATAGGGAACTTAGTGTGCCGAGTGCACAGCAACATACAGATTAAAAGGTTTCACTTTTAAACTAGGGTTTATAGTTCTCTTTTTTATTTAATTATTTATTTAAATTACGACTGTTACACTGGGCTGGTGTCTGGGCTGGGTCTGATTTTACACTAGACAAAGCAATATTGACTTATATTGAGATTTGGGAAGTTATACACTTTCTATCATTATGTCAAATAGAGGTTTGAATCATTGCACCAATTATTTTGAACAAATCTACAGATTACAAACGGCCCAGACAAAAGCTGCCATGTGAAACTTTGCCTGTTTGCAACAAATCTAATTAATTTCATGACCTAATGACAAAGATATTGAGGTATGTCTGCTTTAAACCAAATCAATTATCTGACTAACAAGATGAGGGACAAATCAATTCAATATTATTACTGCAACGAAGACCAGACATGCAGGATTGTTTGCTTACTTGAGAAGACAAAAGCAATTTAGTTCCTCCAAATCGGTGATTTCAAAAATTTACCACATTACTCAGACACCAGGCCCATCTTTTTGAGCATTCCTGTCTGCCAGGGTATCTGAGCCCACAAGCACAATATGTGTTTCTTGTCCAGAAGCAAATCCAGTAGACAGATGCTGGCATCTCTGCGTGAGGGCATGAAGCCAGCCAATCCAGGAAATGCAAGGGAGAAAATATGTAAAAATAGATTCTTTTTTTCTTCTTTTTTCTTTTCTTCTAATTAGGTTTAAGCTTATGGACAAATACATTTTTTGATCACTTTTTCCCCCAAAATTTTCTTGTTTACCAAATAATATCTGGTCAGAAATGTCAAATGTGTTGAATACAAAGAAGAAAAATACACCCCTTTATCTGGCAAAATGGTCAACTTTTAATCAAAGTAAGTCATTTAAGATCACTGTTAAATTACTTCAGGTGCAAATCCGTCTCTAACTTGCCATCTCTCTATTGTTAAGGCTATTAAATATGGTACAAATGCAGTATTCAGGCCTCTTTGATGGGAACAGAGAACTATTTACTAACTCTTCATTAATGGAAAAAATTATTTGATGTAGAAATTCAAAATTTGCAAATAATATATCCCAATGAATGCAAAAGGTGTAATTTGCCACTGGAATCTTAACATTGAACTCTTTGGGACTGATGAACCCAAACTTTTTTATCATTGTTCCAGCACAATGTTCCAACTACTCTATTGCCATAGTTTTTCGTTTTGTGACCAACATAGTTGATATTGTTAAAACACAGTCCTGAGTCTGGATACAATTATTTTTATCCAAGTAAATTGATGACCAGTCAAACCCAGTTGTGGATCTGCCTAAACCAAACCATTGTGGCCCTAAGTCATATTAGTGTTGTGATTATCTCTCTCTCTCTCTCTCTCTCTCTCTCTCTCTCTCTCTCTCTCTCTCTCTCTCTCATCTTCTGAGTATATGTGGAAAGCCTTTCTAGAGTTAGTGTAAAGTTTGGGAGTTGATGAGACAGTTGGGGCTCTTTGAGTTTTGTGATGGAGGGATCAGTATATTCTGTCTCATGGAACTAATCTGTCTGCTGGTATAGCTATTCTCTTTTCTCCAGGGCTTAAAGTGAACATTATTTTCACTACAGACTTAGTGGAAGGAGCAGAGGTAAAAAAAAAAAATGAAAACCATCTTTCTGATTTCTAAACATCTCTAACCCAAATAGACATGCTGATTACCTTTCAGAAAATAATGGATTGCTTAAAGTAATGTGATCAGAATAAATGTGCAGTGTGCGTGTGTATGTCTGTGTGTGTGCGTGTGTGTGCGTGTGTGTGTGTGTGGGGGGGGGGGTCCTTCGGCGTTAGTATTCAGAAGGTCTTGTGGCAGCCGCAAAGCCAACCTTGAGGCTCAACAGTGTGCATGATAGCAATGTATAATATTTACATGTTATAATTTTTACAATTTTTTTTCATCATTTCTTTTAAACAATAATAACACAGTTGTTACAATGATAATACCATACATGTGATTTAACACTAATGTAGAGTTTTTGAGTTTGGATCTTTACAAATCTTTAACTTTATTTAATTTGAAAATAGGTAAATTACCTAACCTATTCATTAAAAAAGGGAACAAAGTCTGGTTGACCTTTATCATAATACGTTACAGTTTCAAGTGCATACAGCTCAGACTGCTCTACATTTTTGACTGGCTATGGTTAATTACCGATTGCATGCACATAAGGAAGGTCGGATAATTTTTGATATAATAACAATCTGCTCCTGATAGGCACTGGTCTTAGCTAGAGGGATATCTTTTACCAGTTTCATCACTTTTAAATGTATGGTGGGTTGTGAACAAGATACTATTGTGACACCAGAGATGTGGCTGTTTGGGAGCCTGTATCTGGAAATGACCTAATTTCCTCTCTGATAGTTTCATTAGTCTGTAATGCAGACTGAAACACTGGATGAATGAAGCTAGGTCATCTTATAACGAAGACTTTTGCCAGTTTTGCTGAGCTGCTATATGCAATCCAACAGACTGCTTCTCATGCACACAGAGGTCTGTGGTTCCCTGCCAAAAGCACTTAGAGCAAAGGCCGAAAACCATACTCTGTATGACCAATGGGATATTGGTTGACAATGTTTCACCTTATGTGAACATCTCTCTTTTTAGAGAGCACTGGCAGGGATAAAGACCAACTGTATTTATATATTCAAAACCCCAGAGTTAGCGGAGGTAGAAGGCTTTTTGTCATTAGGAAGAAATATAAACTTGTGCTTTCTGGCAGAGCTCAGAATGTTGAGATTGGACAGACTTTTCGGGGACAGACACATCCCCAAACTAGTGTTGGACGCCCTCCTTGATAAATGGAAAGGTGATCTCCAGTGGAGGCTCATACATAGCGCCATAGCTACAAATACTCTGGTATACCTCAGCCCTGGGGGAGGGGATGGATCACCTTAATGTTTTAAAAGGAGCTATTTTTTACTTGTTCATGTTTAAAATATTTCCAGGCAAGAGGCAATGTACACTCTAGACAAGTCACCATGACATGGCTACATGGACACAAATACTTCCAATGGCATGTATAAGGCCAAAGTCATTCGGAAATCAAGGAAAAACTGTAACTGAGGGCTTTTGCTGAGTAGACATCTGATAGCTTAACTAGAGTGTAAAATAGGTTATATTTTCATCACCTTACAACTAAACTTTAATTTGATCACCATCTGGAACTTATAAGATAATTCTGTTCAATTAGTAAGGATTTTTTGTTGTTTATGAAAGTGTTTTTGATTTTGTGAGTAGGATACATGATAGAAACAGAAGATTTTTTTAATCATATTACGTAGTTCTCTTCTTTTAAGATTAAGATGGAATTCATTGCATCTTTGTAGTAGAGTACAAGTACATTCTTGAGAAAGAGCAATACATTTTTTGCTTAAAAGGAAAGTTAAATGATGAAGACATGAAATGAAAAATGCATTGATCCTAATCTTATGCATGCTTGGGAGGACAATAATAATATTAATGTGAGGTGATGAGATGTTTAGGGAAAAGCAATTTGTCATCCCCTTTGACCTCCATCCCAAATCAATGATTTCAATTTGTGCATCGATTAAAAACAAATAGCCTTAATGCAAAGACTCAACTAAATGCTTCAGGGGTCACATTAAAAATGCAAAGGTGCGGTAGCTATCTTGACTGCCTCGGCTGGATGTTGTCCAAATATAATACTGCACCCCTGCAGCAATTATAAGGATCACTGGAGGGGTGGCAACTGAAGGAGATGAACTCAGGATCAATCTCAGCCCTTATCACGGTGTAAGTGATTCGGCAGAGGTTCAAGAAGAATTTAGTAATCTGTTTGTCATGTTAATCAGTGCACTCTGCCAGGGAGAAGACAGATGCCAATCAAACTCAACAATTTAGAGAAGTGAATTATACTGTACCCTGCCCATGTTTGGAATGTAGAATATGACCTTTAAATCCTTTAAAAATAGTCCATTGTGAGCCTTTAATATATAAAGAAAATCAGTGATTATATTATACTGATATGATTTCACCACCACACACACGCTTCACATTATACATACTGTAGAGCTAAATGCAAGGCTACTGATGACAGTCTATGTCCAAAGTCAGAGACTGATGTATATCTTGAATTTATTGTACTGGCACTTCTGTGCAGTTCACATTCCCGTCACTGGTGTCGGCCTTGCATTATAAATGGCAGCAGTCTTCGTTCGATCACTTGCATTAGTCAATAAGCGTTTAAGATTTAATGCTAAAAGATGAGTGCACTGACTGGAATAAGATGTTTGCAATGATTTCAATCCACTGAGATGAGATTAACTTGGCATTTTTAATCATAACAATGCCTACAGAAGACCTGACGGTGTCTACAATTGTTAAGGATCTCTAACACACCTCTCCATCTAACTCAATGTGATACATTGTGATGTAAATACCATTTGGGCTTTGAGTTTTCAGCTCAGTGATTGAGTGTTCAGACAGTCTGAATTATGTGCTGGGGTTTTCTAATGGTAGGTCATAATTTCACAGATCAATGAACATTATCTAAAGCTGTAAAGGAAAAAGAAAAGTTGAATTTGTAATGGGGCCAAACTCAATATTCCACTTCCATTGTTCAGCAAGGACATGGCCTTTTGAATTCCACCATGCTGCCAAGTAGCACCTTTTGAAATACAGAACTTTTCAGTGAGTTGTATCTTAAATCAACTGTCTGATATTTTATCTGCACTAAAAGTTTATCTTCGCCTCATTTCACCTTATCTGTCATAGACTTTGTATGCGGATCACTAAGGCAAAGCAAGTAACCAACCTATGCACCTTGTATGGACAGATGTAGGTAGTGCTTCAAAAGAACTTAAAGAAAAACTGTGGCGATATGGGATTGCCACTGGTTGCAGAACCTCATTTCGGTATCTCTGTATTCAGATTGCCTCTAATGATGACAAGCCTTGTTTTTCCAATGAGGGAGATGCCACTCCACACCATCACCAAAATATGTTACTCTATCAGTGCAGCAATCATCATAGCGTACTTCGCGTCCTCTCCACGATTTGATCATACGATCCAACTGTCTTAGGCAGAATCTGGACTCATCCCTCAACATAACGTTACTCCATATGTTCAGGTTCCATAACCTTAGTAAAACGGCTTCAACACAGTCAAGAAAAGCTATGTATAAGACCCCTGAGCTTGTTTAATTTATACAATGACTGGCCAAGCTGTAAGAACAAAAACAAATCTAAATCTAAAAACTCAGCAGTGCAATAGATGCAAAAAGCAGGCAGGATTGTAGTAGGAATACAATCAAGCCTGATACCTTTACCTACAGAAGCTTCATCTCTGATTGAAGCAATATACTGTATGAATATGGCATACTAAAAAAATTAATTACGCTTACTGCAGTCAGTGTCATTTTGACAAGCGGTTACATTTTTGTGATGGTACAGTAAATGTCGGACCCTGTTATAGTTTCCGTCTTAATTTAAAGTAGAAGCTTAAATCAATCCTAAAAATTATTATTATTAAATATTATTATTGTTATTATTACAATACAACATCAGACAACAAGCTAACACGTTGAATTGTGTGACTCTCACCATGAACATGTGAGACTTGGCTGCCCTACCAGATTCAGGAGATGCATTTGGCCACTAATTTGAACTAATGTCCATTGTTAATGGCTTAAATCTAAAAAAGTAGAATGTTAAAAGAAAAAGCCTGGTCAAGGACGTCATGCACAGATGAACAGAAAGGTAACAAAGTCGTCGTTACAGCGAAAAAGGTTATATTATAATAATTAGATCACCATCTGACTTAAAGGTTTCAGTTCATTTTAGTTTCATATTATTTAACTGTTTTCCTGTAATACACCCCAACTTATATTTGGAGTTACCATATAACGCATTTGCAATAATTAAGCTGTCTTTACATTATTGATTTCCATTACACAATTTGCAAGTTACCAGTTTCACTAAGAAAATACTTTGATTAGAAAAAAAAGCAAGCAGTTAGTTTTTACTAAGTGGTGTCTATTTGCCAATTGACAGTTGATTGTGATATGTGATCTATACAAAGATTAATCAAAGAAGCTTGCTGACACACCACCTATCCATATTTGTCACCAGACAGATACCCAACATACTGTATCTAGCATAGCAATCTGTGGTTTTTGGGGACTTCACATCTGAGCTATAGTGCGAATAAAACAAAAAGGCATAGACTGAGGTCACCATATTGAAGGGACACAAGAATGTTATACAACATTTAATGAAGACAATAATGACAAAGAAGCAAAACGTCAGCAAATCATTGTACAAACATCTGCTGTTTCTTCCCATTTTCAGACTTTAATTCATATTTTGCACATGGATTCAAAGATTTTCTTGAACTAAATCAAAATTTATTTGAGCATATATTTTGTTATTCTCTGCCACTTTTCACTTGACTTGTGTTAACACAAAAGGTTACGACAGTCTTTGGGGAAAGAAGTTGTCAGATTGTCACTGTGGGACCCCTGGCTGCCAATCAGTCATGTGTGAACACCACAACAACTTCAAGGCTCACAAATACAATTTTTTTTTTTCATTACCATTCTTGTCAGTATGTACATCTTGCACACGATGTATGTACGATACACACCGAAATTGGACCTCTGCTTTTAAACCAGTTTCACTAGTGAGCAGTGAGCACTAGTGGGCTGTCAGCATCAGCAATTAGCCATTGTTGCCAGCCCTGGGCTTGAACCTGGGCCCTCCACGCCCAAGCCCACAACTGTAACCACTAGGTCACCACTCCCATGTCTCCCAATTCAGTTCAATTCAGGTTAGGTTGCCTGTGGCACCAATTCACAACAGAGGTGATCTCAAGATTCATCACACAGATGTAAAGACATCTATTGCAGTCCAATTAAACACAGTCCAACTGCGTCCAATTCCAAACCAGTTTGATGTAATTTGTTGCATTGTAACACGACAAGACCGCTTGTCCTAAGTTCTGAACAGTATGATGTTGTATGTTGTTTAGTTAAAAGGGTTAGGGTTACATGTTGGCCTTTGAAACTGTCTGCTCCCTTGTTTTTTTTTTAACTGATCGTTCAAAGTGCTTTAACTGTGTTCTTGTATCTTTCAGGTCCCTTTAACAGTAATCCGAACTCTACAGATCACACCAGCACACGAGTCACAGAACAGAATTTAAAAATGGAGAAATTCATCGTTGTAATGTTCCAGCTCATGATAAACAGTAGCTGCATTTAAATACGTGGATCAAGGCTCAGTTCTGGTGTAAAACAAGCTACTCAGGGTAACAAGACTGGTGATTGATTACGAAGCAAACATCCAATTTATAATGTTAGAACTCGAAGGAGTAGATACTGTATGTTAAATCTCGTAGGAACTGTAAACTCAGCATAACATTTTAACTAGAAACACAGGTGGTAATACCCACTCCAGAATGATAAATAATTCCAAGCAGCCTTCTGTTCTCATAAAGAGTTAAAGAGCATGAAATTCCAACACAGGTAATGGAAGCTTAGCTGTATAATTATGCTCTCAACTGATGCAGAGTGTCCTTCATTCTTCTATTTTTTTTTACAGTCCAAGAAATAAGGCAGGGTTCTTCACTTTTAATCCAATTTGTGGTCAGCAAGTGCATTCTCCCATATTTCCCCAAAAGATATGAACGGGTTAAGCCATTATCATCTGCACAGAGTAGATAAATAGAGTCCTGCTGAGTAGAGAGAAAAGAAAACATCATATTTCTCCAAGATATTTACTGGACCTGGGGGACAAGCATGCATAATCTAGTTGTAATTCAATTAATATGTTGCCTAAATATATCCTGAGCAAAAACCTGGTATTTATTTGTGCAGTGTTGATGCTGCTCACTGAGCTGAAGGTTTGTGCGACGTATCTGAGATAATGTAAAACAATCTATTGATCTGAGCTGATGATGAAAATGCAGATTTATAGTTATGGGGGGACAAATGCCGGGCCTTGACGGAGCATCCATCACAGCAGGCATGTAGCACTGATAGCCTGAGAACATGTGGCAGTTTTATGGACTCATTATGAGCAGGCTGTCTTAGTGTTTTTAATGCCACATCACTCAGGGAGTTAACTAAAATGTACATTCTGAAGCTATTCTTCAAGCGTGGCCATTCCAGGAGTAATCTTAGCATTCAAACACAAGCCACAAAATCCTCCAATAACACAAAACACTGGCCGTACGATGGACTGTCGCCTTGTGAATTCTATGTTAAATACTATAAGCCTTTTTGTTATCTTTCTGTCACATTCTGCTATCCCTCAACACTGTCTGTTAGATAGACGTCCCAAAGCAGAAGAGAAGATGCATTAAAGTGCCAAGTATTGTTCATGAATGTCTGCAGAATTCCAACCTCATGTTCACATCCACGCTGCATCCACAGAAACAGCTACAGCAAATAGAGAAAAGCTGTTGTTCAACCAAGCTGAAGACATAATGATGTAATGATGTAAATTCAAGAGAGAGAGAGAGAGAGAGAGAGAGAGAGAGAGAGAGAGAGAGAGAGAGAGAGAGAGAGACAGGGTTGGACTGGAAATGTCAATGCAAAATTCTGCCGTGCTTTTAAGCAGAGTTGCCTTTCTAAACAGACTCACAGTGAGTCCAAGTTAGTTTTGCAAAACTTCCACTACTGTTTCTTTGTATGGCACCTGAGGGTTTAATTCTACAAAGTACACCATTATCAAATTCATCTGTGTCTCTAAACGCAAAAACATAGACATCATTTTATTTTCTTTGGCTTACATCTGCAAAGTCTGTTTGAGACCGCATTTCAAAAACATCTGTTGGTTTGTTTATCACTTACAAACAAATTAGTGGGATGAGAAAGCAGGCAAAACTGTGGTATTTAAAGAACATTTCAAACACCACAGCTCTAACATATGGCAACATTGTGAGTAAGTGAAGAAACATCAGCCAAACTTCATCAACACAACCTTCAAGGACGACTCAGATGGGATTTACGCTTTAAGCAAGGTGGAAAAATTAAAGGAAGATTTTTTAATCCTGTTCACAAGTTAAGTAACTCTAGCCTCCCCGTCAGGAGTTTGAAAATTAGGTCTTGAGAGGTGTTTCTTTTCATTTCTTTTTTGTTAACAGTTTACAGGGGACTTTTAGAACACATGTTCCAAATTGGAAAAGCAATAAGAAATCTCCTCTTAACCAAGATGTATTGTGTGGCGTGATACACACTCTATACACATTTGGTACACTGCCCATAACCCTCTACAGTATATTAGCACAACGTAAACATGTACTCAATTTAGTTTGACCAGCAGATGGTCAGTTGTATGTTGCCCCACTAAGCAGAGCACAACAGATCTTTGTAAAGCTTTTGGCATCACAAGCATCTCAGGGGATGAGGAAATGTACTCATCCTTTATGGTTTCGAAGTAAGGTCCTGCCAGGTACTTAGAGGGCTTATTCCCTGCTGAGTTCCCCTGCAATTTAATCCAAAGTCAGGCGAGACAGATGAATCTTGTCATTTTATGAGACGCAAGCGAGTTGACATGTTTGAAATCTGGAGTCAGAAAACAGAAATAATTCAATTTAGTTCCTCTTAGAGAGTATGAAGTCCAAATTGCATGTCTCTAGAGCACAGTCTGTGCGGTTACTTCCAAAAATCAGGAATTTAAGAACTTGTCAGCTGCCAGCACAGTCAGCCACCAGCACAGACTATAACGTCATTAACTCATTTCCAGATATCAGTAGTTGTGTCAAACTCCAAATATGGCAAGTCTGTTGCTGAGATTTAAACCAGGATGTGATCCAAGAGTGTAACACACACCAATTCAATCCATCAAAATAGTAAGAGTCCCAGAATTATGAAGCCCAAAATATTTTTATTTGTTATTATTATTTTTTTTTACATTTATAGGGGTTTAAATTCTGCTTAATGTATTTTATTAGGTAAATGAGTGAATGTTGCAAACTTGAAAAAAAAAAAAGGCACAGTGTGTCAAAGACGCTGTTTATTTTCACTCTTTTAAGGTAACACATCAACAAAGACAGACAAATAAATGATACATAATTGCATTTTTAAATGACCCATCCTCAAATTCTTTTTTATTTTTGTATTACCTAAAATTGGCATAAACTATCCTCAAGTACAAACTGTTCATTACTGTGTGTTTTGAGGAGAGGCAGAAATCGCCGTGGTTTTGTGACAAGCAAACAAGCAAATTTGAGACACATCCAAGCCTCAAATGTTCTCACACCCTGATCACAGAGGAATGTGGCATCAATGATTGACAGTGGATGCTTCTAAAGTGCCTCAGTCATACTAATAAACAACAAGTCCAGTTTTTTTCCTGCTAAGTAGACGAGCCAGCCTGGTGCTTGGAAAAAGTCCTGACCCATGGACGATTTCATTGTTTAGCAGTAGCTGTCTAGTCCCAATCTGAGTGCCGAGGATTGCATCCGTGTGACTTCCTTAACCTTTAATGGGGGCAGTGTGTCTACCTCAATGTGGACCCATAACTTCTACTTCTAAAGAATAAAACAAAAACAAGACATTGATCACATATCCAGTACATGGTAATGGTATGGCATTAAAACGGCATGATTAGGGTGAAATATCAATAGCTGTGTAACTTTGGATCACATCATGTGACTGCTGCCTATGCAGAACAACTGATAAAGTGAAACACCACCATCTCAGTGGAGACCTCACCCTAAATGAATTAATCCAGCTAGTTGGATAAGAATAAGGATTCAGTTCATTTCAGCAAATTTACCCAGTGCACTGAAACCCAGGGCTATAGGCACCCCTCTCCGTCTATTAGTGGGACCAAAGAGTCCTGATAAAACAGAAATCTAGAATGCCCTCAGAGTGAGAAAGCACTTACATTTTCTTCTATGTCAGTGTGAGCCAGGAAGCAAACTCAAAACAGACATCCTTTACTGACTGCACTTTACATTTTTATTCATAACCTTTGCTATGTAACAAATAATTGTTTAGGAAATATAGAGCAATAAACTAACACATAATATTTCTATGATTTTAAGTAGTTATTCAATACTACAAAAAGTCATAATTATTAAGTAGTTTACTGTCATTCATTTGAAAGGTTCCTGCACTCCTCAACTAACCCTTGGTACTTGCTTATCTTCCTCTCTTGGGCCACCTGGATGTGTTCCTCCCAAGGCACAGTGAGTTCCCATAAGATGATGTTCTTGGTGTAATCTAAAGATTACTAGGTTGGGGGTGGAGTGTTGTGTAGGTGATGTGCTCCGGGAATCTCAGCTACTTGACAAGGTCCACTCTAGGCTGCCAATCAGGGGCCATGGAGAGTATGGATGTTCCCGACTGTCGTGTTGGGAAATCATGAAATTCATGTTTGAAAAGGAAACTTTTTTTAATCATTATATATATATATATATATATATATATATATATATATTTTTTTTTTTTTTCTGGTTCCAATTCTCTGGTTTTGGAAAGTAGTGCTTTGTTTAATCATTCAGCAATAGTTCTTTTGTCACCATTGAAGGTCAAAAGTTCTTTAACACTGAGGTTGCTTGAATTTAATAAAAATGTTGGCTCTTACATGATGAGAAGACTTGTTAAAGTAGAAGAACGACATTCCTGTGGTGGTTGCTTCCCTTCAGGGTATGTGAAAGTGCTTTAAACAGCACTTTAACACTGCCTACATTTAAATTGTACTCTGAAGAAATGCTCCCAGAGGTATTATAAGTGTGTGTAAGAGAAGAACAAGAAAGGAGGTATTGCTTGCAGAATTGTAAATTAATAGACTATTAAAAAAATATTTAAAAATAAAGACAGTTTAATTTAAAAGAAAAAAATGCCTGGGAATGTGAGCATTCCCATTCAATTGATAAGTAATAATAATAAAAAGAATTATTAATCACATATTTTCCTGAAAATCCAACTTCAAAATTACCCATATGATGTTTTGATGAATGATGGGTGTAAAGAGTGCTTGAAGAGTTAAAATAAGGAAAAGATTAAGTGGAATTGTATTGCCTGGTAAGTGGCGACACTGCATGACATATGAAAATTCAGCTATAGGGGCCGACTTAAATCTGGTGAAGGTACCAGCGTTATATCAACTAATTTACAGTATATTTTGGGGGGTAACGATCAATGTTCCAGTGTAGCCAGCTTATTAGTTTGAAATGGATATTAGGTGTAGGACTTCCTGCAGTTTTCTGGATTCCAGTAGTGGGTGTATATGGAGGCAGGCTGGGGTCGGGAACAGGACTAGCACGTCTTTAACACTTGGTTTGACTTCACCAACAAACTGTTCATATTTTAACTTGACTAGTCTTTTAGTCTGTGGTAAGTTCTGTAGCTGTTTTTGTTGTTGATGCTGTTGTTTTTTAAACAATAAGAGCCACAGCCTGGAACCAGTTGTAATTGTGTTGCTGTTGATCACATCCACCCTGTTTGATACCAATATTTCCAACAAAACTTGGTGCATTGCTTTTGTGGAAGCTAACCAGAAACAACTCATTTCTACAATCCACTAAAACACATCACATCTGTTCTATTCTTAACGGATGGCAAGTAAACCATGGATAATCTAATCAATTTCCTAGATAAAACAGCCCATACATACTCCTTACGGTTAAGCCATGTAACCAGTTGAAGGATGGTAAAAAAAGAAACAACTGATGTATGAGAGAAGAATTGAATCTGGTGGAAACGAGGGGTCCTGGGTTCTCCAAAGCTCTTTATCCTAAAACGCATCACTGAAACCTTCACAGACACTCCTTCACCTATTACAGTAAATGAAGGCAATAGAACGTCACTTTCTAAATCATTTTACATTTCCAGGCATGGTGATAGAAACGCCTCTGATTAAAAGTCCTGAGAATATAAACTGATGCAGTCTAACACTTTGCAACTGGCATTTTGATTTTGCAGATACATTGACAAAAACTGTGGATTACCTGTTCCATTTTATCGAGACGGAGTACTGATGTGTGAAAACAAAACCTCTTTAAAAGGTGGCATTTTCCAAGTCAGTGAGCAGTGCTGCACATTGACCATAGGAGGAAGAGGTTGATTGATTATTTCATTTAATCTCACTGCCACACCTATACTCTATACCAATTCTCCTCCCTTCGTTTCCAGTCTTTTAGCATGGTTTTCATCATTACTGTAAAGGACTTTGACACATCCAATCTTTCTTCATATCTCTAGCAAACAATTTCCGACTCCACAGCTTTGTTCTCTCTAATAGGCAATAGAATCACTCAGAACTCATCAAGCTTTTCCATCTCCATTCTGCTGTGAAGAGTCCATCCATTAGCCTTGCACCTTATTGCTCCTAACACCTGACCCAGAAACCATGGGAGAGGAGTGAGGGCCTCACAGCATCCATCGCCATTCATTCATTCAGTGCAGCAGGCCGTGGTGTGCTGGCACCAGTTCTTGGCTTTTAGGCAATGTGCCTGGACTGTTTTGTGTTATTGATGAGATTTAAATTGTTCTTGGGGACATTGTTTTATGCTTTAGTGCATCGGAAGTCACTTGGCTGTGAGGAATGCCAAACCACTTTACTGAGACCACGTGTCACATTATTCACCAAAAGTTTGAGCATTGAGCTAGTTTAACTAAGGTTTGATTTCTCATCCATTTTTTTTCTTAGCCAGCAGCTCAAGCAGTAGAACTGCAAAAATAAGTAGTTGGGTTTGTTAGATTCTGTTACTGTTATATGTTTCCTTTAAAAAGAAGGACGTGGCTCTTGAGCTTCAAAAAACCTTTATACCAATGCTCACTCAATATTTTTTTTTCACATTGATGTGGCCCAAATCTGATTTTTATTTTATTTTGTGTTTTTTTTTCAGGGCTGCACTGACACCAAAAAAAATCAATTGTCGTCATTTCTGAACTGAATTTTCAGAACTAAATTGTGTCACTATAACACGTGGTCGTTGATATTTATCAGATATATGGGCATGTGATGTGAATGAGAATAAACATATCAGAATTCATGCAGTTTTTTTGCCTATACACACGCGCTGTTATCAAGGCAGGTTCTGCATGTCTGGTGAGAAATGCATCCACCAAAAGCTCTCCATTTTTTTTTCTAAGTTGATAAAGGATCACAACTCTTTTATTTCCTAAAGTCTTGACGAGAACAAGGACTTATCCTTTTGATTAATGTGTGTGTTGAAGCATTGCTGATTTGTGCAATCGTGCTTCATATTCTAGTAATTTTTGCTTCTGCTGTGTGCGTCTCTGCAGAGGGAGGGTTTTGCGTCATACCAGGTGGGCACAACTTGGTGCCAAAATCAGTCTTCTCCACCTTTATCCTTTCATATTTAAACTAGGAAAGTCCTTCCCGTTATCTGGATCAAAATGCCATCAATAATAGCTGCAGTCACTTCCATTCTAAACTGTTTGTGTTGTAAAAAGGGAGAGTTTTAACTTTTTTCTTTCAGTAGACGGAAATTAAAATTGCTGTATTCTTTGACTCCAGTCAAACATAATATGACAAACAGAATTCATACATCACTCATGATATTATGTTGGAGCTCTTCAACGTCCGTCTGTACGCCTCCTTGTACTCCTTCTGCTTCCTTCTCATCTCCTTCTGTATCGTAATCAAGATCTGATTTTTTTTATTTGTGGTTGGTCACATTAGCATTTCAGATGCGTCTTATATCATATGTTTTTGTGAAGAGGCATTTCTCTTGATGTGCTCCACACATGCAGGAAGACAAATTCATATCAAACACAGTAAATCATGGAATGCTTAGTATTTCTTTCAAGTAAGAAAATACCCCATCAAATGAAATTGAAACTGATATTTTAACAAGAACTGCAAAAAAGTAGCACCCTCAAATATGAACTTGGTGTGGAAGCTCTTAAAGGTACAGCTCTGTGAGTGGTTAGTCAAGGCTGACACCCGAGTCGATCCCAATACTTCAAAAAGGAAATAAATAAATAAAATCCTATATACATCATTTTTCAAGGCACAAAGAATTAACCTGTTTGACGTGTATTAATACTTAAAATGATGCATCATCATACATGTATTGAGATATTTATGAGTCATATAGTATTTGGTATTCATTCATGAATTCAAAAGTTGTGTGTATGATAAATTGTGGAAATCATCAAATCAGTCCACCCCCTAAAGCGTCACAAGCCAGTGTTCTTGTAGTACTAGTCCAAAAGCATGAATAAACATGGAGGGTTTTGTCAGGAAGGGCATCCATCATAAAACCAATGCTAAATAAAAATGTGGAATATGAAAGTAAATTGTGACCAAGTATCACTGAGAATGCACAGTTGAGTTTAAATGCTTGAGCTTAAGGGTGCAGAGTAATGAGAGAGTGGAAAAGAGGTGAAGAGGGGAGTGCAAGCAGAGTGGAAAAGAGTCTATGAAGTTATCTGTGATAAAAGAGTTGGTAGGATCTTGGCCTTCTCCCCTCTGGGAAGGAATGTGTATGTTTCCATAGGCTGCCTCCTCCCAGTACTCAGCTGAATAGACACATCTGGCTCATCCACTCACTGCTTCAGGATAAAAGCCGTAGTTTCCACTTCAGTCATTGCCAGATCGTTCAGTGTTGCAATTAGGTACAGAATCTCTGGTCCTCTAGAGATACTTTTTTATATACTTCATCATTTACCACAGCCTATGTTTTTGTTGTCAGGTATCCTGTTCCTCCAGCCAACCATCTACAAGATCCACAACCTCCAGATTTCCAAGTGTCTCAATAAACTCATGCTCATCTGTGTCGCTCTTGAGTCCAGTATTGAACTAAACTTAACAAGAGTAGCAGTGAACGTAAAGGCAAAGGTTTAAAAGACAGTAGTGAGACAAGCACTTCTTTGTGGCTTTGAAACAGCGGCACTGATTAGGAGACAGGAATCACAGCTTTAGGCGGCAGAGTTGAAGATGTAAAGATGCCTGGATGTAGTGAAGGAGGATATGTGGTTATTTGATGTGTCACAGTAGAAACTGCCAATCTGCTATGGCTCCTCTAAGCGAAAAGACAAACATTGAAGTAGTAGTGACAAAATGATTTTTGAGATATTTGCTTAGTTAGAAATTGTTAGACTGACACAATGAAGAATTTGCAAATGAAACCTGAGACAATCAGCTCTGCAATGTGGCTGAAATGGAGACTGCATTGCCTAGATCCCGGAGGATTTGACTCTATATTCTCTAGAGGTTAACAGCATTAAAGGCGAGCTGAATTGGATGCCATCTTAACAGGAGTGCAATCTGGATTGGTATTTTAAAAGATAATGGTGAAGCAAAAACCAATTAGACTTGTTCTGTGTAGTGGTCCAGCAATCAGAACTGTTCTCAATGCAGTCAAAGAGTCACTGCTACAACCGAGCATTAGCCCGAGTCTTGACACCAGCCCATCTAACTTTGCAGCTTATTATGAAGGTTATTAGAGCTGAAGATAGAACAGAATACATTTTAAAATTAGCAGTTATCTTTATATTTTATCTGTCACACATAAGTCAAGTGACTTTGAATGTGGCATGGTTGTTGGTTCCCAGGGGGGGGCTGGTCCTAATTCAACCACTTTTAGGATTCACAGAGAAAGGTTCAAAAATGGTCTTGATGGTGTTGATTTCAGAAGAAAATTGCCATCCTAGTCTGAGACAATAGAAAGGTAAAGGCACAGCAAATACAGCCAAAGTATACAGAGCACTATCACACACCGCCCCCCACAAAAGTATTTTGCTTTTAGTAGGCTGACAGGGACCGGCAAGGCTTTGCCCAGAAGGGGTACTGCAGGGTTCAAAAAGTGAAGCAAAAATAGCTGATAAAATGTTGACTACAAAAAACAGCATTTCTCTACGTCAGCAAAACTCTCTGCTGCAGACAACTGCATTGTCTCTATAATTGGAAATACTTCCTTAACTTTGATCATAATTGATTGAGACAGCAAGGTGCCTCCACAGGAGTTGCATATACTCGTTATATTTATGTTTAATTGCTGTACAACTCGGTGAGGTGATGTTTTCACAAATTTACAGAAATGATTGAAATATAGTTTATCCATCCATGCATCCATTATCTATACCCGCTTACTCCTTCTCAGGGTCACGGGGGTCAGCCAGAGCCTATCCCGACGCATAGCAGGCGAAAGGCAGGGGTCCACCTCGACAGGTCTCCAGTCCATCGCAGGGCCACATACAAAGACAAACAACCAATCACGCTCACAATCACACCTACGGGCAATTCAGAATTATCAATTCACCTAGTATGCATGTTTTTGGACTGTGGGAGGAAGCCGGAGTACCCGGAGAGAACCAACGCAAGCACGGGGAGAACATGCAAACTCCACACAGAAAGACCCACCGGGCCGGGAATCTTCTTGCTGTGAGGCAACAGTGCTACCCACTAATCCACCGTGCTGCCAAATATAGTTTATATTCAATTCAATTCAATTCAGTTTTATTCATAAAGTGCCTATTACAACACGAGTTGACATGACCCCCGAGCAATTATTACATCAACAATGGCAGGAAAATCCCCCCTTTAAGATGGTAAAACCTTGATCAGGACCTGAATCATAACGGGGACCCTCCTGCTGAAGGCCAGCCAGAACAGAAACAGGAAGTAAAAAGAGAGGAGAGACATAGACACACCGTCAAAGGTACAAAAGACCAGATCAAAGTACAAGCATCCGTCAGCAGCAGACCTATTAAGGTTGTTTTAAAAAGTTAGTTGATCCACAAATGTTTTACTAACTTTGTAAGGTTCAAATAATGATTTATTCACGTCATGTTTTAGTTTTTTTCATATTCATTCTTTAGCTCGTATGTGCTACTTCAACTGCTGCTCCTCAATGCAGACAGCATATTTATGTTTAATATTTAATCATCTGACCTAAAGTTTTAGAAACATGATCTGAAATGTAAATAAGTAAAACTGCCATCAGTTAAGAGAAACAAGATTTCTCATGTTTTAAACATGTTTTTGATGTCATCTCCACAGTGAGAAAATAAGTCCATATACGTTTATTAACATTGTAAAGTCTGATAGCAGAAAGATTTATATGGACTCTTTATTAACATAAACTGTACATGGGGTCAAAGGACATATTGCTTTTGTATCAAAGACCTGGGTACTACTACCATTTACATGAATGCCTTAACATGCTGTGGGAAGTTTACACAGTTTTTTTCTTTTTCCAAAATTTCATTTCGGTAGAGATTCAAAGCCTTTTTTACTCCTGTCAACTTTTTTGAAATTTCAAATTCTGACAATTGTTATTGAAAGTAGGAAAAAAGGAGCCTTTACTTTATCATTTTAGTTTTGATTGGATTGTAGTGAGTGTTCTCCCGGCCACTAAGTAGTATTTAAAAGTGACATGCACAGAAAGACAGAAATAAGGTTTTCAGTCTGAAGCCTGTAAGATCAACTTCAGGATCTGATAGTCAGAACGCAAATTGAACTTCCTACAATACAACACTCAGCAGGACACTTGGTCATTAACCACTAGACATCCTAATTAAAGAGATCAGTATAAAATCTGTGGAATACAGCTTGACGTTTTAACTGCTTTTAAAAGGGCCTTCTTTACTGGCATTAGTATCAGAGGAACTGAGGTTATTATCAGGTCATTATTAAGGATGAAATGATGGTGGAGAGTTCTCAGCTCACATATCCAAAGCTTTAATACATTCTGTCTTGCTGTCTTGTCATGGACAAGACAGCTTAAACTTAAATTTAGACAGTTATGTTTTAAAATTTGAGAGTGATCTCTTACTTTTAGGTGTTTCAGACAGTCTTTACAGATTAATGTATCTCTATCTCTTATCTTATTTATTTCCCCATGTCCAATGTGTCCAAAACATGTCATGGCATGGTGTAAAGGTACTATCAAATGTACACTGTAAAAATGAGGAAGTTGAAAAAACCCTTTCCTTTTTAAAGTTTTGAAGGAAAACATATATTGTAGATGTGCCAGCTTCCTATCATGTGGTCAGTTTATCTTTCATGGCTCTAAAATTACGCTTTGCTATTATTAATTCCAAAGAACAACTTGTACTTATAGTTAAGGAAATGCATCTTTGACATGTATAAAAACTTCAAAGCATTTCATTTTGTTGGGATACATCAACTGTTCTAACTATCCATCTACCATATACACCATGCTCAGTTTAACGGCATGGTCGGACAATAAAGTTGCTCTGGCTTCAATAATGGTTCGAGTTTAATCCATGCATTTTGACAACATAGAATATTCATAAAGACCAATTTAACAAGAAACCATTTGTTGAAGTTTAAGTTTAATCACATTTTTTGTCGAAGTGAACAGTGGACTTAAACCCTTGTGTAAACAAAAATGCCACTGTGCTGCCCTGCTTTATATGATCTATTATAAGCAAACGTTAGAAACTGTAACAGATGTCATTAAATCTAATTTGTATTTAATCAATCTGTTTAGGAAACACATCTTCCATGATCATCTTACAACACATAACTAGATACATCTCAGATCATCTGATAATGGAGAGAAACACTCCCCCAACACAGACCCATCAGGGAAGGAAAAATATTGCGACACTAATGCTCGTGTAATAAGTAGTCATTTAACAGATTCCCATAAATATGATGGCTGATTCCCATTTTCAGTGTCAAACCTGTGGAACACATTCAGCCCTTTTATACAATTTGTTTGTCATTGTGGGATTTTTATTTCACTTTCCAAGTAAAACTAAGGTTCTTTAAATTCTGTGTGTTTTGTGCATATTTTTCCACATTTTTACATGAATTTCTCATCTTCTCCTCCAGATCAGCCACCCATGGCAGAAGCAGCTGGCCTTTAACAGCGACAGGACCTGTTCATAATGATTTCACCTGTCAAAAGTGATCCTGCTGCGTGGAGCTGCATACAACGCAGTGCAATGGCCACTGAGAATTCCAAGTCAGCTCTGACAAATGGCCGAGGCTGGCAGTGGATCAGAAGACTCAGGGGCTGTCTGACTTATCACTCTAGCAGCAGACACTATTACAGCCACTGGATTTGTCTGCAGGCTGCTGTAGTTTTACAACACCCCCTCACGCACACACACACACACACACACACACACACACACACACACACACACACACACACACACACACACACACACTTCCATTTGCTCATACTATATTCCTATTCTGTCAGTCTGATTCTTCTTTTCCTAGCCACTTGCAGTCCCAAACAGAAGTTACAGATGCCTTAACAGCACCGCTCTTAAAAAATTAATACTACCAACAGATTGCTGCTTTCTAAAGAAAGTACTTGAGGGAGGACAACTTCACATTTATTAAATTTGACACATTTACCCTTGTCACTACTTAAGTTTTCTTTAAGTTTTGTTTTAACCAGTGCACTTTATCTGGACTTTTATGTAAATAATGTAAACATTTTTAGGAGCTAAATTGGATTCCGCGGCAGCGTCCAAATGTGTATATATTTTTCAAAACATAAAAAAAAAATATATATATATTTATATATATATATATATATACACACACACATGATCTTCAAACCAGCACAACACTATTTAGTCATTCCGTTCTCTGAAACTGTTTGTGTCTTGTGCAGACTGAGCTGGATTTCTTAAGCTTTAAGAGGAGAGTTTTAAAGTTTTAACATGTAGTAGACGTGAGCGTAATCTTCAGATGTTTCATCTTCTGTCAGGCTTTTTTGTAGAGACCACCGCAGATCACCTAATTCCAGCTAACCCTGTCACACCAACTCCCTGCATATTCTCACATCTATGTCCCTCCTCTTTACATTTGCAAACTGTCCGTCCATCTATCCATCCATTCATCCCTCCACTCCAAGACTTCCTCATTTAGAATCCTATCTATTACGGTTGCTACCACAGAAACAGTAAAACTTTTCACTTTTCCACCCCCCAAATCTAGTCTTACATACCTCTCTCTTTACTATTCACAGTCTTGTATCACATATAATAGACAATTCACTCATTCCGTCCTACCTGCACTCTCATCTTCCACTTTTTTCTATACTTCCCATACTTCTGTGCAGTTGAGTACAAGAATTTAACATATTTGTCTTCCTTTGGCACAAATTATAATGTGCTATGTTTCTATGGCATGATATGGAATAAAACCGATAATGGAAGCACTCATCACCTCGTCACCCGTGAACACAAAAAATATAGTTTTCATTTCGCAAAAGACCAGTCCCACCATTGCCAGGACAATTCTGAGAACACTTTAATTCAAGAATTACTCTAGTGCTAAGGAAAATGCCTTTGAGGGTCATAGTTTTGATGCTTTGGATTGTCTTTCTCTTCGCCCTCTTAGTAGTGCGATTAGATCAGATTCCCAAGAAAGAAATAAAAAGAAAGTGTTCTTTTTAAAGTGTTGTTCTACTCTGTTCCCACAAGTCCAGCCAAACTGTGGCCAACTTCCCTTCAGTCTTTTTATACTCTAGCTCTTATGTTGCTGGCAGTTCATGTTGACCATAAGGGCAGCTGCCGTCGTTGAAATCATAATTGCATGCATCTGATGCCTTTCATCTTATTCAGTCTCACAAGGAAAGTAATGCACTTTACTACATGTTCAAAATGTAGTGTGACAATAAAGGTCCAGAAATTGAGATAGTTTTATTTTATTTGTTCTTTCTTGTGTAGGGTAGCACTCATGCAACTAGTGCTTTCATGCTTTAGTTACAGTTTTACATAATAAAAAAAAGGATGTATTTGTAAATAGGACATATGATTTCTTTTTTCAGTTTTGGTGCTCTGGGTCCACCAGGGATAGACACCATAGAATGTTGTCAAGGCTCATTGTGCAATCTAAAAGAAATTGTATTTCTTACTTATGCCAATTATGTATTTGTTTTTAGCCCTGCTTTCATCTGCACTTTTTTTTTAAAAATCAAAACAAAGCCTCTTTCCTGTACCAGTTGGATGTGGTGGTGGCAACGTTCTCTTCCCGAGAGCTTCAGCTGTCCTTGCTGTTTCTGTTTACCTATCCTAAAACGGTAACTCGGAGACAGTACCTACATGGCTGACAAGTTCAAGTATGCTGACAAACTGTGCCACTTTTTCATAACATCATGTTGTACTGAGGCCACTATCTTGCTCTCTACTGCCACACATGGAATAAACTGGTATTACGAGTCTGGACAGGCAAGAGCTAGTTATTCAGCACCCTAACTCGATCGATAGATCCACAGCCAAATGCACAGGTAACATTTTTGTGGCACGACTGCACTTATTTTCCTCATTCTCTTGCTGTTCTATTTATTTTTGGACATTTTAACCTACAATCTCACACATTGATTATTTAAGGAAGTATGACGACCAAAAACATGCAAACAAGCAGTGTGAAATATACATCCAAGGTTTAAGATACTTCTGAATATTGTTTTTCTGTGAAAAAATATTTAATCTATTCATTCCTAGGTTTTTATCGGTTATTGTTACCTAAATTTTCAATCATTTGTCAATTGTGTTCATGTAAAAATTTGCTTGTATGGGTAAAGGAATATACACATGCTTTGTATATAGCCCGATGCTACCTGCAAAATAGAAATACAACTATTTTGTGTTCTTCTCCAAATGAAGGCCTCTCCAACCCTTTCACTTGAATAGTGGCGTCAACGCCACCATCTGTACCAGGAATCATCCCCATGGTAACGGAACAGACTGATCTCTGAGATGTGAAAAGAGCATGACTTCTTTGCATGTCAAAGTGCATAGATATGAAGCTTGTTGCTCTTTGTGGTACCAGAAATGTGCCATCACCACGTCATGAAGAGCTGAGAAGTCTCATTCAGGATTCCTGTGACACCAGTTTGTGTTTTGTTAATGAAAGACAAGTCATGTTTAATGCCAAAATCCTGTCAAGTACTTTTGTTTTTCTAAACATAGCTAAACAATGATTGAAAATGAACAATGAGTGTTGGAAAAATGGAACATTAGGAGAAAAAAAAAAGATATGCTCAAAAAGATGATGAATACTGGACCAATTTTGAAAGTGGATACTACAGTAAATGCTTTCATACAATACATAGCAAGTGTTCTGCATACCTGCATGGTGGTTGTTGTTGTTGTTGCTGCACATAGTGTGTCACCCAAAAAGTGATTATTCTATGGTACAACCAGAAACTGGTCTTGACTGCTATGACCAGAATCTGGTGACGTTTATTATTGTATTTTGGCAAACAATATATATTTAAGTGAAATTTCCCAGACGCAGATCACATAAGCCTTTCCTGCAGATGGCAGAATGCAAACAATTGTGAATATTGTGTACTACATTTTGGCAAAGATCAGAGTGTATATTTGAGAAAACAGCCCGTATGGTGTAATATGCTTTTTGAAACCAACCCAGGACTCCTGGGTGACACATTACATGAGAATTTATAGTATGTGATAGTCGATGGCCAGATCACTAGATGGTAAAGCCACCATAGCACTCCCTGCTCAGAATTTAATTTGGAGCAAATTACTCGTAAAGGATCTGGTCATTTCTTTGGATTTGACAGTTACTCATTTGTTAGCTAGAGATTTAATTAATTAATTTCAAATGAGTTATAGTTATATAGCACTGAATGGCTGCTGTGCTGGATATGACTTTTGCCAGAGCTCACATTGAAGGGCCGACCAGGAATCTCTTCTTTCTTCACGCTGGAAGACTTACTGACATTCATGTGCGTGAACTTTTAACCAACAGAAGCAGATGTTAACCATGCCATTTTATCTGTTAGAGTGATGTATCTATAGCAAACTGCATGTCAATGTTCTGTTCTGCATCCAAAAATCTCTGTTGGTTCTGCTGAAATTCTTATTGATGACTGTTTTAACACTGAAATAACATTTGTAATCACTGTGAACAATCTGACTAAAATTCATTTACAACATTGTCCCACAAGAGACCACATACAAATTAACATGTTGTAAGTAGCAGTCAGGAGACAATGCAGCAGGGTTTTTAATTTCTCCTGTTGCACACACGGCACATTCTGCAGGTCCAATGTCTTAAATATCTCAAGAATTCATTTTCCATTTCCTCTTTATCATGCTCTTTCTTCATTATTTGTTTTTGTTGTGTGTGCATGCACACACAACAAAAAAGATTTTGGATATCTATGTGCAGTGACTATTGAGGGAATTGTGACACATTTGCATTGCACCTGTTGTAAGATGGAATAGGCAGGCTTGTGCATATTATCAGTCAAAGAACGAGACAAACTGGCTGAAAGACAACAAAAATCCTCAGCCCAGATAAAAAAAAGGCTGTTATAAGTAAGCACCACATTTGTTTTTTCACTCCCTCTAAATGTGAGAAAGCTTGGAAATCAAATGAACTCAAGTGATGTTGAATTATAAATTCGTGAACCTTTTGTTTGTTGTGTGAACCTGAACAGTTTGATTAAATGTGTTTTGAAGACAACACATTGCTGCACAGATTACTTTGTGTTCTCACCCATGTTGTTTGGATGTACAAAAGCCATGTTTTGATGTTTGCCAAGACATTTTAATTAAAGCTGAAAAAAATATTTTTTCCTCCCTTTATCCTCTTTTTTTTGGTGGTATTGAACACAACTTCAGTGTACTCGTATGTGCATAGCTCTGATACACAATAAAATGTCATCTTGGGCCATACACATGAACCTAACAGTTCTTTTTGACAAAGAATTTGTTGACAGCTGGGATCATTTTCTGTACCTGGTCTGGAAGAGTCAAGGGAGAGAGCCTGTGTGTGTGTGTGTGTGTGTGTGTGTGTGTGTGTGTGTGTGTGTGTGTGTGTGTGTGTGTGTGTGTGTGTGTGTGTGTGTGTGTGAGAGAGAGAGAGAGAGAGAGAGAGAGAGAGAGAGAGAGACAGAGAGACAGAGAGATGGAGAGAGAGACAAAGGGAGGGAGAGAGAGAGACAAAGGGAGGGAGTGAGAGAGCAAGGTAGCAACAATAACGGGGTAGGTTGGACGGGCCAGTAACTGTGGTTGAAAACCCTGCAGCTCTGGAGCCAGCAAGGCAGGACAAAGGAAAAGAATACAATCTACATGACTCAGAAACAAAGATCATAATATGCAATAATGGCAAACAAATGGATGCAGGGTGAGAAGAAGAAGAGTGGAGGAGAGGTGCACCATGAAGGGAGGTACATGCAGCGGCCTGGGGCAACAGCAGCTGCGCTGCAGCACTGAGCCTTTCAAGGAGTGAAGTTTTAGGCCGACTCATGTTAAGTGAAATAGGATGTTTGCCTCCTAACCCCTAACAGAGAGAAAGGTCTACAGATGCGGCTGTGTGCCTCTTTTATTAGGATTTCAAGAGCTCAATCATTATGGCTTTTATATATTAAGTTACTGATGTTAGATTACTTGCTGAACTTTACAGAGAGCCCATGGAGAGAAGCCAAAACTGGAGAAAGTATATTATCTGTCTTGTTCAGATAATAACCTTTACTAGCATATTCTACATCAGCTGACGATTCTGTTATGTGACCATGTTGAATATAAGGAATCAAAATTGTACATCCTATTAATATCCTATACATTTTATTGGATCCCTCTTTAGAGGCAGGATGTTCTGATTTTAGACAACATTTATAACTTTTTAAAAATTTTTTAGTTACAACGTACATCACAGTAGCACTGGAGACCGAGGGAAACGGGGATAATGAACGTGTTAATCATGGATTCTGTTTCTACATTGAACTGAGAGCCTATGTCTGCCGCAGTGAGGAACTCTACACTGTAAGTTCACTTTATTTGCCCTTTTGTTATGTTTTAGGTGCATAAAGGAGGTAAACAAAAGGAAGCTCAGGACTGCGGAACAGAATGGATACCAACCACCAAGCATGTGATGGTGTAATTACAGTGATACAAACAGCAACAACGTATAGGTAGGCTACATGAGTAGTTGCTGTATCAAACCGTAATTCATACTGTCTTATTAAATATAAACTCACGAGTCCTTCTCAAAACTGCACACCTTGATTATTTTTCCATCTTCTCTTCCTGGAAAAAAATGACAAGACAATTTTCAACATGAAAAGGGCATAATTTATCTCATAATGCCTTCAGCTTTTATTTTGTCAATATTCCCTGGCAATGTATGATTTCAGCTACACTTATTGAAGGTGTATTCTTGTACTCCATGTCCAAGGTGAAACTATCCTCTGCCCCCCACTAAAAATCCTGAAAACAATAAATGAGGGTACAGAAAATGGATGAATGGACACAGATGTATTGTAAAAGTATTAATATTGTATCCTTTTTGTAACTTTCTTGCTTTTTTGCGAGCGGTCAGCTTATTAACAACAAGTTGAACTGTACAATGTTTTTTTTTTCTTTTTAACTAACAAATTAGCATTTCATCCGTTTTCTGTGCTCGGTTCAAGCTTTTCAGGGTCATGTAGAGGAGGAGGAGGCCTGGGCCTACCGCAGCATGCAAGACATCTGGAATACTTAGCCTACATGGGTTGGCATATTAATCACATTGAGCCCTTTCATCCCAGTGGGCTATTTTGAGTTTCAACCTGCTTGGCCAGCTCATGTGAGCATAAAACTGCACAAAGAGAAGGAACAATCAGGTTAAATAAAGAAAAAATGCTTTATAAATCACTGGAGGGAAATTAAAGAATTTAAATAAATGAAGAACAGTCAGCTTAGAAAACCTGCAACTCAGCTGGTCTGAGGTAACTAACTGCCGAGTGAGCAATTATTCTTATCAAATAGACATTAGTTAATTCTAGTAATTATTATTAACAAATATGCACATTGCAAACACAATTAGCACCCTGGCCCAGCTTCAACATTCTGCAGTTGTTGCTATAAGCTCATAATACTGTTCATGTTTGACGTTTTCAAACTAACTATTGTATTGCAGAAAAAAACAAACTATAAAAAACAAGATCATGATCCATCCAATGCACCTCACGCAGAGCACTCAAACGTCGGTCCTCAGGGTCCCCTGTCCTGCACGTTTGAGACGTCTCCTTTCAACACACCTGATTCTAATTAATGGTCATCATCAGCTTGTCTCCAACGTCTGCACACTGCAAGTGTGTTGATGGCATAGTCATTCGTATCAGGGGGTGCTGAAGCATCTAAAGCATGCAGGACGGGGGGTCCTGAGGACCAGGGTTGAAGACCAGTGATTAAGGCTTCTAAAGTGCAGAGAGGAGAGGAGCTAGGTGGATGTGAGTTAGGGAGGGATTTTAATCAGTTTAACAACTTAGTAATATTCAAGGAATGATTTGAGATTTGGGTGTAGTTACCGCACTCCCCCAACCCAACACACACGCACACACGCACACACACACACACACACACACACACACACACACACACGCACACGCACACGCACACGCACACGCACACGCACACACGCACACGCACACACACACACACACACACACACACACACACACACACAAGATCTCCTGTTTGAATCTCTTATTTGGTTTTGCAGTTTAGTCACAGCAAATAAAACAGCAAAAATTCATCTTATTTAATGTAATTGTGTATTTTCCATCAATAAAATGCAGAATTCTGGAAACTGTATGTTTCAAAACTGTGGCAGGGCTATTGGATAAGTAAAAAACTATCCGGTTGGTGTTGCTAGGCTACTTGCTTTCCCGTTTCATGGTGCAACACGTTTTTGAGCACATCATGGCTGTGGAAATAATGACTGTTCTTACACGACATTTCCCCATCCCACCTGCAGTAGTTCACTTGACATCATTTATTTACTTCAGATGATTAAACACGTCTCTTGAACTCATTTGGAATATTAAGAATAAATCTTCTGTGTACACTTTGTTCTGGTTTTTATATTCATGCAGTCGACACGCGTGTGTCCACGTCAGCTAATGACCTACATTTATTGTCCACAACAGAGTGCAAGTTATAGAACCTTGTGGAACAAGGTGTTGTCATGGCAGAGAGGACTGCAACTCCTGCAGTAAATGTCATTTGGACACAGTAAACGTGCGCAGCAAGAGCCTTGATTTGATTCTTAACATGGAAATACTTAAAATGACATATTTTGTTTTTACTCATTTATTAAATGTTTCTGCTGGGAGCGTTAATTGCTTGTTAGAGATCAGAATAAAGGAACATCTAGTACATCAGTTAGGCTTTGATTTCTACAGACGCATGTTTCTTGGCCATGTTAAAGACTGAAAAATGTCAAAATGAAATCAGGTCTTCAGATTGAGACCTGCAGAACACATTTAAGGGTACACAAAGGAAGGATTTATTCTGTTTTTACTTTAGTCAGACAACTCTCCTGAGAATGCTTTCCTAAAGGTTGAATACTAGGTTTTGGCATCAAGGCTAAATAATCCACATAGATATATTATTGATACATATCAGATACACTAACCACTGGGTGCCATGTGGCATAGACCTGCCACAAAGCATCTGCACTGCACCAGCTGTGAAGATTGGCCAATGGTCCATCCAGAAACATCCAGAAACATCTGTGTTGCTCAGCTAAAGGTACGCATTAAAATGTATTGTCAGTCACTCCAAGTTCCTTATGAGTACACTCAGCTCAAACTCATTTTGTCTATAAAGAGTTTGGTCCTGCTACACAGCTGCAAACAAATGTTATGAGACCAGTTTAATATTTATTCCAAAGCTTTCGGTGATGATAGCGTGGCCAAAAACTGTCTCTGTCCCTGCACACACCCTGACACGGAGAATCTTTGATATCCAAAAAAAAATTTTGATGGAAAGGTAAAAAAAAAAAATCACGCATAGCTGCCAGCTTCTCATCTACACACGAACAGTCGACAGCTCATTTAAAGTGGACGAGGAGTTATCAAGACTTGTGTCTTTACATGATACTACCAAAGGACGAGGCATTTTCAGTGCTGTTCAAAGTGTTGTAAATGAATACGGCGGCTTTGACAAGCTCGCCAACGGTGCACCAGCGAGGAAAAACTGCCCAAACTGCACTGCATCATACATCTGGGGAGTAATCTGGTTCCCAGCTTTTACATGCATTTATGAACTTCTGCATTATATATATATATATATATATATATATATATATGCACATTTAGGTATTTATTTATTTATTTTAAATCATAGCCTGGGATTTATTTCTTTGTGCTCTCTGTGCCAAGTCCATTTACTTCAGCCATGTCATGGATTTAGTTACAAAGGTTACTAATCTCATCCGAGGAGGAAATCGCTGCCTCAATCATAGGAAATGTGTAGCCTCAGGAGGAAGAGGATGCTGTGTATGGGGATTTACAGATGACACAGAGATAAGGTGGATGAGCCACGGGAAATGCTGGGACAGGTTCTTTGCGCTGTGCGCTGGAATTCCCGTATTCTTGGAGAACGTCAGATGTGAGACAAGCGCTAACATGTCACTTTGACCTGGTTCCTTATGGATATTGCATCTTAACATCTTAACCACGTGAACATGCAGTTGTAGGTGAGAGACCAAACAGTGTTGGACCTGTATGCATACGTGAATGGATTTCAGAGTAAACTAGCCTTGTTTAAACAAGCCTTTTCACTCACCTGCTCAAATCTGGCACCCCCCCCCCCACATGTGCAGAAATGTGCAAAGATGCCCCTGAATGCGAGCAAACGCTGCTCAGCTACAAAGCTGTGATAGAAAAACTGCAGCAGGAATTTAAAAGCCTCTTTCAAGATTTCTACGCCATGCTGCCACGCTTCGCGTTCCTCACTGATCCGCTCTCGGCTGCTGTCAGTGAGCAGCTCACTGATCTGCAGCTTGAACCTTGTGAACTTCAGGCAGACTCCTTCAATCAAGCAAAGCGCCAGGAGAGGGGGACCTCCTTCTGGAGAGTCCTACGTGAGTCCCGGTTTCCACTCCTCAGAGAACGTGCGCTGTCAATGGCCAGCATGTTCGGGAGCATTTACTTCTGTGAGAGAAACTTCTCAACAATGAAACACATTTGATCAAATGAGACGAATAGACTGGCAGATGAGACACCTTTTCAGCTCAAGCAGACTGGATGTAAAAATACTGAAATTGATATTCAGTCTATTGTGCGCCAGCAGAAGCGTCCACACGTATCTCATTACGAGGACTATATGTCACTGATCCAGCTCTGACTCTGGGTCAATATTTGAAGATAAATTCTCTTTTAAGACATACCTCAATGTGAGCAGAGCAACGCACCCTTAGATAAATGTTAGTTTTTGCACTTACTGTTAGAGACTTTGTTACTTTTCCAGTTGCTTTCATGTTAAAATTTTTTTAAAGATGAATTTGCACCGAAATAATAATTAACTCATGTACAATTCATTTCTGGACATATAGTTGGACATATTGAATGAGCAATATTTTTCCTTATTGCGTTTAGATATGAAAAATAAAAAAGTCGGAAAAGCCTAACAAAGTGCAACATGGAAAAATACAAACAAAAACAATGTTGGTTTTAAAAAGGAACCTTGGTCGCTCGTGTGTGCTTCATGGTTCAGAGAGTCACGCAATCTGTAACAACCTTTGACCACAAAAATTGATTTAATGAACTTTGGTTAACAGTATTTCTGATCTTTTCGTTTAATTAGTTGTTATAGTAGGCCAGTTAAGTGATGGGGCTTTAGTACAGCATTGGTGGAAGTGCATGGTGAACTCTGTCCCCCAAGTTGTAAAGATAAATGTTTGCAAGCCATTGAAGTAACAACTTTGCCAATTCCTGATATAATACCTTCACTTTACTTCATTTGTTTGACTAGAAATGAAAAAAAAATTTAAATCATTATTTTTATAAAAGGAATTGGAGCAAAATAAATAGTCAAGCACCGACGTTTAAGAAAGCATGTACTCTCACTGCTGACTAACAATTTATTTCCCATTTTTTTCAATGAATTTTACCAGAAATCTTAGTTATTTTTTTTAATTTTTCTGCCAGGATTGCATGACCTTTAAAACTTCTAGTGAGGCTTACCTTCTCTGGGGAGGTGCCAGATGAAGTCAGGGGAGATGCAGCATGAGAAATGCAAAATTTAAATATTATTAGTAAAAATTAATAAGAATGAGTGATGGAGAATAGATGGATATCTACAATCAGCGGTTTGATGGGAGAATGCGTTAGGACAAACAGAAAAAGGAGGAAAGTCGAGAATAATTGCTTGAACTTTTGAATTTCAAGGACTGGTCCCACTAATGCTCCACAGTGTGTGATTTGCAAAGACGTGCTGGCTGACAACACTGTGAGACCATGTAGAGTCATATTGAAACCAAGTACTGAATCCAAGCTTGATGACCCAACCAAGCATCACTGAGACATGGCATCTTTTGAAAGGAACAAGTGTTGGATGGTAATGTAAGGGGGTTTTGTTTCTCCATCCATCTGGAAGAGTCTATTGAGACTGCCAACTCTGTTCAGCTAATGGTGGAGTTTTTGTTTTGGCACCTCCTGCCAGCCTGCAGTAAAGTAGAAGGAGGTTCTGAGCTATTTACTTCAGGAGACTCATGATGAATGAAGTGGCTTCTGTACAATGTGTACTGAAGGCATCAAGGCCATGTTTAGACAATGACATTGAGCCACAACCTGTATAATTTTGTTTGGCTGGTGTCATTTCAGGGCTTGGATTAAATCACTCAGGGAAAAAAAAGTGTGTTTATATATATATATATATATATATATATATATATATATATATATGCTTTAACTGTAAAAATTATGCTTAAAAATAAAGCTGTTTACAACATTTAATTGGGATGGAAGTCGTAACTGGCTTGGTTTGTTTTTTAAAGGGTGGCTCAGTGTCACACACTTTGAAAGCGCCTGCTTGAGATAATTTTGCTTCACACTCTCTTCCACCACAGCCGCCACTACTGCAGCCTGTATTACATTCACAACCAATTGAATATCACACTAGAGAACTGGACCAGAATCAGTAAGTGGAATCTCTTTAGCCTGCGCTCCTCTGTTGCAGGCTGTAATGTGGTCATCTTGCACAGTTTTTGTAATTCAAAGTTTAAAGAGCACATGACCACAAGAACGGAAAATAAGATGTTGACATAATCAATTTATGTAGAACTGCTACAAATCAGCCACAGTCAGAGGACAGATTTTTCCCAGAGAGACAAATAGTTTAATCGTTTACATCATTTGTTCAGTTGCAGAGACACAGTATTGATCAGTGTGAAGGTATTTATCCAGAGCCATTTTGCCAAGTCACAGCGTACTGAGTTCTTCTGATCAATTCCCACTTCAGTAATATACTGTATACAAATATGACAGGGTGTAACTTGAAAAAGGTGAAACCTTGAAAAAAGGTGAAATTGTATGATCTATAGATGAAACAGCTTCACACATATGTAGTCAAATTTAAACCAGATGGAACTGCACTGCCTTCAGCAGATTGTAGAGCTCTCTGACTGGAAAGTTGGAAAATTGTAGTCTGTTTTCATCTCCCTTTGTCCTGGAGAAAATGTTTCTTAATGCTGCAGTCTTGTAATGTTTTAAGGATTTAAACTGATTGGGCCCAGCTGACCAAACAGGATTCATTGCATTAAAAACATTAACAAGATGAATACGTTTTTCCAAAGAGGCAAAATGGCAACAGTGCAACAGTGCAGGGTTGGGAGTTCTAGTCCAGAGACCAGATGGGGCTTAATAGTTCTGAGAAGAGACAAAATCCTGTCAAGTAGGCAAGATGAAGAAATGGACAGATCCAAGAAGGAAAGTCCAAACAATCAGTTAATGCAGACGGAGGCATCGGTCAAAGGAAGGCAGAGGGTTGGTCCAAGAAACAATCCAGGTCTGCAACAATTCAATGAATCCTTCATCCTTCCAGGTGGAGACGGTGAAGACAGATCAGGAAAAAGTGTGTCAGGGTTTGAACCAAAGTCGTGACTTGCCATACAGAGTCTTCAGCACACGGGTCGGGTAAACCAGGGGATATTTTCTGAAGTGTGTATCGAAGCTTGCTTCGATGACGTATGTGATGTCTGAAGCTTCACTTGCAAGACGTTCCACGTGACTGGTTCAAGAAGCAAACACAATGAAGGTCCCTGGCATTTTGTGCTCCCTATACTGATTGCGATTGATTTGTTCATTAGGAGTAATATCTCCAGTCTGAGATAGAGCTGGCAGAAAAAACAAGACAAGGCTTTCCTGGTTGGGAGTATTTTTGTGTAATTTCTCCCAGCAAACAGGAATGAACATAGTCACTGTAAATTACTAGGTTCATCTTCCTGGAAAATGCATCTAACCAACGTTACTAAATAAGATTATTTATTTTCTCTTATTTACCCATTTCTTTAATTCGGATACTTTTTTCCCCCTGAAGATGATGTGGTGTTGCGAAGAACCAGAATAAAACACTTCATCTATGCTGAGGCATTAGGGTTGTGAAAGAGTGTTTTCCAAATCCGGTGAAATACTTATAATCTTATAGAAATCATCTTTATCCTACAGCTGGTGAAAAATTATTTCTGAGCAAAAAAGTTTCACCCTGTCACAAAAACACATTCACAGTCCCACAACCCAAGTTACCACAAGCACAGTTACTGTCCTCAGCCCTTATTTTGATTTTCTACCTTCCGTTTTTCATTGCAACTTCAAAAAGTTAAGGTTTAGATCTCAGAAAAAACATACTGCTTTAATATAGTTTAATATGCATCATTTATTTACTGACATCATCAAAAGTAGATTTAATTCAGTTCAAAAAGTACACACACACACACACACACACACACACACACACACACACACACACACACACACACACACACACACCACTCTAAGAGCTTGATCTGCCTAATTCTTTTTGACAAAGGAAATGGAGCCTCACAAAGCTTTGTTATTGCGTGAACCGATTTACTTCATCTGGCAAGCCCTACCAAAGACAGACAGATAAATACAGGTCAAGGACACAGTTGAAGGACACGGGTCAAGGACACAGTTGAAGGACACGGGTCAAGGACACGGGTCAAGGACACGGGTCAAGGACACGGGTCAAGGACACGGTTGAAGGACACGGGCCAAAGACGCGGGCCAAGGACACGGGCCAAGGACACGGGCCAACGACACGGGCCGTAGGTCAATGCTAGAGCATTGCATCTGCAGGAAGAATACAACACATCCTGGCAGAGCAATAGCACTGTAGACTTATTTAAATAGGGAGGAGAACAGATAAGACTGATGAGGATAATTAGCTGGTACAGAAACAGACACAGACAGGAAATCCAAATATGGGCAAGGAACAAGTAATTGGAAACAGTGAGCAGGATTGTGACAGGTGTGCATTCTTTCAACACTCTTCTGCAATGGATCGCAGAAATATCTTAGGTTTACTAAAAATGTGGGGAGGGCCAAGAGTATTAAAGTTAGGGACAAATAGTTTATGCCCATGCTGGCATATGGATGGACTAAGTTAAAAATATGGAACAGATCATTAGAATCGTGCTGCAAATGTATTCTCTGCCAAAGACATAATGGCTTTACACAAAATCTCAATTATTGATGTTTGATTGTTTCCTTTAAATAGTGACACCCTTTAAATATATTTGGTGGAGCAATCTCTGACATCAGTTGTAATACAAGTTAGAGGGAGTGAGTTTGCATGAGCTTGTCCTTTTGTAAAAACAGATCGACTCTGCAGAATGAGAGAACCTGGCTGCTACTGACAGACACCTTTAGAAGAAAAACTGAAGTGTTGTGACCACTCTGGACATCATGATTCAGACAACAAAGTCCAAGGTTAAAGCAGATCCGAGATCAGTTTCAATTCAAGTGGCAGCTGTTGAACTGCAAAATGTCATGATCAAAGCAGCCCAGAACAACGGGAGCATCATCGGGTCAAAGCCGAAAAAGTGCAACAAGCAAACACAGGCAACTGAGTTGTAATCAAATTGAATTCTCAGTGACCTCATTTGCTACAATAAAAGAATAAAAAACATGTCTTTTCCTGTAATGACTGAAAATTTGACAATAACTAAATGCATGTTTCTATGCTGTGATGGAGATTTAGGACCACCGTGGTGGTGGACATCTAAGGGCCTGAAAAAGACATAATATTAGGAGAATAAAGTTGTCACTTAAGAAAAAAGTTAGAATATTGTGAGTAAAAGGTCAAACTTTCAGGAATAAAAGTTATAAAGATAACAATGAGGAGAATCTTATTAAGATGAACTTTAGGTTCAAATTCACTAATAATAAAATACTTTATCGTTTGCTGCTTCAGTATTTTATCAAATATATCTGGAACTTGAGAAAAGAAGTAGAAAGAAAGTATGCTACATCAGGATTAGAGTGCTGAATCATGTGTTCTTGGGATTTGATTTAAATCATCAAATAAAAACGTTCCTTAAACCTTACATTTGACCCTAATATTGATCTGATTCCACTTTCTACCTGAGAGAGTCCCACCCACCAGTCCCACCTGGAGACTCAGATTATCATCCCATATTCTTTGTCAGTATTACACACAAAGATTTTTCCAGATTCTCAGAACCTTTAGATGATATTATATACTGTGGATGGTGAGATCCTGAAGGTCTTCACAGTTTTGTCCTGAAGAACATTATTCTTACACAGCTGCATCCTGGTGAACATCTGCTTCTATTTACTTTAGAGACATTCCGTCCCTCTAAGATTAATATTTTGATACCAGATCATGTCACTGACCTCTTCGTTGTTAACCTCATTATTTTCACGATGTTTGTTGAGGTATTTCTTTTTAGCATCACTTACTTTCCAGCCTTTAATTGCTCATGTCTCAGCTTTTTTATTAAACTTAATGGTGCCATTAAATTCAAAATGAACCAATATTTCTTTTGCTGATTTTACCATTTTACTGTTTATTCTTATATAGTCCAGTTTTACATCTGCTTGTGTTCCAGCCTGCTTTTTTATTGTTTATGTTACATTAAAGTGCATTGCAATCACAGTCATGCAGAAATGTTCTTCTTATCTGTTAGTACTTAGGAAAAATGTGCATTAAGGTGTCAGGTGTGGTGAAAACCTGCAATGGCCATGAATTACCAACTTGTTAGTGGGTAAAATGGATTTATTCTGCACCTCCTGAACAATAGCAGTAGTAGAACGGTCTTTGTGGTACAGCACTTGTTGCAGAGGGCTTTAAAATGAAAATAAGCATTTACATTCCTCATGCCAGTACATTTTTTTCTGACTGTTTCCTTTAGATTCAGTTCCATGTTTTGTTGATGTATATTTCAATGTCATTCCTTGTATAGTTCTAAATACATGATCATATCCTGAGTGGGTTAGGCCATGAAGTAGAAGATGTACAGTAAATTCAGTGTGCAGCACACCTATTTATTTGCTGTAGTTGGTATCATTGGAACTTGATGAAAGTGGGGACAATAAGTACAAATATAAACTACTTAAGCTGATCTTTGTTGCAACAAAAACAAATAAGAAAAAAATTGAAAGGTTTCACATCTTTCAAAGTTCTCGTCAACAGCAGCTTACCACCTGCATACATAGGTGCAGGTTTTACAACATTACCTCCAAGGAAAGTCGAAGGAAGTTGTTCTATTCTGCAGCCTGCAGGTCTCGTAGACGAAGGGGACTCTCAGTCAACTGGAGGACTGGGGGTGAATAGTGGTCTTACATGCATGTGCTAATTAAATTAGTTCATATTTGCCTGCAAATATACATAGCTCTTCACTTTCTTTTGTCGTGTTATCTTACATCAAAACTTACATTTTCAATCCCATAATATGTAAGTGTTTTTGAATTGACCATTCATTTTGTATTAATTTTCTATAAAATGCAATCTGATCTTTATCTAAGTCACAATATTAGTCAAAAAGCATGTGCTTCAGATGATGATAAACAATTCATTTCTATTATAAAGAGCATATCCTTTTAACATGTATAGTGCTGAATGTAAAAGTAAAGACATAAACTGGTTACTTTAATAACATCTAATTGGAGTCAGTGGTCTGCAAACCTGGATTCCATTTAGTAGAATAAGTTTGTAGATTTGGTTTAGAGCAATATTGATTAAGGCGTTTGAACAACTGATGCCATAAGGAGGATCCTGTGATGTAAATCAGACCTCAATAAGGAGCTTTCTGAAGATGTACAAGTGGTCTTCCCAGAAGCTGATATGCCTAAAGCTGGAAAGGGATACAAAATGATTTCAAACTGTTTAGTTATCCATCAGTCATCAGTCCATAGTTTAACAAACTGTAAATAAATGAACACAGTTTATTACTGTGGCTGTTCCTCCTAGAAGTGGGCACCCAGCCATGATCACACCAAAGGCACAATGCAGATTTCTCAAAGAGGTAAAAGAGTAAAACACTGAAGCAGAACACATAAGGAACAGCCAAGGCTTGAAGACATCACTGACACTGGCAAACATTTCTGTTCGTGAACATACCTTACATGGGTCATTGAACAGGCAGGATGTCTGAACGAATACTATGGAGGAAGCAGCTGCTCTCCAAAAACATTGCTGCCCACTTCTCATTTGCCGGGATGATGCCAGGGCACACTGGCAAGCTGCATTTTTACTGGGAAAATGATCTGTGGACTGATGAAACAAAAGTTAAATTGCTTGCGAAAAACACTGTGAATGATTCTAAAAAGAACTTTTTAACAGTCAAAACATCATCTCTGCGATGAAGTATGGTTGAGGGAGAATCATGACTTGGTCTTGGCCTTGCTGCCTCAGGGCTGGACCACTTGTCATCCATGCATGGGAGGGGTGGGGGGAGTTAATTTAGTTAATTTTTAAATTTACCAAACTATGTGACAGAATAATATCAGAGGCCGTCTAATGGGTGAAGCTTAGATGAAGTTTAGGAGAAGGTGGGTGATGCAGCAGCACCATGATCCACTATAGAATATTTTAAAAAAGAAGAAAAAAAATCCACCTTTAGAAGAGGAGACATCAGAGTCCACACCTTGATCCCATAGACGCAATGTGGGATGACCTCAAGCCAGCTGTTGACACCGGGCAGAGCGCTCTACAAATGGCTGTGAGCTAAAGCACTTCTGCAAAATGGAATTGTCAAAATTACATCCGGAATGCCGTGCATGTCTGATCCAAAGCTACCAAAAAGTCTATGGATGGATGGATGGATGGATGGATGGATGGATGGATGGATGGATGGATAGATAGATAGATAGATAGATAGATAGATAGATAGATAGATAGATAGATAGATAGATAGATAGATAGATAGATAGATAGATAGATAGATAGATAGATAGATAGATAGATAGATAGATAGATAGATAGATAGATAGATAGATAGATAGATAGATAGATAGATAGATAGATAGATAGATAGATAGATAGATAGATAGATAGATAGAATTGAATATGCACTTTGACATATGGTTTAAATTCAAAACATGAATATTTTCCTGCAGGGCACCAGGTGGGGCCATTATTTCAATAATTTAAAGTAGAGTTACATTACACTGGTATAAAAATGTTTAATTCATGAGGATATGTCCTTCACTGGCATCAAAGTAAATACTAATACAAAATTCTGACAGTTTGATTAAAAAAAAAGAAGAAAAAAAAAATGGTTTTTCCATGTTCCAAACACTGATCAACAAATGTAATTCAAGTTGGCATTTACCTGTCTCCATATGCATAAAACACGGTGTAGTTTGATGACTAAAATTGTATGCATGCGCAAAAGCAAAAATGTTGTTTTTTGTTTGTTTGTTTTTTTTTTTTACAAGATTTATTTAGTTGTAATTATTAGGCTGATATTAGATCATCCTGGTTCAAAACCACATTCATCAAAAGCTACAAAAGCTGAACCAGGCATTGGTTTCCCAGCGCTGACATTTATTTGATGCTGGCAGATTGTAAGCCTGTCCTTTGTGCAGTTTGGTTTAATCTTTGCCTTATGTCCTGATATATCTTGAAAGAGTCCTCTGATTGTGTGTTTCTTGTGTTTTAATTGCTTCCACCTGATTCTAGAAGGCCTTTGAGTGTTTGTTGTAAACTGTAGAAAACAATGAACAGTCCATTGATGTCACCCATAAGCTTTCTGAAAAACAGTTTTGAAGCCTCTGTTTCCTTATACTGCGCGCAGCCAGGTTGTGTCTTGGAATATGCCCACTGAATGTCCGTCAAAGTTCAGCTGTAGCTACCGGCTTCTTCAACTGATTACCGATTAATTTGCTTTGTAGCATGACTATGACTGATGAGGAGGTGATGATGGATAACCATTGGCTGAGCAGATTGTCAATCAAAAGGCTATGTCTCATATTAGAATTAAACGCATTGCCTTGTATAACTTCACCTAATGTGCTACAAATAATATTAATAACACCCTCTCAGAGTTTTCATGGATGTGAAATCAAACAATAACAACTAAATTGTCTTTTTATTTTAAACCAGGCTGTAAATATGTTCATTTCTGCTGTAAAGTTGGACATTATAAGGTCAATGGAGACTGACTTGCTTTTGGAGCCAGCCTCTAGTGGTCAGTTGAGGAACTGCTAATTCTGTTACTTCCAGGTAATTCTGTTACTTCCAGGTTGGCGTTAGAACAGAGGTTAATGGGTCACTGCTCGATGTCCGAAGGCCTTATTTTGTTGGTCATACTACCTCTAGTGCTTCCTGCTTGTAAACGCCTGCCACATTCCTGTGTGTTTTCTTTTTTTCCTTTCTTGTAAAGTAAAGGATTTGAGAAAGGGTTTTGAAAGGATCTGAGAGAATTTGTGTTTTTATTCTGAAATCACAAGCAGAAAGAAAACTGTGGGATTGTAAATAGTCTCAGAAATGATTGCTTCTAAGCTCAGGACAAATGACCCTGCAAAGGTTAAAATAAAATGGATTTGTAACAAATAGAGGAAAAAAAGCACATCAACTCTTAAACACAGGGGCTACAAAAGTAAGTCCTTCATCCCTGATTTTTGTACAACAGAGGAATGGATTATCTGTATATAGGTCGTAGAGCCTTGCATGGAAATGCACAGATGAAGCATTCCAAGGAGTCCAATAAATGAAATCAACAGACGGTAACAGCAGGTGGTAACAGACATTTTAACTGCCTATAATGAAAGGTCACAATACTGAATCACAATGTAGAATGACTTATAAGCATTTAATGAATAAGCAATGTGTTGTTAAAGATTGAATTATGTCAGAAAATGTGTTTTCTTGATGAAACTGCTACTGAGACAGGTTTTGGAGAGACAGTTGCTCTCATCTTACTTAAACTACATTCAACATAACAATCTATTATCAGAACATGGTTTCAGGTCATTTCAGCCCACTTTAACCTCTGGGGAACCCAATCTCTTTCTTCCGTTTATTACACCAATCTGTATATAGGAGAAGGCATGTGCATGATTTTTGTGTGTATGAATCCTTTGTGTCCTGATTTTTTTTTTTTTATAATGAGAAATTACCATATTTCGGCATGAGAGTAAACCTAAATGGTGACTTTAAACCTACTTTGATAAAAGCACCATTCTTTGGAGATACACTATCTCTTTTACAATTAAATTATTTAAAACACTGTCCACCAGCAAACACACTGATCAAATGAAGGTACCCTCAAAAATGATTCTGAGAAGTCGTCAATAGTGACAACTTGGAGTGCACATCCATCCCAACCATCTAGACATGACGAATCAGTCACCATATAACCTATACATACATGTAAATAGTCTCAGGAGCCAAAACAAAACATTTTGTAGAGACATAAAAACAAAACATGCTTTGCATAAAATCTTTAGTCTGAGGAAAGGCATTTGGCTTTTGGAGCTGGAAACTGCTTGCACCAGTTTGTCAGCACAAATATATGAATTGTTGAGACTAAGGGCCATTGAGCATGGTCCTCTGGGGCCTCTGTCTTCAGCATCAGCACAAGTGATTTATTCACGTATTGAGGGTCAGTTGAGATTATTCCACCTGCATCAGGAGTTTAGAGTTTTAAAAACTTCAAATAAATGCAGGTGTTCATGAGTGGCCCAGTTGCCTCAATGGCTATAAACACAGAAGCCTAGATTCAGCAACGATGTTCAAAGAGTAATGTGTGCATTTGTGTCTGAAATAGCAAATTATGATTGCAGTATTGACAATATTATTCAAATTCTTACAGAAGCTTTTGAAACAGTCAAATGATAGGCTCGACAGGGATGTTCCTCTTTTCTTTTTTTTTTATACACACCTGCTGTGCAAATGTGAGAAAAAAGAAGTCACATTATGTGTAATTTCTTTGAAAGGTCACAATTAAGAGTGATACCTCCCAAGAACAACTGACAACATATTGGCAGTGAGAGATTGTTGTCAGGGATGCAGCAGCATTGAAGTGGACCAGACAGGTCACGGGGGGGTCCATCTATTTCAACGGACACAGGTCAGCGTGGAGACTGGATTGTTTGACTGTTTTTGTAACATAGCCCTGTCTGTGTTTCAGAAGCACCCAGCTTTTTTCTTTTGTTTTAAGAGTAGCCTGCTGTTGCTCTGTCTACACCTGTTCCTTTGGTGCTTTGCATTAGGCCGTCAGCTTTTGGCTCTGCTTTAATTTATGACCAGACAGTAACATAAAGCCTCAGCATCTGCTGTGTTGCATTTCAATAGGGGGCTGTTTTGCATTTGATGTCATATTTAAAATATTGTCTAATCCAATGGGTACTAATTCTTGGTATTTTTATTTTACTGCTTTACATTATAAGGACAATGTATCTATCAGCTTGTTATATTTGTTGTTGATGTAATAATAGGACTGCTGCATCTGTCATACTTTAGGTGTCTTATTTGCTATTCTATACTGTTCATGGTCTCGACCTTGCTAAAACCAATCCAATTTCTGGTCCCCAACAAAGTAACGTCTATATCTCATAAGAGCTCTAGACTTCTGCTGATATTAGTAAATGTCTTTATTATTCTTTAATCTATGAGTTAATGTCACTTTAGAAAGAATTAACCCCTATTGAGACAATGAGATCTATCTGTTTTAGTCAGGATGTTTGCAAACTTATGGGTTATGAGTCATGTATAAACAGAATTATTGAGGGGGAAAAAGCAATTTAATGATCATGTAGCCCTGTGTAGTTCATATGTTGCAGTGAGGTAGAAAACAGCCCAACAGTTGTGAAAACGGTTGTAAAAGTGCTTTTACATTTTTCCTCATACAGTGTGCAAGCAACAACATGCGTTCAATGTTTCCCTGCATCAACACACCTGATTCTGATTAATGGTTGTCACCAACTTCTCATCAATGTCTGCACAACTCTGTTGGTGACACTGTCATTTGTACCAGGGTATGCTGAAGCAGAGAAACATCTAAAACATGCAGGACAGTGGCTCTCGAGGGCCTGCAATAAAGACCAGTGCTATACAGGGTCACGGGGGTCTGCTGGAGCTAATCCCAGCTCATTACGGGCCAAAGGCACCCTGGACAGGTCCCCAGTCCTTTGCAGAGTCACATATTTAGACGAACAACACACACCACAAATGCTCACACTCATACTGATGAGCAATTTAGAATCATCAATCTAACAGAAAGATAAAGCAGGAGTAGCCAGAGAAAGTCCACACAAGCACGAGGGCAACATGCAAACCCCACACAGACTCCTGCCGGGCCCAGGAACCAGGAGTCGAACTAGGAGTTAAACAAGGAACCAAAACTCTAATCAATTAAAATGAAAACGTAAATATTTGGATGGTCCCCTGGCCACTTTGTACTGGGAAAAAAAGGCCCAGTGGACTAAAAGGTCAAGAGCCCCTGCACAATTTGAATCATAAAGCACAGAAATACACATAACTTCAAAATAATTGTCATAGCAAATATGTATATGTCATATCTTGTAGGATAAAAACAATATTACAGATGTTTCTTGGAAGAAAAAAACAAACTTATGTATAATGGAGCCAAAACTAAAAAGGTCCAGAGCCAGGCACGGTGATGGTATGGGGTTGTAGCAGGGCCCACATTACAAGAGCATGCAGGAGGGAACGTGGGTACAGGTACTGGACTGGACTGCCTGCTGGCCTGCTGTATTCCCTCTAAGGAATTCAGGGAAAACTTTTAAATAATTGGGCATAATTGTACTGATGCACTGCTTAAGACATGTTCGTAGAAAGAATGGGACCAAAAAAGAAAAAAGAAAAAAAGGAACCAACACCCACCCACACACACAAACTGCAACAGTCATGCTGAGAACATGGAAACTAATAACTAGTAATTAGATGCCATTACCATGGTAATTGTTGAATCAAAGTCAGAAGACATAAGCTCAACTCAGAGGCAGGGATATTCAAAGACCACACAAGATGGAGTTATACGCTGGCATTTTACATTCCTCGAAACAGAGAAGGAATAAAAACCATGTGAAAAAATAAAATATAGTGCACCGATCGGGAAAAAAATGAAATAAAATAATGTTAACATCTAAAAACACTCAGTTCAGCCGATCTCTGGGCAGAATGACTGGATGGATTCTCTTGGATAGAATCTGCCCTTATCCAATTAATTATGGGTCTCACCTCATTATTCACCACTGAAATCAGGTAGATACACAATTCAAACCTTACCCCGATAGTAAAATCAGTGTTACAAAGTCACTCTAACCTTACAATAATCCAAATCTCATGGTTTTGGTAATACTAGTCATACACCATAGTAAAACTACAAAGATTTATAGAGTTGAAGAGAGTACAACATAGTTACCAGTCTGTCCATCCACTTGAACCAGTGTTGCTTAACTCCCACTTCTTCCACCGACATGGGGAATGTGCTCGATTGGAACTGTCAAGTCCAAGGTTAGTCAATGTTCGAGTCAAAGGAATGGGATTTGCACGAGTGGCTGAGATACTGGGATTATAGTGCGAGTCCTTGAGCTGTTTGCAGTGTTTCTCCTGGCATGGCAAGTAAATAGTAAGGTTGACAGCTGTTGACGCTGGTGGTTCCTTCCAGGTAATCCAGAGATCTAACAGCTTCTTCTTGGTTGGCTCTCTATCAGCCTCTTAGAAAAAGCCTGATCCGTTCAAATGTTCTTCTCTGTAGCTTTGTAATTCACCGTGAGCAGGACTTCTCATTCAGACATTTACAGGTGTTCAGCAGCAGGTTTTCTCTGGTGACCTTCCTCTGCATGCATATGAAACAAATGCTGCTGTATGCGTGCATTACCATTGCCCAGATAAGATTAACCCTTTCTGGCCTGGTTAACAGACTCTCTCCGTGTAACCTGGGTTACACAAATTCTACAGAAATGCTCAAACTTAAAGCTTCAACATGCTGTTTCCAAACTTTTACCACTGGAGGACTTGAGGTTTAAAGCAGCAGAGGTGATCAAGAATGAAGTTCAGGGTTTCCTGCAGCTCAGCTGGCCGCCCCGCCTACACAAAGCCGACAGGTGAACTCACTGGCAGTTTGGTGAAAGACAAAGGAAAAAAAAAAAAAAAGCAAAGGGCACAATTGGTTTTGAGTGACAAAATGCAACTACATTCAGATAGCCGTTTAAACTTGTTTGCTTAAATGTCAAAATGCATGCTGACAAATTCGTGCATGTGGTCATATTTTAAAAGCTAAAAGAAAAGCTAAATGGGTTTCTTCCTGAATTCACCAGAGAGCTTTTAGAGAAGGGTGATGACCTGTTGCTTATTATTCTGAATGGAGCTCCTTTTGCTTTGGAATCTGAAATGCCATCCTCAGCGCCGCTCCAAAACACACTGCTGGGCCCAGCGGTTCAGTCTTACAGCTGAAATACTGAATGCTACACTCGTGCAAAAAGAAAAAAAATAGAAATTCTTTTTTTTGAGACATGATTATAGCCGATGTTCCTCTGGACGACTTCTCTAACTGTTATTTCTCTGAGATTACTGGTAGCATTTGAACTTTTGTCATCATTTTGCTGTCAGATTGCGTGTTAACTGTCATAAACTCCCTATGAATGTTAAAATGAGCATTGTGCATTAGGACTATAAAATCAAGATGAGTAGATTCATATCAAAAGAGTAGGTGATATTTTTTATTATTTAGCTGTTGGGTAATGAAACTTTAAAATTTTTCATTAAAGGCACGCTTGCAGAAATGCAACAAGTTGTCACAACTACTTTATTGAAAATAAATTGCAAGCTTGTCCCCTGCAGTGTCTTCCACCTGGGGAAATTCCAATTCACTCTTCCTGCCCAAAGCTGTTTTTCATTTTCTTTTCACAATTATAGTATCAAAGGTGGGTTTTTTCTCTGTGTTCATTAAGTTTTTAAGGCTAAGGAAACAACCCATTCTCTCACAGTGGAGTCCTCGTCACTGTGCATTTCCTCTGACACTCGCATCTCCTGGAGATGCGAACGTAAAGTTCACAGGCTCTTTCACAGCAACATAAAGTAACAATATATTTGACTCCAATAATTATTTTCTTTATTGTAATAAAAATAAAAAATGCAGGTGTGTAGTGGGTTTTTGATTCCTTTAGGAACATCTGGAAAGTTTTTTTGCTCAAATGCAGGGAAAGGAATTATCATTGACTTTAGTCCAGTGTTTTTGTTGATTCTTCTTTATTTTCCAACGTGTTGATTATTTTATGTGTGGCACAAAAAATAAGTAATCAGTAATCAGCAAACATTGTTGTTAACATTCAAAACAACATATTCCATCACGCTCGTTAGTGGTGAGCACAACCTCATAATGGGATGTTGTTTTTTTTTTTAAGAGATAAATTTGTGATAATGTTGGGCTTTCATTGAAGAATACAGTTTTTTTTTTTTTTTCCACATAGAGGTGATAAATCCATTTTTCATTTCCAGTAAAAACACAGCGCTTCATTGGGGTAAAACACACAGCTCCCCAAATGAAAGTGTAATTACGCCAAATAATGTGCAATCACGCCAAGCTCTTCTTTCCGTCCTTCTCTGCCCCCCACCCCCACCCCACCCCCCACCCCAACCCCCCAGAACCGTACCAAATCAGTTTTGTATGAATGCGTAATTATTTTTGCTTCATAGAGGGGAGAAAACAACAAAAAAGACTTGGCATCCTGTAATTTGCGTCCTTGTTGGAAGCACTGTATATTTGAAAACAGGGTTTGTTTCCAGGGCCAATATTGTCGCCAAATATTCAACGAACACTGGCGCTTTGTTTGTCCTTTACGCTCAGCAACATCTGTGGGACTCCACTAGAGCCACAACTAGTGGGAAAAATGTGAGGAAGCAATAATGAAGTGGGAAGTTTGTTTAACTAAAGGTAACTGTCACATTCTGTGTAACAGTACAATAGTGGTTTGCTGTAATTACAGCTTTAATAAGCTGCTATCATTGTTGTGTCTGCTTCAAAATGATAGATCTTGCAGGACCTCGGTTGAAACTGAATTATGTAGAAGTGGGCTAAATGTTTATTTTACTCAAAGAACTTCTCAGACCTGTAATCGACCATTGTGTAGCGTTGATCATGTCAATGCACACCCTACTAGAATCAGTTCAGGGCAAATTTCTATAACCTGCATATCAAAAGGTTGCTGATAAGATGTGGGCACCTGTCAGAAATCTCCAAAATTACTGACTTATAGAAAACAAAACAAAAAATACAGATCTGTCAGTCTCCTAGAAAGATGTGTCAGGAAAAAGGACAAGGAACCAACATGAATCAAATATAGTGAAATGAAATCCTGTCAACAAACGTATGGATCTTATCTATCGCACAATGTGGAAAGTATAACAGCGTGAGTGATTACCAAATATTCCTGTAGCATCTGTGCTGGCCCGTGTGGAAGATACAAAATGTTGAAACGTGACAAAGCTTTGGATGTTATCTGCTCTGATGGCTTCTATCTCCATTTCCAGTCTGTTTCTGTGAAGGGTGTTTCTTATGTTTGGTGTGCATAGATCATGATGCTGGCATAGATGCATAGATGCTGATTTGAAAAAACAAAACAAAACAAAAAAAACAATACACGATATGATTTTTAAAGAGAAACATGACTTGAATCTAACTTATGCCAGGGATAACGAACATTTAGTTTTACTATAAAATCATCCATATAGGCATCATTTAAATTTAAATGGCCTCATTATACTGATTTCTGCCATCTAATTGTAATCTCTGCTAACTTTTCCAAATAGCATAACTTCAAAAATCTCCAATTTTTCCAGAGCAGCAATGACAGACAGTACAGCCTTGTCTATAACCATTTCTGAGGAATTAAGCAGTCTCCGCTGCCTTACAGATACATTTAGGTTTCAATGATGGCAGCTTTTCAAGGTTTTATTGTGGTTTAAATTTAAATATTAAACGTGCATTTTATGTACAGGGCAATCATGAAAAAGACATTTTTATTCTGTTCTTTTGTTGTTGTTTTTTCCTCCGGTTAAATAAAGGCTAGAAACAACACCAATGATGTGGTTACTTTAAATAGAATCACCTGTCATCAAAAATGGGAAATGAGACAGATTTCAGTGTATTTCAAAGCAATAAGCAGTTATGTCCTAAGAGCACATGAAGACAGTCCTACCGGAAAAGTCCTTTTTATTGTGTCTGGTTTCCTCTGTAAAATAGAAATGAAATTTGGAAAATATTTTAAAAAGTAAATTTTGCAGTAAGGTAAGATGGCATCACACTGCTGTATCCTCCGGGGTGTGTGGTTATGTCATGTGGTTGCTGTCTTTTCTTGTGGTACTTCCTGTATTTTTACTGTCTTTGATACATTAACTTATACATCGCTTGTTGCCATTGATCCACTTCTGAAGGAAATTATGGTCGGACAAAGGCAGTCAGAAAATGAGGTCGGGTAAACAGTTTCCTTTTTTAGTGGATTAGAAAAAGTGTGGGTACCTGAACTTTGGACTTTTATTGGAAGTGATTACTTTTAATTAAAGTACAATTCCCTGTACTTTCCTGTCAGGAGGCAGGATCAAGGAGACCATGTGTCCCAAGTAATGAAGAGAAATGGATTCGGGTTTAAAGACCCAGATATGACGTTTTGCAGCAACAGAAGAATGTTAAAAGTGGTCCCCAGACATTTCCATTCTGTTTGGGTTTAAATCAACTTCAGGACTGAAATACACTGTAGCTCGTGTGGATGCCAAAAAGCTTGTTGTTATGCTATGCAGATATAAAGGCATTTAGAATTATCTCGGAAAAAGACCCTGCAGATCCAAATTGCTGCAGTGAGAGTCCTGGTGAGAATTAACAGGAGACACCATCGTTCTCCAGTCTTAGTTTTTCTTCATTGGCGTTCTGTGAAATCTAGAAATTTAAGATTGTTCTCACTTAAAAAGCCCTGAGGGACTAAGCTCCATCTAATGTTAAAGGAATACAAACGAGGTTTCTTTTTCATCATGTGAAATATCAGTAAAAGAATATTTGATAACTTGGGAAGTGCTGTATTGCGCTCACTGTCCTACTTCCATATTTGTTCTCCCGTCAAAAAACCTCCAAAAGAAATCATCCAGACTCCCCGCTGGTGTATCTTTGTTTACATCCATACACTTAACGTACTGAGTTTGGCGTCACTTTGTCTTCCTCCACATGCTGGTCACTTCAAAACAGAAGCCTGCTCCCACACAAAGTCTGATTTAAGATGCATTAAAAATATATATGTAAACAACCACCAAACAAAAAAAAAATTGGATCTTGAACTGAAACTGAAAAACTGAAAAACTGAAATGAAATGAAACTGAATGAAATGAAAATGAAATGTAAACGCAGCCTTACAGACTCAGAAAGAAAGACGGAAAAGAAATTAGGCTGAGCAAGAAAATGAACGAGAGTTAAGCTAATCATAAAAAATAACAAAAACTTCCTCCTACAGGACAACCTGTGGAGCTAAAAACAACAATAGCTGATACATTTTATTTCATAAAGATGTTGTTTTCAGGTGTATGAAAGCCAGGTTAACCAGGTTCTGTTTCCTGTCTGAAACTAGAAATCGAAAATGGATTTATTAAAACTTTGATAAAACAACCGACTATTAGTACGTAAGACTGCACAGTGATGTATATGTCATCACCGCTGTAATTATTAACTTTTTGTCCCTGGCCTAATGTCCTTATGTTTGTGGCCCCCCTTGAGAGCTAAAACTAAAGCATCACCAGTCAGATACTCTTGAATGTGTTCTGCAATGATATTTCTCCGCTGTGACTCATATACCAACATGTTTATATTATTATGTTAGGTAATGAAAAATGATTTCACTGTTGTTATCGATGAAGGTGAACCTCATCTTGTCAGGCTGCAGCTCATAATCATTTTCATTAATTTGTTGATTAGTTTCTCAGTTGATTGATTCTGAAATCTCAGAAAATTAACTCTGCACCCAAAGTAACTCCATCATAATGTTGTCCAAACAAAAGTGATGAAACAAGAACGGATGGAAGAATTGTGGTATTTTTAACATCTACATTTAAACATTAACATTTATTTTTTTGGCATTTTTGACTTGAAATAGACAATGCCCATCTGGTGGTTATCAAAGAGGTATTCTCTAAACAGATTTACTACTATAAAACCTTGCATTTTACACTCTATTTCTATATATTATTGAATCTAATGAATCACAAATTAAAGTTATATGTGAAAAATAGTTGTAAAATAAACATGTCAGATAAATGAGGTTTAGAATGAGATATTTATTTTTAAATGTAGTAGATTAGAAGTGTCAGGGTTGTGTAAGTCTGGGACCCAGATGTGGGAGATCAGAGAAGAGACTGATGAGACACAGGTTTGAATAACCGGGAGATGACAACAAAGGAAGTCAAACCTGAGCCTAACACACCAGAAATCAGACTTCCAAAAAAAGAAAAGAGAAGAAAAAAGTACAACGCAAGAAGTCAAGCAAACACAAAACAGGACTGTAAAAGCAAAGAGCGAAGAGCAAAGAAATGTGAAGCGAATAAACGCAGTATCAAAATTCAAAATCCCAGGAGCATGACATCAAGGAATTCTTTTAAAGCGTGGGTACCTTGGGTTCCAGGATACTTCAAGCTCATTTTGAGTCACAATTTTTAGACGCTGCCCGCCACCACGGAGCTTCTTCTCCTTCTCGCTGCTACACCGTGTCTCCAGGATGGTTGTTCTGGATCAAACCCAAGGTCTAGCATCTTTTCTCTTTGTCCGGCACATTGGCCACCGAGGAGGAAAATGAAGGAAACTAAAAACAGATGCTTGATCAAAAAAAATGAAAAATAGTCAAAGTACAGCCTACACTTATCTAACATGTGAACTCTGAGCTATTTTAGCTGTTTCTTGAGGGCTGCTGTCATATTTCACGTCTTTAAATGTTGTTGTTTAAATGTCTCCTGAAGAGAGATTCTTTGAACAAAAATAGCCATATGCAGACAAAGTTATGCTTTGTTACATTTTTAGAAAATAATAAAGCACTTTGATAACTGTTAAATACCCCCCCCGCCCCCCCAAAAAACAACAACAGAAGAATGTGCCCTTGATCACATCAATATGCTTTCTTTTTAACTTTAAAAAGTTAAAATGCAGACAGTTAGCATATCAAAGTTGTATTAAATTATTATGTCCTTTTATTGTATGCTTTGATGCATGCAAAGTGGTGTGCACTCTGAAATAACCTGGTGACATGGATATTGAGAGGCCATCTGGAAATTCTGGCAACTGTCAGAAGGTTAATTCTGGGCCATTGCTCACTGAAAATCTCTTTGAAAACTTTAAAAAAGTCAAATTCTTCTGAATGAATGAGGAAGGTGCAGGACACAGCCGTTTACCTTCTACATCATCATCAAATTCTCCAATTAATCTAGATTTATATTTAAGTAATCAGTGATGCAGTGCTGATTGTACGGACAAATTAGGAAATCACTGAGCTTGCCCTCATCTAAAGGTATCTGCTCAAAGTGACATTGGTTATTTAGGAGTTGGAATTTATTTTATTTTATTTTATTTTTTTCAACTGGAAAAAAGAAAAAGTGAGGCTTTTGTCCTATCAGCTGATCTGCTGTTAAAAAAAGGGGTCTTGTCAAAGATGGGGGGTTGCTCAGGAGCACACAGTGATTCACCGCTGCTGCCAACCCAAAGGACTTGAACCGGGATCTTCCAGGCCCAAGTTGTAACTACTCGGCTACTTCACCCCTGGATGGTTAAATTCGCTTCAGTTCAAAGTTAAGTTCATTTCAATTCATCCATCCAGTAACTTCCACTTATCTGGGTTCAGGTCGTAGGGGGAGTGGCCCAAGCAAACACCTGCCCACCTGCCCACAGAACCTGGGTGCAGGTAGTTCGATGATCAACTATAAGATTAATCATCAAACCACAGTCTAGAATTTCCTGATTTTATGTGCATTTGTGGGGCATACTTTTGTTCAAACATGTTAACAGGCAAATGGTGACCAGCACACAAACCTAAAAACTGAGCACTGCATGGATAAAGATCACAGAGGCCATTGCTCCTGGTCACAAACCTCCAGGTACCTTTCTCATTCTCCACATGCGTGTTAAACCCAGCCAAATGATGGAGTCCCCTTTAGGAGCATCCAACATGAAGCTGCAAGGAAGCTACCCTCTCATCTAGTATGAAAACTTTAATGCACAGATGCTGGGCCAGGGGACTAAGTAATCCCACTTCAGTGTTAAGGTCAGCCTGCTTATATCTAGTTGTTACTTCTCAACCTCAAGTACAAGCTCAAGCTCCTTCACACCAACGGGGTGACTTTCTATCCCCCAAGAGTCTCGGAAACAGGGGTCAGCAAACCAAGGTCTCTGTCTTTGGCCAAAGTTGGGTATCAGTTCGTATTAATTCAGTTCAATCCATTCATCAATCAATGTTTCATATGCCAACTTCGCCATGTTAAAGGTCATTCATGTGGAGGCTAAAGCCTATATTTCATTCATCGGATTCATCATTTGGAAGGTAGGGTACGTTTTTGACACACACACATGTGTATATACATATATATATAAATATATAAATATATAAATATATATATATATATATATATATATATATATATATATAAAACATACACTGTTGCTCTCAAAGTTGGAATACAGCTTTTCGTTGAGCTAATTATACATTTTATCCACCTCATCTGTCTCCCACCCAAAACCTGCAAAACTGGCCAAGGGTATTAGATCACAGATGTTCGGGACCTAAACACCAAATGCTTGATCACTCTGTTTGGTTGATTGGTTGGCAGATCTCATGAGATGGATGCAGATTAGCAAAGTAAATGGAGAACATGGTCACTGACCTCAAACCCTTTCTTTTTTTTTCAAATGTAGCAACCCATTCATTCTACTTTACCTGTTTGTAGTTTGTTTAATGATGGAAAAAGACAGTGATGTTTCTGAAATGAAAAAAAAAGGTGCTGCACTGTTGAATTAAAATGCAAAATAATGCAGCACAGCCTTTATACATCAATAGCCATGTTCTCTGCAGGAGGTCAGGACATTTGAAGTCTATTTTGTTTTACAAAACGGTTACATGTCATGGTAGTGACACAATTTTCTCCTCATTTACTGAAGTGGATACAATGGTGAAAAAACATATATAATGTTAACAAATTATGAGGTTACACAACCTGGTCATTTCTTATTGAGTAATAAAACAAACGAACAAACTTGTAATATGAGCAATTACAACACATTTGCTTTCTATAATTCAAATAGGCTGTCAGGAAAGTTACTTTATCTTTTGAAGTCACTTGAAAAGTTAATTCTGATAAAACACTTTAAAGAGATTCCACTGTTCCCTGCAGGTAGTGAAAATAAAAGTGGCTGTAAATCACTGAAATCCTTTTTTGTTAAAGGCAGGTAAGTCCTGCATGATGAGAAGAAAGTAATTATTCTCTTATTTTCATTGTACAAATGCGGAATCTGCAGTGATGAGTTACCAAACATTCTCTCTTGAATTTCATGGATCCAGCTGAGATGTTGTGATGATGTGCAGCAGAATGTTGATATGGCTGAAAATTGATTAGAAACCTGGAGTTTCATGTATTCAACAACTGCAACTCGCTTCAAGTCAAAAAAGGCAGCGAGCAAAAAAACAAAGAACGAGAGCGAAATAGGAGAAACAGTTGCTCCCCCGCACTCTCCTACAAGCGTGACAAAGTGAGTGTATTATTCCTTGCTGTTAGCATTCACTAGGATATAATACTATAAGCCAAAATGCAGCCACAGGAGCAGCAGGGAGTTTATACATCATAAAAAGATGGTGGATTGTTATCCTTTTGAGAAGCCGCCATAGAATGAGTTAACATTCAGTCTGCGTTAGCAGGAAGAGGATGTGTGACAAATCGAAATATGCAGCTATTTTTGACAAAAGACCACAGCCTTCAGTGGAGTGTTTGTAAGTATTTATAGGAGAAAGCCTTATATGACCGAAGAATATAAGTTTTTATAATTACCTCAAACTCAAAAGAAACAGTTCTTAATGTTCTTGCCTGGTTAAATAAAAGTCAAATAAAATAATAATTACAGCATATAAAACTGAGTAAAAGACTGATTTTACTCAGATGTTAGTTTTTTTTTATACTCAAAGATTTTGTTTGTTTTTAGGAATCTTTACATATCTTTACATAAAGTTTTGAGGGGAGGGGTGTCAAAAACATGAAGGAAATAGCTGTGGACCTCCACAAGTTTGGTTCATCCTCGGTCATTTCCAGTTGCATGAAGGTCCCATGTTCATCTGTCCTAATATGAACATCATGGAAACACAAAGATGAAGAGCATCTTAGGAAGAAGTCGTGTGTGTTTCAGAGATGAATGTGCTTTGATAGAAAATGTGCAAATAAACCTCAGAACAACAGAAAAAGACCTTGTAAAGATGTTTGCTGAAACCTGAAAGAGGATTTTTGACAGTAAAATGTGTTCTGTGTTGACATGAGCTGAACGACCAGACCGTTAGGTAAAAGTCACTGCCAAAAGGCATTCTTTAAAAAAATTTGAAAAATGAGATGTCCTGTGGTGTGATGAGACTAAAATTGAACTGCTTAATCATAATGGTCATTGTTAGTGGGAAAAGAGGGACTTGTGCTAGTCCCAGGGCTAGGGATGCAGCATGGTCCTGTGGGGCTGCTTTGCTTAAGGAAAGGCTGGTACACTTAACAAATAGATGACATGTTGCGGAACGAAGATTATGAGAATATTTTAGTACCAGGTAGACTTAAACAAGCCACTCAGCGTTTGAGAGCGATACCGTGTGGTAACCAGCAGGCAGGAAAAGCAGGAAGACAGCCCTGAGGCTGCAGGTGCTTCAGATACCCTCAGGCTGGTAAGCAGGACTGGACCGGGACGGAGCTGACCTAGATCTTTTGGAGACGCTTTCACAACTCTTAGGGAGTCAAATACAAGCCTGAACAGTGCTATTGATTCAATTTTGTCAGCAGGACCAAAATTCCAGTAAGATAATGTGAGTCAATTTTTGAAAACAACCCAAAATGTTTGAGCTAAGTCAAATAGTATAAATACAATTCTAGCAAATAAAAATGTAAATATATATTAGACTTAGATGCAGATTCAACTGTATTGATCCCTTTGGGATGACGCCCTCTGGAAAATTCAGTCTCCAGCAGCTTATATAACAAGAGTCAACAAGAGTCGGCACACAGAGGGTAGAAAGGCAAAAAACACGATTGGATAACAAAATATACTCTCAGGGAATGTAGAAGTGAACAGTGGATAATTGACCAATTTATTTAGTAAGATTAAATAAATATTAAAAATATTCAATGAAAAATAAAAATAGAATATAATACAATAGTGTATGACTTTGAAGGAAGCAATCTCTCCCACTCTCATAACTCTGATATTTTACAAATAATAATTAAAAAATGCAATTAAAAAAGTGAATCTTTCAGCAAAAGCTGGCACTTATTAACTTCTTGATAATACAAAATTTGAAATGATAATTGTGAAATGTTGTGATTAGCAGTCTTAACAGCAGTGTGAAAGGTTGATGATTGAGGTGTATTTTAGTCGAGCTGATGATGACATTTTAAAACATAACCCCACTTGTTGTGGGCTTAATCACAACTTAAAAATCCAATTATTTTTTATTAAACAATTGCACTATGTGGTGATGGAATCTCAGTATGTAGATTTTGTTAAATGAAAAGAGTTTTCTTTAAATTGTCCAAGTATAAACCATTAATTTATACTTTAATCTGTCAGCTAATATTTCAAGTATAAAAATTTGATTTTCTTAAAATAATTAAATACCTTTTGAAAAGAAATTAAAATCATCCAGTTTGTTAATTGTAACTCTGAGTTCTCGGGTTTGTTTTGATATAACAGGGCTTTACCGTCCTGGATAAACAATTATATTAAGCCTTAGAAATTTAGAAGTAATACTTTATAATTAAAGCGGAAAATAATGCAACGATACAATATTGAAGAAAAGCAAATTTTGTTAGGAAAACAAAATGAAGCCCTCAGATATAAAAGTAAGTGTACAATGTAAAGTTGTAATTACAGCTTTATAATGATAACAAAGGCCTTCCAAGACCAATATCTAAATTAATGGTAGTGAATTTCCCTCTCCATTTGAATATATTTGTAGTGTATTCCTCAGAGCATTGCCACTGGAATAATGGAACAGACTGAAATGTTTGGAGGGGTAATCAGTAACTCACCACCACAGCCCACTGCTGCCAACTGTGACGATATCACACCCTATTAACCAGAATGACCTAGAACCCAGGTGGTGCTGCACTCATTCATGTGGCTGCCTTATATGCAGCACAGTGTAAATCCTGTAAAAATCTGTTATTAAAACACTTCCTCGGGACATAATTTAGCATAGACTGAGAGCGTGGAGAAAGGCCAGAGCATTTAGAATCCATTTGACTGCTCAGAAGCCTCTGAAAAAGCAACTGCAAGTCCTTGGTAATTGCTACAACAACCTATGAACTTCTTTAATTTTCATACATCCTGAAGGGATCAAATGATTTCTCTAAGTACAGCACCAGCGGTGGGGTAATAAATGTGTGGGCATGTGTGTTCTTGTTGAACAGGCACACCTACACTGTTACCGGCTTTTGACCAGACCTGCTGCTGTGCAAACATCGGCCCCTGGGAGGCAGCTGCGCTTGGACAGAATGCAGGGGTGTCATGGATGAAATATGATTTGAATGCATTCTGAAATGGGAAATATCAGGCATATCCCTCCATGACTCAATGATACAGGGGCTCATTATGCACCGGTTTTGATGTATCTGTGAGGATTTCAGTGTTTATTGTGGTGGATTCTCCTGCTGCTGTTTCGTAGGCATTAATATGACACACCCTCGCTGTTGTTCTTTCCTCTGAACTCAGCAGGCACGATGGATAACTGGGGCCTCGTTTGTCTGCTTGGGTTGCTTTCTGGGCCATCAGCAAAATATTGCATGTTTTTGTAATTTTTATAGTTTTCTTTGACAAATTTGGTTAAATCTGAGACATGGGGGGGCCATTTTTAATTTCTTTTCAAGTTTTGCTCTTTTCTCAATTTCCAGGGGTAGAGGTTGTGATCTGATTATAGACCTGTGGCTTAAATAAGTGGTGTTGTACTAAAGGTGGTGACAAAGTGTAGCATTACAGTTTTTTATTTCATGCAGTTTGCAGAGAATAATAGGTCCAGTCACTGAAGTTTAAGTGAGCTTACAGTCTCAAAAGATTATCAGCTCCCCATCAATTACTTTAGCCTTTGGAAGGATTTAAAAGCAGCTCAGTCTTAGCATACTGAGCAGCTTCTGAACAAAAGGCAGTATTCATCTGTTTGGTCACATCCATACTCAGGAACTGTGCAGCCATATGCATCTTAACATCAAATTAAAAATACATCCGACTTCTTGACTGTCAGACACCCGGTACCCTCAAGAACATAGTAAGATCTGATTTTAACACAGTCTGACAGATTATCTAAAGAGCTGGTTTCCGTAATGCATGATAAGAGAGGATTTGCTGCAGCCTGAGTGTTTTTCAGTGTAATAAAAGGTTGCAGAGCACAAGCACTGTGCCATCAGTTTTCGACTGAATTACCTTTAAAAACATGGCAATTTGGCTTTTCACAGCTCAGCTTTTCCGCCCTCACACCAATCTCACTACCAGTTTGCGAGCTATCTTCCATGCTTCACACTATATCACAGCTCACATGTTGATGAATAAATCCATATATCATCCATGCAAACTGGTCCAAAGAGTTTTGAAGACAAATACTCTTCCTGGAAGCAGAAAATTATGTGTTAGGATAACTGTTCTCTTATTAGTTGAAAGTTGCATTATATCAAAATGCAAAGTGCAAAACAAAGTAGTTTGATAATGGAGTCTTTGAGATATAGTTAAATCCAAACCACAATCTTTACACGAACACTAATAATGCTAGATAAACTTAATAAAACAGCTTGAAAAAAACTAAAGCAAACAGAAAATCATTTAAAGGCACACTAACAACATCACCATATAGTTCTGTAGTAATTAAAGAATGCGAATGTCTTATGGTTCATGAAGCCAATTTGTCCCAAACACGAGCAGTTGCAGCATTGAACCTTCTTCATTCCTAGTGTTTCTGAAGCACGTTCGATGGTACGTTGATGAAATTACAGCTCTATGGACATTTTAACACACCATCTGACATCTGTTTCAGAACTTAAATGTGCTATTCCATCCTTCCATCCTTCCATCCTTCCATCCTTCCATCCATCCATCCATCCATCCATCCATCCTTCCATCCATCCTTCCAGGTGTCCATGTTTCATGTAGACATGTTCAGTTGTTCATTTTAAAATAAATTAGCTTGTTGCATTCTAACCACAACTAGTTAATATGAGCTACACTTTGGTAACCACACCAACCAATATCACGTCTACATTTACTTTACTTTAATTACAGCTATTGCCATTAGTTGGTATGTATTTTTTTTTGTTTTTTTTCTCTTTTTCTTTTCTCTTATTAGATTTGCTGTTATATAAAGATGTTTCTTGGTTAAGTTACAGAAGAAATGTACATTTTTTTTTTTTAAATCTGACTCTGACAGACTTTGGTAATCCAGATCACCTATGTGACCCCAAACCCCAAATCCTTTTTAATAATCACTTCAGTCAAGACCTTTAAACAACAATCCAATCCTTATGAAGGTGTATTTACTGGGATCACACAAAATACACACATTTATAGTTATCCCACTAAGTGCTTTGAATGTCAGTTTAAATCTGTGTTCTTTTTTTTTTTTTATTCAAAGCCCTTTAAAGAGAGTAAGAGTATCCAAATGTGGATTTGGAGGACCAGCTTTCTGCTCTCAGGAACCATCACTATGGAACCAACTTCCAGTTTGGGTGAAGGAGGCTGACACCACCTCCACCTTTAAAACCAAACTTAAAAGGTTTCTGTTTAGTAAAACATCTAGTTGGTGTAAACTTTAGTGTGTTTGGACCAGTAGTCACAGCTACAGCTGCAGAACCAGACTGGAGCAGCTGGTCTTCAACACAGCTTCATCCTGGATCTGCTGCTGTAGACCTGCTGCAGGGGGACACCAACATGATCCACTGACCTGCAGTCCCACCTCTGACCACCTCAGTGTCTACTGTCTACACCTGTTTGTGTAGTCGTCTCTGTAGTCCACCAACTAACCAGGTATCAGTCATATGTACATAAAACTCTTAGTTCTCCACCTCACAGATAATTATACTAACGTATCTTGTCTTTTGTACCTTTGCCACTGTTTGGTTTAAGGTTTTTCTCCCACTAGGGGAGTTTTTACCTTCCGTTGTTTTTGTAATAATTGCTCGGTGGTCATGTTCTGGGTCTCTGGAAAGCGCCTAGAGACAACTTGTGTTGTGATAGAGGATATATAAATTAAATTGCATTGAACTGAATTAAAACAGTACTTCATTATGGCTGTGACAGACAACAGACATGTGATTATCCAGAAGATCCACATTTCCAGGCTCAGAAAACCTGGGTTGTCTGATCTAGTCAATAACCTGCAATGTGACACTGCTTGAAAATAATATTTCCTCTGAACAAAATGTACGAAATATATTTTAAATTCTACCAATGTATTCTCCTGTTTGACTGATATTCTATAAATATTTTTTGGTTATAAATCATACAATTGTTTTACCTAATATATTATCATTGCTGCTTTAAACTAACAATGTCAAACCCCTTTTTTAAAACACGATGACTTCTGCAGATTAAACCATATTTAAAGTATTTCTTAAATTATATCTATTCTTTAGATCAGTCTTTCTCCTGTCTAACTTTTAGCTAAATCTGACACAGTGTTACACAGCTTCATAAATTTGTGCTGAGTACTCACTGATGTGCACTGCACTCACCAAATAATTACATAAAGGACAAAATTAAAATAAAGATAAAAATCCAGTCCTTAAGGTCAGATGTCCTGCATGATTTAGATGTTTTCCCGCTTCAACACACCATATTCTAATGAATGGCTTTTTAAGAGACTTGTGCAGACCTTGATGACAAGCTGATAATGACCCATTCAGGGTGTTAACGTTCTCCTTATTGATTTAACTGGACATTCAGATGTTTTTATTTAGGGTGTGTTATTCTTCTAAGGACCATGTCAACTGAGTACAGTATTACTGAGAACAGTATTCTGAAATATCCTAATTGTGCACCACCATTACACTTACACTACTGAGAGTGCTGGATGGCTGGATACGCTTGTCTGCTTTATGTATATCTTTGTTTTTGTAATTGGGCATGGTGTGGATGACTTCCATGCACACAAAATAACACATACAACCTAGGTATACAAAACATACACAAACCATCTGCGACCTCTGTATTTGCTTAAATGACATCGTTCAGCGTCCTCACCACCTGAGGGTAAAACTGGTCTGTGAGATGAGAGGCCTGAGCTTTAATGCTCTGTAAATGTTTCCCTGATGGGAGAGACGAGAAGCAGTAGTGTGCTGGGTGACCTATGTCCTTCATGACAGCGTGTGCTTTCATGGTGCTATGCATTTGTAAATGTCCTTGAGCTTTGGTACAGAAGAACTTTTGATTTTAGATGGTGTTACCTCTGTCCTTATAAAGAGCTTGAAAGTTTCTGCTGTGATATTGCCAAACCAGACCAGCATGCATCCAGAGAAAATTCTTTCCATGATAATATGGTAAAAACTCATGTTGATTTTAGACAACCCACATTTCTTTAAATGTATGAAAGAATAAAATTTCTGCTGGGTTCTTTTTATAATATAAGATATATGTAGATACCAAGAGAGGGACACAGAAATATGGAAGCCGAGGAAGAAAAATCTACCAACAATATGAGCAGAGGAGTTATAAATCCAAAGATCTAACCTCCTGTTTAGGTTTTCCTGAAATTAATACACAGCTCCTTTGTTTTGGCCACATTCAGGTTCAGACTGATGTAGTGGCACCAAGATGACAATTTCAAATTTCAACCCTGTATGCAATCTCATCATTATTTGTAATAAGCCTGATCACTGCTGAGTCATCTGCTAAGTTTACAGCGGTTACCAGGATGTTTAGCTACAGACTTTACAGCAGCGATAAAACAGCAACTCCGTGGAGCAACAGCATCCACAGCACTACAGTCGATAAGTATCCTTTACCAACTTTTACAATCTGGGCTCATTTTGTCAGAAAATCCTGTAACGGTATTACAGAAGCAAAGTTCAGTTACACTGAGTTTCCAGATTTAATGAATACTTAATACGTTAAAGGCACTTCTATGATCTACAAACAGAATTGTGGTTTAGGTGTTTTTATCCTCCAGATGTTTAACAGATTTGAAGACCCTACCGTAGAAGGTGTTCAGCTGCTGTTGAGGCTGACAGTCGTTAACTTGTATCTAGTTATGCCTTGAAGTGCTAAAATCAAAGCTTGACTTTCAGTCCCAACTTCTGTTTATTCAGTTTTATTCTTTTTTAGGTGGATGAAACAACAAAGACATTCAGTGTTATGGCAGCAAATGGGAATATGCTATAGGCAAAGTTTCAAGACCTGGGCATGTCACCAGTGTAGTCCAAAGTTGAAAAAAATAAATACATTAATTAAAAAGAGAATTTATATATCAAGGACAAAGATTCAAAGCAAAAAGTTTCATACTAGGGGTGAGTATGGTCATTATAGTTGGGAGGTTAACTCGAACACCAAACAACTAACGTTCACAATGAATAGTTAAATTACCTTTCCAAATGATGCTGCAGGACTGGGTCACTTCAGGTGGCGTGCCAATTATTTTATTTCTTTCAAAGCACAAATCAAAGTGTTCTTCTCTTTTGATACCTGACAAATACAAGCACAGTAATTGGTTTTCACCTTTGCATGAACTTCCAGTGTATCACTTAAAATGTGATTATTCCCTTAGGGTTTATCATTTTTCAAAAAGTTTTCTCCATATCAGTAGCTCGTTAGTTGGTTTGGGGTACATAAAATAAGGGCTGTTGTAAGACATAAATGACTGTGAGACATTTTCATTAATAAAGACAGTAGGGCACGAGTTAGACAGCTCACAGCCAACGTATCAGAGGGAGTTCAGCAATCACACTGCTATCAGGGGGTGATCTAGCCACTGTGACCAGATTACATGGGGGGTACCCAAGAGGCTTTCTTTATAATTACTTTCTGATTGGAAAAATAAGAGCTGTCTAACTAGCTGTCAGTCAAGCGTTCAGTTTTCTCCACAACAATTATGTAGAGAAACATGTTGAGTCCCTACTGTGTTTTTTAGAAACTTGTATAAATAAATGTTGGCTAATTTCACAATCCAAACAAATGCAGCACATAAGCCCTTCATAAAAAATGACTTTTTGCATCACTGCATCCACCACTAAAAACACAGTTATAGAAGGGAATGTAACCACCTTTTCTGTTTGTGTGCCACTAGCACACGTGTGGGTGTTACTGTGCATGCATGGCTATTTACATGTGCTATTAGCACATGTGTCCAGCCGTGTCTAAACCAAATCCAACAGAATGTGTTTGTTTATCGGTGCGCTCTCCACCATTGTGGTTGGCTCCCACACTAATCCCTAACTAGGCATTTACTCTGGTGTTGTTGAGGATGAGACTCCAGCTTGATGACAAGACTTGGAAGGAAGGAAGGTGGCTTGTTGCTCTCCTGCCGAATTGTCATTGATGCATGCCATTAGGCTCCATGTGTCACATTCTTCAAGCAGCAAATGCAGCTATTTTAGAAAAAGCTGCAAACAATACAATGAAAATAAGGGGCAACCTCCAAGATGGCAATATTGGAGGATAATAAGGACAGCCAGGCACACGACATGAGGGAGACTGAGCTGTATCTGCAATTCCCACAGGGCAAAGTTTGATGGGGGACTAATTTTTCAAACTAGGGAAGATACAAGACCAGCATTTACCATAATGGCAGGGTGAAAGCACAGTGGGTAAACATTTTTTCTTTTCTTTCTTTTTTAGAGAACGTACTTGTCTAAGTGTTAATGATAAAAAATGACTGACCCTCTTATATTCTACTCTTCTGTTTTTGTCCCAATAAATTACCCTTCAATTGAAGCATGCGGCTCTGCCAAAATCCACATTCATGTGCATGTACATACACACTTACTACTCCATCTGATGTACAGAGTTTGATTATGAATAGCAGCAATAAGAAAATATCGTCATAGAAAAGGTCTTCAGAAGTGCTAAAAACAAGAAGAAAAAAGAAGCAACCATGTTGAATTATAGTAGGAAGGCATTGAGAACAATGAGACCCCTCTGCAAATTCATATTGGCTTGTGCAGGCCTGTAACAGCAAGGCATATAAACAAGTCAAAAGATGATAAAACAACTGGCTGTGATGAAAATGGGCTGCAATGACATGTAGTTTAGTCTACTGGAGCGCCGAGAGACGTGGAAGAGACCTCTCTCCATCACTTTTTTATCCTTTGAGACCGATGCTGCCACTGCAGTGCTTTTCTGGGCAATGTGTGCAAAAAGAGAAAACAAAAGAAATTGCTGCACAAAAGGCGAATGCAGCTCAAAACTTATTTGGGGTCATCCCTCAATTATTATACAAGTGAGAAGCAGCAGATTCCACTGAAGAACACATATTTTCTGTAAAATGTTATGATGGTTGAGGTTACCTGAGCAAGCATATGAGAATTGCTTGTGTTTGTTAAATGTACCATTCCATATCTCTGTGAAGAGGGTGAATCTTCTGTTATTGGGGTGACTATATGCCTCATGGGAAAATATATTGTCAGGAACTGGGCACAAACAGTCGTAAAAAGATACTGACATACACTGACTGCTACATTTTCCTTCTGGAAGAACCGAAATTCCGAAAATGTTGAATATATATATCCAGTGAAACCACAAAGGAAATATATTTTATATTTACTCAATGCTTTTGAAAGTGAGTGTTTTGTTGTGATGTAGTGCTGTGGAAGATAAACCTTTGATATAAAGAATTTATCTAGAAGGATTTTGAGTTGTTTCTTACATTACGGACAATACTGATTGCTAAAGAAATTTCACGATTACATTTGGGAATTCTGCTAATGTTGGGGTTTTACATTCAATAATTATAAAGGGGGAAACATTCTTGACATAACATTGTAACAAAATCTCATTTGAAAAAAGTCAAATTTTTTATGGTAAAAAATTAATTCATTTATCAAGTGCCTATACGTACTTTCATCTCATTCAGGGTCACAAAGTTTGCTGAAGTTTAATCCAGCTGTCACTCGGTGACAAGTGGGGTACATTCTGGGCTGGCTCCCAATACATTGCAGGGTAGTTGTAAACATGAGATTTTTATTCTAATTGTGCCACAATAAAGTTTAACAATTAACACACTAAGTGTGATACAATTCTATGGCTTTTAACAGTTTTTGCATACTGTGGTCTTGGGGTGAAAGATTGGTAATTGCCATAAAAGTCCATCCATCCATTATCTATAGCCGCTTAATCCGTTTCCGGGTCACGGGGGTCTGTCGGAGCCTATCCCGACGCATATCAGGCGAAAGGCAGGGGTACACCCTGGACAGGTCGCCAGTCTATCCAGGGCCACATACAAACAACCAATCACACTCACACCTAGGGAGAATTTAGAAAGATCAATTAACCTACCCTGCATGTTTTTGGACTGTGGGAGGAAGCCGGAGTACCCGGAGGGAACCCACGCAAGCACGGGGTGAACATGCAGACTCCACACAGAAAGACCCACCAGGCCGGGAATCGAACCAGGAACCTTCTTGCTGTGAGGCAACAGTGTCCTTTTTTGTAAATGATCTTGTCTTACTCACAAAACGTCCAAGATTGGAAAGCAGCATCAGTTGCTTCCCTGAGATCATTGCTGATGCCTTTTGTCCTTGGAACTGTGTTATAATATAATAATATAAACCTGAATGCTTCAGACAAGCAAACTTCAACAACCTCTGCATTTACAAATGTGCTCAGACTTTCCACGGTGCATTTGATTAGCAACACTTCTGTTTACTCTCTTTATTAATTAAGAGTGTTAAATAAATAATCACACAGTGGAATATGTGTTGTTGTTCTGAGAATATGGTTACCTAGGTTTAAGTCATGGTAACGTTCAGATATTTCACTGATTTATAATGAATCACTGATAACAAACAGTAGCTTAATATGTTATATATTCTTTCCAAAATAATGGTAGCTCCTGCTATTCAAGAACACACTAAACTAACCAAATGTTTCACAACAAATAAGTGGGATATTTTACAGTATTATCAGCACATGCTATGCAATAAATCCCAATACCAGTTTTTTAATGAGCAGCAATTTTAATATAGTCAACATTTAGGAGCTCTTCATTCTGCATTTTGCATAAACCTCAATTGGTTTTTCAAGGTTGGGTGTAATAAGAAAAAAGCTCCCTCAAGGACAGAGGATTCATAGAGTGATTTTACACCCCCACCCCCACCTCAAAAAAAGGAAAAATATATGGGAAGTCAATTCTTTACTCTTACTAAGCTATTTTAGAGAAGAGTGTTTGAGCAGCAGTGCAAGAAGGTATATGTATCTGTATCTGTATCGATGCAGAATAAATCAATCAGGAGTAAAATTGGCATCAGAAAATAATGATGACTATTTGTCCACACCTACATTGAACTATGTTAGTAATACAATATGTCCTGTGAATGGAAATACTGGCTTGAAATTTGAATTTCTTCTCTTAAATTGTATACAAGGTGAAAAACGTACTTATGTATCTTTTTTTGTTTGCTGTGCTATCATTTTACCAATTTAGACCTGTGCTAGTGCTTTTCATCATGAAATATAGTTCATATTGAAAACTGAATCAATTTCTGTTCCCTTAAGATTTATACCATCAAAAGACAATAAAGCTGGTATGATGAAACCAGCTAAATCTGAATGAATGACATCAGATTACATGATTAACTATATATATATATATATATATATATATATATATATATATATATATATATATATATATATATATATATATATATACATACAGAGAGAGAGAGAGAGAGAGAGGAGAGAGAGAGAGAGAGAGAGAGAGAGAGAGAGAGAGAGAGAGAGATTAGCCTTATATGGGTCTGTGATTTGTGAACTTCCTGAAAAATAGCTCCCCCTTGTCCCATCTCCCTGTTTAGTTCAGTTGGTATTGAACTATTTGAAAACTCAAGAAAACATAAAAACAAGAAAGTTGTAGAGTAATGCACATAATTTGCTGGAACCTAAAAAAGAGTCTTCACACACAGCAACTACCCTTGGAAAAAAAAACACAACAACAACAAGAAAACAACAGAGTGATTCAAAATTAGACTTGATTGTAAATAATTGGAAAAAAATATTTTTGATTTCTTCTTCAATAAACTCTCCAACAGCTCAACTGGAACTGAAATTGCACATTATGAAAATTGCAGCAGCATGAGAAAATTCCAAACCTTTTTGCTAATTGCAGAAAATAAAAAAAAACAAAAAGACAAAAAGCAACAAAACACACACACACTTCCATAATGAAGTCTTCTATCTGGGCTCTTCTATTATTCACGTACCTACTAATAGAGTTTGGTTTTCTAATGCAGCGCCACCCATTTTTCTCCGAGACATCTATCAAGCTTATGCAAGTGATGAACAAGAAAAATGGTCATACCTAAATTAAATATACATAGACACCGTTAACTAATATTTACACACCATAATGTTGGATAAACACTTCCCTAATTGTGCCATTCCACTGCTCATAAAGACTCTTGGTATCCATTAATGTGAGGTAATTAGTTGTAATTTGCATCATTAAGGACAAAACAAGCATAATCGTTTCTGAATACTCAGTCAGAGAATAATTATCTCTTGATCTGCAATTTCTGGGAAGAGAGATAAGAAAGGATGTAAAAGAAGGTGGGAAGTCTTTGTTCTTTGAGGAATGAGGTGCCTCCCTCCTTTTCTTCAGCATTAACAAACCCTCAAATTTGCCTACTTAATTGTTGTTGGCCCACTTTTTCTCTCTTCTGTTCTTTTCTGTGTGAAAACAAGAAAAGTGCACATCAAAGTGGGCACTTGTATCTAGTGTTGCTGAAGCCTGCAAGGCTGTGAATGCAGAATGGCATTGCTCTTTGTTGGGTGCAGAAAATGAACACCATTAGTTGCTGAGAAGACATAATGAGGGGAGTGCTGGAGAGGAATATTATACTGCATCTTTGTAAATGTGAATATTCAGTGAGTGAAAGTCTTGTGCATCACTGTTCTTGCTGCGGTAAACTGTGGTTTTGCATTACACGTCAAGGGTGTAAAAACATAGTGATTCAGGGTAAAACTCTGCAAAACCAGCCTTTTACACTGAATCTGCAAATGCAGCATTTTGCTACTTTGATAAAACCAGGTGCTATGAATAAGAAAAGCAAAGTCAAATATTTCTTCTTCTTGGTTATGCTCTGTCAATTATATAATCGATTAAATAAAATAAAAAGGTGTGTGCGTTGCAGTAAAATAACTAAAAATCAAAATACTGATTTACTGAACTTTGAAAGTACAACATGAAATTAATGGCTTGTTATTTCTCAGATGAGAATTTCACCTCTTCATTAGCACGTAACATTTTAAAACTACGTACAGAAGAACAATGAAGTTTAAATATTAAAGATACATTTTACAGGTTACTGGTGATTGTAATTATAATTAATTAAAATAATCCATATGAAATACACTTACATGGTAGATGTATGTAAAATGTTGGCTTTGGAGTGTTGCCAGATTCAGGTGTACTATTCAAAGATTCAGTTGATTCTGAACATTGTAAAACTAAAGTTGTAGTAAATGCATTCAAAACAGTGATAAAATGACAGCCCTATAATCTAATTTCTTGTGAACCTGGTCTTTTTCTTTTCTGTTTGTTTTAGGGTTCAAATCGATGCATTTTAATACATAAATATTTCCCAGCCAGCATTTCTATATGAGTCTCATATGGCCTAAAAGTGGTCTGGAAAATGAGTCTCAAGAGGGGTTGTCTGCAGGTTTCATGGCATTTCTGTGTTTGCCCGTATGGACTCTTGAGTAGGATCTATCTGGATTTGGCTGGGGCCCAACCAGTCAATCTTCTAACGTGAGGCATACGTTACTGAAATGGGACCCACAGAATTTGCACCTTCTTAGCCCACACCCATGTAGTACATTTTCATTTGCTAACCAAAATATTGAAACCTTTGTAGACCCATGCCATATCCCCAGTTTAAACTCAAGCCCCCCTCTGTACCCAGGTAACCCTCTTTTACCTCAGATGGGGTCCACAAGCATTCGCTAATGTGCATTGGTAGTATTAAGATCCAGCCAAACTGTATTGTTTGAACCTTTTCTTTCCCAAATGTCTCTAAACGTCTGAAGAGTGGAATGTTAAATTCCACATTTTATTGAAAACTGCATAAGCAAATCTGTCATTTCATTCTATTTTACATAATCTCATTGTAAGTTCTAGAAAGGTTTTTGAAATGTAACATATTTTTACATTGAGAATTTACAGTCCTGGACTGAACTCAACACGGTAAGAAGAGGATTTTTCACAAACAAAACTGCAAAACTGTCAAGAAGAACACACCGGGGTGGAGGACTGCTTTCTATTGTTTCTCGAGAAAGCTGTGTCTAAAAATGAGATCCCATTATTTGTTTTAGGCCATTAATCTTTGTAAAATTAGACAGGACTATAAAAGCAGCATGTTGCCACTAATTTGGAGTCATAGCATCTCTTTTATCCCACATCAAGAACTGAATACAGAGATGAGAAGCGTTTTCCAGCTGCCACCATACACGCACATTCAAAAAGACATCCAGCGTGTTCACACGCCTGCCTGTCCACCACCTACTGGTTATCACTCACATTACTCACACATACATGCACCACCCTCCCCGCACCAACCCATATGGCCTGTCCAAGCTGCAGAACTGTGTAACGCCGCGGTCACAGAGCTTCAGTCCCACAGATTCGGACTTGCCAGCTGAGCTTTTAACATGAGCAACAGCGGCCCACAGCAACTGCATGTGACGTTATGTGCCAGGAAAAGACACAGCTGGAAAGAGACAGGCAGAGAAAAAGAAAGAGACAGGGAGCAGACACAGAGGCACAGCTCCCCACAGTGGAGCTCTATTGTACCATCTATTGTGTTCCACAGAAAACAGTAAAAAACAAGATTTAAAAGCTTAAATGTACGCAGAGAGCTTTATTTTTGCTACAAAGAACTCAGGTTTCCACTGCAGCTTCTCACAGCGGCTACTGTTTTATACCACCCAATTCACGGTTTGATATGCATATTGTTTATCACATAATAGCTAAACTGCATTAAGGTAAAAAATAAAAAAAATTAAATAAATGAATAAAAAAAAGCAACTTGCTAGGACATGCAGGCCCTTGACATGCATTTTGAGAGTCTACAATGACCATCCACCTATATACAGTATATAGTTTACAATATTATACAATATATATAAATTCTGTGTTTCCTGTGTTGCTCGATGTTTTCAACTTTTTACATGAACAAATCATATGCATCATGCATGATAGTGGTATATTTGCAAGCCAACCTGCAATAATCCATGCCCTGTGAGCACTCTGTCAGACATAATGTAATTAGAGAATAGGGTTTCCGCAGCCAAACGGGGGTGAGGAAGGCTAATCAACTCCCTGACTTACTTTCCATCTGTAATCAAAGGGACAACAAGAGAACAACAGAGGCTGAGGAGAATAAAATGATTAGAAATTCAACTCCCTGACCATTTAGGCTCCAAAAGAACATAACTGCAATTAAACGAGTCATTTATTTAGATTTTGCATTAATTTCCCAAGTCTCTGCGCTGACTTTACCTTCTTCTTCCCTTCATCTATGTGCAAAGGAAAAATAATGAGGCTCGTATTATGTATTATGGAGATGGGATGTACACCTGAGTCTGCCAAACTTATATCATTGTTTTACATCTCCTGCCCAAACCAAGAGAGTTACAATGCCATAAGAACACTTTTGAGTGATATTTCATTTATTTTTAATGTTGCAATGTCAATATTTTCCCTTTAAAACACACACAAAGCAGAGCAGGTAATTAAACATTGTTATCATCATTAGTAAGTACACTGACAGATGAGTTTTCCATGGCCATTAGTTGTACCCAGAAACCTTGAATACATTTATTATCCAGTTGGCCTGATTACGTTGGCCACAAAATCCTTTGAGAGACTGGTGCTGAACCAGCTGAAGGACCCCTGCGGGACCACCTGTAGTTTGCCTACCTTGCAAAATGGTCAGAAGATGGGACTGCATTAGATCCTGCATCATCTTGACTCCCCAGGAACTTACGTGAGGATTCTGTTTGTGGACTTTACTATTCAACACCATTGTCAGGGAAATCCTTTACGAGGAGCTCACCCTGCCTGCCTTAATCTTACAGTGGATCACAAGCTTCCTGACTGACAGGAGGCAGTAAGTCAGGCAGCAGTAACTTCAAGCACTCGGACCACCTGCACTGGCGCACCCCAGAGGTCTGTCCCCTCCCCACTGCTCTTTGCCTGTAACACACTCGTCTGTGAAACTTCAGAGGTTTGCAGATTAAACTACCATCATCTGTTTCATCAGAACAGGAAGGAGGTTAAGCAACTTGTCTCAAGTTGTGGTTAAAATAACCTGGAGTGAATACACTAAAGACAGTGAAAATGACAGTGGATGCCCCCTACTCTGTCCTGCACACTGTGGACTCCTTCAAGTTTCTGAGTTCGACAATGTCTCAGGATCTGAAGTGGTCTTCCTACATAGAGATTATCTTGTAAAAAGGCTCAGCAAAGGTTGTACTTACAGTATCAGCTCAGGAGATTCAACCTGCCTCAGGAACTGCTGGTAATGTATTAAACCAAAAAACATCCAATCTGTCCTTTGAGCTTCTGTACGTTTGGTTTGTATTTGCCCCCAAGAAGGACGGGGACAGACTTCAATGACTAGTGAGCCATAGAGAAAAGACAGCTGGGACTGATTTGCTTTCCATCCCGGACCTGTACCAGTCCAGGGTCAGGAACAGAGGAGCTAACATCACTGGAGACCTCACATCCTGGACGCAAACAGTTTAAATTCCTCTGATAAACTTCACAAAGCACAGTGCACAAAAATAACCCAGAACCGCAGGAGTTTCAAGGTTCCCACTGTGATGAACACTGACAGTCACAGAGCAGCAGGAAGATCCAAACTCCTGTCTTATCCACCTTTACACACACAACACTTTATTTTTTTATTCTAAATTTTTTTCGGGTAGCATTTACTGAGCAAAAGCTATTGTTGTTCATACTGGGGTTTTTTTGTTTTGTGAACTGCTCTACTGCTCAACTACTGTTGTTCTCCGTTCTAAGTAATTTTGTACTGTTTTGTTGTATTTGTGTTTGCAGTTATGTTAAATTAAATTATACATGTACATACTGATTAATTGAAATTCTGATTTTCAGAAGGCAACAGACTCCAGTTCCTTGTTTGTGATTACAATCCAGACCAGAGCTGATTCACTTGGTTCTGATCACTCATGATTCTTAGAATAATGTTGGACGTATCTGAAGTATTTTGGAGTAAGTGTTTTGATGCCCTGAGTGCATATTTCTTTATGTCCCATGATTGTAAAAGAATTTATCTGAAGGAAACATTAGCGTGGTCCTGTGAAATCCACAGGTAATGGACTGTCATCTGCTCAGCTCATTTGTCATGGCCATTGCCTGCAGAAAAGCCGTTTACCGTCTAACTATGCATGAGCTGCTCTGTCAATATTCAAATAAGCACTGCTTTTGTGAAATAACAGGAACTTGGGTCCCTTTGTTACAACAGCAAGAATTTATAAATCTTTAGTGTTCTTTATTCTATCGCTGACAGGGGAAATTTTAAGAAGTATTTTTCGAACATGTATCATTAAAGCCATTCTGTGTTGCATTGTGCTTTCATTTACTTGTATTCAAACAAAACAGCCTATCAGCCTATTCATGAAAATTGGTTAAAAAAATAGCAAGTCTATATAGTGTCTTCTTAAGATTAGACATGAGATTACACTTCCATTTAATACATTATCACTTTAAAGATACACTTCCTGGATAAATAACAGGTATTTAGCTTCATATGGACTAATGAACCAAAGTTAGGCAGAGTGTGGGCCTTCTATGGCTTAACCAGGAGCCTACATTAATGATTTATTTAAATGAGCATTAATCTTTAGAGTTTAATTATTCACATCTCATAAGCAAAGGTGGATTACATACGACAGACCTTCAAGCATGCTGTCTAAACAGATGTTCTCCCCAGGGACAGCTGTTATATCACGGTCTCACTGAACAGTGTGAGGCTTGTGAACAAGGGGAGGAGAAATGTCCTTCAGAAAGTCATCCATAGTAAAGATTGTTAGTCACGTTCTTTTCTACCGTAAGACATCCCAATTAAAACTGGAATGTGTTAATAATAATAAAGGTAAATAATAATAATAATAATAATAACAAGCAGTGTCAGGAATGTTTATTTATGCATCCAATTTGATTATAGTTAAAATGTTAATGAATACGTTAAACATAAGTGTCCTAATTCATTAGGTTAAACCAGGGTAAAACATTTATGTAAAGTGCTTCAGCAGTTGAAAAATAAAAATGTAAGTGTTGTAGTTCTTGCTCACTTGGGTGCAACAGAAAAGTCTAGAATACATCAATAACTTCCAGTATTATCTTCTTATAATGATGTTGGCAAACAGAATCCCGTCTCCAACCACTCCTAAAAACTATGCTCTTTATCTCCTAAATGCATTACTACCTGCTAATTTTGTTATTCTACCTCGTGATGCTGGACAAATAGCATCCTGGTAGACAATGAGAGCTCTTTCTTTTCTGAAGACACATGAATCATGTAACTCACACCTCCAACTGCTTTTGAAATTATGGCTGCTTGAAATGAAGCCTTTGTTAACTGGCTACAGGACCTCCACTTCATTTTCTAATACATTTATTTTGCTCACCCACTGGTATCTTATCTTCTGCAGAAATGAAAAGTGTTTGCTTTCCAGTTTGGCATAAAATAAAGAAAGCTGAATACTTTATTGTGTGGGACAGAACTGAGTTTATTAAGGAAATTTTTAAGGTTCGTAAGTACAGTTATATACATTTTGACCAGCTGTTTGTTTGGTTACATAAAAATTAGAATTGAATGCAAGTAAATTACTATTTCTTGGTGGAAATTATCATTATTCCAACATGCCAACTGTTGTTATTGCATCAGTCAGCATTCATTCAATTAGTAGGCCCAGTGTTAAAGACTGTAGCTTAAGGGTAAAACGACACTGGATGATAAAGGAAGAGAGTAAACCAGTGGCTGACCATACAGAAAGACATAGCTGGTGGAAGGACACAGACAGTATGATTTGTCAAAAGAAATCAGTAACTATGGTTTCTGAACTAAACTGGGTAATAGAAAAAACATCTGGGGAGGACTGGATGATATGTCAAGGTAAATACAGTGTAACACTGGAAATGACGGGGTGATGAGAATAAGGCGTGATGACAACGAGATGTAATGACTGCTCACAAATTGGAAAAAGGAGAAATGCACCAAAGAAAGTGCAAGGTGCTCATGTGACAACCCACAAATGCAGAGACAAATCTGACCATAGACGGGACTGGATACAATGAAAGCAGAGGGTCAAAAAAGGTGTTTACTTCAACACAAACAGAGCTGGAAGAATCATGCAAATGTTTTAAAAGAGAAAAAAAAGCATCTTATGTTGTACCTAATTTCTGCATTTTGTCTTATACAATGTGACCCCTGCACATTTAAAAAGGTGGAGCTAAGCGTAAAACACACTATAAAAACCTGGAACTGTGTCACACTCTTACCAATTCAATCTCCTCGAACCACAACGTGAGATCTCAAAGATGATCTTCGTAACACGGGGTTTGATGGCCTACAGTACTGGACCTAGTTTGGGGAAATACCTGGTCATGTTATTATCCAAATCAAAGTTTTCCAATTAAGTTGTTGTGTTTCAGGCTTGATTGTGGACCTGGAGGAAAATGTCAGGATAATTAACTTATCATTGTGAAGAAAAAAGGAACAATAGAAATCGTTCATAATTATTAAATGATAGGACAGCAGAGAGGGTGCAGCTGACTTGGTGATGAATACCTCCCACGGCGCATATCTGATAGGTTTTAGTTTGGAATGAAAACTCAGCATCTCCCATGGGCTCATTACACATGCAAATCCCATTCGCAGCATTTTTTATGACACCTGTTCTTGTTTTCCATGACATACACCGAAAGTGCCCTGCCGTGGACTTGCAAATCAAGCCAGAAACGAGAGATGGGCGGACAGGTAGGTGTGCTCAGCTGTCAGTGTTGTCCCTTTTCTCTCTTCACTCCCCCTCCTCCGTTGTACTCTTGATCACAGCTCTGCCATTTGTGCTGCCATCAGTCATTTTCATAGCCCCATCTCTCTCCAAATCCCTCTCCCTCTCTGTTAGATGAGGACACTGCACCCCACCTCGGTCTGATACTTGAGCATCTGCCTCGTTCTGCTGATGGTTTTCTCCAGGGAGTTTGATGCGCTCTGGGGTTGCGTGTGAACTGGGACAAAGGCCTTTCTTTACCTTTACAGATGTCTGATGCACAAAAAGGAAAGTGGATCCGACTAACCCACGGCTTGAGAAATATTGTGCTGTGACCCCCGGCGAGGGCAGGAATTGCCTGCAAAACAGGCTTGTACCATTGTTAGGTGCTTGAATCACAAAAGAAGGCTGCATCACTAAATCAGGTCATGTCTTCTTGATGATATGATTATATATGCAACTACTGTCTTTTGACAGTAACTTAGCTGTTGCTCGGACTCTGCTCTCTGCTTGTTCCCGAAACTGGAAGGAGACACTTTCCTAGTTTGAGTATCACAGACCCAAGAGCTCCAATTACCTAATTATTATTATTATTATGAGTGTACATTTTGGTAAGGCACCAAAACAAGGTAAAGTGAAGTAGATCTGAAGTAGATCAGACTAGAATGGACTTTAGCTCAATGTGAAATTAATTTTAGCAGCAAGTCAGAATAAATGATTATTTCATGTCTCTGACAAGACTCACAAATGTCATTCCACATAAGTGATAGCATGAATAGGGTGCCTGCAGAAACACCAAGGTCATTTTAATTTCTAATTTTTGTATGTGTACAAAAAGTGAATAAAAAAGACTGTTATCCTTCTCGCTCACTGCTACAGTGTCATACTGTAAGTCTGTAAAATATGATTATCAATAGATGCAAAAAGGGAAGAGTTCATTGCCTCTGCTTCCATTGAGCTGGATCAGTACTTACTTTTTTTTAAATAGCCAAGTTTTTGACGCAAAGGCCATGAACTCTCCTCCTTTTGCATCTATTGACAGTACTTTTGCTGATTTACTGATTGGAAACCCTTGGACTTGCATAAGTCTCCAGACTCACCTTGGATCACGGATCCACAACTCAGTGATCAGTTGAATGAAACAGTGCAGAGTCAGAATCACTGTCCTATACGACTCCCATCATTTCATGTACCTGCACTTGTGCGCTGCTTATTTGCTGTCTTCTACTTACATGGATGTAAATATTCTCTCTGACTGCAGGCTCTGGGAGTCTCAGATTGGTGATTATTACAGTTTGTGGAGTGTTTCCTTTCATGTAATAGCAGGCTTTTTTGTTTGTGGAACGAAGCATCTGGCTGCCAGAGCCAGTTTTCTGTGTCATTCCGACGTCTCAACTTTTATGATGTGTTCACTGTTTGGTGCTGGAAATGTGTTTAGGTGGAAATGATGCACTGTATACATTAAATCATGATTGTGTGATTAAAAATAGCTTGAACGACATCTGTGACATCTCTAATACACAACATACTAGTCAAAAGGCTCAGTTGGAGGCTTTTTAAGCTCTTCTGCAAAAAGAGCAGACACCCAAGGTCAGTCGTAGCCACTGCAATAGGCACCTGTCCAGGTAGACACTGCTTCTTTTATATACAGTTACTTCATGCAGCCAGGACTACAGAAAAGGTCGCAATGTAATGTATTAAAGTGTGACTTGTATAATTACATGTTATACATGTAATTATAAAAATCTGGTCAGATTACGATTAGGAGAGGAGAGCAAGCACAGTGCACATTGTTAATCTGAATATAACTGAACTGAAAGTATAACTGAAATATAAATCAATACAATATGTAATATGTGAGCAAGCCATGTTATAACAATGTGCTCAAATCTGTTTTGTTGTTGTTCACATCATTCACGTGCATTGCTTTGTGGGATTGGTTACTTCAGAAAAGCCTGAAACGGAAATGTGGAAATATTATTCTGTGACAAGAATGCAGAGGTAAAAGTTTGTTTTCTGCTGAGAAGCTTTGGGTTACAAAGTGCAAACTGACATTTCAGCAAACAATTGGCACACCTGTAGTGCAACTGATCATGGATCGGCTTGTACCTGGAAGGTAAGAGAAAACAGAAGTCTGTCAAGTTACTGTACACATTTCTATTACAACGAAACGATAACACAGAAAAGCATGGTGTGAGGATGATCTCCAAATTGGCTTCATATAAAAAGTCTTGGTACTCTAGTCCTGCAGTACGGTGGCTTTTACTCCTGTTGAACATGATCTTACTCATCCTCGGGACTGCCTTGTTAGTCTGTCCTGATTGTTTGTGTATGATCTTACTCAGAAAGCACACGGCTACAATAAAAGTGGGATATATTTTGCAGAGTTCTCTATAGTTTTGTGTAGTCTTGTGATCTGTACAGCTTTTGAAAGTTTTCCCACTGCGTTTCTCTGTTTCTAAGTGTGCCTGCAGATTTTTCTCTCTTCCCTTTCTAAGAAACATAAAAAAGGAGGACGAGTTATTTGAGCGCACTGTTCTTTGTACTTTATGATGCAATCAAAAAGACAAAAACAAAAAAACAAGTATCTGCATCGGGATTTGTGATGTCTTTCATCCTTGTTCTCACTGAAAGACTGGTTGCTAATTCGCTTTACAGTACCGTTCAAACGAACCCTTCAAAATTGACTGTTTTGGGCAACTGCCAACTTTTTTTTATTTATGAAAACTCTTCAGATAGGTAAGCTAAATCCTTGTTGTAAGTCAAAGAACTAGAGGACTCTCAGCCTGAGGAAGAACAAGCCTGATGATTAACTAATTAACTGACTGACTGTAGTCAATTAAGACTGGCTGCCTTATAGTTTCCATACAGTACTTATTTAAAAGTGGAATAGTAACCATTAGTCTATATATTTATGTGTATTTTCACGTTTGTTTATAGAACTGTATATAACAATAAATGCCATGTGTATAGCTACTCTACTCGTCCCGTATGAGCCTCTCAAACACAATACTTTAATCATCAGGGACACTTAAAGCACAACGATGTGGCAGCGGAGTCTGAGGACAGTTTCTGAAGCAAAATGGAGTGTGACCTGGGAAAAGATTTTCTTCACTTCCTGTTACTTCCTGTAACACACAGAAATAAAATGTTCATTACACATGTAGACAAGTCGAGTTTCCTCAGATTAAAGGCAGGGAAAGTCTGTTTATGGACCTGAATCTTATTTGTTCTTCACTGTGTATTTTCACTTTGACGCACTGCTGGGCGACACCTCAGTCACCTCATAAAGTTTAGGAGTAAAATGATAGGCTTGGACAGAGTTAGGAAAAAAACATCACATCCTCTCTTAACAGCGACTAGACGTTAGACCACATTTACACTGCAAAGCTTTTTATTTTTATTCTTAGGTGGCTGTTCACGTTACTTTGAAAACGTGACTTGTATCAGCTGCTCCAGCTGCACACTCCTCAAGGCCCTGATTTGATCTGCAGCACGCCTATGCAGCACGCTATGGACATACGCAACAAGGATGAAAGTAAACAAGAAAATATACTGATAGAATAGATCTATGGTGGGAATAATGGAAATAACAGGTGTGTGCACTGCAGTGGTTACCATGCAGGGGAAGCAGATATGTAACTCATAACGTAATGATGAGGAGGAGCAGACTGAATTAGACTGAGTTAAAAGTAAGTCAAGTTAATTAACTGTCCTCTTACTTTTCTCCATGTCTGTTTTTACCATTTCCCACACGCCTTTCCTTCTTCCCGTGCTTGATGATGATGAAGATCAACTAAGTGTGATGCTGAAGTTGCATGGAAGTCTGATGTTGGCCACATAGCTGTCCAGACTTTGGATTCCGATCGGATCAGGATCTGATGCAGAACCATATATATAAGTGGCTTAAATCGGATCTGAAATTATAAGATTTCATGGGTTTTTTGATCTTCACATCATTAAGAAAAGAAAAAAAAACGATCTAGGTCACACGGAGGAGGGAAAGAAAATAGGATTGGGGCCACTTTGGTGAAATCTCCTGTTTATGGCTTGCAGGGTCATGACTCAAGCCCCGTTTGCAGCTTCTGTTGTGCTGCAGACATGAAGGAGATCTCAGACTGACAAAGTTTTACTTCGAATCTGTGCTGGCTTTCATGCAAGAAAATACAAAAATTGCGCAATTTCAGTCCCTGAGCAAAACAGTTTTCTTTTCTTTTCTTTTCTTTTTTTTTTCTCAAGCTACCTTCACTTTTTTCACCAAACCAACTTGTATTTTTAGGACATTGTAAGTTCCCCTGTAAAAACAAGCTTCCCCAGATGAGCCATGGAATAATTATTTTCACTATTACTAATGTGAAAAATAACCAGAAACCTGCCAGTTTTCCAGCAGCGAGTATTCAGGAACTTCTTTTCAGAGAGTGAGTGGTGTTGGCTTGATGCAGGGGGGTGATGGACCACGCTGCCCAGAGCCAGTCTCATGCAGGCAGCTGAACGGCCAAAATAAAGAAATACATATATAAAACACAGTAAAAACAAAAAATACTAATAATAAGCAGTTGCTTGAAATGGTTATGTCTGTCACTCTTGTCTTCTGGAGTTTGTTTAGTTTATCAGTCTAGATTCGGAAGTCCCACAAGAGTCTTTCTCTCTCCACCACTAACAACTCAAAAACTCCAAAATAGCACTCTCTTGTCACTTTTTGGGGACGGTCGAGGCCTGAAAATACTGAAAATACGTCAATTACTGAGAGATTCACACTTGCAGGGTTCAAAGACCCACATCAGAGCATAATTATCCAGCATCTACATCTTTATCTTCACCAATCTTGCCATCATGTAATGTATCTGGAAAAAGAATAGCAGAAATCTTTAGAACCAGTTTTAAAAAAGGTATGTCCTTTGGAACAGTGAAGTTTAAGTGGGCCTGACTTCACCACATTAAACAATTTTTTTTCTAATTCACAACAATTTAATAGCTGTGATGGTAGTAAATAATGCTTTATGTTTCACATGTCACAAAAGTTTCACTAAGACCTCAGTAATTTGCTATTCCATTTAACAAATTTCTCCGGGGCGTTTGAAAGGACTTTGCCTGCCTACAAAAAATGAAAAAGCATTTTTATATTCGTCACAGAGTGGACATAGACATAGACATTTTTCATCTTTGAGCCAATGAGTTTGTCAGCAGAAATGCTATAACTTAACGATATTTGACCCTTTTTAAAACATGTTCAGCTGACGTAATTCCTTGTATGTCACTCATTGTTCTGACTATCTGATTGTCTTCTGTAACAACAACCCTGTTTTCCCATTGGAATCATTAATGTAAAAAAGAGGCCCAACTCTCAGTTGAGAGATTAAAATTACATCATTATTTTTATTTATTCTTATGTAACTCTTGGCAGGAAGGGATTCCCAACCAGTTCCAATAATACTAACCAGTCTGATGTCTGGCATCCAATTAAGAGACAATGAGGAAATTCCCTCTAAATGATGTATATCAGTTAAATAGCCAATCTAAAGATAAAACTTTAATGAATAACTTATTTGATATAATATGATGATATACTTGTTCTTCCAAATTGAATAAATTTTTTCTCTCTGTCCACTGGTTGAACATACTCAGCCCAGTGAAGGCAACACCAGTAGAAATGAGTCCGGGGGGGGTTAGAAGCCGCCGCCTGACAGACTTTTTTTTATACTTCCAGCCAATTTGCTACTTTGGCATGGCCCCAAACAAAACATGAGCTGCTGTCTCGAGTCATTTTTAACCAGCTGACCATTCAAAGCAGACTGGACCTTTTGGCATACTAAAAATACATACCACTTTTGCCAAAATGTAGAAGAATTTCCATAATTTTCAATATACAGTTGAGCAATGAACCTTTCACACTCCATATCATAATAAAATGTGCAACTACAGTCGTCAATGAACAAAATGTAGAGGAGGAAAAAACAGCATGAAAAACGGAAATGACAGTTGCAGTCACCAGTCCACCACAATAATGCCTAATTATGTTTACTAATTACAAAAAGACTGGCCTTAAATGTACATGACATTTATGGATGCAGGGCTTCCATTGATAAAGTCGTGGCATGGAGAGAGTCAATTGAGCATCTTCTGGAGTGTAAAAATAAGTCCAAATGTGGTCTTTCATTTCTCTTGTCAAATGCTGCTTTTTCAATGCTCTTTCCTTCTTTTTTTACCCTCAAAGCCACTGCTTGACCCAGAAACTCATGTCAATCTGCCCTTTAACGTCTTTAAGATAATCAAGGATGTCTTCTTTACTCAAGTTCATTGAACCCATCTGGAGATGTATTTGAGGAGGCCGACGCTGGCAGAGATGAGAGACGTAATTTGAGTTGTCAGTGTAGGTAGGATGATTCTAGTCAGCGCTCACTTGACCAAATTCATGGGCTCTATCTAAAAAAGACAGACGAGGAAGATAAGTTATTTTTCTGCCTCATCCTGCTGTCTTTCATTTCTCATTACTTTACAGAAACTAGTTCAGCTGAAGTGTATTTTAGCCTGCAGCTTCCTGTATCAAGATTAACTGCCCCCCCACCCCCCAGAAGATTAGTGTTGTCTTGTTCCTTCATTACTTCATTTACCTTGTGACAAATCAGGTAACCACAGTGAAAGATGAACAGTGTATGTGACAGTTGCACTCCAATGGCAACAGTGAATTCTGTTGTGCTTAAAGGCTCACATCCAGAGTGAGTTGTACTTAAGAACAGGGACCTTCTGGATGTATCTTGCCTTATCGAATTACTGTCATAGAAGCAGCAGGTTGCACGGGAAACACTGTTGCTCACAGTTAGCAATTTGTTTGTGCTCTCAAAAGATAAAGTAAGTATTTAAAAACTGTGTTGGAGTCATTGCAAAATGTAAATGCCCATTAAAATGGTTTTAGATGTGAGGAGCTGATAACTAAAACTACAGATTTTGGTGAAATGATGCTGAGGCAGTGCATGCTGGGACGCAGGTTTTAATCTTAAAAAGAGGACTTTCCATTAGTGGGAGACTCTGGTAAAACCATAGACAGTTTATAACAATGGACAAAGCCTTTGGTCACATGACCCATTGTTTTCCGAAGACGGGTTTTGAACCCCGTTTTACCTCATACAGAGCGCAGCCATGTTGCTCAGCAAACTGACGAGAACACGCCCAAATATGTCAATCAAAGTTTATCCAGCTGGATAAAAACATACATAAAACATGTTGACTCAATGACAAAATCAAAAATGATGGTCGCGTTCAGCAAATGTTGGGTTAATACAAACAGGTGGTTGCTTCGTTACGCATGGTAGCCCCCCCCCCCCCCGAGTTGTCATGGGTGTGAAATCAAATGAATGATACCAAAGTGTGTGGGGTTTTTTTTTCTTGTTTTTTTTTAACTGAGTTGTAAATAAGCTTATTTCTGATCTAAAGTTGAACATTTTAACATGGGAGTCAAAGGAGATTGACTCGCTTTTGCAGCCAGCCTCTATTGGTCAGTCGAGAAACTGCAACAAAACTTAGTTCTGCATGAGACTCAATGTGAAGTAAGATGGTTGGAGCTTGGGAAAAACACAGGAGGCTGGAACTGTAACAGGGCCAACCTCCTCCTCAGTCCTTTCAGCCATTATTTCTCCATAACAGTGTAGACCCTTGATGCACCCATCTCGCAAACTACCACTCCATACCACCTGGTGTCAGTGTCTACAACAGTAGATTAAGTTTTAAAAGATGTAGATTAAAATTTAATAGATTATGCAAATACCAACGGCCTAAATGAGGCATCTGTGACATGCTTTGGTCCAAGTAGCACAGGAATACTGTACAACAGCTCCTTTTCCACATCTGTACACCTCTGCTCACAGCAGTCGGTTTTAGTTGGTGGAGTCAGACTCCCTTGAATCCCTTGAAATCTTTCTAAATAAAGCCATGCACTATCCACTTTTTAGGTACAGAAATATGGGATGGTGTAATGTTGTGTGGAGTTAGGATGAAGAAGCTGGAAGTTTCTACTCTGATGTTGGTCTGTTATGTCACGGTCACTTTCAACTCTGAGCAGCTCTCTGAGTGAGATACGTTCAGACAAAAAATAGCTCCAATGTGACACAGTTGTGTTTGTCAGAGGTCTGTAGATGGCACTCACTTTTGAAACCCAAATATATGCTTCTAAGCAGAAAGACTTTTAATTTAAATATTTTTTCCTCATCAAAACCCATTTAAGGGCTCCTTTTTGTGTACATCAGTTCAACATTTGAAATGTAAGTGCATGCATTCAAAGTGTTCCTGTTCCCTGTGTGCAGCAGGCTGGCTGCTGTTTGAAGACGTCTTGAAGACAGAGTACAGCGAGGAGAATCTTTTATTTTGGCAGGCCTGCGAGGACTACAGAACAATTTCCAGTGAAAAAGCAATAGTGGCTGCGGCCAAAAGGATTTACCAAGAGTTTGTCCAAGTTGATGCACCAAGACAGGTACGGCTTTTCTGAGACATGAATGAAGCTCTGGCAGCTTCAGGGTTGCTTGTTGCTGTCAGTCCTTTACAATTTCACTCACATTTACTATGAAAACATTTCCGATTAAAAGCCATCTTTCTTTCTTTATTTTTCTTAATTGTTTTTCTGAAGGTTTGGACATGGACTCTACTTTCTGAAAACATTATGATGTAAAAAAACATCCAAACAGACATAACTCAAGAGTGAAATGATGTTTGATGCTTCCTGAACACAGATAAACATTGATTGTGTGACAAGGAATGAAATCAGAGAAAATATCTTTCAACTGGGGCCAAATTGCTTCGACAAGGCGCAGGGACTGATATAAGGTCTGATGGAAAATGACTGTTATCCGCAGTTTCTGAAATCAGAGATCTACGAAGCTCTCCTGGAGCAGGCTGAAGGGTGATAAAAGCATCACGAAGAAAAAAGCTGGCTTGACGGCTTTTTGACTGATTAATTCTGCGCCTCCAAAGACACCTTTGAATCTCAGTTTAAACAAAACGGCAGAAGCAGATGTTTAAGCTGACAAGAAGTAAGCCATCCAATTTTTAAAAAATCCTTTTTTAGCATAACTGTGTAAGTCAGAAAAAGGATTTGACATTAAATTCTACAAAGTATTTATTTGAGCAAGGATCCGGGTGAAAGGTTTACAATACAGCATCCTGCCTCTGAAAAGAACTCGTTTTTACAACACCATGTCAGAAAAAAGTCAGACACTGATACTGATTCTAACATTTACTTTTATTTATTTGACAGTATAAAAATAATCTCATGTTTTCTTTTTTTTTGTCAGGTTCATGTTATTTGTTAATATACAAGCATTTTTGCATTTCAAGCCTGTTATGCTTGCCAAAACAGACAAAAAAAACTGCTGTCCTGTTGCCCACATTAGGATCTGTTGCCATTCTTGTGAGAAAGAATGGCAACATTACAAAATGGCAAATCAATATTTCTAAAAATAAATCAGAAAATTGAATTTTTTTGTTATTACTATTTATTTGTTTTGTTTTGTTTGCCAGATGGCCCCACCTACTTCTCGTCTGGGATTGTAGGTTTCCTGTACATGTTTTTTTTTTTTTTTTTTTTTTTTTTTTGATTGGGTGTTTATAAATCACTGCTTGTATGCAAAGTTTTGAAGCAACATGCTGGACATTTTGTCTCTCATTAACACATCTGTCCACATCTGTCCACCATCTGTCCACCATCTGATATGTGAAGCTTAGCTGAAAAGAATTCGTAGGAATAAATTCCTCCATGAAGGCCAGTAAATCCTTTAAATTTTCATCTGAGTTTTCCTCTGCAAAAAGATCCTTCCAGAAACACCAGAAAAGATTCAAAAAATGATGCAACTATCATACGTGATCAGCTGAGAAGTTTGATTGGCTGGCCTCTTCCAGAACTTCAACTGTTCTCAGCTTTCCACCACAGGCTGTGGTAGCTTTGACATAACATGATACCCAGAATTCAAATTAACAACTTCAGAGGATGGCATTTTAAATCAGTCCCCTGCAAAGCTTTTCAAGTGAATATATGGAGGTAATATGAAACTGGTCCTGAGGGGAAGCACTAACCACAGGAAGTGGGTCTGTATAAAACTGAAACTGGGAGTTTTGACAAGTGGGCATATGCATTTTTCTTTACTCTTTTTTTTCCCACAATCCTGAGGTGAAATTCAAGACCCATACATCCTGCTTGCTTTCTAGGTTCTCCAAAACGTACTTGTAGACCTGTAGATGCAGTACTTGGGCAGTTTACACACCGAACTAGAGTGTTGTCAGCATTTGCTCAGTTGTATTCAACCAACACAAGATGACTGATTGTGTACCAGCAAACACCAATAAAGGAATTAACTTTAGTTAAGCCCTCAAGTTAAGTGTTTCCTCCAATGTCACACTAAAGCACGCTAAAATAAGGGTTTTTTTGTCCTCCTGTATGGTCAAATATAATCAACAAGCCAGTTCCTGTCATGCATTGCCAAAATACTTTTTTTTGCTCCAATATTACAGCATATAATCTTTTTAAATGACACCCTGTCCTGAGTTTTTATTCCAGCCTTCTTGCTTGTCATTTTAAAACACTATAGAAGACACTTCAAATGCCTAAACTGCATAGAACCGACATGCAAAATGTGCCTGTAGTGGCATTCTGTCCATTCAAATGTGATGACATCATGTCATGATAAACTGTTTGATCCCTGTTCTCCTTTTGGATTTTTTTTTACTGTCTCATGTGATCTATGTTCTGGCTTGCTATTATTTGAGTTTTTATTCTTCTGTATAAAACATAGCTGCTATTTGAATCCTTAAGCCACAATAATTCAACTTAACAATACAGGGGTAAAAACCAAAATGTGTGGTTTTTATTCCACTATAATCTCATGTTATGAGTGAATGTAAATATAACTGGAAAGTTGATGAATTGCAAATGTGCAACACTGTCATAAAGGGCTTATTGCTTAACTATTTGAATGAAAGTGAGAAAGCAAGATTAGGTTGGAGGGTATTTTCTAAAACGTGCTTAAAGATTATAGATTCAGCAGTGAACACCTCTCCAAATCGCTGCACTGCAGGCTGCCATGAAAAGTAAGGAACATTAACAGAGGTTAGACTCCAGGCCTACTTTTACATGAAGTCTAAAATAAAAAAAGATATGCAATTTAAGCAAAAACCATCCCAGAAAAGCTCATCCGCTTATATGTGATTTCATATTAAACTCTGCAGACGAGACTGATGTTTTTTTGCATAAAGAGCTTGAAAACTTGTTCAAGGCTCTGCCACGGGAGCGTGTTTGACACAATACGTGTGAACTTAAGAGGAAGACTGCAAACTGCAACAACCTTCAACACCCATACGAAAAAGATCAGAATGAAGGTTTTATCAAGACATGCCGGGGCAGAAGACATGATATGCTGCAAACTCCGAAGTTCATAATTTCTGCATATTTCTTAATTTAAAAAACATAGTTGTGCATTCGAAGTATCCCAAACACAGCTATAACATATATTTACATAACTGCAGTTCTGCACTGACTCCTTGAAGTGCAAGTCATATTTACTTTTCTGTTGGTTCTGGTTTAATAATAACAATAATAATAATAATAATAATAATAATAATAATAATAATAATAATAATAATAATAATAATAATAATAATAATAATAATAACAATAATAATAATAATAACATGTATTATTATTATTATTATTATTATTATTATTATTATTATTATTATTATTATTATTATTATTCATGGCTTCCTGTGCTCCCGGTTTCACACTTGGCATTAAATTCCATTGATAAAAGCTTAAAACTCACGTACATTTTCATAATGATGTGTTTTATATTGCCTGAACATACATATCTTTAGCAGACAGTAGCCCCTTGGGCTTGTGTGGAGGGTATGTTTCACAATTCTTTTATATTTAATTCGAAGCACATCGATAACACTTTAGAAACACAAATAGTACAGAAAGCCAGTGCTGCTTTTGCACTGCACCGATAAATGATAAGCCTTGTTAATCTTGTCTAAGTCCTTCAAAGGACTGTACAATCTGTTACTCATTCATCTGTTCATACAAACAGTCATGCAGTATTTCTTATTATATCAATACAGTATATGTACTCTATGTACAGTAACTAGTGCTTTTTATTCCACTACCATACCCTGATGAACATGCCAGAGAGAAATGTGTGGGTTCAGTGTAGACGTCAGTGTGGAAAGGCTGGGGACAGAGCTGCTGACCTTCCAGTTAGAGGATGAGGATGGTTGCCCCAGGAAATAGTTATACTGTGTAGTTTTCCTGTGTGACTGTGATGGATATGGTCAGGGCACAAGAGCACAACAACTTAAGCTAATAGCGGTTCATGGATGTTACTGCTGAGGGCAAATTATCTTGTTTGTGATTCACTGCTTGTTTGAGTTCAGTGTTTGAACGTCCTCAAGAAAGAAGTTGTCTTGGAGTCTCAAAGTCAACACTTTAAAGGTCCTGTGGTGCCTTTCAGAAGGCAACAGATTAGTGGCCAAGATGAGAAAAATCCTTTAAGATGCCTGCGGCACTGCAGAAGTAGCAAGTGCTGCTGTTGACTTCCAGGGAGGGCAGAGGACAGTCCCTGTGCAGTGGTTATGGCTCTCTGAAGAGTCCTCTTGTTAGTTGCTGAGCAACCAACATAACACACTGACCATCCATTACACCAGTGCCCTCCGATCAAAGGGTGGTAAAAGGCCCCCGGAAGCTTTAACTGAACCCTTTCCGCACAGTCCTCATTCATGTAGACTGTTCGTTACTTTCTGAAGGTGATGATGTTTATCGTTGTTAAAAGAACACCATGCTGTCACTTTCTGGACCTCATAGTTGTACCCTGACTTGTCTCCCGCTAAGATGAGTCAGAGTACCCTCTGTTGACTTCATGATGATGTTTTTTGCACAAATTGCCATACAGTCATCAATAAATAACGAGTGGAGAGATGGACTTGCCTCACACTTTGTGCATAAGGTTATAGCAGGGGTGGGAGCTGAATTTCACAGTTTACTGAGCTGTAATCCATGAAGCACTTCCTTACACAGCTTCCTTGGTGTTCCAAGTGGATGAGTGAGGTGTGGAGAGCTATAGTAATGACAGCTTCCAAGGACCCATTTGGACTTAAAGTGTACTGATGGGTTCAAAAGTGGGAGGGAGGCCAACTTTGATGAGCTGTATGATTGTTGGTGTGAGAGAGACAGGTTGGAAGTCACTGAGGCTGTCCTTTTACAGCTCCAGGATGATGATGATAGAATTTATTTAAGGTGGAACCAAGGCCAGAGAAGGGGAAAGGTTAAAGATGTTCTGAAGATCCTTGAAATTTATCAGCTATGGAAGACTCTCACTGACCTTTAATGGTGCTCAGCACCCAAATATGATTAGAATGGGACTTGAAAACAGCGTTCTCCCAAAAGCACTCACCCTCCCAGCTAAACTCCACATTTCATATGTATGTAACAATAAAATTATTTTTTTATATAGCAGTTTAACTCAGCCGTATTGAAGTGTAAACTATGATATGTCAGTCAAACACATGCTTTATTCAGTAGGCTACAAGAAAAACATGAAAGCAACATGACGGTTTCATTACATTATATGAGTCATAACAACATTTTATTTTATTAATATTTTATTGTCTCTGGCACACAGAGTGTGAAGTCAAATTGCATTTTTCCGTCCTCTCCTTGCTAACTCACGTGTATTGAGGGTCAGTCTGTGTTTTTTCTTAGTGTTAATCGCACCAGTACAATGTCATCAACTAACTGGAGGAGTAATTATAGAAGTACATGTACATACTGTGCAGAATGTTTGTGTCCATCTGCAGAGTCTGGCTGCTCTGTGCAAGCAATTCTACAGGGGCTTCTCCTCTCAGTCCAATATTATCTGATTGCACTTCGAGGCTTCGTGGACTCTCTATGGGCTTAATACTCAGGGGTGATAGGATAGGATAGGATAGGATAGGATAGGATAGGATAGGATAGGATAGGATAGGATAGGATAGGATAGGATAGGATAGGATAGGATAGGATAGGATAGGATAGGATAGGATAGGATAGGATAGGATAGGATAGGATAGGATAGGATAGGATAGGATAGGATAGGATAGGATAGGATAGGATAGGATAGGATAGGATAGGATAGGATAGGATAGGATAGGATAGGATAGTGGAAAATAGCAGTAAAAGGAAAGTAGGCAAGGAACATCAACTCAGAAAAAGACATGCAAAGGAGAATTAGAAATTAAGAGCTCATGGAAAGATTGGCATAAGCAATAAAAGAAAGAATGATTTGTGAAGGCTTTATATATAGAAATGAGTGGTAGCAGTATTTAGAGATGCGGCAAAGAGTTTCAAAGCACAAACATTGGCAGAAAACTTGAAAATGTCATTGGGGAGAAAGAGGCAGGGAAGAAAGAGCCAGCTGAAGAAAGAAGCGTGGCAAGGTGGATGGATGGATGGATGGATGGATGGATGGATGGATGGATGGATGGATGGATGGATGGATGGATGGATGGATGGATGGATGGATGGATGGATGGATGGATGGGGAAAAGACAGAGGAATCAGAAGTAGGAAAACCCCAGCAGGTTGAAAATATGAACAGCAGAAGCAAAGATAACGCCCGAGGACTTTGGGCTCTGGGACATGTGTGCGGTGGCGTTCCAGTGGGTGGGAGATAAGCCAACAGAGTCTCTGCTGACTGCCACAAACTGTTCTTTCTTCCCAGCTGGAAAGGAGGAAACTTTACGCAGTCTCAACCTTAGAGACTCCTGAAGATTAACTCCTCCTGTGGCAGACGTTCAGTGCTTTAATATAGAGGTTTTAAAGCTGTAGGAGAAGAAATAAATGACATTTTTCTTTCTATCTTCTGAAGATCTAAGGACCCAGCAGCATTTCTCTTGCAGCTCCTTCCCTTCCAACATGCTTGTGTGTAGAACAAAGATGCAATTCACAGTAAATGCTTTAGATCATCTACAGCTTTTATATCAAAGCTTAATACCAAGAGAATGTTAAGATGCACTCTGGTTCTCACATGGAAGTTAGACATCTACCATGAAGCCGAATTGTTGGTAGTTTATTGTTCATTGCTATATTTGTGCACTGTGATACACTTTTCTACTGATGGTTTTGTTAAAGATCACTGATCCGAAGTTACTGGCAGTAAAGTGAGCAACAATAACAGTGTTTGACAGTAAAATAAAGAAGAAGGCAACAAACATTTAATGACTCTTTTTCTATGTTCTTTTTGAGGTCAGCCACAACATTGAAGCACCTCGGTTTAAGGATTGTGTAGAATCCATAGATCCTACCTGCACAATTAGATCCCACAGATGTGCAGGAATTGTAATGGTCAGATTGGAATGGAGGTTATGGCCAAAAGGAAAAGTTATTCTAGGCTGCAGCTGGGTATATTTTCCTCTCTTGAGGGAGCCACGGCCACCAGGGAGAGCTGTTGCTTTGGGTAATTCTGTTACATGGTCTAAGCAGGTAGTATGTGTCAGAGTAACATTCAAACAAATGACAGGACCCAAGATCTATGGGTCTATGCATATTATTGTCAGTAGAGGGCAGTATATGCTGCTTTATCATGGCTGAGATAGACGAGAATTGGTTAAAGCGTTGGGATAAAAGTTTGAAGGACGCAGAACAAAAAAATGTTGCCCTTAGTCTGATGTTAAATACAAAGAAGCGCATTAGAAGAGCATGGACTCTGTGCAAGAACAGACATTTGGTCACTTCAATACTTACACTGAGAAAGATTATCAATGTGAAAATAGCCCAAATCACTGCACAGATACCGTCTTTAGCTCGTGTACATCATATCAGATGACATTAGAGTTATGAAATCAACATTTTCTTAGAACAGACACTGAAGTAAAGTTGACCAGTTTCTAGGTAGTAACAGTAAGTTTTTATTATGTTGTCAATGGTACTGCAGACCATGCAGGGATTGTTCAAACTAATACACAATTTTCAGTCAAACTCAGACCCAGAATGTGAAGAGCTGAAAGCCTGATCATTCTCCAACACTGGGAACGTATGAGGTTTATGTCCCTTATCAATCACCTGAAGCAACAAAAAATATAAATAAATAAATAAATAAATAAATAAATAAATAAATAAATAAATAAATAAATAAATAAATAAATAAATAAATAAATAAATAAATAAATAAATAAATAAATAAATAAATAAATAAAAAATAAATAAATAAATAAATAAATAAATAAATACTTAAATAAATAAGGGGAAAAAATATTAGCCAGATTTGAATGATTTTGCAGTACTGTTTCTCTGTTTTCAGTACCAAACTTTGAAACCACTGTGAGCTCTTCTCCACTAGATGGAGACAAATGTCTGACCTTAAAAATACAGCAACAATTTACTTGAAAGGTGCTTGCTGAACTCTTGGGTGCGTTAAGAGGGTTTTTCTGTGTTGGGAATAGTTTCATTGAAGATGTTGAAGTGTGACAGGGTCTTCTGTCTGGAAACAAAAGACAGCATAATAGGAACCCGTCAGTCTGACTTCCCCAGAATCCGCTTGTGCCTCACGTCCCTTGGCTGCCAGAAGCTGTTTCACTTCCATACAGTCTTCTGGTATAACATTTGTACACTTGTTTCCCATCCTGTCAAGCTGTGGAGATGACCACAACAATGGATGACCCCAGTGAGGGGCAGGAACACATAAGGAGGATGTGAAGTAATAGAAAGAAGCTGAGATAATAATATTTCTGAGGATAATCCTACATAAAGGGGCTCAGCATGTATTAGTTGATGAGGTCTCTAATGTTTAATAGTTTGCCTTAAAACGTTTTTCATTTAGAAATCACCACCACTGGTTTGTTGCAATGTAGCTGAGGCACAATCCTGGGAGTGTTCACAGTGAGAAAAGTTAAGCTATGCTATAACTCAACAGTAACTCATCACATCTCTCATCAATTAGAAAAAAAAAGAACCCAGACAAAGACTTCCGTTGGCAAAAATGATTCATCTGACTGTCTGGCATTTTATCGCCAGACACGGTTTTTATACATACACCACACATTTTGTTTTATTTTTAAGTCTGGTAAATGTTTGTGATAACTACAAAAGTATGAAAACATTTTTTTCTGAACATCTATCCATTATCCACTGCTTCCTGTTCAGGGTCTGCCTGGAGAGGCCACCAGTCCATCACAGGGCAACCTGTAGACAAACACCCCTATGAACATTTTAGCATCACTAGTCAGCCTAACATTTGAGTTAAGAGTATGGGAGGAAAGCGGAGTATCTAGAGACACCCCAGGCAAGTGCAGGGAGAACATGCAAACAAGGGACCCAACTGGGATTAAAATCATGAACCTTATCTGAACGTTCTTTATAAAATGTTTAAGAGACTTGTTTTCTTGCTAAAGAAAAGTTGTTGGGGTCCTTTGTTGCTTCACCCGGTCACTCAGTCACCATTTAGAAGTTAATGCAGTTACTTTAGGCCTAAATTAAATTAATCAAGCATGCTTGGCTGAAAATACAACCGAGATATAGTATCTGGCTTTCTTTTTAGCCATCTCTTTACATGTCTGTTCACAGCAGCCAGTTTTAGCAAGAGGAGTTAGACACTAGACTCCAGTCTTTAACTTTTCAGAGGCTAATACTAAGGACTACTCCTTTTATGACAGCATTTTTCAGCATGTTTATGAGTTGTGTTTATAATAACAATTACTGTTGAGGGTTCCTGGTTCGATTCCCGGCCCAGTGGCTCTTTCTGTGTGGAGTTTGCATGTTCTCCCTGTGCTTGCGTGGGTTAAATAGTCTTCCCGAGGATAAGATTGTGTGAACGATTGTGTGTTATAAGTAAATCATGTCTTAGTGTACCTGAGTAATTCACTTAGGCCATGGCACCAGTTTGCTTTGATGAAAGATAAGCCAGTCATATCAGATGCGCAGACAGACTGCCCAGACAAGCAATCACAGAACATGTTCATGAGAACACAAACACATGTGGGCAGCACTTCTGGCACTAGTCATCTTGAGAAAAGGAATGTCATGAGTCAACCTCTGCTGTACTGATAGGCTGTTTCGATTTCTCATCTCTAACTTGTCTTACCATGATCACATAATTTCCTTATTTGAGGAGACCTAATTTGACACCATCGCCCGACAACACCCACACTTCCATTCAGTTCACCTTGGCCCTTTTTCCTTGAATTCACTGTTCCTTGGTTTATTTTGTATCTGTCAAGCTGATTTAAATTGCATTACATTGGTTATATACCAATGACCCTTACATATGTTTAAAAATGAAGCTTCTGGTATAGGTTCTATAAAGAATATTTGTTCTCACCTGCTCTTGTCACAAGGTGCAATAGTTTACCCCCGCTGCTCTCTTTGTTACTTATATCTATATAAGTATATATATAAAACATGTATATATATATACACATGTTGTGAATTTGACCTCGTTCTCAATTCCAATTATGCTACTCTGGTCCAAGAGCGTCATGCCCTTTTCTTTTTCAGTTAACCTAATCATTTGATCGAATATTTTGGCCTTCTCCTTAAGAGTCTTCAACAACTCCTGCTCTCTATCAGTGCTGCTTCATGATGTTTGAAGAGACTCCTAGGAGATAAGACAGAAAAGTGCTGCCTTTTCTGTCTTATCTCCTCAGAACTCTACCTTCTTTTCTTTCTTTTGCCCAGTTCTATGGTTAAAGGGCTGAATTATTTGTGATAGTGGCTTAATACAATCTTTTTGAAGTAATAATAGGTTTTACTTCATCATCTCCACCTGGATGTGGTAGCAGTCATTTTGTCTGGGCCATTAATGAGGATCTTTGTACAAACATGCATGACAAAAGAGCTTTTAATTTACGTGCTATTCTGACAGATTTCAGATGAGGTGTCCTGGCACTAAAAACGTGTCCGTACATTATATTATGTTCAATACTTGGCAAACATTGTTTTCTATTAAATAACTTTAAAATGTCTTTACAACCAAAAGTAAAAGTGGAACACTTGTAACTAGTCTGAATAGTTTGTATTTTTATGGGGGAGTATATCATATAAGCAGTGAGTGTTTTAGAAGTCCTATGGCTTACTTCCTGTAGATCAGTCAGGCTTAAGATGATGAAATTTCATTTGTTTGTTTTTTTCCATTATTATGTAATGCAAGTGTCTCAATAGCTTCTCTGAAAACATGCAAAAGTTGGTGGTATACATTTGAGTGATCAAAGGAGGAAATTGCTCAGAGCAATGGGAAATTCTGGCATTATGAATATACTGAAATTATACAGAAGTTGCATCTGTGAAAAACATTGCTAAAAGAAAGTACAATGAGTGAATTTCTAATTACAAATAGATGATTACATAGAGAACATAACTGCCCATGTTTATAGTTATAGTGAAAAAAGTTTTTTGTCAATTAAAACATGGCGATTCAGTGAAGATGTCGCGAAAAGGCCAGTCAAGTGAACAACAGTTTCATTTTAGGAGACATATTCTCGCCTTATTTTTTCCAACAAGTTAACATAATTAGCTTCAGCCTTAATGAAATGTCTCTGACATGGTTTGTTCAAAACGCCACAGTTATACAGGATAGCGTATCCTGTTCCAACCATGTCTGTGCAGCTCTTTTTTCAGCAGCTGATTTTAATGGGTGGAGTCAATCAATGGACTTGTCTCCACCCCCTATTCTGCACACTGTGCTTGTCTTTTTTTCCTTTTTAATTGTGTTATAGGTTTTTACTACCCATTTGTGAACAGCAAATGCAGTATATAATGAAGATGAGTAATAATAAGTAAATAATAAGTAATAAGGAAAAGATCTGTGTTGGCAAGTGATCTGCTTAAGCAGGGTCACTATCAACAGTCCAGAGGAGACACTAAAGTAAAATGAGTACATCCAAAAGGAGGTGGAAAAGTTTGCATCATATCCAACACTCTGTTGGCAGGGATTAATGATAAAGTTGTAACACAGTTATCTGAGCACAAAAGTAATGTTAATAATAATAATAATGATAATAATAAACTATATTTATACAGCACTTTTCTAAGCAATGTTACAAAATGCTTAACATAGCAGCAGAGAATTGAATTTGATTAAATTCTGCTTTAAAGACACTTTAAAAAAAGAATTAAACTGAATTAGTCCAATTACTGTACAGCCAATATAAACAACAATAATAATAATTGTCTAGCTACAGAAACCAATAGGTCATACCAAAATGTTTCTTCATTAAAATCCTCTGAGCAAGCACCAGGTGACCGTAAAAAGGAAGAACTCCCCTTTAACAGGAAGAAACCTCTGGCAGAACCAAACCCAGGAAAGGCGGATACCAAAGAACTTTCAAAAAAAGAATGTTTTAAGGAGAGAAATGTATCTGTCATGGTTTTGGGTTTATTTTTGTTCCTGTTTTATTTTGAAAGTTTGTGTCTTTGTGGATTTTTAGTTTGACATCCCGTTTCCATCTCCCCTGACTTTTTGCATCTGTGTCTCGTCAGTCCGGTGAGTATATCTTGTCTTGTCTTTCCCTTCCTCCCTGCTGGTCCGTACTGTTTGGTTCCTGTTGTTATGCTGGCCTTGTTCCCATGGATTTGTCGTGTTTGGTCCTCCATGTGCGTTTCCAGGTTTTTGATTTATTTAGAGTTCTGAGTTTAGCTCATTCTGGTTTGTTCTTTGGTATTCCTGCCTTGCAGTGCTTTTGGTTAAATACATTACTTTTTTCCCAACTACACCTGGCACCTCCTCTCCTACATTTGGGTCCTGCTTCCAATTTCCCAAACCATGACAGTATCAAGTAATGTTGCATTTCTGAGCGCAGCAGGTAAAGAGTTTCATAAGGTGGAAAATTGCCTGATCTTGTTTGACAAACTGATCTGGGGATAGTTAACGGGGCACGGGCCGTGGATCTCAGAGGTCAGGAGGGGACATGCCAGGTCAACAAGTCTGACGTATGAGTTAGGGCAAGGCCATGTAAGGCTATGAAGGTGATCAGTATTTTGAAATCAATACGAAATCTAACAGGAAGCCAGTGAAAGGAAGGAAGGACGGGGTAAATGTGTTCATACTGTTTCATACCAGTAATGAGTTAAACTGCAGCATTTCGAATTAATTGGAGGTGACAAAGGGGAATGCTAACTGATAGCTGAATACAATGAGTGGTCCAGGCAGGAGTAGGCAATAGCATGCATGATGTTTTTGTAAGTCAGGTGTTGAGAAAACTGGCCTGACTTTAGTTGTCTTAAGGTGGAAAAAACAAGACTAAACTAAATGTTGACCTGGGCATCAAAGCTAAGGTTAGAGTCAAATATTACAACTACATTTCTTACAGTTTGGTGTCTTAAGACGTTTTCGGAGTCACATGTTTTTAGAGTAACACAATATCTGAGCAAGGAAAGAAGGACCCCCCTGCTACCATAACGAAAAAAAGAGATATAACAGCCAATTCAGTGTTTCAGAGGATGTGATAAGGTGCTGTCACAAATATTAAAGTATGTGAGCCCCTAAGAAAAACATTACAAATATGTCAAGTATGGGTTTGTGTCTCTCCATCATAAAGTTATCCTATATGAGGGACAGAACCGTTTTTTAAAGCTCTGTTAATCAGGTGTTTCCAGTCCACTGTCGCCTTATGCTTGCTCAGCGTGGGAATCTCAGGAAGATTCAGTGCAGTCTCTTGGGTTCCTGAACTAGGCTGTTTTTTTATGACTTGGCATCACACAGTGTGACTTTTGAGAGTGGACTCTACTGAAAATAATGCATTAACTAAAATACAATGACATGAAATTAATTGAAATAACCCCCATCTTTGGCCTGTGATGAGCTGTATGACCCTGTATAGGATTAATCAGGTATGGAAAATGGATGGATCAGTGGGATGAATTGGAAAGTAATTACACTGCGCTGGATCATACTTAGCTGGACTGTATTGAGCTAGTTGTCTGTGTAAAGTCCCTCGAGACAATATTTGTATTATAATTGAATTGGACTTTAGATAGTCATTCTGTATGAACTGAATTATGCATGAATTAAAATGAATTGGACTGACTTATAATATAATTTGGACTTAATGAGCTTGTATTTAACTTTGTGAATTTTGAGTGCTTTCTAAGCAAAGTGCCTTGAGGTGGTTTTGTTTGAACTAGCTCTATACAGGTGAAAGGAATTGGAAAAAAAAAAAGTTTTTTGTTATATACATATAATTATTATGGAATCTGTTGTTTTATTTTGATACTTACATCGTGTTAGAAAGTGCATTGATAGTTTTTCTTTAATTTCATTCTTTATTCTGATATCACTTTCCCATCAGTATGTATCAGCATGGCTTCAATATACATATATTGTCACATACACATACATAACAGCTGTCACTTTCAACCGCTCTGTAAGGTTGTAAACCTTTGCCACAAAACTGGCGTTAGATGCTGCAATTGCCTTTCACCTCAATGAGATGTGGTTAAGTGGCCATATAAACAAGTTTTTTGATATGTGCCTTTATCTTGTGACATCTTACCAAATGAGTATGCAGATTTGGCATGCAAGTCCTATACTGCATCAACACTCGTCAGACTTTTGTCCAGTTCATTGTTCATTGTTATGAAATCTAAATGATGCTCAGTTTGGATTTCATGGTGGATGGTAAATCGTTTCAGAGTTGGTCATGAGTGTATCTGTTTTGATCTTCCAAACAACAATGATGGCTTTACACGTTGCTTTTATTGTTGCTGTATATCTGAGCGGGGAATACAGTGTGTGGGCCAGCTCAAACGTTGTTTAAATGACCTGGGGATCAGGGTTGTCCAAAACCATTCTGATCCAAATCTGATATTAACTCTATGCAGGAATTTTAAGAGTACCTGAAGCAATTGACTTTTAACTGCAGAAGTGTTGCATTGATTGGTTTATTCCAGAATTGATCCAGAGATCTACATCTCAGTGAAAACATATCCTTGCCGTTTGTATTTGTATTGGTCAATCTTGACCCATGAGCAGAAAAAGATTCATTTGTAGCCCTGGGCATTTGCAAATAATTGCTAACAATTACAAAAAGAGACTGATGACTTGTCTCTTTTAAAACCACCAAAATCCAAAACTAGTTTTTGTGCCGTAACTGGGTCTAAGTGCGACAGTATGACATAAGATAAAATAAAATAAAACAAACACTCTCATAGTTCTCATATTACAAAACAGGCGAGTTTTAAAAATGAACAGAACAAACAGCTGCCCCCTTTTGCTTAATTGCTGGCAAGTGAAAATAGGAAACCCTTTGCATGGAGTAAATTAGACTGCAAAACAAATGCCTCTTTATTCAACCCACGTCAGCGAGTGTGATCCCACTTTGAAGGAAAGAGGTTGTACTTGATGACGTTCAGTAAGTGTATCTTCAGGCACTATCAGTACATACCATGTGTGTCTAAAAATACATCTCTTTATGACTTAACATGAATGGAATGTCAACAAACAGTATCTGCTCATCAGCTTGCCCATGTCAGATGGCTATTTTTAGAGTCCTCGATGTATGTTGTTAGCCATAAGGTGGCTTATTTGATTATGGCCTGTTTGTGCTGTTAACAGAAAAGTTTGGCAATTATAGTGAGTTGTTTTGAGAATTGAACTGCAACTGAATAAAATGAAGTTTCTTTTTTTCTTAGATTTGTGTTGCTCAACTTATCCAACCAACATTTGTATGTGGGGTTCATTTGAGACTTAAACTAGCTGAAAACTGGGGCTCCATTTGGTTGCCATGTTGGTGCCATGTGAATTGCTTGCGCTGGTTATGCTCAGGTACTTAGATGATGGATGGGCCCAAAATGGGTGCATTATCTGGAAGCAATGGAAAATCTCATATGGGGCCCTTTTTTTCAGCTCAATAATGTTACAGATGGACTACGCATGCAAATGTTGGTGGGTACTAGTTTCTCTCAAGCCACACATAACTGCCAGCATATTTTGGACACATAATGTCACTGACCCTAGACCTGATCGACTGATGCAACCCCAGGCAATAATACCTCCTAGTCTTCATCAATAAGTTCAATCTTCATAACTAGGTGTCAGGAAAAAGATTTTGCAGCATATGGAGCAGAACATCCAGGTTGAACAGTTCTCATATGCCATAAGACTGTTGAACTCTCAGTAAAAAAAAAAGAAAAAAAAAGAAAAAAGAAAAGATTCCTGGATGTGGTGAAAAACTATATGCATTTAGCTTTATTGACAGAGGACGATGTAGAAGACAGAGTAAGATACACACTTTTATTCACCCTGACAAGCTATAATGGGAGAGAAGAAGTGCTTATCCTCTATCATACACAGACACGACTATGAATACTTTGGTTGCTTTGTAGGGTTCAGTGTGTTGCCTAGGATACTCCAACGTATGCACTGCATGAACAGCGATTGCACCACAGGCCTTTCAGCAGTTCAATACTGACCAATAAATTGAAGAGGCTGACATATTTTTCACAACTAAAGGATGTCTTGCAATATCGTTATTCCAGACAAGTTATACAAAATGGGCTTCTTTTTTTTTTTCAATGGATGCCTCTTATTCATGTTCATGTTTTCATGTTATAACTTGTTTCTTTTTAGATTTGCACTTTGTGTTGGGAATTTATTTATTGTGTAGCACCGAGGGTTTGAGAGTAACGTAATTTCGATTCTCTGTATGTACCTCACATGTGGTAGAATTGACGATAAACGTGACTTTGACGTTGACTTAATTTGATTAATTCAATCTATGGGGTAACCATTTTTTCTCTTCTTTTTTAGGCTTGCTAGTGAATACAACTGTGTTCATTTTTTGTATAGTCGTGGTCTACAACCTTTAAGATACCACCATTTCCAGCATCACGTCATATTCACAAGGGTGCCATGTGATAAATGTGTGTATTACAGGAAGTACACTGTTCTGTTAACTGATACCTGCTCTGATCTCACTGTTCTGCTATCAGTTGTAGTCATCCACTATGTTCCACTTCTTACTCAAAGCCACAAGCAGGAGAAACTAAACCCACAACCCACAGGTTTTGCCGTTACTGTCAAACAAATTGACTGTCATTCCAAATTGTTCTCAATGATTTAAAAAAAAGGAGTCAGAGTTGTGTAGCAATAGTCTTTTATGTCACTAAAAGCCACAGAAGTGGAAGTGCCCTGCCCTGAAATTTAATGTGTTGCAACCAAAGGTGAAACTGGGGTTTAAAACTCCTTTAATGCCAAGTTTCAACTAAGGGACTTTTGCATTTATATGACTGCGAAAACCGTAGCGTAATATCCAAGTATTTTATTTGCAAAAACAGCAACAAAGGTTTCAGTGAAATAGAAAATAATTCACATTTCCTGGACACATTTAAACATTAATCATATTTAAAACCATTAGAAAACAAGTTGGTATGGTCTCAAAAATGAAGATGAGGATTTTTTATTTGGGACATATGGGACTTAAAAGATGTAGATGGAAATGATCCATTTGCTGCAAATATTGCCACCTCAGCTGTCCATTTGTGTTGCTTTGATTGAGAAAGAACATTAAGTGTGCAATTCTTAATGAGCTGCAATATTGGCAGAAGAATATGTCAATCATTCATCCCATCAACAAGCTATGGTGGAAAGATCAATAGGCATCTACATAAACATAAAGATGTCACTGGATGTAGCAAACATCTCTGTTCAGTCTACTGTATGTAAACTATTAAAACATATTTGCACACCTGATGTTTTGTGGAAAAATGTTTTTTGACTAATGAAACTAAAGCTGAACTGTGTATGATAGGAGTATGATAGTGGACGCATCATGATCTGGGCTTTTTTCGGCATCCAACAGGGTTTGGACCATTTCCCATGATTGAGGAGAAATACAAAACAGACACTTTTTGGGAGGATAAATAGACACATTTCAAGTATTAAAATATTTTCAAATAATAGTGTTATTAGTTAACAAAAGTCTACAACTGATAAATTGCTTCTTTTTATACACACTAAATATCTGATGAACATGACAATCTTCAACAACAATGCTTTTCACAAGTTCAGTTGACTATCACAGCAACTGCGTTTTGTGAACAAATTGATTTGCATCCCCTAAAATTTCTCATGGCTTAGTGTAAAGTACACTCCAATCAAGCATGCATTATGAGGGGTGTTGGCTACCAAAGAGCCAAGTCAACGGTCTTGCACGTGCATCTGCTGCAGCTCCTCTCATTCTATAGTGGAAAGTTTGAAACAGCCCACTTCTGCATTTTCCTAACCACAAATGTACCTGCATAGATGACAGTAACACTCCTGAGGGGATCCTGAAAAGCACCACACGCACACTTGCCCATGCATGCTGACACACTTATCCAGAAAATACACACATGCTCTGGGTTGAAAATGTCCATGTGACATCAGGTACAAGTCAAGAACTTCATTTGTATTTACATGCATGAGGCTACAGAAAAATGTGAATAATTATTAAATTATGAAAGTTGAAGTGGAGGACATTGTCAAAATAAGAGCTGTGTGAGAGCTGTCTGGGGCATTTCTTGAGTTTCAGAACATATGAGTCTTCCTTGTGAATTTCCTGTCTTCCCTGGTGTAGCCACATCCCTGCATGTTTCAGTTGCAGTCCATTCTGCATGAGCTCTGCTAAAAATTAAATACTCAAAAAATACTGGAGTGGGTGCAAAGTTTGTGTATGCAGTTATTTGCAAAAGAGTTGATTTTCTATCATTTGATATTACCCATCTGGTTCTGGCCAAATAAATCATTCAGTGTCTCTTATATGATGCCCTTTTTATTCATATGTAGATATAATATACAGAAATGTCCATATTACCAAGACAAAAGAATAAAAATCTCATTGGAAAATAAGTCAAATAAGGTGGAAATTTACAGCTATGAATCAGTAATAACAGTATGCAGCAGGGTCTAAGCAAAAGTGGTGCTTATGTTTATCTTGAAGGTATTTGGATACCTGCACCAGCAGGCCCACAGCGTCATAGGTGTTAGACCTTCCCTGCCAAGTTAAAACAAGCTCAGAAGGGACTAATACAATTTACGCACAGACCATAAGAAAACTGTCTGCACAAAGGACAATACCAAGGATGCTAAAATGCCTAAACTTTTGTTTTCAAAATTTCGCATTTATGATTTTAAGGATCTAATGCCAACTATAAAGCGGCCCAGAAGGTAAGTAACACTTAGTCATTTCGATTTCTTTAATTCATGTGAATCTTTACATGGACTTTTCCTCAGTTTGACTTGATTTGTTTCCCAGGATTGATATTATACTGACCAGGAAGAGGCAAAAAAAGGACATTGAGTCCCTGACAACACCAAAAATAAACCATGAGACCTATACTTCAAACCTTAGGTAGTGTGTTACTGCCGGTTGTTGCTACAATGCTGGGATTCATTAAAGTCAAAATTTATGAATTCCAATCACTTTCTTTTTTTTTTTTTGCTACAGTTGGCAGGGTGACCATAAACGTCACCTATCTCTGGAAAAACTGCTGAAAGATAAAGGTAGGTAGCATTACATTACACAAAATTCACTTTCTGAAGACTCTTAAACAACTATTAACAATGTAAAAAAATCTCTTTGTCTCTGTAGAGTACTTGGCAGCGTTCCACTCTTTCTTAAAGTCTGAATTCAGTGAGGAAAACATTGAATTCTGGCTTGCTTGTGAAGATTTCAGATCAACATCCTCACCCGACAACTTGCTCTGGAGGGCAGAGCAGATCTATCTGGAGTTCATCCAGCCTAAAGCTTGCAGAGAGGTCAGTTCACCAGCGATACCAGGACAAGAGGCTCATGGTTTAAAGACAAGGTTTCTCATTCAATAGTATAAACTACATTTTACATCATAGTTAAATTACAGTTAAGAGGGAATTATTTTTGCATCAGCACTGCTCAGAAACAAGAATGAGTAAACCTTAGCTCTGTTTTTGTACATGACTTCTTCTTTGCACAATATTTCCTGCGTTGAATGACATGTTTCCCCCAAGGCACTCTTGGGCCCATTTAGCTGTGTATGCCAGCCTGATGTTACAATGCAACCGGAGGTTTAAAAGGTCATATATACATATATAGCAGTGGTGTCAAAATTGGACTTGATGTGCAGAAATTTCCCCACTGCCATTGAATATTTTCACAATATTATATGCTGAATATGTGGCAAGACCTAACTTATCTTTTTACATTGAAAAGTACTCTGGATTCTAGTGAAAGGTGAGAAGATACAGTCCAACAATGTTTAAAATGACTAATGACTGCCGATTCTTTCAGAACTGTATAACTTACACTCTGACTTTATTTGCCCCTCTACTTTTTAAGAGTAATACTAGTATCAAACTTCAAAGTGATTTAATTTTTTGAAATACATTAAAAAACAGGTCTGTGAAGGCACTGACATTTATTTCTGTCAACCATGTCTGTCAGTTTAACACTTTAGATTTAGTCTATTTTACCATTATAGCATTTCTTAACAATTTTTAGATATCAATAACTTTTCTTGCATTTTGCTGAAATATTAATAGAAAGATCCCTCCACCATACACAAGTTTAGATGGAGAGGCGTCTATGAAAACCCATTAAGAATTGCTTTTGAAACCACGTTCCTCGATTTAAAAATCAAATTCCACTGTGTTTTTTATTTGTTCAGAAAACTGACAAATCTATCTAGATCAAGGTACTCAAACTCCAGTGCTTGAGGTCTGCTGCCCTGGATGTTTTAGATGTTTCTCTGCTTCATCAGACCCTGATAAACATGACTGTGTCATTAGCCGAGTTGAGCAAAACTGGATGACAGCTGATGATCCATTCATTTGAATCAGTGTGTTGATGCAAGGAGACATCTGAAGCATGCAGGGTGGTGGCCCTTAAGGTCTGGCATCCAAGACCCCTGATCTAGATACTATCTGAATATGCTAAAAAACTAATTTGATTTGGGCGGTAAATTTGAATATAACGTTAGTACCGCCTAAAGTATTTTGAATAAAATTTTTTTTGGAAGGATGGGATCAACATTTGTAAACAGTTTATTTTATGTCATAAGAAATACCCCTACAAGGGGCATCAAAGATCACTGGGGCAAATGTTTGACCTCATTTAGGTTATTAAATTAAATTTACATATATGCACTTATTTACACATTAATTTATTTGGCCTATAAGGCTCAGAAGAACATTGCTGTTGTATAGGAGGTAGATGGGTTGTCCTTCATTTGGACGGTCACTTATTAAATATATCATATATTATATAATATCATATTCTCCAGTCAAAGTGTTGCACTATACTTGGACAATTTACTGTACCCTGCATACTACATACTACATAATTTAAAATTTTGGTGATGATAGTGATGCCTTTAATGAAATCTTCAAAGGTCTTGGTGATAGTTTGTGCTAACTTTCAACCCTATTTTTCATTCTGAAAATTGATTTTCCTATTTGTTTCACCTAGATCAATGTAGACCACCATGTGAGAGAAAAAATCAAGAAGTCATTGGAAAAACCAAGTATTTCCTGCTTTGATGAAGCCCAGCAACATGTTTACCTGCTGATGCAGAGAGACTCGTGCCCCAGATTCCTGCACTCAGATGCATACTTAAGCCTCAAGCACAAATCCAGGACTTTATGGTATGCTTAGTTTAGAGAACAAAAGCCACTCTTCACTTTTTCTGATCATCTTGAGAACTTATTGTAGTTTGTAAGAGCTGACACCTTCTTCAAAAAAATGTTGTTTTCAGAGAAGAGGATCTGTTACTTGCTGTAAACGCCAAGTGAAACTGTTTTCAACTATGTACAACCAAAGATATTTTGTGATGGTTAACTGATGTATGGAAGAGAAAGTGTAGATAATAAAATTAGGGGACAAATCATGTGATAAAAGTAATGTTCTTAAAATGATTCACTTAGAAGCAAAAACTGTATGTGTTTGTGAGGTGTTTATGAGATCAGGGCTGCTTGAAAAACTGATATTTTACTTTGAGTTTAAGAAAATCTAATGAAATATGAAGCTTGATGAATTATGAAATTATAAATAAATGGTTTTCAAAATGTGTAATTGCCTGAATTAATTTAATTAATTTGTCATTATTTATTATTTTTGTAACAAGTTGAATTTGGGCAGATGATTGTGAACATGACTCATTCATCATCTTTAACTTTTCTTATTATTCTGAATATGCGAATATTGCCAGATTTTAAATAGATCCACCTGACTGACTAAGTGCAAACACGGGGACTGGCATTAGTCAAAAAAAAAAAACTTTCCACAGCTCACCCAGGAAAGATATTTTGGTCACATGTCTGATATGTCTTCATATTAGGTGCAGGGATGAGTCCATGCACCAGCAATAGGGTTTACCAAACTGGAAAAAGGCAACCTCTGTGACCTGCCCCCCCTTGTGTTCTGTAAATGTCCTGATTGCTTAAATATTGTGCCTAAAAAGGAATACTGAGAGAGCTAATAATAACTCGGGAGGCTAAATGACAACACTGGCGTCATCAGACAACCTGAAGCGTAACAGAATTGAATGTGAACTGAATGTGCTCCCTTGTTAGAGGAATAATCTCATCACCCTCAGACAAAGATGGGAAAGATAAAAAGTCCTTTACTGAGAAAAAGGGGGCCTGGAAGAGAGAGAGAGAAATCGTATTGCTCTCTTGAAAATCAGAAGTTCATTACACTTGGTTATTTTTTCATAGAATTTCCTTTACGCTCTTTGCTTTGGCTTAAAAGATGTGGGCAGCCCATCAAAAACTTTTCACATTATCTTTGGGCAATTTAGGTCCATTCCTCCTTACAAAACATGTAGCGATAAATCTTTCTTGCTCATGCCTGCCTTTTCCGTGCCATCCATAGATTTCTAGTAGTAATGAGGTCATAGCTTTGTGATAGTCCCATCAATACCTTCTGTTTTTTACCCTCTCTGCAACTAATATGGAGGTACGCTTGAAGTTATTCTCTAGTTTGAAGATTTATCTATTCCCATGCTTACAAATTGTGGCAAAAGTCTTGAGATGCTGCAAGAATTTCCCTACATAATCTTCTTTTGTCAAGGGAGCAGCTATTTTATTAAAAATATCAGTCCCAACTGCATCAAAAAATCAGAAACTGGCACACGACAAAATTAAGCTGCTACAATTATAATCTATAGCTGTAATAGGTCTGTAAAGCCTGCAAACTTCCTATTTTTTTTCCAAATGTAACGTTGATAAGTATGCCTGAGCAGTTTAGTTTTAATTTCATCAGGTCACAGGACGTGTCTCCAAAACTTAAGATCTTTGTCCCCTTGTGCAACTGCAATCTGGCATTTTATGGTGTTTTTGGACCAGTGGCTTTTTCTTGCTGTGTGGCCTTTTAGCTCACGTCAGTACAGAATCTGTTTTACAGTGAGTAAAATGTCTTCTGAGATTTAGTAAGCACATATACAAGAGCTTTAGGTTTTCTTACTTTTTTTTTTGCAAATTTCCTACCAAAGCACTTCAGTCTCGGGAACCCAGAAACCGTGTCCGTGTTTGCTGGATTTATGTGCTCAACCTGCTCTTTTAACGCTCATATTATTGTTTAAACAGATAAACGTGGGACTTTCAGGCAGTTTGAAATTGTATCCAAGAATGAAGTGTGAAATTCAACACCACTTTCACTGATGTCCTGGTTGATTTTGTTTGATTTCCTCATGATGCCATGCTGTGAGGCCCTTGTGTTTGAAGCTGTGCCCTAAAATACATCCACAGGTGCGCCTCAGATCAAATTCAAATTATGTCAGCAACACTATCAGAAGCTTTGAATGCCAAAATATTATTATGTGGTATTCACCACGCTATTTATAGCTATAGTCAACTTAATGTATGTAAACTTAAAGTACAAATTACGGTATCAAAAAGAAAACTCTCACTGTTCTGACATGACTTATTAGTCTGTTGCCCCCTCTAAGTTCTTTTCAAGGGTAGTCTCTCAACTAATGTGCCAGGATCTCTACTTTTGTGAGACCTTTTATTTTTTATTTTTTCAGTATGATTTAGGATTTTTTTTAATTTTGTGGGCCCAGAGAGCGAGAGCGAGGGAAGAGGCGCACCAAAGAACCAAAGGCTGGATCTCGGACATGAGCCAGCTGCACGAGGAGGACTGTAGTCCCTGTAATGTGCGACACCTGCTCAGCTGAATGAGCCATCCAGCACATCCCAGAGACCCTTTAGCATTGCACGTATCTTTAACTTTTACTCACATAATGAAAGGATGCAGGGAAATCATGACTTTTCCTAATTCTAACCAAGCTTTTTTTTTTTCCTTCACTGAACCCATTTTACTTCCTAAACCTAACCAAACAGTGGTCTGTTGGTTCAACCAAGTAAAACCAAACAAGAAAAAATTTGGGTTGCATGGGTAAGAATCACAGTTTACACATTAAAACTTGAAAGTAAACGTTTTTGGCCACCACCACCACTTGTTTTTTTTAATAAAGCAGATTTGATAACTTCATAAATCAGCATTGAGCATCACCGCAGCCAGCGTGGTGGGACATCAGTGACGAAGAGAACCATAAATCACGGTGTACTCACATTGTACTAAGTAGTACCTATAAACACAGCCCGCACTCAGACTCACGCCATTTCTGGCATTTATACTCTATTTGTGTTGCTATGTACTTATGAGACTAAATGTTAAGCAGAGATACGGGTTATTTTGTGCAGCGCTGTAGCTTACAGTGCTGAGTTTGTGTTTATTTCCTGTATGTAGCTCAGGCTATGAATGGTAAATTGGTGAAAACAAATCATATCGTTTGTGAGCCAGAGCTGATGAATCTTGAGCAACAATAATCTTTACTAATTAATGCAAAGATTTGTCTAGCAGGAGTAGTAAAAACATAAAAGGAAATATCAAACTGACTAATTACCCTCTCGCCATGAAAGCAGGGCGAGAACATCAGGCTACGGCAGAGGTTACAGCATGGGATTCCCAGTCTGGAAGACATACGTTCTCAGTTGAACATACAAGCATTAAACATCTATCTTAGAAACATTACCACCAATACAAAACAGCAATATCTGACACCTGTGTTCTGGGTCCTACCTAAAAAAAAGGGAGACTTAGTATTATCCACATCAAGAACAACATTGTATTGTTACCAGCATCACTTAGTTTCTAACTGATTAAGATATTTCATATTTAAAGATACTTGATTCAACCTGCACTGCTGTATTTGCTGGGCTTGTTGAAAAGTGAAGTAACTTTACAGCACAGAATTGTTTTACCATTTGTGCTGAGGCGCAGTTTACAGAATGAATCTTCATTCACCACACGTGGTTAGATTTAGCAACGAAAAACGCACGATTACAGTTACAGAAAATTGTGATGTGGTTGACAGTAAGTATGCCAACCACATTGTGCCTCGTGCTTTGAGATGCATTTTTCACTATCTAATTAAACCCACATCCTATCTCTATCATTGAAGTGCTTTGTGTGCCAAAACTGTTTGCAAGTTCTTCATCCTGAGAATTTGTATTGAGACTGTGAGAAATGTAGACATATACTGTTGAAATTGCAGCAATGTGTTCACTGCTGCAGATGACTAGCGCATAAATGTAATTTGGGGCTACAGGCTGAAACTATTTGAACTTACCACAATAAACGAGAGGATTTACTACATCTCTATTTATGAGCACAACAGTTCATTTTGAAGTGATAACTCAGTAACTGAGTACGCCGAAGTGTCAGGGATTGTTCTTGATAAATCACAAAGGTCTCACATCTCTGAATTATACTACCAGATCTACAGATCCTGAATAGTATCTTAATGTTGTAGACTGCAATTTCCATCTGTTTGGACCTCAGACGATACCATCGGTTCATAGTTTGATGTCTCCTTGTCACAGCTCAGCGCCTTTAACCCTGTTTGGGCAAAAGAAGAGGAGCAGTAGTGAGGAAAGAGTATGGGTTGTCAGAGTGCAGCACATGGCAGCAGGTATTAAACAGGTGACTGCCAAAAAGGGGGAAAAATCATTTTCTTTTAAGTGATTTCACTCTGGAAGCTGAGAGTGGAATGCATTCGCATTTGATTTTCAAACCTCTAAAACTATAGCCTCAGAAGTATTCAGAACTCCAAATACTATCCCCTGAATCCAGACAGAGGAATTCTTCCCTGATTTTCTATCACTGTCATATCCTGATGCAAATTAAAAGCCAATCCTTTGATTTCTGTTTACGTTAATTTTTTTTTTTTAATCATCCAGTCATGAGGTGAATAAAGCGCTGCTATTCTGTTTTCAAACAAGAATGTGGAAATCTCCATCTGATCCGCATGCAGTCGAAAGCAGATGGTGTCACTGTCCTTCAGGATTAGTCAGGATGGGTTATGCAGAGAAGCAATTAATTTAGTGTCTTTCCCAACACTAATCTGACCACATTTACATTTAGGATCAGGAAAAGTCATTCCAACATCAAGTGTTCTTGGACCTGGCTTATTTGTTGGCTAAGATGTTGGACCTGTTACCAAAACATTGATAGTGATAATCCATTAATTCGCAAAAGTGTACTGACAATGTTTTTTGCAAATTTCCACATCTATAATTAATTGTGCTAACAGACCACTGCGACTGGCTCTGAGCTGCCACCAGCTTAATTGGCAGTTAAGCTGGTGGCAGCTCAGCCTCTTGTACTTCTGGCAGCTGGGGGCCAAATCAGTATCAGGCTGGATGCACTGGCTGCCGACCGGCTCGGTGCCTTTGGCCAGGGTCTGAGCCGACAGCCAGTCACTAGGCAACAACCATCCCCATTTCGGATTAACTGGGGTTGGACAGAGTAAGTTCCTGTTAAAGTGCCATCCTACAGCAACTGTTAACCTTTTACACCGCAAGTTAACATATTTGCAACTTTTTGCTTTTTTAATTTTCATAGATGTAGGTCTACTGAAGTTACCAAAGTAAAAAGGTCCCTTAATATAACTCTCCAGAGTTGAAATTTCAAGTATCCTATTGATTGCCACATAAACGGTTAAGATGTCATCTCTCATAAGTAAAAAAAAAAAAGGCTTAAAACCATTCTTCAGGACCCTTTGAGTTATGTAGAGGGCTTCTCCAGCCCGTAGTGAAAACAAAGCGTTGACACTGTGTGCATAGTTTAATATTTGAGAACATAAACTTAACTGTAGCTGTATAAATAGCAAATACACGTATACAGTGAAAATAGTGACGTCACAGTCTCACTTGCAAATGCTCATTATGTTTGCTTGAAATGGCCTCACACAAACAGCAGGACAACAATAACAAAAATGGTAGATAAGATAAAAAAATGTGTCCAACTCTGGAGCAGAATACTTTTATGTGCATGTGTATGGAAGTTTCCTATAGTGTGTCATCCCTAAGTTACACCGCAGACTACATACTGGCATGCATATGACAGCACTTTCAGTTACCTTTGTGGAACCGCGTGAGCACCCAGGAGGAATGCTTTTTTATTTTTCAGCTGAAGTGCTGTCATCTAAGCAGGGCTAAACTTGTAGTGACTGACTATTTGTGCAAAGAAAGTTGCAAAAGCATATATTTTAATTTTACAAACCCTTTTAACTTTACACACAGTTGGCCAACAGACATACAAACATGCTCAGTTGCAGCATACCACCTCCTTTACGATAAGATGCCAGCTCAGAATCAGACGCTAAAGCCCATAACTTCCCACATTTGTCAGCAGAAACCTTCATTTATATGCCAGCCAAAATATCTGGGAATGATCAGCGTTGGTTTGAAGGACACATGAAACGTCAAGGGTCAGCACCACTTTCAGCTAATACTAGGCCCTTTTCCAAGACGCTGTCCAGTTCACTGCAAGTTCTCACACCGCAGTTCGATTCCTGGCCAACCCAGCTTGTTTGTCCTCACCCCTGTCAGCTCCAGTCCCTTGATCAGCTAACACACTCAAATGTACAAACAATGTAGTCCGGCAAATATGTGCAAGTCTGTTGACATTGGCAGTGGCATTCAATTTCAAATATTGTAAAGTTGTGAATTATCTGCTCCGTACAGTATGCGGTTCATTGTTTAAATGTCACCATGCTGACATGAATCAGCATTAACAGACATTGATTAAATTAAATCTCAACGTTAATGTGTCTATTTAAGGCTGGACTGGCATAATATCTTGTCTATCTGTTGAGGGATTTCCAGATTTAAAGTTTTTGTCATTAAAGTAAAATCTAAAATATATTCTGCCATTTAAGGGTTTGAGTCTACACTTTGACATAGGTGGAAGTAACTGTTGTTTAAGCAACAGGGTGGTCATGATACGAAACCCTGACGGACTGTCTGACTTCCTGTCACTTTGCTGAGCCTCTCTGTTGCAATCAATTGGCTGTTTCCTCTTTCTCAGATACGGCTGTTGCCATGTGTTGCGTGAATTTCAACAAAGAATTTCCTTTTGTGGGATCAATAAATGCTAAAGCTAAAGTTCTCACTAAAAACAACAACTTTTACATTCGGCTTTACAATTTGGTAATCCTGTTTCATGGACTGCCAAAACAGTCAGCTTGAAAAGGTCACAATTTGCCTATCACAGTCACTGTTACTGTCATTTGCATCTGTGCTGTTAGACTAAAAATAATGGGAACACAGCATGCTTTCAGCCAGAGGGAGTGCTGTTTGTGTGGCCAGTCCGGCAAGGAGGCGGGAATCAGAAGAAACAGCAGGAGGAAAGGAAAAGAGGCAACACGACATAATAGGGAGCAAGGAGGGAAGCAAACAGTTCAGTGCAGTTCAGCGTGACTTTGTGTTGTTTCTGACTGTGAAGTAGGAGGAGAGGAGCAATTGACGGAGGAGGAAGGGGTGCTTCCTCTTTAGTCTGGGTTGAGTTGCTGATGTATCCCAGCAGCCTCAGCACTTCACAACAAGAAACCTTGGTATAAAAAGCTGCTTCGCAGGGGGAACCCTCCTAAGTGCCTCGCAGTCGCAGTATGACCAGGACCAAGAGCCAAGGAGTGTGGACCTAACAAAACAATGCCAAGCTTAATCGCCGAACCCACCAACACACAACACTTCATCATGGACAGAGATGACAGGAAGAGGAACAAGAACATGTGAGTGAAACGTTTAACAGGGGTTTCCAGTAGATGCACGGATTAATGACTTATCTATTTACCAAAAATAGTTCAAACTTTCTGTTTTGCTTTTACAATTCTCTTAATGTGCACATAACAATCGAACAAAGTGTAAATACATCAACAGTACGGTCACATCGTCCTTTTTCTCATGAAAATAATCCCATTCAATTTTGCATGTCCCGTGCTCTATTTTTTTAATTAGCAGAAGATACGCGTCCATCGGAAAACAATTTCACAGCAGTAAATCAAGCAGAGATGTAATCACATATCTCTTATTTCTACACAGTGGAAAGAACTTTATATGCCGACTGCAGTGCATGTTCTCACACTCATCAAGCTCTGAGAGGTAAGGAGTCTTATGGAGTGTTTTGCATACATTTCAGTTTTAAAATAGCCAGCCTGCTCCAATCATTTCCATCTATGGCATCATGAAAGGATTCAAATCATCTAGAGACACTGTGTTTGCTTTGGCACAGCGCACACGCACACCACAATATCCCAGTTGAATATTTTTGTATGAATTTGATAAGCACATCTGCAATGCTCTCTTGACTCGACTTTCTCTGTGTCTGTGCCGTCCTTGCAGATTTATTTTACTCAAATTTGATTCTGGCTGAGTAACCCAACTTGCATTCTCTCCCAGCAGGCTAAGTTTAGAAGATACACAACAATGGTCACAGTCACTGGAAAGGCTTCTCGAATCTAAATGTAGGTTTTTTTTTGTTGTTGTTTTTTTTACTCCCAAGAATGAGAGGATTGTTGAGACATTAAATTAAATTTGTGAGAATGAACGGTTAATGAGAATAACTGGTTTAAAGAAGAGCTTAAAGGGAATGTTATTTGTGCTTCATGCCTGGTGTTGTTTATCCTTTGCTCAGATGGACTGGCTACTTTTCGTAACTTTCTCAAATCTGAATACAGCGATGAGAATATTGAATTTTGGCTCACCTGTGAGGACTATAAGACAATTAAGTCTTCTTTCCGAATGTCCTCAAGAGCCAAGAAGATTTACGAGCAGTTCATCAAACCAGAGTCACCTAAAGAGGTAAGTCCAGTCGTAGGAAGTCTTTGTTTTTTCTCCAAACACTCCACTTCTGCCTTACATATTCCGTACTGAGAGTCGGAGGAAAAACACCAGCTTTGATGGTGAATCTCACGACTTTCTCTCTTGGCTCAAGTCCCCTCATTCCTATCCATGTGTCTCATTCCAGATCAACATTGACTATCACACTCGAGAGCAGATCAAAAAGAACGTCAAGACTCCCACCATACACTGCTTTGACGAAGCTCAGAAGATAGTTTATGGGCTAATGGAAAGAGACTCATACCCGCGGTTCCTCCGCTCAGACATTTATAGAACTCTCCTGGAAAGCCTTGCCGCTGACGCCACAAAAGGATGAAAACATGGACAGGAAGAGAGGGAACGGACATAAAAACCCATAACTGGAATGTCTGAGCTCCTTCAGGAGGAAGAGTTGACAACAAAGAAGGAAGGAGGGTCAACCACTGCGGCACACGAATACAAGCACAGGCTTCACAATTCGGCATCACCTCCTGGTCCACGAGCAAGTCCCTTCAAACACCGACTGCAACGACTGCAAGAACCGGAAGCAGCCATTGTGATAATGACCCCGTCTTGCATGCTTGCACTGGATGATGAGTTTGTGCAGGATTGCTGAATATTTTTATGTTGAATGAACCAGCAGGAAGATGGACTCCTGATCTGACTGTAGAGTTGCACAAGCAAACCATTCAGCAGACGCCCTTTGGCCTTCTTTGCCGAGGTGTTTCCTATGCAGATAAAGATTGAGGATGTAAGATGCACCGGTCACACATGATTAGCTGTGTGTGTGCGTACAAACGAAACGGAGACTGCCATTTAGTCCACATAAGCTGTTAAAAAAAAGAGCTGTTCAAGAACGAAAGCACAGCACTAAAAAGAAAAAACATCTGTACAGAAGATTCAACAGTGACATGCCATCATTAATAAAAGGTTGTAGAATGCCACTTTGATCTGTAAGAGGCATTCTAGGGCCTTTTTTAACCCTTTTTTTTGGATTGTAAAAAAATCAATGTGCTTATACTTGTTTGGCTGTCTATATGTGACCTTTGTGCCAACATTTGACATTTTTAAAGTCGATTACTTCAGACCATCATGAAAGTAGTTTCTTTTGATAAAAAAAAACAAAAAACCAGGATGAGAGTTTATTTATACTAACAGAATATAATCGTGCACATTTTTTGTGTGAAATGTTAACAAACTGCTGCACTATCGAAACAAAGAACTTCCCATTTTCTGCTGGAACGTGAAATTTGATTCCTCACCAAGCGCTCGCTGGCTGAGATCCAAAACCATTTCTGACAGCATTGAAATGTGAAGAAGTTTGTGTAATAAGACATTAAAATGGGATGATGATGGAAATGGGACGTTTTGCATTTCATGACAGGATGTCAAAGTGTCTTGTATATCCTGAGAATGGGCCTTATTACTGCATTTGTGAATGTATTCTTATTAGGGAGTTTATAGTTAGAGTATTTTAAAAGTTCAAAATTATTTTATTTATTATTCACTGTCACCATTTGAGTTCAAAGTTTTCTGCAGTGCTGAAGTGTTTGTTAAATTGTTAGTGATTTGAATGACATTAAATTATTTAAGGTCTCAACTTAAAAGTGACATGATTTTTTCTTTCGTTTCACAAACCACAAGGGTTTAGTCATTTCTAACTTGTGGGGTTTTTTCACAATAGTTTCTCAGGCTCTGGTTAATGATGACAGAAACACTCCTCAGCTCGACACGATCAATCATTGCATTTTGAAATGAAGTGGATGTTTGAAGCAGTAATACATCACATAAAGCTGGTAATAAAATTTGGCCGTGCCACGTGCTGCTTCCCTGGCCGCCTGGTAGGACACACAGAAGTTTATAAACCAATTGGCTGAGTGACAATTTAATGAGGGCAAATAAAAGTCCAAATAAGATGTGCAAAAATCCACTTTCTTTAAAATAGGACATGTTTTTGATGGTCTGGCGTTTCTACTAATGTTCCTTAAGTTTATCGGAAATAGGCTGAGAGAAAGAAAATCCCCGGTGTATCCGAGGGTGCTTGCAGTTTCCTGTTATCTTTTCTCTTTTTGTACGTATGTATATCATCGAAAGGGATCTTTTGACACATTAGTGACATGAGCTGTTTCTCAAACAGGAAGGACCAGACTTCCACTTTCTTGAGAAATCAGACATTGTAAGAAATGAGATTTCTTTCTTGTATACTCGGTGCTGTTTTTTAGTTCATAAGAATAAGCCTAGTTTAAGAACATTAACGAAGATAGAGCAAAGATTGAAGAAATTAGATTATATTATGGTGACTGAACAGTAGATGCATGTATATATCATGATATGCTGTAACCTAGACAAGGCAAGTTTATTTGTGTCGTACATTTAATGTACAAGATGGTTCAAAGGGCCTTCCATTAAAACATCAAAAAGTCCATTAAAAATTAAAATAGCTAAAAAGCAGAATAAAAAATGATAGTGAAACAGACATAAGTTAAAAAGATTAAAACTAATAAAAAGCATGAAATTTGCAGTGTATTGAGGTTACTTCAATGCAGCAGTAAATATAAAGATTTTCAACTTCGATTTCAGGAAGCTGAGTTTCAGCAGCCCTGATGCATTCTGGGAGTTTGTTCCCCAGGTGAGGATCATAAAAGCTGAACGCTGCCTCGCCGTGTTTGTTAGGCGTGACCCTGACGACCTGAGGGTCCTGGTTGGTTCATAATGGACCAACGGAGACCATTCAGGGATTTATAAACCCACAGCAGGATTTGAACATCTGTTCTGGGACAGACAGGAAGTCAGCGTAAAGATCTAAGACCTGGAGTTATGTGGTCCGGTCTCTTGGTCGTAGCGTGGACTCTGTTGGACACTAAAATAATATTTTCTGAGAGATGTAAATGCACTTTAAAGCCTTGCTTTCACATAAAATCTACATTTCTACGAGCACAGCAGCGTCAGTTTCACAGATGTGTGGAGTGAACATTGACATGCATATCGCTCTTTAGGCAAATACTAGGCAAATATGAGGACTTCTACTGAAATGCTGTGTTCCCCAAACATGACGCTGAGCATTAGGGCCAAACAACTCCACCTTAGTCTCATGGACATTGTTCTAATAGTTGTGTGGTTGTTTAGGTGGAGTTTTGTGAAACTCGGTCATTGATCCCAGGTTTCTTTTAGACAGAAGAGACTTTCTTCTTGTGATTCTTCCAAGTAAACAGACTTTTTCTGTCTGTCTGTCTTCTTCTAATTGTGTCTTGCAACTGACCTTGGAGTGAATTTACTGGAACAATCACTGCTGGGAAGATTGGCAGAAGTTTTGTATACTTCTCACTTGTGAATAATCTTTTTCAATGAAGAACAGAAACTAAGAGGGTTTTAATTCACCTTCCACCAAACTGCCCAAACATCTGCTTTTAAAATCAGCACACCTGCTGATGATCAATTCCGTTTGTATTTTCATAATACTTAGATCCACTACGATCAGATGATCTTTATTATAACCTTTACACACACAAAAAAATACAGAAATGTTCTTCACCTTTGGAAAAGTGAACTGCTGATGCAGACATGCCGGAAGAGAGAGTAGCATTTAAGTAGCCCTAATTTTTTGTTTTGTTTTGTTTTTCATCTCCTCTAAATTTTGTCAACTTGTGTAAACATTAAGCACCAGGATTTTCAGGACTGGGACAAAAGATGAGCCAGCTTGTCAACACTGTAGCAGATGGTGATTTACCGTGGTAAATACCTGTGACTGATTAAACTGGTCTCCCATCAACACTGTGTCCGCTTGTTGTATAAAAACACGGATGGACGGGGTTCAGGTCCCCACTGGTTAACTTCATCTGAGCTTGTCATCAAAACAGGGACCACGCCTCGCGTGTAAGAGCAGACTGTTTAAAGACAAACCAGAGCAAATATGTCTGTTATGCAGTTGATGCTGACAGCTGACAGCAGAGTCAACCTTTTGTATTAGGAACTAAAACATCATAAAATCTTGAAGAGACTATTTGAGCTTAGTCTTAGCATCTGTTAAAAACAGAAATACATCTGTGTGCAATGTTTGCGTTCACACAGGCCCCTGCATGATTAAAATTCATTATTGCACAATTTATTATTGTGGCCACACCATATGTTTCATGCCCTAACCACTGTTAATAGCTATGGGCTGCCGTTTCCACACTGAATATTGATGTACAGAGAGCTGAATGCATTTTTAAAAAGAAACATCTTTAACTTAACATGTTTAGAATATCTGTGCATTTATTTCTTGTAGTGTTGGGAAAGTTTCCATCACTTCAAACCTTTTTTTCACCATACATAACATAGAACATAGTTTGACATACTGAAAGCAGCACCATGAAAGAATCTTTTGCATCTCTTTTTTCTTTTTTACAGCTGAAATGCTGAAGGATAAAGAACTGCTACTCAACTAAGTTTACTTTAAAAAAACAACAACTTGGAACCACACAACACACACTTAAACTTGCTTGGCATAATATAGTTTACCCATCTTGACTGAAATTTATTCAAAAACAATACATTTAGTAGACCATATGGCACTTGTGCCTTCCAGGTAGTAGTGTGATGCAGCACATCTGCAAGGTGTCTAGTGACTGCAGCGACACAATCCTCGACAAAATTACCCAGTGGACATCTTTACTGGTGCATTAAAATAAGAAACCACAGTGAGAACTCCCAGCAAACCAGCAGCTGATGATAAGACACCACTTACATGCCCAGCAAGAAGAGTTCAGTGACGGTCTTCCATCCAGTTACTTCTCATTGCTCTCGATATGTTGCTACATCTGCAGTTTTTTTTTTCATTTCATTTCTCCAGCAGACTATTAGTGATATTATTTATTTGGATGTATGTAGTGGATAGAAATTGACCAGCTGCTTTCAAGTGTTTACAGCCTCCTTCCTCATACCCCCTCAACATAAAACGGAAGATTGTCATAAACCTTATGCTGATCTCTCTGACATCAATAAATCATCAATAACTCTCACGTCAGTAAATTAATTCATTAGTAACGCTGGAAATCCCATAGAATCTTACACAACATACTTCTTGAAGAAGGAAATATGCAAATGACTTATGGATGATTTAGATGACATGTTGGTGTGCCACATGGCCAGATGGTCTTCACATATGTACGTGACACTGTTTGCTGTTTGGAAGTCGAGGGAAATTAACCCATCAATCAGTCATGCTTCCTTTGCCACAAAAGAGTGACAGATGGAGAGGATGTTGAAAAGAAGCATGAAAGCGAATGTGAAGTTTGTTTTAGTTAGATAATAAAGATGTTGTGACGTGAGATCAGAAGCAAAGAGAAAAGGTGCAGAGTTTTATGCCATAATTACATGTAAGTGTTCTACTGTCACATTTAGTGATGAAAATCCCAACAGAGAGAATCTGGATGATGGACAGGGATGTGACAGCTAGACGTCAGCCTGTGGCAGGTGTTCAGAGAGCATGAGTGGAAAGGCTGGTCCACGTTGAGAGTGTTTTGATGTCCGTGACTTTCCTGCTCTACAGATCACCTAAACTTCAATCAATCCCGGTCTATTCAGAGACATGTGTCATCGTTTGACCTTTTTTTAAACTCACAGTCTATTTTTGTCCTTTGCAAAGGTGCATTTATTGAAGTGTAACCATGTGAAGTTACGGTTCAAACGCTCCAGTGGAGCTTGTGTGCCATTCACTTCTCATTTCGAATCTTTATTCAGTAGCTGTATTTCTTAGGTGTTATAAGTGCTTAGTGGAGTTTAAATCTTGGAAAGAAAAAAAAAAAGATTGATTGCAATGATATTTTACACACTGAAATCTAATGAGCAATTCTCTAATCACCCATTCGTAAAATAAAATACAATAAAATACAATAAAATCTACCCAGAATGGAAACAGGTTTATCCAAAGTTTAACAAATGAATGGCGATGTGTAGAAATGATATGGCAAACAAATGCAAACAGACCAGTTTCAGAGTTGTGAAAGCAGATGGCTAGGTTTCTATCAAATTAAGTCATTCTCACTTTGCATTTCTTTGTTTAATATCTCTGACAAGTATGGCACATTGCATTATTTAGGGTGTCTTTGTCTTTTGACAATCAGGAGACTTGGTGTCACCTACACCTTATCTTGATAAACCAATGAATAGAAACGTAAGCACCGTTTAACCACCTTGCTGTTACAGTAAACCTGATTGGACAAACCGAACACTGGATTTGGAGCAAGAGGCCACATGTGGCGTCCTAGTCAGACGCCAACCTGGTAGTGAAGAAAACTGACGTTCTTTGGCTGACCACTGCGGCCTGAGACCCGTGTTAAGATGTTCAACCATGCAGCAGAAATAAACATGTTTACAGCCTGGTTCAAATGGTTTTGAGTTGGCATTCATAGAATAGAATAGAATAGAATAGAATAGAATAGAATAGAATAGAATAGAATAGAATAGAATAGAATAGAATAGAATAGAATAGAATAGAATAGAATAGAATGGATCTTTATTGTCACAGTTGCAGTTACACGAAAAACATTTGAGCAGCTCAGAAACACAGTTCGAGACACTGTTATCTGATGTGGGGCCTGAATCTTTTATTCATTTAGTGGAGCATGTTTAACAGCCCGAGAATAAAAATTATTTTTGAGTCTTTTTTGAAGACTGCTAGTCAGGGATAACCAAAGGACACCAGCTGAGCGACCTGTAGCTCATGGCTGGACGGATCCTCTGGTTCATTTTTGTGAAACTCTTGGATAGAAATCTAGATAATGTCTGTATCTAGCAGATAAACACAGAACAGTTAGAAGGAGCCACATTTCACATCAGTGATGTCGACTTTGTAAAAAGGCTTCTGCTTGACAGGACAGATCTGGAGCCAAAAGCTGCTTTGTTTGCTGTCACTGCAGGAAGTAGAAAATAAAAAACTCTAAATGAAATCTGAGTTGCCTCCAGTAATTATTGTCTGTCCAGTGTTTAAGAGATCTTTTTTTTTTAACATATGAACTCGGGTGAAAGTCGGGGACTGTCTCAGGAACTTTCCAGGTAAAAGATGACTGCTACATCCTGTACAACAACCAAACCTAAGTAAGAAAGTGTTGGTTATTCCCTTTCCGTGCCTTACAGAGATGTCTTTGAATGGAGCACAGCTTTTCTGTAAACACTTGAAGCTTTGTGCTAAATTTAGGCTCTTGTCTTAGTGCTAATAATTATCAATCAAAGCTTGAAAATCCCTAAGGGGGGTTAAGAGTACAGCTGTACTTTGTGAATACTAAAATTTCCAAACACAAAAAGAACAAAGTTTGGAAACCAGTGCTGGGAATCACCTTCTGCGTAAGGCCCACCAAATAAAACTCGTTCCTCAGTGGAAACTTGGCTCCGCTCACCGTCCACTTCTAAACAGTCCGCTGCTTACACACCGTCTGCACATCATAATAAACACAAGAAATGAACGCCATGTTTTCAACCACCTCAGGTTTACGCTGTACAACAGAAGGAGGGAGCTTGTTGATAATCCCAGTCTACAGCAGGTGACGCAGATCCCTTCATACTGCTGATAATGAAGAACAGAATCTGATCGTTCTTTGATAAAGATGTCTCCTGCTTCACTACAGAAATAGTCTTTTAGTGTTTCAGAAATATAATGTCACAGTAAGCTTGTATTGTTATTGAAGAAAGTCACTTTAAATGCATATGACAACTGAACAGAAAGATGACAAAGGTTGGTAATTAAGTGGAGAGGATGTAGGTTGCTCATGAGCAACCCATCAATACTGACCTGCAGGTTTAGATTAAAAAAAATATCCCTCATATAATTAATCTGCTACCTAGATGTACTTCTGAAAAGCTGATCAAATGGAGTTTGGAGTTCTTCTTCGTTGTTCAAACAAGGAAGGGCAGGTCTGTATTTAACACATAACATGTTCAGATGCTTAAAATAACTTCCAGTTCAGATGCTTAAAATAATTTCCAGTTCATTAATCAATAAGATGTGTCTATAAATAGATACTGGTATTTAAATAGTTCACGAATGCTAGGACACCATTTTTTTTAAGTACAACAACAGTAGTCATATTCTAGTACAGGATTATTGAAGTTGATATAAATCTAATTTTCATCTTTGCATAAGTTTGGTTTGTCCACATGTCTGGAACAAACTGCCAGAAAGCCTCCGATCAGCTGAAACACTCAGTTTATTTAAATCCAGGTTGGAAACTCACCGGTTCGCAGCTGCATTTGAATAAAGATACAAATCTGCAGTTACTTTTAAGCTTAAGTTTCAAAACTTGAATACTTGATTTTGACTACTGATTTTATCTATTGATATTTTGTTGACATTTTAAATCGTGCTTTTTATTTATGCGATGTTTTAATGTGTTTTGTCTCTGTAAAGCACCTCGTTGTTGAACTGTGCTGTACAAATGAACTTGTGACTGGAGACACATGTGGCAATAAATGATTGATTTCCAACTCTGCAACACTGTGATTGGCTTCAGTTCCTCCTTATTTAACCACCTTACAGTGAACCAGATGGGACAAACCGAACAGTAGAGCAGGAGGCCACATCCAGCTCGCTAGTCAGATGCAAACGTGATCGTGAAGAAAAGTGCAGTTCAGTGACGGACCTGGCTGAATGTCCGTCACTGCTCTGGGCCGACCCCCATGTTCACACGACCAACCTTGCAGCAGAAACAAGCATATTTACAGCCTGGTTTGAATGGTTTTGTTCTCCGTAGCTGGATTTGGCATTAATGATAACTGTATTATTTTTTTGTCTACAGGTAAAGTGATTTTCAGAAGAGATGTCAAAACGTTTAGAAAGCAAAATGAGAGAAACAATAAAAGTAAAGAAAATGACGGAATGAGGTGAAAGTTATTGGACGTGAAACAACAGGAGAGAAAGTTATCAATTAGTGTCTGAACAAAGTCGCACAGCTTAGCAGGTAAAGTGTGAAGGATTTTGAAGATGGGAGACCTGGAACGTTGACTGCAACTAACGACTTGTCAAATGCAGTCTTAGTCAAATGTTAGCTGAAAAAAGAAAAAAGGAAAACTTCTGCTGTAGCGAGCACGAAGAATGTTACCAAAAACATCATGCCGATTAATACCTACAACACCTTTACAAACTGTAGAATGTTATATTATCTATTGTCTACATATGTATATATATTATCTATTATCGAAGTTTGACAAGAATGTCAATGTGCAGCAGATTTCAGGTTTGATTAGTATCAGCTGCTTTATCACAACCTCATTTATCATCATTCAAATGACTAGTGGCGTCATATTCACAGAGATGAATGAGATGACCTTGATAATGAGATATTTTAACTGCTTCAACACCTTCGCGCCAGCGAAATCCTGTCCAAACCAGCCACTTGCTGTTTAGGTATTTGCTGTTTACTTGAATAATATACCTGTACTTGTTTCAGTACGTGGTTGCTGGAGGGGTCAGTTTCCAGAGCAGACCTCACTGTGGCTCAGATCATCTCAGAGCTCCCTGAGAAACTCTTATCCACTAAATCTAAGTGTATAATCCTTTACTATAAATGATTGATTTCTCAGCTGCAGCGTCTTTTTGGCTCATATTTCAAAAGAAACAGATCCAAAGCTTTCACTACAAAAGATTAACACAAATCATATGAGCCTTTAGAAAAAAAAAAGATCTCTAAATCAACATTACTTGATGTAAAACACTGTCTGTACCTTTGCTTACATGTCTTTTTTCCAGCCTCACCTGGAAAGGTGAGATGATATTACATCATCGCTTTTGTACCAACTTGTCATATCTCAACATACCATCATGACAAACGTCACAATGCCTCACGGATCCACACCCTGTATGAATAATTAACTAAACATGAGCACACACGTATTGTTTTCACGTTACAGTGACGCATCTGTATGCAAAGAATGTTCAGAGGGAGAGGCGACAGAAAAATAATAATTTGACGGTACATGCTGTACCTGGTCTAGTTCATCTTTTGTCTTGTTTCATTTGTTTAAGAAAAGGTTTTCAAATTCTAAATCTGACTGCATCTGCATGCAAACCAAAGAACTGCTGTATTTTTTTTTCAGTGTTCCAAAAATACATATAAAATGGGAAAAAATGCAAAGAACCGAATGAAAAAGTTCCAACACCACTTAGTTTTAATAAAAGGGCACAGAGTGTGCCATGTACGTCACATCTTGACCCAACTCTTAAAACCGGCAGGGCACTCAGGGAGGGAACGTTTATGCAGTTACAGCCTATCATTGCCTCGGGCTCGGAGAGTCATACCAGGGCAAGTCTGTGTTTACACAGCACGAACCAATCACTTTAAAGACCTGTCATTCCAAGCCCGCCTCCATCGGATCCTACTTTGTGTTCTGGCTGGAGAGAAACTATAAAGCAGGCCGACAAGCCAAGAGGGAGAAGCTGGACAGACTGAATATGAGAGAAAACCCCACCAGAACATGGCTTTTGCTGACAGCATGAAATCTACTGATCTGTCTGCGGACAAGAAGGGAATGAAGTAAGTTAATGCAGCATGTAACGTGGGCGATCCTGTTCATGACGGGCTTGTAAAAGGACAGCACATCTGTAAAACACCAGTGAGTGTGAACTCTCTTCTTTTTTTTTTTTTAACAGGAGGAAAAACTGGAGAAACAGAATAGGATTTCTGCTGAAGACAAACTCTTCCCAGTCAATAATGCATCTAATGAAACACAGATCCCACAGGTAATATTCTACAACAATGTTTTTTCTCGTGTTTCATGCCTGCTGTAGTCAATTTAGCTTTAAATAGAGGCTTTCCTTTTTAATTAAACATATGCATATCTGGATATGAGTTGTAATTTAATGACATAAATAGCTCATTAAAGTCTAAATGTAAACCACATGACAGAACTTTGTAAAGTAAAACCAGTACTAACAATACACATAACTAATGCAATTAAGTCAATTGGATAATAAGCTCTTTGTTTTTGCAAGTGTATGATTTTAGCCATGCTTAACTGTGATAATCAATGGAAAGAATTTACAGTGACACCACAAAATAGTAGTTGTCTCAGCTGTAATTATCTCTTACGAGGCTCTGTTCTTTTCCCTCAGGCCAAGTGTTGATGACGTGAACCAATGGGCGCAGTCACTTGACAGACTACTAGGTCATAAATGTAAGTATCATTCATCCCAGTGCCGAAGCAATGTAACATAAAAGAGTCTCAAGGGTCACTCAGCAACTGGGAGCTGAATGAAAGCAGTTTATTAGCCTCAGTAAAGCAACGCTTGTAATGGCTTTGCACCTACTTTGCCTGCTTTTAATGGGCAAACAGCCAGTGAATGTCACCAGCCTTGTCTTACATGCCTCTCCCCCCGTCTCTATCAACCCACAGACGGGAAAGCTGCCTTTTGTATCTTTCTGAAGTCTGAATTCTGCGAGGAGAACATTGAGTTTTGGACAGCATGTGAAGACTTCAAGGCTCTCACGTCACACAAAGCTCTGGTGTCCAAGGCCAACACCATTTACGAGGAGTTCATTAAAACTGAAGCTCCCAAGGAGGTAAGCGAATGTGCTCCAAATGCCAAAACTTAAAATGCTGTTATTGAAATACTTAACATGTCAAAGGCTTATCCTGGGTGTTTCTTTGTTCTCAGATAAACTTGGATTTCCACACCAAAAACGCCATCATTCAGAGTCTTCATGCGCCCACTGCAACTAGCTTCCTGGCAGCTCAGAAGAAAGTCTACAGCCTGATGGAGAACAACTCGTACCCCAGATTTATCCACTCCGACCTCTACGGAGATCTGCAGGCAGCTGCCAAGAGAGGAGCCAGGCACATCAAGTCCTAGGGAAACTAAACCCTCACCCCTCAAGTCATTTGTTTACCGCTGCGACTGTCAGTTTAGTGCAGATGATGTGGATCTCATGCACGGACACAGGATTATAGATCTGAATGCAAATTCTGAGCATATGCAGTAATGGAGAGTGTGGAGAGATGGAGAGAAAGCAACAAAGAAGCCCTCTTCAGATCCTGTTTCTGAGTTACTTCAGGAAGGAAGATGGAAAAATGAGGCTGGATACTACAAGATGCTGTAGAAAGTTTGAATTAGGGTTACCTCTTCAGTCAACTCAGCTTTAATTTATGATTTGATATTGTAAGTAATGACGTGTTTGAAGAAAATGCTGTCGCAGTGCTGCGGCATTCAGAGCTGAGACGTTAAATCCCTTAACCGTGCATCTCCAGCATGAAACTGACAGTGCAGTTTTTTTTTCTCCTGTGATGACTTCCACTCGAAGATACACTTCCCATGTAGCCTTTGTTGTATTTTATTTTTTCTACTGTATTTGCACTCGTTGTCAGATAAAATGTAACTTTAACTTATATTTTAATATTCACAGTTTCCAGTGAAGGCTATATTTGGCCTGAAATCACTGTGACAGGGTAATATACTGTATATATTGTGTGTTTATTTGAACTGAAGGCAGCTGGACTGTGTGAAATAAAATGTGTTTCTAATGCTGAAAGCTTCAGATATGCTCTTCTGTTTACTTTATTGTTTCTGGACTGTGTTTTGTGTTTTTATTCATTGGACTTTAGCTCTTTTTTTTTTTTTTTTTTTTCAATTTGACTAGTAATAAAAGGTAGTGCAAAAGGAGCAAAACCTCGTGCGTGCGGGGGTGCAGGTTTGTGTCAGGAAGGGCATCCGGCATAAAATCGGGCCAAATCGATGTCTGGACTATGATCCGCTGTGGCGACCCCTCTTCTCAGAGGGATTAAACCGAAATGGTTGATGATGACTAGCAGCAAAAGGAAACAAAGTTGAGAAAATTATTGAACATATCGTTCGGCCTCGAAGAGTTTCTGGCAAACCGTCTGGCGGCTCAGGAAGGGGAGGCAGTACTCTGCTAACACTGTTTACAGTGCTGGTGGGGAGCTGCTGACCGCGACTGGGGACATTGTCGGACGGTTAAAGGAATACTCCTCAATCCCACCAACATGCCTTCCAGTGAGGAAGCAGAGGCTGCGCACTCTGCGGTGGACTCTTCCATCACCTGGGCTGAAGTCACTGAGGTAGTCCGTAAGGTCTAAGGTCTAAGGCACCGGGGGGCGGATGAGATCCGCCCTGAGTACCGGAAGTCTCTGCCGTAGGGCGTCTTGGCTGCAAAATTGGATAGAGGTTGGGGACAGTGCAGCTGGAGTGGCAAACCAGAGTGGTGGTCCCTCTCTGAGAGCGTGTTCCAACTATAGGGGGCTCACACGGATGAATATTGATGGATGGATGGATGGATGGATGGATGGATGGATGGATGGATGGATGGATGGATGGATGGATGGATGGATGGATGGATGGATGGATGGATGGATGGATGGATGGATGGATGGATGGATGGATGGATGGATGGATGGATGGAAGGCTGCCAGGAGAAAGCATCTTCTGTCTGAAAAAAAGAACATGGAAACTCGACTGCAGTTTATAAAATATCTGAACAAATCACAACACTAAAAAATAGTGTTTACCTGTCTGCCGTCAGACTATTGAACAAGAAGACTTCATACACTACCTCCAAACAGATAGAAAAAACTGTCTCTTTGCATAACAACTCATTACTTTTGCACATTTCATATTACTTATATACTCTGCAAATTGCTCAATACATTCCTGCAACGTTTTCATTACTTTTCTAAATGCTCTTATTTATACAGATTTCAGTTAATCTTTTCTTTTTGTCTATTCTTATAGCTTTTTGTTTTTCTTGGCTTGGAGTATTATTATTACTTAATGCATGCCTTGTCACAAGTTTTTCATTGCTCAGTAGAACCCTGTGTTACTGGTGGTACATGACAATAAACCTCAGTGGACAGATGAGACCAAAGTGGACTTGTTTTATGTCTCTGGACATGGTTGGTGAAACCAAAGAAGGCGTGAATGTACAGGATAATGTCTAATAGTAAAAGACACTACAGTCGGGGGATTTTTACTATGCTTTTACACACACAAAATAAATAAATAAAACAAACATTGGTACATTTGTGACTTTGAGCAGATTTGTTTTCTGGCTATCTCACAACATTCAGCAGGAAAGCCCAGAAAGTCCTACTCTCTTTATAAATATCCACACAATAACTATATACTCTGTCTCTTCAGCTGCGGGACTGCTGTTATCTCCACCAGCCGTGTTCCACTTGGTGCTGGCCACTTTGTGTACAGTGTTTTCATTGGCGTTTGCATATGAAAACCATGTCAGATGAGCTTTTCAGATCTTAAAATAAAGAATAAGCATGAACATACGGATGTTTGATAGGCTTAAAACTATTAAGAAGCAAAAGAAAGAATATAGCCTACTTTTTTTTAGCTTCATGATAAAGAAAGAGCTTAAAAAATATGTGGCTCTTTTTGTCTTTTTTTTTGTCTTCATATTCACCAGTAACTTTGAACAAGCAAATAATTACACTTAAAAGCGCAGACACTATACGTCTGTGCAGACATTGTACACAGACATATGTTTAGAAATTATAAGGTGGATGTTGAGTGGAATGACGACAGCGTTTCTAGTATTTTTGGAATGCTACATCCCTCTTCTTGAACTGCTCAGGTCCAGCTGAGGGTTCCCCCCGAGTGACGGTGGCTCCCTGCCGTCCTTCATCTGCAGTGTGGCAGCACACAAAGAGGCCGTGAGCTCGGCTGATAGCGATCCGGACGCACAGACGTTGCTCCTGAAAGTTTCTGCTCTTTATCTGACCCCGTGGCCTGCTGTCTTGGCGTGACGAGATCATGCTTTACACCAGGAACTGATATCCAGTCCTGGCCTGCAGGTTAAAGGAAGTCATCTGAGCGATGCAAGTTTAAACATGCAAACGGCTCAAAGCATCTCTGTCTTTCACCCTGTTGTTCCATTTCATTGAATAAAACACAGGCAGTTCCAGGCCATCTGCTGTTCATTCAGAAATCCCAGACGCTTAAATAAAAGGCGTCTGGACTACTTTTCCTTGGTTCTAGAGGACGCCCCACCTGTTATCTAAAACACTTCAAAGTGACTGGTGAAGAGTTTTATGCTGTTGTTGGGACATTTACTCTTGGAATCTAAAATCTTGTGTACATTTACTGGAAGACAATAGTTATTTGCTGCCCAGCGCTACAGCGCGCAGTCTTCTTCCATGTCTGCTTGGAACGGGCGTTGCCATGAATTTCTGCAGCCCTTTGAGCAACTGCACAATAATGAGCTGTACAAATAAACGTTCCTCAACCTCTCAAACATCTAGCTCATATTCTGTTACGCGGTGGTCTGGCTATTTTTAGGACTCGGTCCAGTTTTTGTACTGTCTGTGCCCCAATCCAAACACAGAGGTTACAACAACGAATGCATTCGGGTAATTAGTTGCGCTAATGACGAAGTGAGTACAGAGGAGGTGAAGGTATTCACAAACACTCGGCTGGACTGGACACTGTCCTCACGAAAACCTCTCATTTGTCCATTTACGTCTCTTTTTCTCTGAACCGGCAGTAAAACCTGCTCGTTTTCATTCGTTCCCATGCACAAATTTGGCAACAGACTTCTGGGATCAGATCCAAGGAGTACTCAAGGTGCGTATGTAAACACCAGATCCAAAGACAGAAATGGGCCACGTCTTGCTCTGGTCAGCAGACTACAGATATGTCATAATACACAGGCCCTCAGATGTACACTCTGTTCAGACGTACACGTCTGAAGGCCTGTGTAACACGACTTAAAAAAGAAAAGTCTCCTAGGCTCGGCTCAAATTAGGGGAGCAAACTTGGAGAGACACAAACTTAATGGAATCTCCTGAGAAATAAATCACCTGACGTCTTGGATTATACAAACCTCTACAGAGACTGTACAGTTTAGAGTGTGATGATGAGCAAAAATGAATGAGTAGATGGACCTGAATAAAAAAAAAAAAAAAACAAACATGAAGAAATGCAATTTTTTTGGGGAAATGACACTGAAAAACCTTAGCTGGTTCCGGGGCGAAGGCTATTTAATGTTTTCATACGAACCAGGGAAAATCAGTTAGTTTAAATGACGACTACTTTCAATTCTTACAGGACATCTCAACATTACGTGAATGCAACCTCAGAAGAACAGCATTCTACATTAAACACTCATTTATTTATTTAGGAAAAATTGACCCAAAATGTAAACAAGGTGTTTGGAAATCGAACTATTCCAACAGTACTTCCATTGGAATTAAGAGTATAACTAACAGCTGTCAGCTGCTCATAAACCAAATACAGTGATTATTGTAGTGACCTCGGCCCGTTCAGGTGTATGTTAACACGACAAGCAGGAGATACACCAGCGGTTATCTTACAGAGGCTTCTTCTTTCTCTCTTTTTTTTAGGCTATTCGATTGTTATGAGGCCATTTCCAAAGACATTTGAGTCCTTCATTCTGCAGTCAGTGCAGACAGTGGTCAATCTGTCAACGAGTAGATGTCGAGTAGAAGTTCGCCCCAAGGTAGGACCGTGCTGTATGAAAAGAAAAATGCAAGAAAGCCAAGAAGACTGCAGACTTCTGTAGCATGTTGAAAGTTACATCTCATGACTGTACATTTATTCCCTGTTTGAAAGAAAAAAAGCTGCCAGGACAAAACCTCTCGTCTGTCATAACAACCTAGAAGCAGGGTTTAGGATTGCAGAGCTGCGTCTGCACAAACCGCAAGACTTTTTGCACAATGTGCTTTGGACAAAGTGGAATTATCTGGCAAACTAAACACAGCATCTCAGCCGAAACACGTCACAACCATCTGTCACGCATGATGTTGGAAGCCTGAGAAGTTAGGCCAGTTTTTCTGCCTCAGGAATTAGGCAATCATTTACATAGTTGACCATTAACTTCTTTGCATATCAAAGTATTCCAGAGTCAAATGTGAGCATTTAAGGTGGTGCTACAAGTTATTGAATCCTAAAGTGGGCTTTTAAGTGCCCGTCTTCAAGAGCTGGATTATTGCAGATTTTTTGGGGGGTTTTGCCTTTTCACATTTTTATACATAAAACCATAGAAATTAGAGTGCCTGTATTCTTTTTCGACAGTAACCTACACACACGTGGTGAATGCCCTCAAACCAGCCAGTTGACATGAGGCAGCCCGGCTGGCAACAGCTGCTTCTGTACTGCAGCAACAACTTTAATTTTCATCTAATTTTAATGGGCCATGTAGGTTCATTCAGCATGTTATGATCACATTAGTCAGATCTGGACTCTGACTGACTGACAGCCCAGCAATGATGAGTGAATTATTAAAAGTTGCTGTAAACCGTAAGTATCCACAAACACAACTTCTCTGCTTGTTATTCCTACATTTATTGTCCTTCGTGGCGTTTCAAATCAAGCCTTTTTCTTCCACCAGTAAGAGTCAAGGCAGAAGTGTTGTTAGTTTGTTAAAATGATGCAAAACTGAACTAAATTAAATATTCAAGTTGCAGTTTATCAAAAAACAGGTGACTTTAATGATAAATGTGATAGACTGTCCTCAACAATGGCTGAACTGCTAATAAATAAGATTGTCTGAACTTGTCTGACCAGGCTATCAAGGATTAAAGTAAATATTCTCTTGACTCCCCAGCTTTGGTTTTACTTGCATTTTAGATTTCATTTCACTATTCAGGGTCAGGAGGAACTAAAATTAATTTTGGTATCAACTAAAACATTTATTTTACAATTTGGACACATTTACCCATTAAAGTTGTCCAAACTGTTGACTGATACAATATTATACATATATACATTCATAAATGTACTTTTAAACATTGTCTTGCGATTCCACCAGATCGTCTTAACGGGTTCCAGTTCACTGAATTAAGTGCGATAGTGCAGACAACTAAAACTATGATATCCACTGACGTGGACGCCAGGTCTCAGGAGGATACTACTAGTACTTACTAAGAATATATATATATATATATATTTTAAAAAAAAAAAAAAAAAAAAAAAAAAGAAGAAGAATTAATTTAATTCAGCCTGTTTTGATGCATTTACATGGATAACCATTGCACCCGTGTATACTCCGGGCAAAAACCAACAGACTTGTGTGGAGCTCGTTGTGCTCTCTGTATCGTACAAAAGAACAACTAGTTAGCTGTATAAATGATTAATATTAATCATGGACAGCTATAGCTTAACCGTTTCACTTATGCTACTTTAAACAAGTTAGATGACTTGTTTAAGTCACATTTTAAAAACTACTTGTCAACTTCTAATCATTGCAAAGTTTCAACAGTAGGTGGCGCCACAGCTCCACCACCGAGGCCGACTGAATATCTGTAAAGAAACCTAGATGCAAAGACTGGGATGTTGAGGAAAATGAAAGTTTTTGAAAGCAAACCAGTCACAAACATCTAGACATTTTATTATGAAAATAAGACAGAACATTGTTTGAGCACGTCTTTCCTTCTCATGCATGAACACAGGGAGACGGTTATGTTGTCAGTCTCTGTGCTACAGCTGCAGTGCAGTTCTTCGTGTTCGGATGGTTCACAGGAAGCCACAGTGTGAGCACGCGGCAAGCCAGCCAAGTTCGTTCACATGAATATGACAGGTGATATACGGGATCTGTGCTGCTCACTGACTAAAGTCACCATGGGGGGCTGCCTGCCTGTGTTAGTGATCGAGGCTTCTCTGATGAAGTTTGCAACGTTGTTCACTTGGCCTCCTGGGCTTTTTTGGCGCTTTGTTTCTCCTTTGCCTGGTGAGACAAACACAAACATTTCTAATTGTTTTTAACGAAGACTGATGACAGCTGGAAATGGCTCCAGCCCCAGTAATGTAGGAAATGGATGGAAAGAAGGCGGTGATGTTATGTACAGGTTAATCTGTTTTATATTCTAAGGAAGGTATGGCAAGTTTATTTGTATAGGACAATTCAACAACAAGGTGATTCAAAATGCTTTACAAAGGAATTAGAACATCATTACACAGTAACAAAAAAAACACAAAAAAGTGCAATAAAGACAGTAGTTAAATGTGACAAAGTTTTGCTTTAAGCTTCAAAAAAAAAGGTGAGTCTTCAACCTGGATTTAAATAACCTGACTGTTAGATCAGCTGATCTGAGGCTTTCTGGGACTTCCCAGAAGGAAGCTTCTCCATGTCAGATTGTGACTCTGGGAACTGACAAAGTGGATCCCGATGACCCGAGAGGTCTGGGGGGGTTGCTACTGGGTCAGGATGTCACTGACGTATTTTGGTCCTGGACCATTCAGAGCTTTTTAGACCAGAATCAGAACTTTAAAGTCTATTATGGAAAAGCTTAAGCATTTCTGTGTCGGTTCACCTGATGAAACACTGGATGTGACATCAAAAATCTAGTTTTCATTTTATTTTTGACTCATTTCATACCATGTAGTACTATAACACTACCTTATTATTACACGTTACTGCGTTACATAAAGGCTTTGCCTCTAAATAATAATTTCAATAATCATCCGCCGCTTTCGTCATCTCCCTTTAACAGGTGTTAAAAATGAAGTCTTGGTGGCTCAAAGTAACGTGGATGTTTAATGGAGGACGGACAGTAATTATGATCTCAGACATGTACGTGTTCGGCGTAAATAAGGCGTTGGAAACTGTATGACAGGGGATTACCTTCTCCACCAAAGGTATTAACTGCTGGTACTCTGCCAGTGTCTTCAGGAGCTCCATAATGAAAGGAAGGTAATTGTGCTTTCGTCGAATATTTTCAACCTGCAACAACACATCAAACCGGTTCAAAGTTGGAGAGAATCAAAATGTCTGTTGACTTATTTCAAGAGATGAAAATATACTTATTTATTTGAAAACTGTTACTGTAATGGGCAATACTTTTATTTATATAGATACAACTTTATACGTTTAAATAAAAGTTCACCTTATATCGTTTAAGTTTCTGATTTTCTTCCTCAATAAGGAGCTGGTACTTGGCGATCTCTGACTGGATGGAGCTAAGAAACGTGCTGTTCTGGTCGGTGTCCATTGGCTCATCCTGGGAAGATCAACAACAACCACAACAAAAAAAACATGATGCAATTGCCTGCAACCAGTACAGTGTTACTAGTTGAAAAAATTAATTCTGCAGTGTGTGAGAGCAGATGATCAGGTTCCCTGTTAATTAAAGTCCTAACAGAGACGTTATGCCCCCTTTCTACAAGCGCTACAGTAAAAAAAAGCACTCATTTCAACAATCGACCCTCTCCCATCAGGTGACTTCTTTGAATACAGACTCCCAAGGTGCAGCAACGACATCAAAAGTAAAGTTAGGTGGAGATAAAACATAAGGTACATAGCCCAATGCGTAGCGCATAGATTTGAACTCAGATCTGGGTGTCACAGAATCCTAAATATCAGAACGACTCACTGAATTACGTATTTTCAGAGCTTGGAAACAACAAACAAATGTAAAGTAGCTGCTATTCCCCAATACATTAAAATAAACAGTCAAGCAAAGAAAAATGTTATTTTGTGTGTGTTCTTTTTATACTTCTTGAATAAGTCTAATTTGCTTAATGTTTATGGTAAAATCTAGTAATATATGGAATGAAAGAGCCATTTAGTAGAAAATAAAAAAAGCTAAAGAATGTTGAGTTGTGCTGACCTCTAGTGGTTAATAGTTATATATATAGTATGTTACTGCAACAGACCAGACTTCTACTCAAAGTGCGACAAGTATTCTTTAAAAAGAACATTTACAGCCAATACAAGAACATGAACAAAGAGTTTCTCCTCATCCATCTTTGTTTTGTTCAGATACAAACAAGGTGGAAGATTTAACTCAGGTCCTGTGTAAAATAAGTCAATTTGACTGAATTCTCATAATTTGCCCTTTAGGCGCAGGACTAGTATTATCTGGGAAACTGCAATTATATCTAATTATTAAAAATAAAAACTGCGATACTAATAATTAAAAATTTGAAGTTCAGTTCAGATCATTTTAATTCTGTGGGAATACATGCATCACTAATGCTGTGATTTGCAGGCAGGAGTCGTTTAAAATAAAAAAAAAAAAAAAAGAAAAGTTTCCTCTAGTTGCCTTCTCTGCCTCTTTCCTGTTGTAATTACATCTGTGGTGGATATTGTGATACTGCATAATAATCGTCTATATCCACCACATATAGCACAATAGTGATATTTTTGGCAAGTAAAAATAAAGCAACATGCATCGGTATGTGGTGATACCTTCCTGTTTCATATCAAGCTCAAATCGTAGTCTTACAGCACAAAGCCCTTTTTTAGGTCTGGTTACATGTACTGTTACGTTTACAGTTACCATGGCAACTAGCCCACAGGCCTGTGTGTTATTTTCAGGTTGTGTCAGGTTTTGGTCAAAATGTCACATCAGACATTGTTGTCATCTGTTGTCAACTTCCAATTCATTACCTAAAGTTTCTTAGTTAAAAGCGTAATTGTAGATATCAATACCTGGTTGTGTCATCAAGGCCTTGCATTTAATAAACAAGTTAAACTAACCCAGACTTTGCTTATCCTGTGTAAATGTGCTGCATGAAACACAGACGTCAGGGTGTCCTTTTTAATTTACTGCAGGTCCCGAGGTAACATGTCTTGTTCGTTTTCAGTCAGTCAACAACTGTCTTTCAAATCCACATCATTCCTTTACTGATCTTATTTCTCCAGTTTTTCCTGTCATGAACAGACGTCAGAACCTACGACTCAAAATCTCCACCAGCCATTCAGTTAACAAACTCTTTTCATTTCTTAAACAATTAAAACCACGTAGAACCACTGTTGCACTTCTACAAACCTCAGTAAGCTGAGCCTGGAGCTCTGTGATTTTCCGCTCATAAATCATCTTTCTGTCTGAAACGATGGCCATCAAGTTGAATCTGATCTCTCCTTCACTGTACCTGATGAAGGACACATTTAACTTAACACAAACTTAACTATTTGATTCATTAAGATTATTCTAAAAAAAAAAAAAAAAACAGTTCACACAATGGACTTACTTTTGTATTCTCTTCTCAATCACTGGGCGAACTGCGCTGATCCAGTCATCCTGGTTACACGCACCTGGTGACAAATCACGATCGACTAAATAATTACGTAATAAACGGAAGCCAATAAAAGACCACGGAAGACTATAAAAATCATAAAACGTGCAGTCTTAAGGGAAATTAATCCGTACTAAAACAAAAAGCAGCTGCACACAGCAGAGCCTCATACTGAGGCTACTGGCTTTGACAATTTGTACTGAAACCGAAAAGTAATAGATAAAAATTACTTTCCCTTTTTCCCCTCACATACCCAAGTCGATTGGTCCCTCTCGCAGTCCGTCCAGCTCGTACAGTCTGCCGTTTACAGGAACATAACTCACAAAGTGGAAAGCATCCTCATCCTTGGCTGATGACTTTGCATCAAACTCAAACATCTGCTGTCTACAGAATGGAAAATAAAATAAAAAAAACACAATCATGCAGTAACAATAGTAACAAAAGTTAAATCAGATGCAAATGTACAATCCTGTTATAGTGGTGCTTTACCCCCCCACCAAAAAAAAACAAAAAAAAACCCTTCAAACTTTCTGTTATGTATTGCAACATTTAACACTAGAAAATCTGAACTGACAAATTTAACCTTCTGCATAAAGCATTTTTAGATTAGATCCCACCAATATCGCTGGACAACAAACGTATGTTTAACATGGGTGGGGTAATATAAACGCAAAGCTTGTTATTGGCCACCTTGTGCCTGAAGGAGAGTTGAGGGGAGGGAAGGTGAGTCGTAAGCTGTGTAACATAACGTAAGATGTGTGGGCGTGTAGAATTTATCCCTACATTAGTAGGATGAAATACGTCAGACGGGTGTAATTTAAAAAAAAAAAAAAAAAGGATGATTAAACATCGGGAGGAGCGTTTTCTGGTTGGGTTTTGCTTCTGCAAGGCCCTGGTTTGTCATTTTTGTGGCCAGTCTTTAAACAACGGACCTGTATGGTCCCGGACATATTACAGTTTATGGCATCCTCAGCTCTAAAGCCAAGAAGCTCGCGGATCTCCTCGTCTCCCCAGTTACTCATCTTGTAAATATCTGTGACCTTGTTCTGTTGTTACTTTCATCAGCTGTTTTTTTTAATTATTTAAAAAAAAAAAAAAAAAAACAAAAAAAAAAAAAAACACTCCCCTGATGGGTTGTACTCAGGTTACCTGGTCAACGACTCGCCACCCCACGTTAGTTCTGCTTAAATTAGACCCGACCTGCGATTAAGCGTACTCTCCAACGCAAGTCATTCACAGGGCAGGCTCAGCACGCCACCCCTCGTCAAACAATGTAAAGAGGACAGGCGACGCACTGGATCTGCATGTTAAACGCAGGGTGTCCAATGTAAAAACGCCCATAGAGCAGACTGGTTCCTCACAAGCAATTGGGCCAAATCACTTGAAGTTACAATGAGAGGCCTAAAATAACCTGAGGCGGTCAAAGCCCCACCTCCTGGAAACCATACGAGCAGAGCTCACCTGGCAAAGCCGTTGTGAACTTGTCGAATCACTTCGGAGTTGCTGAGAGCCAAACCTTTCATCTGAGAAGAGAAGATGAGGAATTATGGTGGAATTCTTCACTTAAAAATGCAAATGTGCAAAAAAAAATTAAACAAATAAATAAAAGTATAAAGAACAATGTTTAATCTTTTCCTGGTCACAAGCTTCATCTTATATAAATAAAGTCAACAAAAATGTTGACTTTATTAAAAATAAATAAATAAATAAATAAAAACATAAATCGCACCACCCTTCCTGATTAATTGTCACATAGCTGTCACTATAAGTCTGGATAAAACTTCCAGGTTAGAAAATAGGCAAAAAGGTTATGTTTTTCTTCTTCTTCTTTTAAAAAAGTAAAAATATGTTACATTTACACTTTAATCCTAATGTATTCACACAGAAAACCTAAGCAAATGCATGTTCCTCATTTGTAAAGGTTACACTTTCTTTTTTGTTTGAAGCCAAGACAGAAATACCATCAACGTACAGCTGCATCAAAACTCTGTGAAAACTCTCTGAACTCTGTCAGCGTGTCTCCGAGCAGCATGTCAGGATGAGTGCAGTTGAGCAGAACGCTGACTATCGCCTGCGTAGCACAAGCATTGTTTATGACCTGGAAACACACAGGCAAAACATTTAATATGGACAAATACAAAACCCTCGTTTTCATGCAAAACATACATTTACAACAGTCCATCCTTTATAAACTGTGCAGTCATACATCAAATGTTCAATAGTAAGGTTTTTCAGGTTTTTCTGAGCAACCATTTACTTTCACCAAGCTGAACTAGGCGCTGGTTCTAAAGAGAATACTGGCTCAACTGTGGAAAGTTTAAAGACCTGGTTTAAATTTCCATGTTCCGGAATTTCTGTAGAGGCCTTTGTTTCACAAAATATGCAGATCAGCGTTTGACATCAAAACTCGTGTCTTAAATTATGAGTTTGATTTTTTGAAAGGTTGCTGTGAACAAGAGTTTGTGTGTGTGAATGTTCAATGCTATAACAACTGGAGTTTTCAACTGCTGACTGGTATTTATGAGTGCTGCTACAAGCAGAATCATCCCCAGTTTGGATCGCAGGTAATGCTCCGTCAGCCAACAATGTTTATTAATGAAGATGCAAACACTGCTTTAAAACATAATTTAAATTTAAAAAAAAAAAAAAAAAAAAAAAAAAAAAAAAAAAAAAAAAAAAAAAAAAATCGGCTTTTCTAAATACTGTACTTTGACAGTGTTCACAAAAGTAAGTCTTTTTTTTTTAATAAAAGGAGGTCAAAATATTTTACACAGGCTGGTTGGCCATTATCTTGTTGCATCATTAATTGTTTTTTCTCCAGTTTGGTGAACGACCACAGTGCAAGCATACAGTTCCCTTGATTAACTATCGTTGCTTGGTTTCGACGTCCTTTAATAGTTTCTTCTCTCTGAGCTCGAAACAGACATGGCTTAAACAATGCTTTGCTTGTTCTTATAATCCTGAACCTTACAACTGAGGTAACCGCACCTATCCCAGTATAGGTACAGAGTAGCACTGGATGTGCTGGCTCTGAACTGATATTCATTGCAGTTGACTGTTGAAAAGCAAATTACTGGCTCTCATACTGGACCTAAAAGTTGGAAGTCAACAACATTTAGCCGTTTTTGTTTCAATGTCCAACATAACCAGATATACAACATAGAACAGATCCAACGCCAGCAGCAAGGTAAGATTTACAGCTGTTAACGGTGTGCACTGCATGTTCCTTGACCGTGTACTCACTCAACTTGCTCTGCATGAATCTAGTTTTATTTTCCTAACTAAAACCCAAAGTTCAGTTACTACTGCACTTCTCAAAGCCGAGGTTGTTTTTTTCCCCTCCAGGTCCGAGTACAATTGAAGGCAGTGTAAGCGCAGCACCGGTTCTGAACCAATACAGGAACCACTTTTGTGGACATGGATTATTTGTGACACAGAAGGCACAGTCAATAAAAGTGCCCATAATTCTTAAAAGTAATTCCTTTTGGCATCTTATATAATGCAAAATAACACAAGGATGTGTTAAATTCAGGGTTTCAGTTATATATCAGGAAAACATGGTTAATGTGCACAAAACAGTGTGTCAAGGACACGTTTAAGCTTGTTTGTACCAGAGTGACAGACTTTAAAAGATGCCGAAATCTCACAAAGTTCTGTGGTTATCAAGTATATCAACCAGTACCTGTTTGGCAAAGAAGATGTGGTCAAGCCTTGAATCCTGGACGATTGATCCTGCTGGCTCTTCGCCAGGCTGCCACTTGAACAGGAAAATCAAGCCGTGAACTGGTCTGGAACAGAACAAACTCATTACAGCCGGGATGTAGAGGAAACGATGTAAGAAAATACAAAGCTGCGTGCATCAACGTACTTCAAGTTCTCAAAATTCTCCGGTTCCATGCTCCAGATCTCCTCGACCTGCGCTCCTTTACAGCCTGAAACGACAGAAACACCAAAGCCATCCGGCTTCTTAAACACGAACAAGCCTTGGCTGATTTTGAAGCGTCTTCGACAGCAGATCTGACACCAGACCAGACCAAAACAAAAACAAACCCAAACAAACTAAAGTAATGGCTCATAACGGGTTTCACGCGCCCTCGTTTCGAGGGCTGGGTAACGCTAGCCGTTTACTGCTGAATTTACACCGAGGCTGCAGAGGTATTGCCAGCATGTTTTCAACGATATGCAATTTGGGTTGCAGTTGAAATGCACAGCCATCAATACTTCCAATTTCTACGAGAAAAGAAAAAAATGCAACAATTTGGACGCTACCTTTAGCTGTAGAGCTGCTAGCTAGTTAGCGCTGCCGCAGAAGCCACGTTACCTGACAAAACACTCACCAAACCCTTTTATAAGCTCCGTGAACACTCCGGGGTCGCTCTCCATCAAACACCATTCTCCCGCACTTCCAGACATTCTTCGCGATATTGTTAATTCAACCTTCTGAAGACGCTTTTATCAAATGCTAAAAGCTTAGCAGCGTATCCGCTAGTCACGCTAATTAACTGTAGCGGTGGAGTGACGTCGACGCGCGGACGCGCGCTTTTCCTCCCAGCGTGCACCGCTGTATGTATATATATATATATATATATAATATATATATATATATTATTAAAGTATACTAATAAGTAGTAAGCATACTAATAATAATATTATAAAGTAAAGTAATTAATAAAGTAAAGTACACTGAAGTAATTTACTTTTTAGCCAATTTAACAGAAGTCATTCAGACACTTAAGAAAGTACCCTGACAAGAAACCTTTAAAGACGATATTTATTTACAATATCTATATCTATATATATATATATGTATATATACATATATATATATATAGTGTAAACAATATTCCTTAATAGAAACACAATAAAGTGTTCCAGCTATATACATTTAAGTGCTTCCGCTTTGCAAGACAGTCACAAATATCATTAAAATGAAATGAATCAGAACATCGTAGTGTTCACATTCATCTATGGATATCAGTCCTTGTTTTACACTTCCACATAAAGACTGAAGAGACAGAACATACGTATTTCCACTGGTTTAAGTTTCATAAATACTGAACATCTTTGTAAGAAAATACATGTAAAATAAATATCAAGTATGTACTGCATTTTGGCAAACAAATGAAACAGTCATGCTCAAGCAATGTAAAACATGTAGCATGAGGTGAAGCAAATATTTAATAAAAATAGGATTGAAAAAAACTACAAGAACGGTTAGTCATTTAGAGGTTTCAAACTGCCTGCTGCCTGAGCCTTCAGAGCCAGTGGCCGCACAGCAGGGGGCGCACTGCTCGATGAGGGGAACCAGTTTGCCCTGCTGATGCAGCTGTTTGGTGTCTGTGCCACCCCCGATGCAGTTCCCATTGATGAAGACTCTTGGCACCTTAACAAATGTTATATTGTGAAATTAGCACAGTGTGAAGAAGTGTTCCCCTTAAAAATGTGAAATCAAAATATGAAGCGGAGTTCTCACCGTCCTGGCCCCAGTCATCTGAGCTAAGGCCTCTTGCAGTCTCCTCCCGTCACTGTGCTCATCCAGCTCAATCACCTTGTAGGTGGCGCCAATTTCATTGAACACATTTTTGGCCATTTTGCAATATGGACAGGTGGTTTTGGAAAATATGACAACACAGTTTTGCGACACCACCTCCTGAAATGTAAAACATATAAAAAATAAAAACAAGATTAATACGTGTAAAAGTTAAGAAGAACACAAACATATAATTACGTCTGTTACAACTATTACATTTTAGTTGATGATTAATTATTACAGAAATAACATGTTTCTCTGTTGTTTTTTTGTTTATTTGGCACTATTACTATAAGCCTACCAATAACTTGACAATTCACTTAATCTGCAAAAACAATAATATGCCCTTGGTGAAAATAATTAAATTACATTACATCCACCGTTGCTCCTGTAGGACAGATTCTTCTGTGGATGTTGTTTTTGTACAAATCACCTTCATAATCACATGTTGAAATGAAGCGTTTGAATTAGGAGTTTTTCTTCATTAGTCTTAAATTGCCAACAACCCAAATCTTTTCCGAATGGGTTTCAGGCCTGAAATGTACGAACAAAAGTCAATTAAGAAATGAAAAGAAGCTAAAAAACAAACAAACTTGAATTCATATAGTCAGTAATGGTAAATCTTCTTTAACTGTTTTTTTTTTTCAGATATGTGGTTATAAATTCATTTACACAATTAGCTGTTTTTCATCAGCAAGTAAAAATAGGTTGGAAAACCAACCCTTTAGGAACTTTATATCGTATAAGTTCACACAGTAGCCTACTCACAGCTCAAAACGGATGTAATGCAAATGTAGATATGAAACCGACAAGTTTCAGAATCGACATCCCGCCGAGCTTCATTCTGGATAAATCTGCTATTTGAAGTCATGTCTGCCGAGTTCTTGGACATATTATTATTAATTAACCTAATTATATATTGAATCTCAGATGCTACTTTTGACTCCAGCCAACAGAAATTTTAATTAAAAATGTTTTGAATTTAGGAGGTACAGTCATGTGCAAATGTTAGTGCACCCCATTTTAATTCAATGCTTTGTTTTAAATCTTGTGTAAAATCATGATTAAAAAAATTGATCTTAGCAGGTTGTAATGTTAGGAAAATACAGCCTCAGACAAATAACAACATAACCTTCCTCACCGTGCCTGTGCTTATTTAACAAATCATCTGGGCAATACCAAGTACCCTCATGACGCAATAGCTTTGTAGACAGAAGAGAGTTTGTCTTGGCAACTCTTCTAAACAAAAAACACTCGTTTAGTCTACTTCTAATTCAATTCAATTCAAAATACTTTTTTTAATCCCCAAAGGGAAATTAATTCTTCTCTATCAGTTTGTTCAGTTTCTTTAAGCCTCTGGCTCTGATGCTGCTCCCCAACAGACGACTGCAGATGTGATTGATCCCTCCATGACAGATTTATAGAGAATGTACAGCATCTTGCTGCAAACACTGAAGGACCTAAGCTTTCTTTTAGAAGTAAAGTCTGGCCTGTTCTTTCTCGTAAACATAACCAGTGTTGTATCTCCAGTACAGTCTGTTCTCCCGGTGAACACTGAGGTATTTATACTCCTCCACCACCTCCACTTCTTCTCCCATGACGTAAAAACAATTCATCTAAATCTTGGCTCTGCTAAAATCCACAATCATCTCTTTAATCTTGTTCACATTCAAGATAAGATGATCGTTCCCACACCATGCCACAAAACGGTCCAACAGTTCTCTGTACTCAGTCTCTTGTCCATCGCTGATCCACCCAGCAGCTGCAGAGTAATCTGAGTATTTCTGCAGACGACAGGACTCCGGCTTGTACTGGAAGTCTGAGGTGAACACCGTGAAGAGGATGTTGAGAGTACAGTCCCCTGTGGTGCTCCAGTGCTGCTGACCACCTGGTCAGACATACAACCATTCAGTCTCACAAACCGTGGTGTTTGTCAGGTAGTCAGTAGTCCAGGTGACTGTAGAGGCGTCCACTTGTGTCTTTTGGAGTTTCTCATGTAGTTTCTCATGTAGATGGTGTTAAATGCACAGTACTGACTTCTTCATCCAGATGACTGTGGGTTCATTAAAGCACGCAGATGATGGCATCTTCAACTCCATCCCGACTAGAGTGGGTCCTGGATGGTGCTTGTTTGCTTATTCAGATGAGCCAATGAGAGTCTCTCCAAGGCTTTCATGATGTGAAATGCACAGCACTGGAACCTTCTCCTGGCTCAGTCTGAGGCTGAAGAGGTGCAGCAGAATCTCACACAGCAGGTCCAAACAGGCTTTCAGGACTCTGGGGCTGGTGCCATCCAGACCTGCAGCTTTGTTCTGGTTCAGTTTCCAGACAGGCGGGACGGGGAGGGGGTCCCAGCATCTTCTGATGTGGTAGGAGTCAGCGATGGAGCACCAGCACACTGAGGTGTGATAGGGAAAGAAAGGAGGATGGGAGGTCTGTTTGGCGAGAAACACCCTGGGATGTTGTGTCTGTAGCTTGGCAACAGCAGAGCTGATGATGTCACATGCATCATTCGCGCCAGCTGATGGTACAGACTGCGCTACATCCACGACATCGCCTCTTCAACTTGTGAAGATTTGGGGTCTCAGTCTGGGGATAAGTTGGCTTCTTGATATCTTGATCAGCTGCTGCCGCTTGTAAACAACTCGTTCGTTGCTACTCATGAAAACAGGCGTGTAAAAAATGAAAAAGTAATGATGGAACCAAGCACGCTGTCACCATGAGCGGTTCAATTCTAGGACGTTGTTAATAATTGAGCTGTTATGGTCTTTAACACACTAAGTGAAGTCTGCAGGGTCTTAGATTTAACTCTTGAGCTTTTTTGGACATTAATCTCTTACTTATAAACAGGTTCCCTTATGAGAGGCTGTTTGTAAATATTTGCGCCCCCCCCCCCCCCCCCCCCCGAAGTACAACACTTATACGTTGGATAATGGTTGCTATTTCAAACAATCTTTTTTGCTGTAAAACTCTGAACTCAAAATAGTTTGGAAACAGTTTTAGAAGCCTTTCTAGACTGATGTGCTAATTCTTTCTCTCTAGGGTTTGTGTTAACATAAACCTGAATGTGCCACACGAGCAAACTGCTTTTTCAGAGGTCTGCACACCAATTTATAATCAATTCATCAAGGGCTGATGATCAGCTTACCGTCTTAAATCCAGTGGAAGGATTAAAAGGGAATTTAGTGGGGTTTTTTGTCAACCATGATGATAACCATCTTGTGAAAAGAAGTTGTATGTTGTTTTCTATCTGAGGTTTTATTTACCTGATGCTGAAACCCATTAAGATCAGTAGATCAGATAATTATGTTTTCATATACACAAAAAAGCATAAAGCATCAAATTGAAAGTGGAGGTATGGACATCTGCTCATTAATTGCATTGATTTAAGAACAAAATTGACTAAAGATGTAAGTAGCACAATATTTTTAGAACAGCAGAAAAACATTGGAAAAAATATTGAAACTAAATGATTTGCCTTTGAACACAAGTTTAACACACACACAATTCTAAAGTCCACAACACTCTGCTACAGCAACACTAACAAGATAACAGCAGGCGGCAGATCTGTGAACATCTACTTACCTGAACAAACTGTACACATGCGGTGCTGGTCAGACCCCCGGTAGTGGAAGAGGTAAAGTTTCCCATTCTGAAAAAGGCAACAGCACAATGTAAATGTCTGCAGCACCTTCCAGCGGTTCATCTAACTGAGATCTAACTAACATCCACCCACACACACAACAAAGGTCCATGCAATAACCTTAGATAGGTGAAGATACCAAAGGAAGAAACAAAACAAAGGGTAATAATAACCATAAACATTTCTAAGTGAAGCATAACTGCTGCTCTCAATATGTCCTTGTCAAGTCTCACAGGAAGGTAGTAAAACCTTGTGCTCGCTACCAGTTTTATTCGCTATAATACCCAGTCTACAACGGCAGCGAGGTTTGTGTGCGGGGTAATCCTGGATTAGGAGTGCTCTTCAAGATAGAGTCCAACAGGATCTGGCAACACCAAGCTGGTGCAATGCGTAAGTCCGAGATTATTATTATTGTTTTGTTTTACATGCTTTTTTATTTCCAGCCACTGACAGCATTTTTCCATTAGTTTTGAAAGTTGATTGCAAAACACGGGGACACCAAGTGAAGACAACTAATTTTGACACTAAAACACAGAAAAAAAAGACCAAATCTACAACTGAAAGCTGACATGATTATTTTTGTTTGTTTGGTCTTTTATAACAACCATCAAATCAGAAGCTCACTCCATTCTGTCTGTGTATTACAGGGTCATAAATACTGGATAAAGACCATGTAAAACTGGTATGGAGCAGCATTTTAGCAGTGTATTTCATGTAAAGTACGAGTCAATGAAGGATGTATTTAATGGCAATAAAACATGGAAAACTTACAGTTGGATCACAACATTCCCAACACACCTAAACTAAAACTAATTCAGGCTTTTGTCACGGCCACACACAACATATGTCCCTCAGAAGTGGACACGTTCTCAGAATGATATGTGTAATAATTGGATAATTTGAACTGTAATTACATTTTCGATATAACTGCAGCATAAAAACACTTAAAAGTGATTCCGACAAGTTTGCGGCAGTGAATGTAAAAGGCTACACGACGAGAAGAAACTGAGCCTGAATGATGGATAGATCAGAAGTCGTAGGTGACGTCAGCCAGTGACGTCAGGTAAACAGTGACCTTCGGGCGCCGGTCCAAGCCGCTCGAGGAAGACGTCCCGCGCGGATAAACATGGTGAAAACGGAACATACGCCCACTAGACAGTCGGCTCCTTTTATTAGATGAAACATTCAGTTAGTGTATAAGTACCTCTGAAGGAGGTAAACTCGCACTTGCCCCCTAATGGTGCTTTTATCCCCTAAATGGCAACGTTTATCCCCTTAAGCCCACCTTGCGCGATCAACTGTTTGTTTCCTTCCCTCTGCTTCTTCGGCTTCTTCTTCTTCCTCGCTTTTGGCGGGTAGTAAGCATGCTGTAAATGACCAAACCAATTCTTCTGCGCCACCAGCTGGACTGGAGTTTGAGCAGAAACTTGAACGAGCAAAGAGCACGAATTTGATGTTTGGGTCCTTAAATCTTCGGGACGTGGTTGAGACGCGTATGACCTACAGTTTTGTCAGATAAGGGAACTTTATGAGGACTTTTTGTCTTTTTTCCTTGTGCTTCCAGTCCACTTCTCTCACCACACCAACATTTATTTGTTCATAATTATACATAGCAGAAGGTGCACAGTTTCATTAAAATCCCAATTTTGTTGCCTTTCATAATGCTGCTCATACATAAACTTGAACTGCACTTGAAGTTGCATTTTTTTTAATGTGAACTAAAAGTTGTCCACTTGTGATTGGCTTGCTTAAAAATGTTCAGAAAAAAGAGTTGTCTTCGCAAGAGTGTTTTCTCTGCTTTATCCTAAGGCGTTGAAAGCCTAATTAAAAGCATAAACAAAAGAACTGTGAGATAACAAGGCATTTATGAAAGGTTAAAACACTAAAGCATACCTTTATTAAAATGCTTTGGTAGCTTTTGTGCAGCAAATTAACATGATTCCCTGATGAGAAATGGCCGAGAATTATTCACAAAGACGATGAGTCCTAAGAGGAAGGTTCAGTTCAATACAATTTTAGTTGTATAGCGTCTATTACAAAACAAGCTGTCTCTAGGCAACTTTCCAGAGAGGCTTGCAAACATGTACGGAAGAGAAAAAGAGGGGGCAGACCAGCACAACAAACTACAAGGACAATGGAGCATAATTATACTAATGAGATACTTCGAATTAATATATGAGGATTGAGCTGATGAAGGGAAAGAGAAACAGAGGAGGTGAGGGGCACCGCTTACCTCCTCTGTTCATGTTCGTGTCCCATGTTGGTGTCCCCCTGCAGCAGGTCTACAGTGGCATGTCTTTGACAAAGCTATGTTTAAGACGAGCTGCTCTAGTCTGGTCCTGCAGCTGCAGCACACAATCGCCTTCACACACCATCACACACCATCACACACCATCACACACCATCACACACCATCACACACCATCACATCAAGAAAGAAAAATGTGAATAAATTCAATAACACCAATATTGTTCTTGATAAAATTATACATTTTGAGATCAGTTATAAATATTGTTACATATTACCTTGTATCATTATTCAGCAAAAATGAAGAATTATATACACATGAAATGCAGTTGCAGTCAGTCGGTTAGTCAAGCACGAACTCCTTTATCTACCAAAGTCTTCCAAAGAGAAAAGTGAAGCCATCTGTCTGACAACTAAAACTTGGTCATATGCAAGAACAATGATCCCAATTACACCAGCAAATGTGCAACTGAATGGCTGAAAAAGACAATATTCAGAGTGTCACAAAGTCCCAGTTAAAGTCCTGACCTCAATCTCATTGAGACTCTGTGGCAGGACCTTAAAAGCGCAATGGACAAAGAAATAAGACTGGTCGATTTTTACTTGTGTGCAAGACAGCAGGCTGATCAGTCAGTATGTGTGTGTGTTGGTGAATGTGTGGGCTTATTTTGCAGTCTGGTCAACAATAAAAAAAAAAAAAAAACTGGGCCAATTATCTCAGAAACTTGTGCTGATCAGAAACTGCAGGATGATGGACGACTCCGGTGATTGTGGCCGTCAAAAGTGAAAAACGTTGATCTGCTACAGATGCTGTTTCAGTTTGTTAATGCAGCTGTAACAGTGAAATGTGAATGTAGACATCTAACGTAGAGTCATTCACACTAACAAAAGGGACAGACTATTGTTCACTGAAAGCGAGACAGCAGCCTAATCAATACAGTTATAGAAACCAGAGCACTATTTTAAATGAAGCTGAACTGAAAAATTAAAAAACAAAACACTGAGGTTTTCTGAACATGTGCCAGTCTTGAACATGAAACTCTCAGGCGTAAAATGATTCCTGCTCCAGCCCTGAGTCATTGTTCATTATCATCACCACCAGATCCTGACAGTATAAGCAGTTGTACCTTTGTACACTGCAGTTGCTCCATTACTTCTCTTTTTCCCCCCATTTCTTCCTTTTTCTGTCTGAGGTTTCTTTCTTTTTCCACACCAGTGTCATGCTGTAAATTGAGTTGCTCGCTATAAAGCTGGGGTCTTGTTGTGCATAAAACTATGCTGAGGTTAAATAAACCAGCAAAAAAAGATAACATTCATCCCTTATCTCAGTCTGTCTACAAAGCATCAAACTCTGTACATGCAGATTATTTTTACCTTTATCTTCAAAGCGTTCTATTTCCCTTCCCTTTAGAAATGCAGGAGAAAATGTATTAGTTCTGAATTTCCCACTGACCCTTTTAGTCCACGGTAGGAAGGCAAATCAGTCCTCAATCAAGAAATATCTGATGAGGCAGTATAAAAATACTTCAAATTATTATTTTTTTAAATTTTATTTTTTTCAAAAGCCAAGGGAGGGATGTGTCATTTCATCACGTTGGAATGGATTCATGCAGTCAAACTAATCAGCCATTCTGCCTAGGAGATGGGAATACCCAGACGCAAAACCCGGCAGACAGGAAGATGGTTCCAGCACCTGCTCACATCATCGATACACATGACTGATAAGGAGGATTTCTGGAATTTATTTTTATCTTTTACGTGGCTGAAAAGTTTTTTAACCTAATTTTTGTGTGTGTGTTAAAGTTGTGCTAACTGGAAGCGGATCTAGTCAGCACAAGCTGTTCTGGGGTTACTGCGGCTGCAGAAAAAGACTGGGGGAGGGGACAAATGAAAAGACGAGTATCTCTGTCTGTTTCCATGGCAATGATCACTAAAAGGCATATAATATCAATGCATTAATGTAAAATAATTACCTTTTCAGTTACATTTTCCATTTTGACATTCTGAGCACATGAAATAAAATGTGATATTTGATTGTAATTAATAAGCCTTGCCCTTTGTAAATCTGTATCTGGTCCAACAGTGAGAAAAAATGTCATTTTGCAGACACTCTTTAGGCTACTTTAATGTTTGTCATTTGCTGGAGGTAATCTGGGAATGCAGATGACTTGTTCATCATCTGAAAGCAGATACTAAATTTGCATCAAATGAAGCATGTTATTGTAATAATAACTTCAGCAGAATTGGTAAAGGATATTGGGAAGTAACAGATTGGGCCACTGGAGTGGAGCCGTCGGAGCAAACCCACGTCAGCTCAATGCAACCAGTAAAAGAAGGAGGTGGACTTCGTTGAAAATGTAAACAAATTCCATTTATAGGCCCCTCTCTGCTGTGCTTTGGCCCTGACGCGCCACCCTACAGAGAAAGCTCCCATATAAATCCTGGGACCCACAGTGACAGTAAAGAAATAGTACTTGTCTATAATCAAGGCCGGCCAGTGTGACTATCTAAACATTTTCTTTTCTTTATAATGTATTAAAAAAAAAGCATTTTTAGTAATAATCAAAAACCTTGACAGAGTTAATCAAAATAACATACCAGATTTCCAAAATAATCTGCTTTTGAACTACGTTTTCCCAGTTTTGCTAAATGAATCACAGATAAGGAGTTTCCCGTCGTCACATTTTTAACACATTTCTTTATTTCTGGCATCTCAGCTTTTGAGAAAAGCGAGTGGTGATCTTTCACTTGTTTGCCTTGTGATTTGTTAGCACATTATGTTATTTCCTCTAGAGTGAGCAGCTGCTTCAGGCCTGAAAGTTACCCAAGAAAAATTTCAATTGTAGTCTGTATTGATCAAAGTGTACTGTAGCTCGTGGCCATCACTTGATCGAATGCTGTGGAGTTTCTGCTTAATAGGCAATTAGTAAAGTGCATAATGACTCATTTTTGGTCAGTTTATCAATAAGTGAACACTAAAATCTATAACACTTATCATGCAGATATGTTAAGTGTTTGTCACTGTGATTTTTCAATCTTTGTGCACTTCAGTCAGGAATAAAGCTTAACTGCACTTTCCATTTTACAGTACTGTGGAGATTCCTGCTTATTATATGTCGTTCAGGATTGGCTGCAGACATGTCGACCTGGGTTTATCACATCAGGGTCAAAGGGTTCAAGAGTGAACAATAATTAACAAGTATTTATCAATACTTAAATACTGTAGTGGGAGCTTAAAAGTCTACATATCCCAAGTGAAAAATGAATCAGTCAATCAATGGATCCCTTGTCGCCATGCTGTGGATGTGTGCAGATTTCCTGAACCCCTCTTCTCCCGTACGAGTATCGAACCACCGGTCCTGGAAAGTAGACTGGCTTCTCTGCACCAGACAACGCATTCTTATATGGGACAATTTATGTGGCCATCACTATTAATCATTGCCATGGAAAGGAGGATGGCCTAACTCATCCAGATCCCTCATAGAAATGTAATTTTCCCACTGCCTCCGGTGTTTATAGGGGTTAGCTGTACATGCATCTCTCCCATGCTCAGACTCTGTCTCATACTGGCATGGCAATAAGCCACGCTGATTTAATATCAGTTTGCCGCATGCATTTTCCTGGACATGTAATCAGTCCATGAGAGGCTGTCATGAATTGTGCTTGCTGTAGGGTTCCTCCCTCCCAACCCCACTTCTTCCAGTGGACAATCATTGGCTTGCCAGCAGGACATGGCAGAACCAGCAGCCACTCCTGATTACACTCATGACTCAGGCTGCCAGTTTGCTGTCAGGGTGCAATCATGTATGCAGTCTGTTTTCTTTTCTTTGATTTTCTTGGAGGCAGCATTGTCTCAGGAAACGTGGAGACAAATCACTGTGTGATGTTTTGAAGTGCAAATTAACCAGAAATGAAGATGTAGTCTGTCACTGAAATAATGAAACACTGCGATAGTGTTAGGGTTGAAATTTCTTACTTTTCAGACCACCTATTCTCCTTCATTTATTGTCGTGTTATTGTTCACTAGATTTTATTTTTCATTACAAACACTGTCTTTTGATAATTCTTGTTCATTCCCACTGTTCTGTGTCTTAGTATTACTGTGTATTGAATTTTGGGCTTACGTTGTGTATTGATTCTCTTTTCTTCATCTTTCTGCATGTATTACTGTATTTTTACCTTCACTTATATTACAAATGTAGCCAATAAGTTGTTTATTTTCGCTTAGCAAACCACAAGTCTGAAACAAAAGTGAGAAATACGAGATCAAAAGAAACGAGATGAAGTGTGGGGGTTGTAGTTTTTTGTCTTTCAGGAACTGCCCATGCCGGATTGGACCAAGATGGTGTGTAGCGAGACCGGATTGGACGAAGGAACGCGCCTCCAGGACCAGCCGACCACAGGAGTGACAAAGTGTAAACCAGGCCCTCTCCACAAATAGCAGCACATTTACCTTTAGTATAAATACTTGCATTAGCCAGGTTCTGTCTGTTTCTCCTGAGCACTGCTCCTGGAGATCCCGAGCTCATTTATATTCTGTAGAATAAACGCTTCAGTTGAATTTTGATCAGATCAAGTTCCCTTTTTCCTTTATGTGAAAACGCGGTCATTAGCCAGGTGATGGAAGCTTTAAATTGTGAACTTGAAGACATTTGTGGTTCTATTTAAGCACATTATTTTCCTTTCACTTGGCCAGAATGAAACCCCCCTCATCCTGTAGGTTTTTGTGCTGCAACTCTCTGTAACACTCACAGACCGACCTGGTCAAACATTTCACATTGTTCCCAGAAAGTGAATACCAGTGACTTTCTTCATTCTGCAGTCTGTCCTCTTGTACTGTGAGCAGGATGGAGATTGCAGTTCAAAGTGAAATGTCAGGGATTCTGTTGCATGGATTATTCTGCAGTATGGTGCATGAATTCATTAAACATCCCAATTCCACTGTTTGGTTTTCTTATCCTTGAGCATTACAGCCTCAGGCTAAAGCTAGTATGACTGTCCACTCTTAATTAAGTGAAATTTTTTAGAGATTTTTTTTTTTTTTTTTTTACAATTTGCTATAATTTTATATGCAGTACTATGTGATTATGAGTTCAAATACATGGAAACATGGGAGACTACTGCTAAATTAAAAAACACTGTCCATATTTACTGGTTTTTACAAACATGTGGGGCTAATTGCACTGTTGTGCTTTGCCTAATCTTTAAAACAACCTAAACCACAACGCTCTGAGTTTAGTCCACGGCTGCACTCAGAGTGGAACATGACTGTAACGGTTAAACCGTCTGGAAACGCTCAAAGCCGAAGATGGCTTCACACTAATACGCCACTAGATTTAAGTTTTGGAGTCAGTACAGCCTATGTAAATTCATTTTTGTTTTATTCGAATTTGACAGATTTTCTGGCTAAATTACCCTAAATGTGTCTAAATATTAACATTTGTGTGTAGGGTGAGACCTTGGCGCTACATCTGACCTGCTAGTCATTTCTGCAACGAGGAAATTTAAGGTGCTTTACAGTTGAAAACATGAAAAATGCAGAGAAAAAATAGAGGAAAAAAAATATTGAATATTGAAGTTGAAAGCTACATTTAAACTGTAATACTGAAAATAACATTGTTTAAACAAATTAGTTTTTAAATTTGCTTTAAAGGAAGTGAGGGTTTCAGTATTCCTGCAGTTTTCTGGAAGTTTGTTCCAGATCTGTGGTATGTGGTATACCATGGTCATTGGTGTCAAATGCTGCGCCGATGTCCAATACTATCAGCACTGTGGTTCTCCCACAGTCTGTATATACGTGGATGTCATTGAACACCTTGACAAGGTGTTCAATGACATCCAGTCTCAGAGCTGTGGTGAGTATGAAAACCGGAGTGGAAGATGACAAAGCGGTTGGTCAGAGTTAAGAAGGTATATAACTCTCAAAACATAGCTTTTTCATTAACCATATTGTTGAATAGAATATTTGAGATGGGTCTATAATTTTGCATTAGCAACTTGTCCAGATTGTTTTTCTTCAACGGTGGTTTGATGACTGCTGTCTTCAAGGTCTGGGGGAAAACACCGGAAAAAAGGGATGAGTTTACTATTTGAATCAGATCAGATGGTAAAACTGTCTTGAAGAACATTGTGAGTAAAATATGAAGTGAACAGGAGGATGAGTTTAGCTGATCCATAATATCATCCAGGATTTTGTAGTTGATTGGGTGTAATTGTGTCGTTTTGTTCAAATTGGTTTTTATTGGAGACAGCACTACTCTGGAGTTGATATCGATGCTCTAACTGCTTTTCTAATCTTCTGAATTGTCTCGGTAAAGAAGTTGGCAAATCCATTGCAGGCCTTGGTAGAGTGGAGTTCAGATGCTACTGACACGGGAGGGTTTGTTCACCTGTCCACAGTAGCAAACACGGCACAGCTGTTATTGATGTTTTTGTTGAGGATTTCAGAAAAAAGGATTCCTTTGCATTCCTCATTTCTGAATTAAATCTTTGAAGTCTCTTATTTTATAGATGCGCCACTTTGATAGCTACTATTAATGTCTGTTTGTGCCACCTGTGCGAATGAGAAGATGTGACATGAACATCAATTACTAATAACATTTGTTCTAAACAGGTGCTCCATCTTCTTTATGAACATATTTGTGAAATATTGCTATGTTACTATGCATTCATATGTATTTTGGGGGCTTTCACTGACCATTCGTGTCACTTGAATTGGAAATAAAAACATAGGTTTTTCACACCAGCTTTACAACATAATGTTCACAGGAATTTGCAGGACTTAAAAAATATAAGCCATTTTGTTATCTTGGACATGTTGGTTCAGCAAGGCCAAACAGGAAAGAAAAAGTATTATTTTATTCTGCAGCGACACAGAAAGAAGACATTAACATGAAGAATTACACTAAAGAAAATAAGAAACATAAGTTCACCTTTCTATTTCGGGGCCTTAAATGAAATCTGTGCCTCCCTCCTGCTCATGTGTCATCTTTAGTTTTCAAATACCTCTACTGAAAGGCTGGACATCGCATGTGTCAGCTGAGATGCATCGGCCCGTCGATGGTGACATTTGTTTTAGGGAAGGTTACGACAATGTGGCGAGTAAGTATTCTCCTAACTGCTGTCAACACAGATAGCTGTTTTTGTTGTCGTCGTCAGGGCGATGGGTGCAAGGACCGCGCTTGACACAAATTGGATTGGTGGCATGTCAGGTTAACATTTCAACGTCTAGAAAAGACAGGTCCAGATTCTTTTTGACTGTGTGTGTGTGTGTGTGTGTGTGTGTGTGTGTGTGTGTGTGTGTGTGCGTGCGTGCGTGTGTGTGTGTGTGTGTGCGTGCGTGCGTGTGTGTGTGTGTGTGTGTGTGTGTGGTTTGGGGATTTGTCTTCTTGTTATTCAGGATGGACGCAGGCCAACGTGTTTCTTTGATAGGAGAGGCGGACACCAGTTGTTTCAGAGGCTCCGGGCGTCTGAAGAGATTTCACAGCTCCTTGAACACGGTAATCCCGGAGCTCTTGATACGAGATGGCAAATAAAATGGCCCTCTGGAAGATACTGAGACACTTCATGAACTCTGCTTCCCTTGATCTGTATCACTCTGATCCTCCACAAATTAGGTCAACAACACCTTTGCAGGCTGCAATGCTTTCTCTCAGTTGATTAAATAAATTTAGATTTAATTCAGAGGCAGCTGCAGGGCAATACACTGCCAACGTCTGGTGTTAACATTGATTTCAGTGTGAGTGAAGCAATGACATTTATTTAATTTGATTGTTCCTCAACTCTAGATTGGCATTTTAAAAACAGGATTTTTGCAGGTTGCACAGAAATGGTAATAACTTGGATGAATGCTTGACAGATTGATTAATTAATTTAAGATTGTGAGTCATTGCGAGTCAAAGCCGAATGAGCAGTGGCTTGTGTACTTTTGGTTTTGTACTGAAGAGGGCAGAGTTGCTTTACTGTGTAAAAGCCACAAAGCTTTATGTGAAAAAATGGACTATTGTACATCTCTAATCACCCAAGAGGGTGAAACTTTATTCACAGAGGAAACAGTTAACATTTCTGACACTATTGTACTTGTTTCCCCATTTACAGTCAACCGACATTTGCTTTTGTTTTATTTGTTTTCTATAACATGTTTTTTTTTTCAGATGCAACCCAGGACAAGTGTGTCTACAGCGCGTATGAACAGGACAGTTGTGAATAAATCAATGCATTTCACAGCAGTACCACACATTTGAGAGAAAATGTACCATTTATGTCCAATAATCCTCAACCCCTGAGGCTCAGTAGGCCAAGGCAGATACGTAAACAGCTGGTTGTTGCTGCCACTGCTGTGTGGGTGGCCTGCAGCAATCACACATGATGTCCTGTTGGTCATGGAAGCTCCTTTTTTTTTATCTTTTTCTCTTCTTTTCCTATCTCTCCTATCTTATTTAAGAATCCTCCCCCCTGTGCATTTTTATCAGCTGGCGTCAGAGCCTCCAAGCTGAGCCGTAGGTCTCCACGTGTTGCTTTATCTGGAGCAGGAATAACGTTGACCTAGCGGCAACTTAAACACTTTATCAGAAGCGCAGTAATCTTCCCAGGTAGGTGCATCAGCAGAAGAAAATAAGCAAGTTGTGGTCTCCAGGTTGGTGCTGTGGGGTTACAGCTGTTTGCCACAAGTCAAAGGCAGCCAGGTTTCAGCCTGCTGAGACTCATTGTGCTCTCAGTGAGAGAGAGTGAGAGAGAAATGCTCTTAGCAGCAGTAGTTTTACCCGGCCACACCTGCTTCTACAGGAAGAGAGATTAATAATTTACAGGTTCTGTATGTGAGAAATCAGGTAGTGGATAATAAGTGTGCTGCCATGCATTTTATTTAATCTTTTTGCAAAGAAAATGTGTGAGTGATAGTTAATCCTTGAATTTTTCTACAGTCTTATTTGTATATGCACTTAGAGAGGCTAGTTTCATGCTTCTGAGTCACAAAACAACTAAATAAATATCAAAATGATTGAAATGAACAGCTTATTCTTAACTACACTGAAGACTAACATACATACCATTACGTTACATACGTGCCGTTTTTCAAGTTGTCTTTCATAAGCAGTCTGTCCCTGATGGAGAAAACACTCTTAGTGATTCTCTGTGTTGCTCTGCTTCAGCGCTGCATGCAACACGGGTTTCGCTGTCTCTGAGGACGGTGAGAATGTGTTACAAATACGGATGCTAAATAAACTAACTCTTGACTTGTGTACTTTATCTTGAAAGTGCCCTGAGATAACTTTTGTTTTTAATTGGCTCTATATAAACAAATTCATTTTAACAGAACTTTATGCAATGCAGTCTCTATGCACCTGACCTCAAAGTGCAGCAGTTTCACAATGAACAATAATACACACATTATTACACTTTCTGGGCTCCAAAATCACTGTAATTTAAAGTAATCCTTTTGAAATTGAACACGCATAATGATATGCACGATGTGGAACTGTCACACATGATGAAAACTGTAAAATTACAACATTTTGATGATTTCCAAAACTTTGCTTGTCTGTTTTCCTGCAGGTTGAATCAACAAAACTTTTCTTTATCATGCCACTTCACTGTAACCCATCATTTTCCCCCCTTCTCTTTTTCTCTTTGTTTTTCATGTTTTCATTGTGTGAAGCACCTTGAATTGCCTTGTTAAACTTGCCTTGCCTTACATTTCCTGTTTCATGAAACTGTCACAAAGGTGACGCTGCACACATTCTGCAGAAGTTGCTGGAAAAGGCTTTTACATGACACAAAGTCAGCCCACAAGTTCAAACCCATCTGATCTGATCCAGTGTAAGAAGACGTCTGGCTGGAGTGGGGGGGTCCAGGGGGCCACTCCTGCAAAGGCTCTGTCACCTTTCGTGTTCAGCCGTGTTTTCTACATAATAGCAGATCCTGGTCACGTGATCTCAGGGACCTGCTGGGGGCGTAAAGCTGCAAAAGGTCTCTAATATAAATGTGTGCCTGATCATTTAAAGCTCTAAATGTTAATACAAGAATTTTAAAATGCACTCTGTAGTAAATGGGGAAACAGTGCAGCTGGATTAGTAAGCGGGTGACATGCGAAAACTTGGGAGACTTTGTTGTTAACCTTGCAGCAGCGTTCTGGAAGACATTCAAGTGATTTTTTTACTTTATCGTGTAAAAATGGAGTTACCATAATCGAGACGTGCTGAAATGAAGGCATGAATGATCCTTTCCATGTCAGATCGTGACACAATTGGACCAGCTTGGTGATATTTTTTAAATAAAAAAAAAAACAAGAACGAACAAGTGATTTAATGTGAGAATCCAAAACAAAACAGGGTCATGAGTTACCCCGAGGTGCCTCACTGAGGGCTTAAAAAATGAGGAAAGTGGGCCAAGGGTCTCGACTACCTTGGGGAGAAACCTGTCAGGGCCACAAACAAGGACTTCGGTTTTCACAAACAGCTGAATACAAATAAGGATGGACTGATATGAATGTTTTGGGGCTGATGCCAGCACTATTTGTTAGAAATGAAGTAGACAGATAACATATTTGAAGCCAATGTACATTTGCAGCAAAAATGAAAACAATGATGTAAAATTTTATAAGAACACAAACTCCTACAGAGAAAAAAAAGATAAAACGCCTTAAAGCATGCATTTGATTAAAGAAAGGTCTTTCTTGTATCACTTATCTGAACATAAAACATTATCGTAGAGAGCTCCCAGCAGGACAACAGATGTTTTTAATATAAATAAATCAATATAGAAAATAGAAGGAATACTGGAACTTGTGTTTTGGCTACAGGGCTGGTGTTACTCTGACCACTGATCACCTCATGCTTTACTTTAAAACATCGACGGGGCAACTAGAAAGCTAAACAGTTCGATGTTCGTCAGGATCAGTTTCGCTCATGCGATGGCTGTCGCGACATGTAGCTTTTATGTCATCATTCTTTTCTCTCCTAAACAAAACTCACGTTGTTCAGAGCATGTCGAGTTAAAGGCTAAATCACATGGTTTAACAAAATGTTTTTCTTTTAGCAATCAGCGTGTTTTTGGTTCGTCTTCGGTTCCTGCTCTAGACACAGTCTCTTCTGCTCCTGCTCCAGCTTTGGTTCCTGCTCCAGACACGGTCTCCTCTGCTCCTGCTCCAGCTTTGGTTCCTGCTCCAGCCACGGTTTCTTCTGCTCCCACAACCAGCTTTGGTTCCTGCTCCAGACACGGTCTCAGCTGTTCCTGCTTCAGCTTTGGTTCCTGCTCCAGCCACGGTTTCTTCTGCTCCCACAACCAGCTTTGGTTCCTGCTCCAGCCACGGTCTCGTGTGCTCCTGCCCCAGCTTTGGTTCCTGCTCCAGCCACGGTTTCTTCTGCTCCCACAACCAGCTTTGGTTCCTGCTCCAGACATGGTCTCAGCTGTACCTGCTCCAGCTTTGGTTTCTGCTCCAGCCACGTTTTTTTCTGCTCCTACTCCAGCTTTGGTTCCTGCTCCAGCCACGGTCTCAGCTGTTTCTGCTCCAGCTTTGGTTCCTGCTCCAGCCACGGTTTCTTCTGCTCCTACTCCAGCTTCGGTTCCTGCTCCAGACACGGTCTCCTCTGCTCCTGCTCCAGCTTTGGTTCCTGCTCCAGCCACGGTTTCTTCTGCTCCTACTCCAGCTTTGGTTCCTGCTCCAGAAACGGTCTCAGCTGTTCCTGCTCCAGCTTTGGTTCCTGCTCCAGCCACGGTTTCTTCTGCTCCTACTCCAGCTTCGGTTCCTGCTCCAGACACGGTCTCCTCTGCTCCTGCTCCAGCTTTGGTTCCTGCTCCAGCCACGGTTTCTTCTGCTCCTACTCCAGCTTTGGTTCCTGCTCCAGACACGGTCTCAGCTGTTCCTGCTCCAGCTTTGGTTCCTGCTCCAGCCACGGTTTCTTCTGCTCCTACTCCAGCTTTGGTTCCTGCTCCAGACACGGTCTGAGCAGTTCCTGCTCCAGCTTCAGAGTTTATATTGTCTTGTCTTTTCCTTCCTCCTGGCTGGTCTGTTCTTTGATCTATTTGTCATCCTGGTTGTGGGTTTTCCAGCCCGTCTGTTTGCTTTTCTACCTGGTTGGTTTCTGAGTTGTTTTCTGTTTTTCAAGTGAACCCCTTTTTTCCATTTGCTTTGGATTCCTGCATGTGCAACACTTTTTGTTAAATAAAGAACTTCGCTTGTCCTCCTGCCTTCACCATCTCCTGGATTTGGGTTCTGATAACTCACCTAATAACACCATTAGTGTGAGCGTTGAAACACCAGCTCAGGGACAAATAGACTAATAATGTTATGTAAGTGGTTAAAATAAGGTCCATTTGTACTGGGTTCAATTTGACTCCACGATTTGATGGATTTTGGTACATGAGTACCTTTATGTCATTATGGAAAACTGCAGCAAGGAGTCTATTTGTGGATTTTTAGCGTTGGACAAAAGGCCATGGGTACCATCCAAAGAAAAAGAAATATGTGCCTCATCTTTTGCAACATTGGTTTCTGTTGTGTATTTGTGACGTGATTTGCAGCTGTTGCAGCTGTGCGAGCTTTAAATTCTTTCAAGACAGGGTAAACCCGGTGCCAGCTGGGGCTGTTTCAGTTTGCAAACATGATACTCTGGAGTCTTTGGCAGTGTGCAGGTTGGTGTACGATGACACACATTACATAGTGCTGGTGGTAGGATATAACTCAAGAACACAACGTGGTGACCGCGAAGTGGCTGCATCAAAGCACAATAGTTGCACATTTATGTTTTATTATTACTATTTTTCTTTTCTCTGCAATTGACAGAGTCCTGTCCAGGGTGTAACTCTGCCTTTCACGTGAAGAGCGCTGGAATAGGCTCCAGTGGTTCCCTGTGACCCTGAAGAGGAAAGAGGAGGAACAGAAAAGGGAGGGATTGAAGGAGAATAACTTCTTTTAAAACAGACAATTTGATTTAAAAAAATGCTTGGATATCAATATCCATAAAATTGCTAGATGTCAGGCCGGATAACTGGCCTGGCTGACAATCATTTAATCCTTAATATGCAACATCCTTCGAAAGAGAACTGGTGGGCACACTTGAACTTGTCAGTAAAATAAATCACTGATTTTGACTGGGTCTTCCTTCAGCATTCAAGTGAGAAAAAAAAATCAAAGAGTAGTTTTTCTTTTTAAAAATGCTTTTGCACATGCTTTTTAGTTTTTTCTTTGAAAGCAGGGATTAAAAAAAGAACAGGTTTCAGGGATGATGACCACAGTAACAAACTGTTACCTGTTTTAAGCAGGTGAAAGAGGAGAAATGAGGACATAATGCATCTCGTTCTCTCCAGATTGCGTCTGTTTATTTAACATCACATTTCACAAAACATGTCTACATTCATTTAAACTAAGCGTAACGAATCCCTTTGACCATTTTCACTGTTATACACTCGTCCATAACATCCTTCTTGTCTACTCCTCTTCCTAAGTTGAGGACATCTGCCTAAGCATGTTTTCACATTGACAGTCCTCGTTCATAAAGCAACGCAGTTTCATTATGCAGTCTACCACTGCTCCCAAGACACTAAAATAAAATGTCCAATTCACAAGAAATTTGTATTTTCTCTCTGTATAAGCCAATAAATGCCAATTAATCTTCTGTAAAATTTACAGGCCAAAGAAATGAGCAGGAAATTTGTTTGTATAAAACATTTTCTGCAAGACAACAGGTTCAGAATTAACAAACAAACCAATTTCAAATAATAAACTTCAGTACACAATTCAAATAAAGTGCTTATTTTTAATGCATACATTTATACTTTGGCTGTTAGAAACCCTGAGTGTGCACAGGAGCCTTCAAAAAACACCAAAACATCTTTCAAATACATGAAATATAAGGTTCAAGTTATTATCAATAGTTTGTCATGTTATTATGTGCAGCACGGATCCTCCCGGTATTATACGAGTTACTTCACATATTAGTTTCAAGTTTCCTTCTACGAAGAGTTTAAATCCGCACCTTTCTATGTTTCTCTTCCAACTTTCAAAGAAAGGTCAACTGGAGACTGGAAATGTCTTTTATTTCTGCTTCTAGACTATGTGTCTGCATGTGGAAAGAGCTCCAGTCTGCACCGTCAATGCAGAATGCACAGATGAAGAAGTGAAAATATTTGTTTCCACTTCAGATACTTTTGCAAGTCAGAGCTTTAAATCAGTTTAGGCTAGAAATGAGTGCTTAGAAAGAATAAGAGGAATCAGCTACAGACACCTCCATTAATGTGAAAATAAAAGTCAAAATTTACTGAAAAGAAGTTTAACAAGAAAAATGGCTCTGAACAACTAAAAACACGTGTACAGTGTTTGGAGGTTTAGAATCCAGTCATCTGTTTAGACAAGGCAATCCGTGTTACAGTAAGGGAAGCTAAATAAAAAAGTAATATACATTCTTAAGTACTAATGGTTCTCATCCAATCAGCCATATCTTCATGCTCGTGCACTCACCATCATGATAGTAATGACTGCGTTTAGCTGGAGGGAGACACCTTTGATTCTGTGCCTCTGCGTCTGTGATCTGCTTTATTGCATTTTTATTCACACTCGCAGGGACACTGAATAAGTTATTCAGTATCACTGAATAAAGCAGAAAGAGACAGAGTTAAAGTGCAATTGCAGCAAAATCCAGAAATGCTGGATCCTTCACCTCTGGAAGCTCAATCACATGTCCTCTCCACCCCCTCCCGGGCATAAACAGAACTCCACGATTAATTATTTCACAGTGTGGGGATTAATGCTGAAAAACTGAAACAAGCAGGTGATTGTTTTCCTGCAATGCATATATATTATTCCATTAACTATAGCCCTATACTGTTTGTGTAAGCTGTTTATAAGCACTTATTATTATGTTTTATTATTATTTAGCCTCAAGCGTAACAGCATGAGTGATTTAGGAGTATAAAATATAATCCTCTGCTAAACCTAACCAACTTTTCTTGTCTAAACCTAACCACACAACAAATGAAATCAAACGTTTAAAATGAAAGCAAACTGTAGTGGGTTGACGGGAGGCACGGTCAGCTCTTCTGGATGATGATTTCCATAACTACATCAAACACAGGAGGGGACTTTCGTTACCTTTATTTGCAGTGCCGTCTTTCAACTTTGAAACCATTTTTTCCCAGACTTGCCGTTATCTACCTATCAAAACAGAAAAGAATTCAGGGTAATATTTAGAACCTCCATGAAAGTTCTTTGCGATCATAGCAGAGAGTTAGTCCACTTGTGATAAACGTCCCAACTGTACCTGTGAAACTTTGTCAAATTTCCTGGTGAAAAATGAGGTGGGCGTTGATGGTTATCAACTCTCACCGTAGATCTCCATAAAACAAAAAAGGAAAAGAAAAAAAGTTAAAAAATTGATCTACAAAGGGTCCACTGACCCTGGAGATCTCCCTGACTTCAGTTCTCTGATAAACTGGAAAGTCCTTTAACTTCCATGGAGTGGTGTTCCTTATTATTATTTTTCCTTCTGCACATTAATAACGTACTAAAATTCTGCATATGTTCGTATTCCAGGGAGATAATCTTTTATTACAGCAGAACATTTAGCTTGAAGATTGTTTTATACCAAACTAGACAGTTGGTTTGGCCAAGATTAATGCTAAAGTGTTTATTGTCATATGTACAGTAAGAACACAGGTTTCACTGTACAATACAATTCTTACTTTGCTGTCTGTTGTGGACAATCGTATCTAATACGTTTGTATAAACACATTTTAGCCAATCAAGGTGACTACAATACCCAAATAAGACTGAACAGTTACGGCTGCAGTTGGGTACGCTATTTTGTGTGTTTTTGTGTTTTGTGTGGGTCTCACACAACCGGACCAAACCGCACCATTTCTGGGCCCCTTCAGTTGTAGGTCCAAAGGAAAATAGTGCAGCATGTGTTGTACATACTGTTGTGCTTTACCCTCCGGTGGGCTGGAGGTGTGTGGGAATGAAGCACACAACAAAGAATCTTCTTCTGTGGACTTGACTTGCCTCCAGTAACAGGTTAGTTCCAATCACAGCTGATGCTGGTCTGGATGACACACTGAGTTGTTTTGGCTTCTAGCTGTGGCACAGACAGCGGTCTGTGTCCATGCAGTGAGCCCCATGTGCCGTACAACAAGTCTCGCTACAGCAAACATGATCTAGATGGCCATGCTGCCTTCACTGACTTAACACTAGGTATGGACATTTGAACAAAACACAAGACTATGCTTTTAGGCTCATGAAGAGCTTTAACTGCCTTCCAACACAAAGGCGTTTGCAGTCAATGATGGTAGCACTGCCACCTTGTGATGCAGCTGTGCAGGATGGACTCATCAACCCAGCTGTAGAAGTTGCTGAGGATCATTGGTGACTTGCAAAACTTCCTCAGCCTCCTCAGGAAGTATAGGGGCTGAGTTTCTTCACAAGCTGTGTGGTGTTTAGTGTCCAAGTCAGGTCCTCGCTGATGTGGACCCCCAGATCTTTAAAGCTGCTCACCCCTTCCACTTCCTGCCACCAGATGAGCAGTGGCTGAGGAGGCCTCCTTTCCTTCCTCACGTTCACTATCATCTCCTTCGTCTTTTCAGTGTTGAGGGTGAGGTTGTTGTCCTCACACCATGTCACCGGAGTACCCACCACCCAGATGACACCACACAGTGTCATCTGCAAACATCAGGCTGATAATGTCCATGTGGGTGGCCATGCAGTTATGGGTGAACAGGGTGTAGAGGATGGGACTGAGGACTCACCCCTGCCGGTGCCAATGTTTGTGAAGATGCTAGTTGAAGTCCTGTTCCCCTGGAACAAGACTTGAGCCAGTCATGCAGGATGGGGAGTAGTTCTATGAAATATTTATATCATTAGTGAGTTACTATTTACTGCGCTGCATTATGAAGCTCTAATTTCAGACCCACCCTAGAAGTCCTAAAATTGTGGTAAAAATGCCATGTAAATTAAATTTGGCATTTCTATTCAAGAAACAACCTAAATAATGAGTTTTATTTGATGTTATTATTAACTCATCAAATATTTTCATTAAATACTTAGGAAATAATTGCCTTCTATTTCTATTTGCATTCTGAATGGTCCATGCTTCTTTGGCACATTTGTAAGCACAGATAAGCTCGTGTTCTGAATATGCACTCGTACTCTACTGCAAACACATGTGCGTCTTACCAAACAATACTGAAACGTGGGAGTGCTTCGAATCAAACAGTCAGACTTTCTACTTAGGGACAAATACTGTAAATACTTATCCTGTCTGCCGGGACTGCCGTTACACAACAATCTGTTTTGTTATCCATTATCTTTTATACACTTTTTTTATCACATACTGTAACATGAAAGCATGTTAGAAATAATAGATTGCATGGTAAGCAAAAGTGCTCAAAGAAAATTAATGACCTCACCACAGAATCAGGACCTCAAATAAAGCCCAGTCAGTCCTTGTTCATCTCGTTATTGATATAATTTAATAAAATGCTGGATCCATAGTTTTAAGACCTCATTTGCACCTGCTGCTTCTGACCTTTCTAATAACATGATACGGTACTTTGTTTTCTTGCATGGATTGTTTCTGAAATTGCTGTAGATGATGATTATATTTAATGCCGCTACAACAAATCGTCCCACTGGGACGATAAAGATTACCTTGTGACCTTGACCCCCCTCTCATGTGTGCTCTCAGTCAAGAGTGATTCATTCTCCGAGAGCCAGTTGAGTAATAAACCAGAAGGGAAAATAAGGATACAATGAGGATGGCATCTAAATTTTAAGACATGGATTTTTATCAAATTTTTTAATTTTTATATAGGCTTATGACGATGGATGCCTGCATGAGTTACAACCAACATAAATATATAAACAAGCAAACAGTCACACATAAAGCTGAGAGCTGCATTTTGAAATAGAGCATGAAAGCCTGCAGCGTGATGGTGTCGCTTTGCAGATGTGGCCAAACAAAATCATTCCACATGCTGTTTTCTTTGATCCCTCCCTCAGTACATCAGTGTGAGCCTCTATTAGCTGTTTTTCCCAACCACGACACTTTTCCATCATTAATATTCTTCCTTCTTCTCTCTTACTGCTTAACACAGGGGATCAATCACCCGTTGCCATAGCAATGAAACCACCCATGCAGGTGTGTGCGTGTGCGTGTGTGTGTTATCCGTATGCCGCATGCATGTGTGTTTGCTGTACTCTGACTGTACGTGCTTCCCAGTCAGAGCGCTGAGGCCTCCGCTGGTGATGCTGCTCCGCCAGCACTGTCCCAGCATTCAGAGTGGCTTTGACAGCTGTCTAGTCGAGATGCTTTCACTTGCCACACTTGGCTTCCTCTCAGCGCGGTGCAGAATAATGACCAAATTCAAAGGAAAAAGTAAATAAAAAAAAACAAAAAAGACAACGTGCTGTCAGGCTTGTTTTGTTTCTGTCTACAGCCTTTGCATGAACGATGTTCAAAAATGCTGGCAGGACTTAACAATTAATGAAATGAAATAAAAAAGCACCGCTGTGGGGAAGTTTTCATTAAACAATCATGTAGAATGGTAAGTACCCACAATTCTAATCTTATGTGTGTTTGTGAGATATATCACAAAAATATATAAACATTGTAACATGACTTTTTGCATCAAGTCTTTGTTGTTGCAGTAGTTAACAAAAATTAAGGCCAAAGAAAAAAAAACCAAGCTGCCCCATGGTTCAATAGTTTTTGGATCCACCTGCACTACTATTAACCTGAAGTGATCATTTCCCATCTTTATTTCCTGACTTTATCAGTGTCTCACGTTGTCGTGGAGGAATTTTGGCCCATTTTACTTGATAGCATTGCTTTGGGTTTTGAGTATTTCCTTATGGACAACTCTCTTATGGTCCTACCACAGTATTTTAAATATAAAATTCACTAAAATGGCATACTAAACTGATATATCAAAGAAATCCAAAATACAGATGAAATTTGTTAAAAGCTATGTATGCCCCACGATTCAGTAATTTCTTGAACCACCTTGAGCAGCAATAACTTGAAGTATTCGTTTTCAGTATGATATTCTTAACCTGTCACGTCATTGTGGAGAAATGTTTGACCACTCTACAACGTTGCGTTAACTCAGAGGGTTTTCTGGGCATATAAGTATTCACCCAATTTTAATTAGGCTGAGGTGTGGACTCTGGCATGGCTACTCCAAAGCCTTGATTCAGAACCTTGATAATTTTGGCATTTTTCTGTTTTGGCCAAGCTGTAGATTTTGAATTTGCGGCCTCACATTTGCTTCTAGAAGTATTTCATGCTTGTCTGATGACTTTAGTGTGCCCAGGTCCTGTGACTACAAAAACAAAAACAAATCCAAATCATCACCTCTCCACTGCCATACCAGAGGTGATCTTCTGGGATGATGTTTGGTTTCAGACAGATATGACGATGGGCATTGAGCCCAAACCACTTTACTTTGGTTTTATCTGTCAATTTATCTTCTATGTCAGCATGCTGAGTTAGGCCTGTAGGGCCTGAGATGTTGCTCTCAGGCTTTTAGTATTTTTTTCAGCTTTGCACAGTTCGAACTTGGGGTACATTTGCTGGGGTGTCCACTCCTGTGAAGCTTGGCAACTTTTAAGAATGGAATCACGTTCCTCACAGCAGAACCTGACTGTAGAAGTCCATTGTTTGCTGTTTAGTGTCATGACCCCAAAAATTATTTTTTAATATCCACTGCTTATGTGTTTCCTTCTTCGCATTGTGTTAAATAGTAAGATAAAAAAAAAAGCTTTTGTGAAATTCTGGAAAACAAAATTTTGCTCTTGAATACCTCATCTTTTGGTTTGATGAGTTTTTTGTTTAAGCGGTGCAACAAAATCTTGAAGGTTAGCAGTTTTTCTCCAAAAGGTTCACAGTAAACGGCAGTCTCGCAGTTGCTGTGTGGCCAAATAGAAAATGATCAGAGAATAATTTGTTCCTACAGAACTGATGCAGTTGAGACGGAAACGGCATCCTAAATGCAATTCTGTTTTTGTCATCCTTTCTGTCTCTTTCATCCCTTCCCTCCTCCCCTCGCCACGTCTTCCTTCAGATTTCACACCTTTTCTTATCTCTCCTCCCGCACATGCTCTTTTCCCGCTTGCTTTGTCAATGTTTTCAAACCTCCCTCTATGCCTCTTTCTGTCTTCAGCCCCTTGATTTCCCTGCTTTTTCCTCTTTCAACTTTTCCAGCCATGACTGATCCAGAGGGTATTTATAGGAAGACAGATGGGATAATTAGAAGAAACCAAGAAGGATGATGTTCCTCTTAACAAACAGTTGACTGTATTATCTCTCCAGAGTGGAAATGGAAAACTGTACCCACTTGGATGGGAAGTGACCTTGTGAAAGATAGGTTGCTGTGCATGGAAATGAGAGATACAATTGGAGGGAAAGAGGCTGGCAGACACAGGCTGCATTATATTCATTTTGCCTCTGGATGTGCAGCACCAACAGAGTCCCAAGTAAATTAATCATGTTTTGTAAGTCCTGGGAGCCTCTTGCAAAGGTTGTCATCAAGCAGTTAAAATAATGTCAGAGGGGGAATGAAGCAAACGAACAGAAACACGTGGCGGTTAAATTTTAAGACTGACAGCATGGCTACACTTCTATGTTTTGCAAGATTTAACTTGATGTGAGGAAATAAAATCAGGTGAAGCATCTTGATGTTGGATAAGACTCAGATTTAAACCCCATTAATCCTCTTCTTGATTTCTGTAGTTTACTCATTATCATTTTCTGGTAAAACATATTCCTGCAGTCTCTTTTAGAATTGATGTCCTATACAGAACTTTTTAAAAAAAAGGAATCACCATCCGACAGTCTCCTGAAATAAAAACAGAAATGATTTGATTTTGTTATGTATTTTGTCTGCAAATATTTCCCTTTTGTTTCTAATGTGATGTGCAATTTTGGAGAACCCTACTGAGTTCTTAAAGGAATCCAGACCAGGATGTTTGAGGAAAGAAAATAAAAAAAGGATATGAATAAATAAAAACAAAACACTTGCGGGCTGCATACGTGGCTTTTGTTCCCCAAGACAAGTAAGACTGATGCTCTCTCCACCCAGAGGGTAATATGGCCCGGACCAGGAACCGGCCAACCTTGAATTCTTGCATCACTTCTAAAAGCTGGGAGGCCACAACAGCTGCAGTTGCACTTCATAAAACGTTACAGCGGATGGATATTCAGTGAAGGATGTGCAGCCTATAAACACACTTCAGAGCTTGAACAGCTGCACATCAAAATCTCTTAAAACTCTTCATGCCGTGGACACGAAATGTTTGCAGTGGTGGACAGAAAAAACAAGAACACACTAAAGCGCTTATATTTTATGTTTAACAGAGGTGGAAAATGCGCAGTAAAGTAAGAGAATATTTCCTGACTTTTTATGACCTATTTTGAGAATTTTCTCAGTTTTACAGCTCTTTTAAAAAATAACAGGAGCTGTTCAAGTTATTTTGTGCGATCAAAAAGCGTCAGATATGGATGTAAGTATAGTCACAGCCAAATAGTTTGCATCCAAGGAGAGTCAAATAGTACGATTTTGTCAAGTCAGGTAGCATCGCATACACACCTGGAGATGGCTGGATAAAAGTGTGTGTAGTTTTATGGCTTTAAACTGTGTACACACAAAGCCAGAAATATGATTTCACATTTTTATGAAGCTTTGCATATGTTCAGTTTTAAATTATTTTTCTAAATCCTTTTGGAAATGTAAGAGCATGATTTCAATCATACTTACCTCATTGTTCAGTAAGTAAAGTGGCCACAGACCAGTTCTTTCTTTCTTTTTGTTCTTTGTAGGGGCTGTCAATCTAAAGGATAGCTGACCAGTATTCTAGTTTTGTTTGTTCTTGTTTTTATTGATTCATTCCAGACATGTCAAAAGCCTCCTGTGAAGCATAACAAACTTAACAATAGTATGAACCTATAAATAAATAACATAATAATAATATACATATGCACACGTGCATACACATTTGAACATAGAGAACCCCTTGAAAATAAATCAATATAAATAAATTAATCTGTTATAAATGTATGTACACAAAATAAAAAAATCTCTAAAGTAAATCTATACACAATGTGCACACATCTATCTACATATACATACCTTTACACATGCAAACACGTAACACACATATCCATATATTCTGATGACAAGGTTTCTGAAGATACAATATGTCTGCATTTTCAAACTTTTTATTTATTTTTTTTTTTGTTGGGTCTCAAGACAACACGATGATGATGACAGATTCATTTTTCTGGCTTGACAGAACTACTTTAGACTTAACTACAACTCATATAAGCTCTAAAACCTGCATCAAAGGTATGGAGGTTTAAGCTGTTTAAGCACAGATAAAAATCTCTGCATCAACAGCTACAATTTTGAAACCAACCATAGGTGTACGTTGCTACAACTGAGACAAATGTGTAAGCGCTCTCGTCATCCTATGCCACAAAAGTACTGTTCCAGTTTTCAAGTCCACGTCTCCTCAAGTCTGGTCCAAATCCCCGGAAGGGTAGTTGATCTGGCCATTTAATCGAGGATGTGTCTGAGGGAGACTTGTGTAGACTTGAGACGGCAAATCCCAGACTGCATTTGCAGCAAGAAGCAAAAAGTAATATAGAGAGAGGACAAAAAGTACAACTTTGTTTTATACGTTATAACTTTGTTTTTGTTCAAAAGAATGTAGTTTTAAAGTTTTTCCATTGAGGAATATAGCAGGTGCGTTGATGCAGGGACATATCTACAACATGCAGGACAGTGGCATCGACGACCAGGGTTGTCTGCCCCTGGTTTAGGGTATTTATTTTTGCAGTAAATTAAAGTGAAGACATTTTTGCAAGTTTTTACTTGTTTGTCTGTTAGCTGAGGTGTGACTTCATCAAGCACACTGCAGTTCCAGTTCCAAAAAGAGACATGCATCTCCCGAGTCCTCCTACGTGCATTCTCCTGGGTCGTACTTGCCAAGTAGGAAATACACAAGTACACAAGTCCAGACTTGGTGTACTGGGAACTGATAAACAGCCCCTGTCTATAAACACTTTAAACCAAAATAAACTTCTTAAAAAACTATCTACAGTGTTTTATGTTACCTCAAAGCGGACAGACGGCCATTTCCATCCATATTCTCATTTACTTCACATCCATGCCTCCATACAGTTTCTAACGACTTTGTAACGGTGAAGAAAAATATAATAAGTAACATTACTTCCTCAAAATGAGATGATGTTGTCTTCAGTGTTATCTGACTGGCCGAATACCTGGAGATTAAGTGTCCTCTGCTTGGTTGAACTTCTGCAGGGTTTCAGAGAGCGTGACCCAGGAACGTGCACAGCAGCTCTTGCTGGTCATGAGCAGAACGCGAGTTAAAAATCAGGCTACAATAAACAAAGAAAACGTATGTTTTCTACAATGATGACTGAAAGTCGTAAACTGGAGGAAAAAGATTACGCACCGACGACTGAGTTTGGGATAGTTGTGAACAGCCAGCGAAGTAAAACTGGATTCTAAAGCTGGAAAATGTTTGACGTGTTCTCACAACTAAACACACGACATTATGAAAAAACATACAAGACAGAAGCTGATCACTGCTTCCTTGTTGAAAACGTTCACTTTTAAAATCAATGCAGTGTTCATATATTGTAAAGCTTGACATTAACAGCTGGACGCTGTCCCTCTCATGGACGTGCACAACTGATCAACCAATCAGACACACACACACACACACACACACACACACACACACACACAGACACACACACACACACACACACACACACACACACACACACACACACACACACACACACACACATCTTAAACAGCAACCTTTATGTATTTTGTAAGCTTAAAATAACAAGTAAGATAAGATTTTTTCACAAGACAACATGCAGTGTTGACTTTAGCATAATGGTTGATAGATAAATGATTATGATTACAGAGAGGCAGTATAACTTTGAGTCTTATTTATTGTCCCTCTATCTCTTTCATTTTTCCATTTTCTAGCAGTTTTAAAAATGGAACAGTCTTTAAAAAAAACAAAAAAACAAAAAACAATGCATTATTTTCGTTGATATAATGTCCACACTTTTACAGTCCTGTATACAGAGAAAAGGTCACCCTGCTGTCAGGAGTCCGGCAGAATTGGTTTGAGACGTCAAGGCCACCACGGACAGTGCAGAGCTGCTTGGTAGTAGAAGAAAGAGGAGGATCTTTGTGCATTGATAGATGAGTAAAAGTAAAACAAGTCCTCCAGTTGTCCAGACATATAGATTTACACCAAAAGTGTTTATCCAAACAACATTTTGTATCATGTGACTCCAACAACAGCAGTAACATTTACAAGAATAAAACAATGTGCAAACATTAAAAAAGAACGATGCAATAAAAAGTCGAAAGGTGCAGTTAAAAATGGCTATTTTACAATACCATATAAACCGTGAAAATGTGTTTCAGCAAAGTTGAGCACAGTTGACTCTCAGTTGCCTGTCTTCAAACAATATAATGAAATAAAAAACGGATTAAATGTTAACATCTGGTTGACTGTCTAAGGAGATGGACACTTGTTTAAAGAGAGTGATAGAGATACTATAACCAGGTAATGTTGACATAACAGCCATAATGATTTTAATACAGCTACATTTGCGCTCTCAACTGTTAGTAAAGGGCCTTTCAAAAACCACCCGATAGATACGACTCTTAGTTTTATGTGCTGACAGCTTGAACTAAGCACAGTGCAAGGATGTGTGTGCCAATTCTGCACAATGTGCTGGAGTTAAAAATGTTCCTCTTGGTTGCATCTTGACGCGTCAAGAACGCCTCGATGCGTCTGAAAACCTGGCAGACCACAAGGACAATTGAGGGGAGGCTGATTTTGGTGATTTCCCACTTTCCTGAGTCGTAGTCTACACGGTGGAACGAAATCTGTAATAACTTCGGCTAAACAGATGTTGTTGTTTTTTTAAATAGGAGAAACAATTTGTTTCTAATTTCATAATTAAATTTTTTTTTTTTTTTTTGAGTGATCAGCTGCTCCTTTTCCTCAACACAAATAAAGCCAGAGCCTTTAACCAACAGCTAGAAGGATGCACAGGGCACCAATCCAAAAAACAGTTAATATCTTTTAGCCACTTTAGGCAGCTTTAATTCCGACGTAGCAACCGGCACCCAACATGGACCTTATTCATGCATGTACAGGTTTTCTTTGGTCGTGTGTCCCATCCCAATGGAGAGTGCATTGCAACAAATACATCCTATATGAAAGGCCTTTACTGCCGTAGCTGTTTCTATATTTATGTCCCATTTATGACTGAAATAGAACCTAAATCTGTTTCCCTGGAAATGTTAAACACCATGTGTCCAGCACATAATACCTAACTGCCAAATTATGATAAAAAATCCCCCACGAATGAGACGTGACAGTAGGCAGAAACCAAACTGAAAATGCTGAACTGGGAGTCCAATCCACCTCTTCCAAACGTACTTCCGCTTTAAATGTGCTGAGCATCCAATGTGGTATTCACCAAACTTCATCTGCTGTTTGGTGAGCGCGTAGTAGAAACATTTACTTTCCCATTAAAAACAGCTGCTGGCTGAAGCCAGATGGACCATGACTCATAATCAAAGTATCATTCATAATCAGAGTTGTCAAGCAATTAATTTTTATAAATCTTGATTAACTGCATGACTCTGTGTTGACAAAAGAAACAAATTGCAAATTTTATTTTGTGACGTGTTCAAAATTAAATGTAAACCTGCTACATAAAATGACAGCAAACTACTACCAACTTTCCGTTACAGTAACTTGCATGTCTATGTGCCTAGTAAAGTGGCCGAAGAGTGGATGTTACTTAGACGCTAACAGGTGAGATATTTATTATGCATTAGGTGGCTCGGACCACGGTTCTGGATGTCCCAATCAGAGGTTTAGGGAGGATCTGGATGCAGGAGATGTGAAGGTGGCTGGAGTAACAAACTAAAGTTCATTATTTCAACCAAAAGGCAATGCTGAAATCCAGAGTTAAACATCCAAAAAAGATTTATCAAAAGACAACTTGAGAGACAAAAGGCTGCAACACAGAGACCCAGGCAAACAAAGTCAAACCAGAACTTAACGTAGAAGAAATAAGATGTTCAAACTAAACAGGCAAAAGGAAGTTTCATGGGTTTGAGTTATTCCCCCTCTCATAAGGTTTTCTTTAAATGTTGATAATGATCAATAAGAAGAAAACATTTAAAACCCTGCAGAAATGATTCTCTTCAACTGTAAAATGTTTATTTCCTTTGTTATCTCAATAAACTTGGATTTTATGCACTACAAATAATCGCTTCATCTGTCTCTTATGACTGACTGCGACTAATACGCCATCATGAATGACAACAAATGGAGAATATGTTGTTCCAAATTGCCTGTTTTGAGAGTTAAGTGAGAACACAGGAATTATATCAGCTTGAAGTTAAGGGCTGCCACTCTTTATTCCGCTAGTGCCGCTATTTTAATTTTATTATTTTACATTATACAATCATCATGATGGTCTGGATGTTACACGTCAGTGTAAATTAGGAATGAGACAGCTGTGTGAAGAAGGTGTAGAAGGTTCTGGTATGAAGAGCATGTGTATCAGGTGGATGTTTGCTGCCTACACAGTTCTGTTAGGTATGGTGGAGCAGTTCCATGGATGCATTGGTATGTGGCATGAGTGCGACCTTGTAATTTATTCTTGAAGTGATGGGAAGCCAGTGTAACGTGCAGAGTATTGGGTGATGTGTTCATGCTTTCTTGCCTTAACCAGAATCCGTCCAACACTATTTTGAATTAGTTGAAGTTTGTTTATACTTTTTCTTGCAATGCCGGTGAGGAGGGCAGAACAATAATCCAGCCTGGAGGAGACAAAGACATGCAAGAGCTTCTCGGCATCAGATGCAGTGAGGGTGGGATGGAGTTAGACAATGTTCTTGAGGTGAAAAAAAGCAGGATTTTTACAGATGTTTGATGTGGTTTTCAAAGGTTAGATAAGGAGCCAATTTCACACCAACAAATGGCAGGGGGATATTCTGTCCACAGATGGTGAAGGTGGTTATGGAAGATGACAGGACCTGGTGAGTATGGCTTCGGATTTAGAGCAGTTTAGTTGAAGGTAATTGTGATTCATTCACGCCTTTCTCTCTTCCAGGCAGACGGTGAGTATTAAAAGAGGTGATGATGATGATGATGATGAAGAAGAAGAAGATAATGGTGATGACCACAGAGCACTGGAGGTTTAGTGGGTCCTGATGTACAACTGAGTCTCACTGGCATAACAGCCATGTAACTAACCCTGAACCAAATAGCTGCATCCTTTTTGGTGTTACATTCAGTTTCTGGAATCCACCACCATGATCTCATGAAGGTCTTGATGAATCATGAAGGAGACTCAAGCAATTGCACAAGTGGATTATGAATGAAACAGGACAAAAACAGAGGGCCAAGTTGTGTGTAAGCTTTCTGGTGTTAAAAGTGGAGGCGTGCAAGCCCCTGCAGATGCAGGTTAATCACACAGATCGGCGGGTGGACTCTGGAGTCCTGAGTGGTAGACTCTAAAGAATCAACTCCTAGTGCTGGGGCTGCGACTCACATCAGAGCTATGTTGGGAATAAAAAAAACCTCACAAAGATCCAGCGACACACAGCTCAGTGACATGCTGAATGAAAAGGCGGCAGAACTGAAGTGAGAGAAAATGTGACCTTTCAGTCAGACCTTTAAATACCATAAAACTGCAGCCGCCCAACATTCAGACATCTTTCTAAAGCTGACTGGCTGTTTCTGTCACCGTTCTCTTCATTCCTAATTCTATGTGTAAAACTGCTGACAGAGCTGCAGGACTGAGCAGTTTGGATCAAGATCCAGTCGGGAAGTCCTGATTGATACGTAACTGCACAAATCAAAATATGTCCCGCTCTCTCGCCCGCTGCTACCCAGCTCGTGAATCAAGAGAGGTTGAGACAGTATCTCTTTGCTCCGGTAATAACTGAGGAAACCGGCTGTAAGAGACAGCAGTGTCGACTGACCCATTCCTGTGGTGTGCATCCTGGAGATCAGCAACTCTTCCGTTGCTGAACGTCCCAACTGAAGCGCTCTCACATCCATTGATGATCACTGGTGTCAAGATTGATTTCAGTTTGTTTATCACTTGCAGTTTGCTTCGGTAGTCGCAGAGTGTTTCAACCATTTGATATCAGCTGACTGTATCAACGTCATTATAATCTGCAGGGAAATTTCATCCAGAGCAGCCAACAGTTCTTTGTTTTTATTTTATTTTTTTGTTATTCCAGTGTCCTCTCATCTGTTTCAAAATGATTTGAATCAATTGTGGTGATTATTTGTGCATGATTTGTTGCAAAGCCACTTTTATTACTTACTGCACCATGCCGTCACAGCCCACTAAATGCTCTGCTGTGATTCAGACTGAACATACTTAAAAGAGGTACCGCTGGTCACACTAAATGGGGTACCACGTCAAAAGCTGTGCTCATTTTAACATGTTGGACACAGATAAACAGACCAACCTTGCACTAATTTAGTGGGTTCAACTGTTTGGTTAAAAGGGGTACAGGACAAGAGGCTTCATTTTCATATCACGAAGTGAAGTGAAGTGAGAGATCCTTAGGTCTCATCAGATTCCAGTCTGAGTTGTGACTGATCTGAAAGGACACGAATCCCTTAAAGGAGACAGATTTGACATCATTAAAAAAAACAAAAAAAACCCCATATCAACAAAAGGGAGAATCTTCATTATGGGCACATGCATGCATGAGCAGTGCATTTAAAGGGGTATCTTTATACATCCTTACACATTTCAAACATTCATAGTGGAGGAACGTATTATCTGCCTCTGCTGCTCAGGTGTCCAACAAAACCGTCGTTCCTTCCAATAATGCCACAAGCTTCCACAATAATTAGACTGCAGCTCCTGCAGCGTCACTTCTATTATGTTACACAACATTAGCATATCATAATCTTGTGCCTTCCAGTTTGTTAATGCAAATGCATGCAGCTACGACTTGAGATGTTATGTAAATGTTATAAAGTCTGACCTATTAAGACTGTTGTTGTGACATTTAAGGATAAATGACCCGGGTGCTCATTATGACATGAAGCTGCCATATTCACTTTGTCAGATTAATGAAAAGGAGCTTGCACACTTCTTCAAATAACTGTTTGTCCACAAGAGATGAATATGGGCGAGATATTTTGCTACACAGTCAATCAAATTTTGAAAACAGTAATATCACTAAAAAAAAACAACAAACAAACCGCAATCTTTGTTAAAAAATACGAATAAAAAACGCCAGTAGAATCCCTTCTTTACATGTTTCTTATTCACCTTCTTCTTTTGCTGCTTTCATCGTTTTCAACTTCTTTTATGCTGCTGCCAGTTGTGAATGTCACATTATCGTTACCTTGTGTCTGTGTTATTTATTCAGTCAATGGTTCTCGTGGGGTGCTAGAGTAACGGAGACCCCGGCTGAAGGGGCTGAGGAGATGGTCGGCCTTGTTAGAGGGTCCGGTCTGGCCCGTTTACCCGGAACCCCTGCTAGTGGAAATGCATCTAATGTCTACTGAAGTGAGCTTATGGCATTCTCTAATACAAATTCCCTAATACCAATGGTTATTTGCCTGGTAAAGAGTTAAATATAAGCGTCCTAATAATATGATATAGTAAATCACTATAATGGGTATGCAGTGTATTTATAGTGTTTATTTGTACACCCTTTTTTCTGCTTTAGACCTTTTGATGTCATCTTGTTGGTCATGGTGAATTTCAATTGGAGCCCAAACTCAAGCTACTGTGTTATAGATACAAACTGATTTAGTCAAAAACACGTGTAAAGATTAACGCAGGTAGACCTGAAATTTTGAGCTTATCAAGAAAAGAAATTGCTGATATTTTGAAAAGATAATTGCACAAAGTTGAAGATAGGTGTTGATATATTTTAAAGTCTGGCTGTTTATCGTTTCAGAACGCAAGAACCGTTTCATTGTTTTTGTAAGTACTGGATGTAGTTTATTTCTCTTTAGCATCAGCGCAACAGAAACCTTGGCCCATTGTAATTTGGAGAAGTGCTTCTGTTTAAGACTAGTACTTAGCCTACCTGAAGCTCATCATTTTTCCTTTGTAATTAATTCTAAATAAAAATAAAATAATTCTAGCTGGCTATTACATCACAGCATTTCTGAACTGTGAATGCCACCATATTTGAAAAAAAAAATCAATTTAATAATTTTGTCTGAATGAGAGCTCCTTAATACCTAAAACCTTCAGAGACTTGGAAGTGTTTGTAAATATGCTACTACTGACTTCCAGTATGGAGCACCACACTCTCTCCAGTGGAAATCAATGAGTGATTACTTGGTTTTAGAGGCAAATGACGCGTTATTCCCTACTCAACCATCCAGACCTCTCAGGTCTTCTGGTTCAGGTCTTCTGGTTCAGGTCTTCTGGTTCAGGTCTACTCTGTGTCCCCAGAATCAGAACCAAACATGGAGACGCAGGATTCAGCTTTAATGCTCCACAGACACAAAATTCCAGAAAACTGCAGGAATGCTGAAAAACGTCAAGGTTAAAAACTCACTTGTTTACAGGTCCCTTTGACTGAATAAGTTAATCTGATCTGATATTAAATATACGCGTTCATTTCAGTACTACACTATAAGGTCTTGCTTAGGTCTAACTTTTTTTTATGCCACTGCACTGTAACTCAGGGCCACAGGGGTCTGCCAAAGCCCATCACGGCTCATTACAGGCGAGAGGCAGGGGTCCACCCTGGACAGGTCGCCAGTCTATCACAGGGTCACATACAAAGACACACAACCACACACGCTCACACCTACAGGCAATTTAGAATAACCAGTCAACTTGGCTTGCATGTTTGTGGACTGTGGGAGGAAGCCGGAGTACCCGGAGGGAACCCACGCAAGCACGGGGAGAACATGCAAACTCCACACAGAAAGACTCTCGCCGGGCTCAGGAATCGAACCAGGAACCTTCTTGCTGTGAGGCAACAGTGCTAACTGTGTTAAGTGTGTGTTCCTAGTTCACTTACCTCATACAGAAAGTTTGCAAAGACCAGGATATCTCTTGTAGATCAAGAGATAGCGGTCATTTACGCTACAAATAGTCCTTTATGCGCAGTTTGGAGGACTAGATGACCATTATCAATGAATGCCTTAAACAAATTAGACAACCTACTGAAGGTGGCAGAATACGTTAAAGAGGGCTAGAGACAAGAGATGACTAAAGAGGAGAAACTATGATTGGGCATTAGGTACAGTGGTTAAGGTTAGAGAAAGTGTCTTGGTAGTATATTATCTTAAAGCAATGTTATGATGTCATTCAACTTCAGACAACATGGAGACGAATGTATCCTGTGTTGACAAAAGAGCCACTACAAGTACTACGACAACTTTACAATTCTCGTTCCATCTCCCAACTTTTGTCAGCATCGTCTCCAGTAATGGCAGTCTCAGAAAAATCTATGTTCAGCACTTGGAAAGACAAAGTTAACAGCGAGGTATTTAAAAAGATGTCATATCAGCCACTAAAGAGACAGCTATTCCCCTGAGGAGGTGGTGGAATGGATGAAAGAGCTAAAAAGAAAGTCATCACTCTATTACTGTAAACCTTTAAGACAAAATGCTTTAAGATTTTGCAGACATCGCTCTGTTGTTTTGTAGATTTGATCACTAGGAAGAGACATTGTTGTTTACGCAATAATATGACTACATACTAGAACAACATGTTTTCAAGAACCTGAGTGTCAGGTTATCACAAATAAATAATCTCCATAACAGCCCCAACAGGTCTTGTGCATTTTAAAATCAAACAGGAAATAAAGTTTTCAATTCCAATGTTTTACATATTGCCACAAAACAATTTATCGTCCTACCCGGGTTTTACGATTACATAAACGCACCCTTACATGAGCTACATACATGAGGTATTGCATGATATTGTAACTTATTGAACAAAAAAAGAAGCCAACATGCAGAAACACTGAAAGCAAAACTAGAATGCCTTTAAAATGTCCATACGAAACCAGAGGACAAGTATCACTCACGTGCTGTAAACTGAAAGCAGCTCATCAGTTGATCGTCAGCAAATGCGATGACCTCTATAAAAACAGTTTTAGCAGTTTGCTTCTGCTGCATTCAGGTTTGTGTTAATGCAGCCAAAAGAAGGAAAGACATCAGCAGTGATCTTAAAGGAGGAGAAGAAGGTGAAGGTTTAGAAAGTGTTATAAGGCCATTTCCCAAAAAGCGAAAGTAGTTAATGTGCTCAGAGTTTCCCAGCAATGCCCAGAGGAGCTGTAAAGCCCAAGATCTACATCTGAGATACAACCGGTCTTAGCTAGCATGTTTAATTTGAAGTTCATGTGAGCGCAATTAGAAAAAGACTTGAACAAGTGCAGCCTGTTTGAAAGGGTTGTGAGGAGCAAGCCTGGTCTCTGGAAGGAGAACAAAACAGCCTGGCCTGGATCTGGAAAATTACATCTACACAAATCACTTGAATTTTGGAACAATGTCTTTTGGACAAATGACACCAAAGTGAATATTTCTGGCCTCTAGTCCATAATGAAATTTCAGACCGCTTTAAATATATTAAATATTCTAAATTAAAAAGTTTGTATATTTATCATATGACTGTTTTTATAGTCTGTGGTTCACACTGATAAGGTGTGAAAAAAAAAACACAGACCTGTGCTGTCCTGAAGCACCTGAAGGCATTGTTACATAGCAGGACCTTTGTTTTCCACTTTGGAGGATGACACCTCAGAGATGGATCAGGAAAAGGCATTTTGTCAAGGTTATATTTTACCAGCACACAGCCCAATAGCCCTGCTAATGCTTTCTTAGTCTGCTATTTGTTCTTGTTTGTCATTTTAAAGGTGTAAGGGTTCACACTGCTCTGAAACATGAGCCTGGCTGAGGCGCAGGATCTCCATTGGGTGCAGCACTCCCCTGCCTCTGATCAGGTGGAAGTCAGACACGCCTGGGGAGTGCTGATTAGTACCTACTTCATTCATTTGTGAAGATTAAGGTACCTTTATAAAAAAAGTCCTAATTCTATTAGCACTCATGGGCATGTTGTCTTCATTTGTTTTTATGTATAAATGTCTGGTATCTGCATGTACAAGTACACTTTAGTAATAGCCCACAAACACCATTTGCCATATTGATTAATGCTGCAACTCAATTTTCCACTTGCTTCTATGAGCTCATGTGTATAAAAAGATAAGTCTGTTTTTCTTACCATCATAATACTGTGTATGAGCCGCTTTCTCTTCTGTTGTCACCATCTGTGGCATGAATCAATCATTGCTGCAGGGTGTCTGTATCGCCCCTGACAGCCAGAGATCACCTGCCAATCAAATATGTCTGTGATAATGAAGTTTCTCTCTTCACAGCGCATGCTCTTTTCTTGCTACATTTCACTGTTTATTTGGAACAAACAAGACACACAAACAAAGACATTATTGGAAAAAATATCCCCTGATGCCAAATCCCTGGACGATTTGCAAGAGTGCAGAGAAAGGTCCATTCTCTATTTAGCTACAACCTTTTAAAAGAAAACTTCTCATTGTCTTAAAGCACTCTTTTGATATGACGATCCACTGAGTGGTGCCCCTCACCCCTTATTTTCTCCTCTGTTTCTCTTTCCCTTCTTGAGCTCAATCCTTAGTTATTTATTAGAAGTATCTCATAAGCATGATTGTGCTCCATTGTTCTGTTAGTTTGTTGTGATGCTCTGCCCCCTCTTTTTCTCTTCTGTGCATGTTTTGCAGACCAGAGCTTCCAGAGCTTCATGCTGCCCTTCTCTTGAAAGGATGTGTTTGGTCCACATAAAAGCCTGCAGTTACTGTTGCTAAAACGTACGTACAGAGCACATTTATTCAGTTAAATTCAATTTTATTTATATGGCATATATTACAACACCAGGCGCTTTGCAGAGAGGCTTGTAAACATGTACGGAAGAGAAAAAGAGGAGACAGACCAGCACAACAAACTACAAGAACAATGGAGCACAATTATACTTATGAGATACTTCTAATTTATAACTGAGGATTGAGCCGAAGAAGAGAAAGAAGAGAAAAAAAGGGAGACAGAAAAGGGGGTGAGAGGCAACGCTCAGTGGATCCTGTTGGTGCCCCCCTGCAGCGTAGGTCTGCCTGATAGCAGAAATCCGTTATTATTGCAGAGGATTTTGTCCCTATCAAAAAATAGTTTTGCTTTAAAGTCATGTTACTGACATGCCTCTCGCAGAGATCATCTCTCATTACCGACTGAAGACACAGGCCTTCAGACACTAGTAGCTGCAAGTAACCTGCATCTGAGTTTTCTGCAAGCTATTTTGTGTCAAAAGGTGATCTGGAGCCGAATTTGTTGAGGTGTCCAGTCCAGGATGAAGTGTAGGTCATTTAAAATCTGTACTGCTTGAAGATGATTGTCTTTACAGCAGAACGATTTATATGCAGTTGCGTGGATATCTTTAAATCCCCTTGCCAGATTCATTGGCAGCCACAGCCTTTTCTCTGCAGGCCCAGAGAGCTCTTTAGATGTCAGTGACAACTTTATTTATGGAACACATTCAGAGGAAAAATTAGTTGAACCACATTGCTGTAAAATTAAAATAGCAAACCATAAAAAACAATAAAGACAATGACTGCATAATCAAAATGTGAATAGATCTTGGAAGGGTGACAACACACCGAGACAACAAAGAGAAAAGCCGACTTCAGATAAAGATTTTAATAAGGACAGGTTCACACCAAATCTAGAATTCCTGATTCGGATTCAGTTCTAAGTCCCTCATTTAATTCAATTCAAAGTCTAAAACATTTTTATTTAGTTTATTTACTTTAGATACTTTATTTTCGGATGTTGATAAATATTTGAATTCCCACATTCTTTTCTGCGTAAATGATGATGTGATTTATCTAAATCATAAAAATTACTATAAAATAGCAACTTTCCCCCATTTTTGTTGATTTGTTGAAAATTCATGGTGATACTTTAAAAAAATCCCCTTAATAAAAAGATTGTCAGGAAAATATGCTATCAGTGGTTTAATCACAATGCAATTCTACAAACAGTAACTTTTAATATCTAGTGACAAATTATGATCATTAAGCAACTGTCACTAATTCTCAGGTGGAATTTGTTTCTAGAGTAGATCTATTTTTTAATTGTTTTCTTCAATTTTTTGTGCTATTTGTAGATATTGTTGCTTTTATTCTTTGAATAACTTGGCAGACTAACAAAATTCCCTTTTATTTTATTTATTTTTTGCCCCCTCAGCATGTTCAGAGCCATCTTTTTCATTGTTCTAAAAGGAAGCCATAAGCTGAGCATCAGCATTTTTAACCACATGGTCAGATGCTGGAGTGCAGAATCAAAGCCAGTGGGAATAAGGGTACTGTCCCAAAATCTGTTCTGAAATTTAACTCAGTGACAGTATAACATTTAATACCAATAAATACCGGGTTTTAAACTAATTATTCTGCCTTGAATAAAAACAAGCATTTACATGTCCAGTGGAAAAAATTATTCACTATTCACCAGTCACATGACTAACTTTTCAGCTTTTTTTTTTCAGCTGTCAATTACAATAACGATGACTTTCTTCCTTAGGAAGTGCGCTGTGTGGCCAATGGCCAGAATGCCAAACAAACAGCAACACACACATAGCGCTCTTCAAAGTGCCAGCGGGGTTGGATTTGTTTACTGGAGCCCTGGCAGGTTGGTTGTCCAGCAGTTCTTCATGCATTCTGGAGCATCGCTGTCAAATTACATTTATAAATAGATTTGGCTCAATGCTGGCACCACCTCGTCACTGAGTCCTTGAGTGTTGGCTGGAATCTGCCATCTGTCTGGAAGCATTATGGACTTGTGCCTCAGCTGATAGGGTGCAGAAGCTGCTGCCTGCTTTTGCGCAGCAGTGACTGTCAGGGATTCGCGTGGAAGTTCTTGTTAATAGAGACTTCTGAGATAAGTATAAATTGCTGTTTTTTTCTCCTTGAAGTAGTTTTCTATTTAAAGAAGACAAAACTATGGTAAAAAAGAGGTTTTGTGGCAATTTAACATTTTGATAAATGTTGTAACAAATACCTTTTATGTCTTAACTCGTTTAATTCGCCACTATTGAGCTTCCTGAGGTTTCTAACACATAGGTTCAAAATCTCCAGTAAGTGTTTTACTGAATTGAGATCAGGTGACTGCTGTATCAAATATATCCCTTTTCTTGCATCTCTGCAGTCCAGTGTGTGGTTTTTAAAAGCTTTGAACTCTCAAATGTGCTTTCTATTTGATAATTAAGCTTTTTATGCCATACAATCCTGCTATATTATTCCTCTATGTGTAATTGTTGACATGCAGTTCTTGCTGACACAACCTGAACACGTCTTGTATTGACATACTCGGTCACCGGAGGAGGAGCAGCTCTTTGGTTTTTCCTAATATATCCCACTAAAACACAAGCGTCATAATCACCAAATGTGCGCTGCAAGCACAATCTCTGGATATATTCTCTGATGCATTTCCCACAAGTCTAAATGCAGATATCAGCTCAGTTGCTGAATCCCCTTTCAAAGTCACTCTTCTTTTCACCTTGCAGCATGTATTCTGCAGTGAAAACCATGGTCATCATTTGTGCATAGTATACACCTGTCAAGGTGTTGTGGTTTGTTGTGTGCTATGGAATTCACAGCCAGTTCCCAGTTTTGGAACGCAAAAGTAAACAATAGCATAGACTGCATGAACCAGCAAGGGAGGAATGTACACATGTAGATGATTATCAATAGGGAGAACAAGGGAGTCACACACCAAGGGAAGTTCTTACCTTAACTCTTCCATGAATAGCAGCCATGTGATCAAACACTGTGGACTAATCAGCATTAACGGCTGTGGGGAATGTGGGAATATAGGGATGACCCAAACATAAAAAAGCACAAGAACTAAAAAAGACCTGCAATCTGTTTTTTGTTGGTTTCATTTTTCAGATTGTGCTTTAACTTACATAATGTCACATTTTGGCTTGTTGATGTGGGCTCGATCTGAGTTAAAAAAAAAAAAAAAAGGGCTTTTTTGGTACAGAGTGAGGCTTGGGTTGAAATGAGCAAATAACAGGGGTCCAATATTCTTTCAGTATTGTGTGCCTCAAATGTAAGGCCCATGTGGGCCATGTACTGCAAATGGGACTTTAAGGGATACAAATAATCTAAATGGACCAAAAAGGGGGAAATTACATTTTGGTCCTATATATTTGGTTGGCATTTAACAAATGAACTATGAAAAAACCTGGGAAATCACTCTGAGAGTCTGGGAAAGAGACTCTGACAGTGGGCAAACGTAGGCAGGGCTACCATGGATCCTTTGGACTAACCCAATTAGGACCTATATTTGTGACTATTTTGAACCCACATTGGCCTGCATAAATACTGCCTGCAAATCAGTATGTACTAGTAGTTTTAGTAAGCAGTTTTGAAAATAGCCACAAGTCCAGCACAGATTATTGTAATTAAAGATGTTATTCTCCCCCGTTACAGTGAGGACAATTCATGTTGAATTGTTCTTTTTGAAAAATTATTTTCATCAACTTTAAATTGGATTTTTGTCCAATTCTTTTTTATTAAAAATTGCAAGAATAGCGAAAAAAGAAAAAAAGAAAAAAGTAGCAATAAGACATGAACGAATGCATCCCTGTTATTTAACCAAAAGATGCAACCCACATTTTGCCATTTTGATAATACTGGTCTGACCTGAGTAGATGGTGACCTTTACAGGGGGACTGGAAATTCAGTCTTTACCGCAAATGAACAAATGTGCTCAATTATAACTTCCAGTTTTCAAAATGATATTTTTAACTATATAAACAGACCAAGTAAAAAAAAGAAAAATAAAGATATGAGGTACTGATTTTAAGGTAATGCAGATATTTTTTTTTCATGGATTTCATAGATTTTGTTGATTACCTTAATTACACCCATTCTTGCGCTGTAATTCTGCACACTTTTAGTCTAAAAAAAAAAAAAGATAAATATTGTAGAAATATACAAATATTTCACTTTATTAGAGATATAACACTTTTTTGCATCAGGTACTGTGTTGCAGAGATTGTAAAATTTTAAGTTATCCTTAATTTCAACTAATAACTCACACACCTCTCAACATGATGTTGGATGGTTTGAGAATTAATTATCAGAGAAATTGCAATGTGTTCAAGTAAAAGGTGTCACGTCTAGCTGCCATAGTGTAACTAATGGTGTTCCTCAGGGGTCGATCCTAGGACCCCTTTTGTTTATTATATACATCAACAATCTCCATCGACAAGTGTCTTTTGCTAAATTTCATTTTTAAGCTGAAGAAACTGTAATGTACTGTGCTGCCTCTACACCTTTTTAAGCCTTACATCAGGTACAACAAGCTTTCAATGATTTTCAACACACCTTGTGTTGTTTGAAATTAGTCTTAAATGCCAACAAAATGAAACTCATGGCATTTCCACAGGCAAAATCATAGTCAATTAATCTCTATCTAGTCTACCGTGTGTCACTATACTGCAGGGTTCTGAAATGGAGCTAGTCTTACAGTGCAGGTACTTAGGAATTTTGATTGACAATGCTCTTTTGTGCCACTTGTTGAACAACTGACCAAAAACCTCAAGTTGAACTTGGACTTTTTATTTATAATCAAGTCTTGCATTCTTTGGAAAAGCTCTTCAAGATATAGTATTCACTCCCAAGGCTCATTTCTTTTAGCTGTTTCTAAGGTCCAAACTGAGCTAGGGAAAAAAGGCATTTAAATATGCTGCTCCCTATGTTTGGAATCAGCTCCAAATTCACTTAAACCTCATGGATATGGTCTCATTACATAATTGTAAACATAATTTAATTATTCTACAAGCATCTACCTGTGGTTGTAGATGTTTTGACTGATAACTGTCAGGTGTGATTACAGTGACCTTGAAACCTTTTAATGGACTGAAATGGATGGTAATTTTAGGCCTTTATATAGGCAGTTGATGACATTGTTGTTTTGTGGTGTTTTTGTATATATGTCATGTTTATATAGGCTTTATCATATGTATTTATAACTCATGCTCTTGACTGCTGCCTGTCTCGGCCAGGGCATTCTTGAAAAAGACATTTTAAATCTCAAGAGTTCCTTACCCTGGTTAAATAAAGATTATTAAATAATAATAATAAAGAAAATCACTTCCAAAACAAGTTTAAATATAATTAGTCATTTTTCCAAATCTTTTCAAAAATGTAGTGTTTCCTGCTTCAGCACACCCTGATACAAATTGCTGTGTCATTAACAGACTTGTGCAGACCCTGATGACATGCTAATGATGATCCATAATTACAATCAGGTGTGTTGATGCAGGGAAACATCTAAAACACGAAGAAAATGGCCCTCGAGGAATGTAGTTTGAGACCCCTGCAATAGACTGTAACCATAGTTTCTATAGGAGAATGTCAAAAGAATGGTTTACTGTCACAACAACAATGGTCTTTCCTTCTTCAAACAACCTTTGATGAATACTTTTCTTACTAAATCTGTCCCCAGATCTAAATGCTAAAATGTCTAAAATCTAAGAATAGCAGAGCGTTAGGATAAACTATGATCCCTAGCAGAGACTCTTTTATTTCATTTCTCATCCATATCCAAATTTGTTCTTTTGTTTTTTGTTTACCATTTTCAATAAAAGTTAAAAAAAATGAAAAATCACCAAATGTAAAGAGTAACTTAGTCAGTTAAGGCAGGTTTTCGACCTGGCGGTTTGTCTGCTGCACACACAATGCACAATTTGTCTGCACTGAAGACAGCAAAAATATTACTAATATTAATATCACCCATCCTATTACTTTATACATATATATATATATATATATATATATATATATATATATATATATATATATATATAAAACACCATTTTTGACCTCTGTAAAAAGGTCTCCATGACCACCTTTGCCATCTGAACAATGAAAAAATATGTAAAGACAATGATTCATATATCATATAGTAAAATGAAATGCATTAAAACAGAGATTGTATTCAACATGCATTAATACTTTAGGCATGTTGAGAATTTTTGAAAAAGATGCTGATCAAATAATCATTACCATGAGCACAATTACTCCACAGCTGCTTCCATCCTTTTGAAACGGGTGTTGCATAACCGCTCCTATCCGCTTAAAGTCTACCCAGTCCGTTTCACTGTGTGTTTCTCTTTGAGAGACAAAGGAAGTTATTCAAATATTTTTGGAATGAAGAATACATTTATCTTATAAAAAAAAAATTATAAAACGAAGTTGCACATAATTTTTTTGTTGTTGTTCTTTTCATTAAATTTTAAAAGATACTGAAAACAAAGAGCACAATGTTTTTATGACACTGTCTCCTGATATCTTATCCAAGTAGCATCATTCTCCCTTCCTAACACCACACACACACACACACACACACACATGTGAACACGTGAACACTGATGAATTATCTTAGACTCCTTTTCAGAAATGTTTATTTTTGAATCTTTATAATAATAATAATTATTATGATGCAACAACCCTTTTATTCCAAATTTAAAGGCAATCAAATATACTTATACTTTAAATGTTCTCTTTCCACTTGTGTACAGAAAGTGTTTGAAATTGACAATGCTTATAGTAATTGTAGTTCTGAAGAGAGATGTGAGTTATTATGTGAAATTATCAAAAAATACTTTCTTACACTCTCTGCAACACAGTAAGTGAAGCAAAGAAAGGCGACTGACCTTTGTAATATGTCAAATGTTTGAAGTTCACACCTCCGTATTTCCACGTTTGTACAGTGAAAGCGTTTGAAATGCAATATGTGTGTAGTCATCTTTGTCTTGAAGAGAGATATGTGAGTTATTAGGTGAAATTATAGATTATTAACATTTTACAGTCTCTGCAACACAGTACCTGAAGCAAAAAAAAAAAAGCATTCAATCTCTAATAGGGTGAAATATTTGTATATTCTCACCATAATTCTCTCGGGTCTCTCTGGCCCACATGACTGTCCAGACTCAGACCACAACAAAGTTCACATACACAGACTACAATTAAGAAATAAATTGTACTCTTTTATCCACACATTCACACAATTCTCCCAGAAATCACCATATTTATCAAACATACCTTATTATTAAAAAATGCATCTAGAGGTGTCACAGAACCCTGACATTTGTTTGTCCCAGACTGCCAGGGTGTCCAAACTACAGCGTTTGCCGTCGCCGTCAGCCCAGGTTCATTTCAGGCACAACCTCAAAAACACCCGCCCAGTCCCTGACTGGGTCTAGCAGCTCACCTTAATCCGCTCTTCCACCAGTTCTCTAACTGATGGGCGACTGAGCACGCCAGTCCTACGTGTGTGGATCAGTCTACACCAATCAATACCCCCCCCCCCCCCCCCGCCCAACCGGGTAGTAGCAGGGCGTCTCTCTCTCTGGTTGGAGGTTACAGACCCTGTCTGTCACTCTGAAATCTTACCTCTTCTTCTCGTCTGGTTTAAAATAGTCCCTGTGTAGACTTAGGACCAGGTAAATATATAAAGGTATGCTACCATTCCAGCTTACCACTGTATGAAACAAACTGCTGGAATATGAGTAACATCCTTTCTTTTATGCATTTCTTATTTCAGTTCATAGCCTGCCACCTATGACCAGTAAATTCAACTTTCTGATGTTATTTTGGTATTTTGCTTTGCAAAGCAGAACTCATTATCACACAAAATACTGAATTTATGTTTTCTTTTTTCATTGCAACAGGAATCATTTATTATTTCCTTTGTCAAATTCAGTTAATCTTCACCAAAAACTTCCATTAGGATTCATCAGTCATGCCCACAGAGAGGTATTAGTCAGCTTCCAGGCTTGGCTGTTACAGAAAGGTCAGGAAATTTGTCTTTTCCTCAAGTGTATTTTCTCCTCTATGGTTTCTGAGCAACAGTGAGCCATGATGTTAAAGCCGGGCCGCAGCTTCCACTCCATCATGGTAGACATCTCAATCCATTTCCACTGTTACCCTTTTTTTTTAAAACCACATTTACAGCAGCACAGGTTTTCCATACTGATCAGTCACTAGTCCTTTCTCCTTCATTAATTCCTACCTCCTTTCTGCTATTTTTCTCACTTCTTCATCCTTCTTTCTGGTACTTACACAGTGGCCTGGCTTCACTCCATGCTTTCTTTTTCAAATGACACCTTTTACTTTTTAGAAAGGATGAGTCTTTTTTTTTGTTTGGTCTGTCAGCCTACTTCTTTTTCTCCACTCCCTTTTCTGTGTCTTGTTGTGTTTAGTTTGCATAGTTCATCGAAGAGCTGAGCATTGCTGGATGCTGGTAATCTGCTGCTCTGGTTGCATGTGAGATGTATTAGGGCACCTAATCGTATTCCCGATCTCCTCTGTCTTTGACATATTATGTTAGTTATTACAGTGGAGGGTTATGAATACCTGGGATCAGTTGATTTCCACAAGAACTGCACCATGCTGGGAAGGCTGGGGCTTTGAGAAGGAACATTTCTTGTTTTGTGGGTGGTCCACCAAAGGCCGGCCAGCACATTCATAATCATTCGTCTTCGCTCACAACTGGTTTGAACCATTGAAACCTAGACTTTACACTCACTGAGTACCTTATAAGGTTTAACTTTGCATTGTAAGCACTGTCAAGAAAATCTACTGAATTTCTAAAAGAGCTTCAGAATTACAAAGAAAGGTTATTTAAATGATGGCTGTTGGTGGCAGACAGCTTGGTCTGAATGCTTAAAAAACTGTTGATCTGCAAGGATTTTCATGCACCATCATCTCTAGATTTTATAGAGAGTAATTTCCAAAAAGAAAACATTTCCAGGGAGCAGCAGTTTTCCAGGGATAAATTCCTCGTTGCCAAAGGTTAGGCATGACTGGCCACATTACGTGACAGACAACAGTAACTTAAATAACACCTTACTACAAAGTCATACAGAAGACCATTTCTGAACACAGAACACATCAGACCTTGAACTGATTGGCTGCTACAGCAGACGATCCCACTAGGTACCACTTTTGTGAGCTAAGAACAAGAAAGAGGGGCCAAAGTCAACAGCAGCTAACCAAAATTGGCCAACAGAATATAAGAAATGTACGACTGAGCTTTTAGGTCTCACCTTCTGCTGTGACCACACTCGTATCAGCTGGGCATTGTTGTTTCACGCCACAGCTACTGTGTGGTTGCTGATCATGAAAACTCCAGTGATCACTATTTCCAACAGGATAGCTTGTAACGTCACAGTGACAATGAAGCAATGAAAACAGTAAAAAAACAGTGTGACAATGAAATCCCTCAAATGACCTCAACAGTTACCAGATTTCAGTCAGACCTTTGGGATGTAGTGGGAAGAGGATTTGCATTGTGGAGGTAGAGCCAGCTAATCTGCAGCCACTGTTATGTCAATATAGAACAAGAATATTTCCAGCAGCATGTCCAATCTACGTCATATAGAACTAAAGCAGCAGTAAAGGCTAAAGGGGGCCCAATGTGGTACTGCAGGCATCATGTTTAGAGAATTAACATCATATCTGTCAGTGAGAATTACCAATGTCACTACACAGCAGGATAATGTAAGCTTTAGTTTCTGAGTAGTCTCAACACATTAAAATGTACCTGACTGAGCCACGACTATGCTGCTAATGATGAATCTAATATTGCTTATATTGAACTGACCATGTTAACACTACTTTGTTTACATTTACATTCACCTATCTTTTTCTACTTATCTGTGATCGGGTAGTGGGGGCAGTAGTCTACGCAGGGAGGCCCAGGCTGGCCTGTTCATCCAGCTTCTCTGGGGGGATATGAAGGCATTCCCAGGTTTGAGACATAGTCCCTCCAGTGTGTCCCGGGTATTTCCCTCGGGTCTCTTCCTAATGGGGCGTGTCTGTGAAACTTCACCAGGATATCATCCAGGAGGCATCATTACCAGATGTCCGAGTCACTGCATTTGGTTCCTCTTGATGCAGAGGAGCAGTGGCTCTACTCTGAGCTCCTCCCGGATGTCTCTGACCCTATCTCTAAGGGAGAGCCCAGACACCCTGCAGAGGTAACTGATTTCGGCAGCTTGTATCAGTGGTGTCGCTCTTCCACTTAATACCCACAGCCATGTCAATAGGACAGGGTACGAATAGAGATTAATTTGTGAATCAAGACTCTGCTCCTTCTTCATGACAGACCAACCCGCCTGTCAGTTTCTTGCTCCAATCTTCTCTCACTTGTGAACACGACCCTGAGGTTTGTTTAGATTTTTATTTGATATTATTTAATCCTTTTTTGTTGTTTTTTTTTTTTTACTACAGCCACAAAGCTTCTGGGATAATATCCTTCTGACAGATAAGACAAAACTGGAGCTTTGTGACAAATCCTATCGGCTCCATGTCCACAGGTTCAAAACTGAAGCATTCAAATATATAATGACCGTATTTATAAAGACTACTGTGAAACATAGAGGAGACCCAGGAATGTTCTGGAGCTGCTTCGCTGCACCTACAAGATCTTCATTTAGGACCAGATAATTACACTAATCACAGATGCCTTAAGTCGTTGTTATATATATGTTTGGGGTTTTTTTGTGAAATTTGAATGAATGTGTATCTCATTCTTTGACAGCATTCTTAAGTGGATCCTTGCATTCAGGATGCGTTTTCCACAGAATTTTTGACCCGAAAGTGATTCATAAAAAACACAGAGTAAGACTGGTTCAAGTTTGTTTTTGTCCAACATTTTCATCAGAAAACCACAAAGACCCTAAATGTGTCATTGTGTATAAAGGGTGGCTCAGGTGCCCTAAACCATCCTTTTAGGTATGCTTCTATTAACTTCGACTGCTGGCAGACCTGTCATGATCCACTGAGCTTGTTTCTCATTGTGTTCTCGTGGTGCAGTTCTCTATTTTTCTTTTACGTGTGTGTCATTGTCATTGAAATGAACATTGTTTTCTTTTGTGTCTCATTGGTGGATCTCCCTAGACTCATTTCTGTGTCTTTGTTGGTCTCTCTTTCCTGTCGCCTCAGGCCCCTAACCGGTTGAGGAAGTGGCTGTCCTCCCCGAGTCTGGAACCACTGATCGCTCGTCGGTCCATTTAATGCAGCTTTTTCCTCTCCACAGTCACCTTGTGCTTCTTCGATGGCATCAAAGTGAAGATTCAGCAGAATCATTTGGGTTCCTTAGCAAGGCTGTTTTTTATGAGTTGGGATTATATGAATTTTGAACCTGGTCTTTATTGGAACTCATTGGATAAACCAGATCACAATAAATTAAAATGATTTTAAATTTAACTGAACTGTTATGGACTTGTTTTCTGTAAAAAATGTATTCTGCCGTGAACTGGCACTACAAGTAAAGTCAACTGAACTAAATAGAACAGTAATCAATATAGATATAACTAATATTTTACAAGTAAACTTGATGCCCAATTAATTTTTTTTGTTTACATTTTTTTTCTTTTAATGGTATTGGATTTTTTTTTAAAGTATGAAATATAGTTAAAACTAAGCTTATCTCGGATTATTGATAATTATATAAAAACAAGTTACCCTACCTTAGGCAAAAAGTTAGTATTACCGGCGTTACCATAATTTACGATTAAAGCAAAATGTTTAATATCTAAAATGGTTTTAATTTCAAATTCCTTTCTACAGAGGCTGAGGAATAAAATCTTCGTAGTGGACAACCTTTCCTGAAAACCTTCAGGTTTAAGAAGGCATTTTTAATTTTAGTCTTAAAACATGATGAGTTTAATGCTTTGGTATCTGTTAAGCAGAGGTTGATTTGATGGCTAAAAGTCAGGATTTTGTAGACAGTAATAATAAAATAAAGCTGTTGTCTTGCCTGTGGCTTCAGCTTCAGAAACAGTTTGCAACGGTGCAGTTTATCTGAGATGAAAATCTTAATATTCTCTTGGCCATTTCAGGTTTCACTCCTTTTAGGGTCTTCCATTTAGAGATTAGCCGCTTAAAATATAACATTGTGTGAACTGGATCCATTTTACTATCCTTTAATGGAGTCACTCAAACTCATAGGTGATTAAAATGAGAGTGACGGGTGTGGAGCGAAGTCTCTGGAAAAAGTGCAAAAGCCACTACTCTCTATTAGTTTAATTAAATTACCTTAATCTGATACATGCTATTTCAAGTCATCACCTAATTATATATGCGCGTTTTGTTGGTGGCCCTGAGCAATGAAGCATGTATTTATTTATTTCCCTTCGCTTCACCACACCACGCACAGATACGAATAAAAACATGTTCACTTCTCCAAGTTAAAAGTTGAGTTCCATCTTGGGTAGCACTGGCTGCCTACCTAAATTATACACATTCACTGATTATTAAAGTGTATATTTAGGTGTTTTATAGCTGAATGTTTCATTTTTCCCTGGGGGACAGATAGGAGTTTAATGTTTCGTTCATTTCACATCATTCAGCCTCTAGATTGCTTGTCGTTACAATGTTTCTGCCTGCCCTGAACTCCTGAGTGCTTTATTTTTCTATTTGGAAGTAAAAGCATTCATCCAAGGTCCACTGAATACAGTTTTACCTTTTTCATGATCATTGGTTGAGTTGGTTTAAAAAGAAAAAAGAAATCTGCCCAGATAATTAAAAATTATGCAATAAAGGTTCGAAAAGAACTGAGAGTCATTGGCTCTGCTCATAACCCATCTTTTGTCACAGTGAAACATTAAAAAAATAGCACAAATGGTAATTTGAGTTGGCATATATTTTTCGTGACTTCAAGAATGATTAATTCCTTTCGGTGGCAGGTTTCATTTGTGTCTGCACCAAGTCTTATGTCTTTCATAGTTGGAGATATGGCTTAAAGTTTGAACATGGGAAAGTTTTCATTCTTTCATGCTTTTTACATCATGGAATTCAAACAAGGCAGAGAGGTGTGACAGAGTCTGTAAGGATCGTTGCACCTTGTACGAACTTCCTCTTGTCCAAGACAAGTTGAAACAATTTCCACTTACGATTCACTGCAGAGTTGAAACTAACTACCATATTGGGAGGTAGCCTGCAGATGCCTGCATGTCACTCACCTGGATCCGTGAGCAGACTCCGGAGTCCTGAATCCCAAACTCTCGGGGACTGAATTCTAGAACCAGGGCAGCTACTCACATCAAGGGTTTGTATTACAAGTCATTTACATGGGCTGTAAACTATTGTTTTATTTAAGACCTCCGTGTATTCTGGACATTACAACACACAAAACTGAAAGCCAACCTTCAGCATCTACTGTTTGAGCTGAGAGCATGGAGGCTGCCAATCTGGAAGCTTTGCACACACATGCATGACACATTCAGGCTGACAAATCAGGACTAATTGTCCACGTATCCATCTCATCCCAAAGAACCAGTGGACAGGCTTGTAACTGTGTTTTTGTGAGCTTCCTCTGTGCTGTCATATACTTAGACAAAAGAAAATAACAGAAAAAGGAAACTTTATCCCACATGTCAGAATGTTTAATGTTAAAATAAGATGAATGTGTTCTCACTTTTGACATTTCGACAAAACTGGAGACTTTCTTTACCTTTGTTTTTGAAAAAAAAGGAAAAATACATTATCATTTAAATTAGCTTCTTAAACAATGACATGAGCTCAGCCATCCTATTGTCACAACATCACTTGGCTGACAATGTGGAGATGAATTAAGAAGCAGAAGAAGAGGGAGATCAAGGTTCTTTTTTTGGTACTTAATCATGCGCAAAAGCCATAGGCTGTAAAAAACAATGGATGAAGCATTCGGTCACGTGACCCACTGCTTTATAAGACTGGTTTTGAAGCTTATTTTCTTTGTGCCGGGTACAGCCATGTTGTTTGGGAGGCCAACAGATACACGCCCATCTTATGTCAATCAAAGTTAGCTTTGCTCCCAGCTCCTTCAGCTGAACCTCGCCAAAGTATCTGCAAAGCTCCAGTCAGACTTTTCCAGCAGGATATATTGTCGACTCGACAGCAAAATCAAAAATGACAGTTGCTTCAGCAGATGCTGGGTTAACACAAACAGGTGCAGGCTTCGCTAAGCCTGACAGCATGGCGATTATAGATAAGTAGGTGACAACAGCCCATTGGTTGAGCCGACTGTCAATCAATCATATTGGAAATAAATGTAATGCTTTGTACAAAAAAATCCATCCCCCTCAGTTGTCAGGGATGTGAAAACAAACAAATGAGACCAAAACAGTTTGTAAATATAGTTTGTAAATATGTTTATTTCTGCTCTAAAATTTTAACCTGGGAGTCAATGGAAATGTATTCACTTTTTAGAGCCGGCCTCTATTGGCCAGTTGAGGAACTGCAACAAATCTTAGTTCCTCATGAGCATCAACCCCGAGGTTAGATGATTGGCGCTTGGCACAAGCCTCTGGTTGTAGATGAAGGCAGTACAGAGACCAGCTTCAAAGCTGTGAGTTAGTCCAGTTAGAACTGAAATTTATTTTAACTGTTTATTAAATTATATATTATATGATGGTCAGAAAAATCTAAATATTGTTATGTGTTTCAAAGGTCAAATCCATCTTTAGTGTTAAGGAAGTAATTGCATTGATATGCAGAGCCCTGGGTCTAATAAAATGTACAAATAATAGATCGGTGGTCTGAGTCTACATTCACGCTCATTAAGGGTTCCCACCTTGAGTTAGTGCTAGATATTGTATCTCCCTCATCAGAGTCAAGTAAATGGAGTCTGAAACCAGCATGAATGGTACAACAGACCACCAGATTCCTTACACAGATTGATAAAAGCAGCATACAGACCTTTTAATGCAATGTAATACCTGACAATGCACCATCGATGTCTGCAATCGCTTGGATGTTATAAGAAAGAGTTAACATCAAACTAAGGCTAAACCACACTATTTTAATGCGACCTTCATCCCACTGAAGTGTGAACGGTACGTGGCCCTGAAGTGACACACTTGCACAGAGGAAAACACATCACGGAGTGCGTGGTGTCTACAGAAGTAAATATGGATGCGTCACGGGTTTGACTAGCAATTTGGAAGTACCTGCACAGTCGGAACCAATACGATCATGCCCAACTGATGAAGGAAAAAAGGAGGCTGAAAACAAGGAAAGCACTGATGATAACCATGGCCTTTTGTGCAGCAATGGCTGCCACCTCTGTACAGAGGTATGTGGATGCGAAGTCAGAACCAGGAGTGTTGGATCGAGACGTGAGGGTCTTCAGTGACAGAGTTCATCCATAATTTCAGCATGTTGAGGAAGACTTTTGAATATATCTGTCAGTGCCTCTCCTCTGCACTTTCAAGACAAAACACTCATCTCCTGTGATGTCAAAGTCGGATGAAACACGACACGACGGTTCTGACTGCGGTCGCTTCGACACAGATCGGATATGTATCCAATTTAGGACCACATATGAAAGTGGCCTGGGTCAGATTTGAAAAAAAAAAAAAGGAATCTGATTTGCGCTGTTGAAACTGTCATTAAAAGATCACTTATGTTACATATGGGCCAAAAATTGGAATTGAGCTGCAGAGTGAACGTTCCCTAAGTCTGCAGAGCATTGATTAAATAGTGCGGCAGCTTATCTTAACATGCGCCTACTCAGAGCGTTTGGTGAATCTCTGGATGCCAATACAACCAGTGAAAGAAGAAAACAATGACATGCAGGTAAAGACGTGGACGCTGAAGAGTCTTTACAGCCATAACCGAGCCATGACTTGGCAGGGTGGAAAATAACTACACTATATATTACCCAGTTGCTAAAGATTTACAGACTTATCTGATTGTGAATGACAACTTTTGGAAAATGATATTTTAGAAGTGAACTGAATTGACGTAAATATATTTTAGAGGTATTGTAAAAGATGTTGTCTAGATTACGAAATGTGTGTAAAAGTTAGACACGAGCCTTGAAATACATTTTATTCTGTGCTAGGAACTATTAGAAATACTTGTGATTCCTTGGTCTTTTATGAAATATATCATTTAGGTATTTACATCATTTAAGTAAGTTGAATGGGAAATTGCAAATTACAAATGTTCTTACAGTTTTTGTTTATAACAAATTTCCTTGTAACTGCTGTACAAATACATGTTTAAAACTACTGAGCAAAACCAATTAAAGTTCGCTTTATAAGTTAATTACATCTTAGGCCTTCATTTGCTTCTGATGGCATGCACTATCTTCGCAGTGATTAGATACTCAATTGTATGTTTCACGGCAGAAAAAACACACACGGCTACAATCAAAATAAATTCATTACATTTAATTTTTAATTAATTCATTGCACATTTACTCAAGTGCAGAATCATACTCAATGTAAAGCTTTAAAAAATACAATCTCAGTCATCTCTGATGTGATTCCAGATGCTTTTCTGTTCATTTTTGAAAATAAAATACAGCATGTGATAGATAAAACACTCTTTCGAGAAGTGTTCTTTGAGAGATCTGGAAAGTAAACATTGGGAATCAGGGCAGCATCACTGGTCAACGGTCAGTGTTTCACCACAAAACATGTATATTTCCCTACATCTGTGTAAGCGCAACTGTGTCATAGCAATTGTTTTCATTTTTTTCAATATCTGTAGAATATTACATAACTATCATTGAGAGGAGAACATGAATAACCACTTTTTCATCCGGCAGCTGAATTAACATTGACACCACTTAAGCTCCAGCGCTGTTTATTCATGGTCCATACCGCACAGCCATGTTCTCCGTTCTCCCTTTTACAAGTAGCTTGATCGGTTTACAGTATTTTTTTAACTAAAAAAATAGTTTGGATCATCAACTGTATACAATACCAAAAACAATGTGCTTTTCTCCATATTGTGAATAGTGCTGAGTTATATATAATTCTCCTTCTCCAGCCGAGTTCTGGTGTGCCCATCATCATGGAGGCCTCTCTCCGTGAAACCTACGGTGCTTGTACCTGCTGTTCTTATCCTTGTTTATGTTAATACAGGCATTGTGCTTGTTGCTCTGCAAGTGGTTCCAGTACTTGATAAGTTCATTAGGGCTGAACTGATGGGATGTGATGAGGTGGCTGTACTTACAACTGGAGTAAGAGACACGCCAGTGGTTAAAAAGGAACTCATTGGGAGGGGGTGCTGGATCAATACGCAGTTTTGCCAGGCAGATTCCCACATAAACATCCTCTAGGTGCAGCCTTCGTATGCTGAGTGAGGCATGGTAGATCAGCTCGGCCATGTCCCCTGAGAACACATACCCTGTGCCTGAGCAGAATATTGGGTAGCGCTCACTTGGATAAAGCTCTGGTGGCATGTACCACTTGCTGTCCTTGTTTCGGTTTGGTGCATAGCCCCTCATCAGGTAGCCAGTAAAGTACCTCTGCTTGGGTGGTAACTCAGGCTTCAGCAGCTTTTGGATGAGATACTCTGTATTTACAAACATATCGCTGTCTGTTTTCATCACATATGAGACATGTGGGCAGAAGGTAGCCACCCAATTCATGCCCATCAGAGTTTTGATGGTCAGGTTGTAGTAAGTGTCCTGATAGTCCTGTTGGATGATATCATGGTAAACTCGGCTCTCTTCTTCTATGTTGCTTTGAAGGAAGAGGTCAGAGTTCTGTCTTGTGCCAAGAAGAAAAAGTCGAACAAACCCTAAACCCACTGCTACACTGTCATTTCCCCATGTTTGTCGAATCGCATTGCGCGCATCTACCTGTCCAGGTTCTGCAGCAATGAGCAGGATGAGGAAGGGTGTGGTGTCCCTGCACTTGAAGGGCTCGTTCAAGATGTAGCGATAGGGCTGTGCACTAAGTGTCTCCCCTACATCCATCTCCTTCTGTAAACTGTTGTTTGTGCTCATTGATTCCCCAAGCCCCATGGCACTCATCCTGGATCCTCCTCCACCTTCAACCCCACCTCCTCCAGGTTCTCCTGCTGCTCCCTCCACCTGCTGAGAGCTGAGGTTGAGTGGAGACTTTGGCGCTATATACCCTGTTTCCCTCCACAAGCTCCTCAGAGAGCTGCTTTGGTTGACCTCTCCCTTTGGACTACGGAAACCCCGGACAGTATAGGCCAATGGGTTTTCGCGAAGCCCACTACGTCCGGGCAACCTGTCCTGGTGGCTGAAAAATAAGAAGAAGGTGAAAAGCAGTGCGAGGAAAAATAATCCAGCCACATGGGTACGAAAGAGTGAACGCTTGACGGTCCAGGTGATGGGACAGCAGTGCCGCCGTCTCCACTGCATGGTGCAGGTTGGGGTTGTGAGTGGCTGCTGCTGCTCGAGAATGGGCGGCGGCAGTCACATATAGTCACCTCAAACATGTGGTTGTCAACAATCTGATGGTGATCTGACGTTGCAGATCGGTTGGAAAGTGTCTCTTGATGGATTCAGGGTAGCGTATGAGCCCCTTAGTTTAGCTTGGTGTTATAAGCAGCAATTCTCTAGTCAGGGAGGTTTCTCTCTCTATGTTCTTTGGCACCGTAGAAAAACACAGGATCATACTCTTTGTCTCATCTCCTTCAAGTTGTGAGGGTCTCCTCCTCTGTTTCTGGTAACTCTAATCTGAAATGAGACAAAAAGGAAACTGAAATAAACAGTTTAAGACGCAATCCAAGTAGCCCTCCCTGAGCAGCACGCCAAATATCTGAGCATCTGAGCAATATCTGAGAATATCTACGAACATCTCTGATATCATCTAAATTACTTTTCTGGTGAGCAATATTTTAAGCATGTATGGCCTGCAAATAACCAGAAAGTAAAAAGTGGAAAGTTGGCATTCTTGTGCAGAGCATGGTGCAAGAGTGGCTCACTCTTGCACGTCATTGTTCAGCGTAATGCCCTGGGCTGAACTATAAACTGCTGGCTTCCTCAATGTGGCGCCAACTAAGTCTACTCCTAACCACATGGGCAAGAGAGTGTCATCAGCCCCCAACCCCACATCAACAGCAAGGGGGAAATTAATTTGTCAATGAGATTTCAGGGTCCACCAGGCACTGTTGTCATACCCTGTGTGTGTGTGTGTGTGTATATATATATATATATATATATATATATATATATATATATATATATATATATATATATATGCATAATAATTTTGCCAATCAGTAATTTTAGGGAGGGGAGTATTTAAATGAATGAACAGTTTTGTACTGTGCAGAATGTGCCGTTATTTAGCACCAAACTTAACGTTTTTGCTTGCATGGTTGTGACAGTGGACTCTCAACATAGGGCAGGAAGAGGGTGTAAAGGAAGATTACCTATTCATGTGAGTATAATTGGGATGCCAGAGGAGGACAACAGAGTATAAAAAATTGATAAGAAGTGACTGGATGAAATCTAAACAGCCTGGAATGTCTTACAACAAACTAAAGTAAAATAAAGTATTATTATATTGAATTGGCTTTGGCATAGCAAATAGACTGTGTTTTAATGATTACAGCATAAATGTAATAGGAATATCATTGTTTATGTTTTCACATTTTCACCATCATTGTCAGCAAATCATCAAATAGTAAGGATGAAAAGACACACCATAGCCAGGAATTCCCATGGTTACGCTGCTCTCCTCTGAGCCCCTCCCAGACGGCAGAGTCCCTCACGCCTTCCGTTAACGGATCGCCCAAGCACCCTTCGGAAGCAGCTCATTTTTGCTACAGCTTGGCTTTAATAACGCATCCTCACTAAACCATCTTTCTTTTTTTTAACTTGAGCTGAGGAGTGAAATCTAACTTTTAAGTGAGCAGGAAACCACATTTGTGTTTATTTCCCAGAGTTTTATAAAGAGAGAAGATTCTCCCGTGTCACTGGTCAACCACCGCCTCTGGTTTTCAACCATTGTTTGTGACTCAACTAACCTGCACAACTCCGGGTATACCGCTTCGGTCATTAATGCCATAAGCTGGAAGCAGCTGTGTTAGTAGATCAGCGCCAAGTGGAAAACCTCATCGTGGCATTTAGGATTTGTGATCATTTGCTAATTTGCCAGGGATAGTAAATCTGTCCCTAAGTCACAGAGGAAAACAATCAATTTGGACAAGCACAACATTTACTGTTCTTTGCTTGTAATTACATTTGCACAAATACTGTACACATAATCATCTTTTGCCTTCATAAACACACAGATAATTAGTAAAAAAAAACACGATATGCCGGCAGAAATGAGACTCTAGTGAATACGAAAGTAGAATTCTAATCCGCCCTTTCTCTTCTACTTTGTCCTGTTTGCCTATCTCTTATTAATTTCGAGATACTGAACAACACAGCACTATTTTGTGCAAGTATGACATGCTCAGTGTGATGAAGAGTTTCTAAACTTACAATTTTGATTTCCTATGTCTGCTCATTTATCTTGACAGGGAACACTATAACCTTTCCAGCCGCGTGTGCTTACTCAGTGCAAGCAATTACACAAGAATGAGAGGGGCCAGGCCTGGCTTTGTTTTAAAGGTTAACATACTTTACATCCCAGCACACCCAGCACTTGAGAAATTTGTGCTGTCAACTAAATGAACATCTAGTTACACAAGCTCTGATGAAGAGTGCACGCACAGAGGCACACATACGCATAAATGCAAAGCCACACAAAAGAACACAGACATTTGCCCACCCACACACTCACATGCAGGCGACCGTGAATGGCTTTGTTTGGTTGTTCTCAACATAAATGCCAATTTCACTGGGAGGTCAGACACCCATTTTTACTTTTTTAGCCATCCTATTTATTCTGCCAACACTTCTCCTCATAATTCATTTTCTTTCCTCCCATCAATGTCAGTTCTATGGAAGCCAATTAGTTACCCCAGCACTAATTAAAGCCCTAGCGAATTCAGCCGCGGTCAATAACAGAACGTAGAATGAGGGAGATGCACAGTGGTGACATATTCGGCATACATTAGTGCCAACTCGAGCACCACATCAGCTTCAAATCTGGTGGAAAAAAGTAGAACTTAAACATGGGATAGAGGGAGGTTTACGCTCTGTTCTCCAGTGTTAACTTTCTTTACTTTACTTTTCACTTTCATTTTTATTTGATCTTATTCCATCTTTTTCCCCTCAACAATGTCTGCAATGCAGCGAAAACAAGTTTTGTCAATGAGGCCATTGATGATACGACTGTAACACAGAAAAACACCGAACCTTGTGATAGTGACACATTCTCCTGTGGAAAAAAATAAAAGTCCCATTTGCAAGCCATTTAGAGAGGCTGCTCACTGAAGATAGAGGTTAAATTCAACTTTATTGAAACAGGCCTGACTGATTATGTGGCTGGCTTAGGCTCCCATTTCGCCTAATAATGCTGCCTGGAAGCAACAATCCTCATTGAACCAGGACATGTATGATTTATTCTAATCCTGCAGAGGAAGGCTTGGAGCATGTCATCTTCATCAGAGCAGCGAATGCTCAAGCTTCATAAGAATATGCACCACACAAATCATGACTGCTGGAATTTAAGAATACGTGCACATGTTCCACACGACGTTGTGTTTTCCTGTCAAATATTCTGATTTTATTGTAATGTTAACCGATTTAGACAAAATATTAATCAAACTCAAATCATGTTGCTTATTTTACTATACTAACGGGAGAACACCCAAAAGATCTTTATCTGACTGTGACCTAAAACAAAGAAGAAACAGCCTCTTCACATACAAGACGACAGAAGCAGCTGCTTCCCATTTTTGCATTAAAAAAGACACAGTCAGAAGAGTTGTGAGCCTTTTCTACCATTAAATAGATTTTTCCTGTTAGCACCAAATGCCTAATGCTATTGCTGACGTGAAATTTGAATAAAGAATGTTCTTTAGTATCAGACATCGTAGTGCATCGTAGTACATGAACTTTTATTATACTGCTTACATTGAGCCTGTAGTGCTGCTGTACCTTTAACTAAGCAGAAAACCTGGTTTATTTCCAATCCAAAAACTGGATCTGGTTGTTTATGACTCAAGCTTTTACATATATTAAGAAGCGGCTGTATTGTGGCTACGGTAGAGGATTGTTCAAATCATGCAATATATGCAGATCACAAATTGATGTAGCCATCAGCTAAAGATGACTTTTCTGTTAACATTTTATGCTTCACTGACCAAAGTTTTCAATTTTGCTGGAAAGCGTTTGTGATAATGTCAACACCCAAACCCAAGGAAATAAAAACTTAATTTTTCCTGGTTTTATTAAAGTCTGGTCAGAGTGTAGCTGATGTTTTATTCTGAAGTAAATTCTGTCTAAGGTGAGCTTTCACCTTGAGCTTAAGCATTTACTTTTAAAAACTATCACTGTGTTTTGGCTTCTAATGATTTTTTCTTCTGATTTACTTTGAATGGGCTGTCGAGACGCACTGACTTGTGTTTAAAAGACTTAAATGTACTCACACATTTAAAAGCAGGATTATTGACCACAGCTCATCTTTTTGAGGCCGTTTCAGCGCAGACTGTCCAGAATTCGTTGTGACGAGAGCGGTGGGCTCTCAGATTGTGCCCTCCTTTTCCTGATCCTGATCCCGATCCTCTCTCTTTTTTAGCTAAACTACTTCTGAACAACGTTCCTTTTATGACTGCTGTTTGCCATCTGGTTTCAGTAAAGAGCTCAATAAGACCAACAACAAATTATGTTCCACTTTCTAATTTTCTGCTGATTCTTGCTCTCTGGCTGAGCGGTTATGTGGTCAGCTGGGTTTTTTTTTTCTTTTTGTTTTTTAAACCAAAACAGGAACATCTTTCACACTCTTGAGAAACGTATGACATAGATGCAAACAAGCAAGACCAATGGGAACAAGGGAGCTCAAACTAAAACTTGCTTTTAAATTCATCAGGAACCAGATCAATAAAATAGGAAACTTCCCTACAGTTACTTTCAGGAAATGTCATCTAGTGCTCGTGCCAGCCCATCCTCAGTCAGTAAAAACCAGCCGAAGTAACTATGGACTCCCGTCCTGAGACACATCTCCAGTGACAAAACTAGCTCACTGAGCTACAATGGATGTGATGGCAGAGGTGATAAAAAGACTCGAGCACGTCAGGACGCATGAGAAGGCGACACCGAGTAAGAGACCAAACACCATAACGCTCAGCTAAAAAGGACAAAAGTGCCTTTGTGCTGCTTTAATTTAATTATTAAATGCTTCATAGATCAATTGGCAAGTATTGATTAGTTGTCCAGAACTGTTATTCCAACATGCTCATGTAAAAAATATAATTGTGATTAATGACTCATGTCAGCTACTTCCAAGAGCGGTTGCTACGTGGCCAAAGAAATATCTAAAAATAAAACTGTGAAATTATGAAATTCAATTTAATTCAACTCAATTCAAAAGCCTTTATTTCGAACATGGCAGGTAACAGACATGCTTGAACATACCAGGAATGCAAGAGACACATTTTTGTAGCAGCAGCAGTCGTGACACGTTCGAAAAGGAGCAGGAAGAAGTACGAAACCGATGCATGTTTTCAGATGGACCCTCATTAGTATTTCTGTGGTTCAACACATCAAAAAATACTGACGTACTTAGAAGTTCTACATATTGATAGTAGGAATTTTTCACAGTATAAATATATATTGTGGCATACCTGGATATAAATGAGTGGATGCCTGAGTTATTATCGCCCTGTGCACTTCCATGCCACTCTATATACACATTTGTACTTTCATCCATTCATATTTCTGTATCTTGTGAACGTGACCGCCTATTTCTTCTTACAATGTTTCACATTTTGACTTTGTTTTAGCTCTTAATTTAGCTTTTTCCATAGTTTTACGCCATGAATTGAAATACAAAAGCTCTGTCTCGTTGTTCATTTGCCACGAATCCTTAAGTTTAAGTGACTCCTTAAATGATATGAAATAATTTTGAATAAAGAATGGTTATTTTAAATACATTTATTTCAGTTTACTCTTGATGAATATTTCCTCATTTCTTGCATGAGGAAACATGTTTAGGTATATTCTTTAAAGTCTTCTGTTTCACAGATGATGCGGGTCATGGGAAGGTTTAATAAATGAAAGTAAAGAATGCACAAACATGTTTGTTTTTTTTTCCGTTACACTATTTTTTATTGCCCTGATCCAGTTGTAAATTTTGCAGTATTTTCTCTGTTTTTTTTTATACAACTTAACCATAAATGTACTTTCATCCAGTCTCCTTCTCAGTCACACTCTGACTTCCATTTTCCTTCCATCATTGCTTTGTGAGACTTTTAGTTGCTTCTGCCATGAGATCGACTGCAGCTCTGTGAGCGAGTTTCATCGTCGCTGACGTGTGACATGGTGCCATAAACTGATACACAGTCGTCACAACGGCAAGCTGGGATGGTTAAGTTGGCTCATTTGTGCCGATAGTGGGGACAGGAGACCATGAGAGCTAGACAACGCTTCCTGGAAGTGAGCAAATATTCAACACGGGACGTGCTTTTGAGTTCATCTTGTTTTTGTTTTTCTCCTTGGACAGGAGTGATTATGAAATAAACGTCAAGTCTGTCCGGTTCACGGTGCACTCACCTGAGTAGAGTTGCCTGTGAACATCTGACCACAACCCAAATCCAACAGAGCATTCGATTGACTGGTACCTCATACGTTTACAGCACAGTTTTCACTTATGACCAACATTGTTATGTTATGAGAAAAAGCGAGCGATATGTCTTCCAGTGGGAACATGAGTTAATCAACCCTTTCCAACTGCTGAACAGACTGGAGGGACAAGGAGGACAGCTCGCTCTCAAGAATGGCAGAGAAGATGAACAACAGTGAAACGGCACCCGTGTTTTTCCCTTTTATCCGTCCTCCTAGGGACTGGTCACATGTGGGCTGGGCCACTCCAGCACCTTCAGTACACAACATGACCATATCTGGTCCTCAAAGTTCACCTCGTTCACCCAAATCACAAAAAAACGAGATTTTAATTGCCCTGGTTTTGATGCATCTCTCTCCTGAAATAGAGGGAGGTGTTTTTTTCTTTTGTTAGCACTTTAATCAGCAACTATGTTTATAAACAGACCAGCTGTGGCTATTCACAAGTTCATTTCCGTCTACATTTAGAGAAGGCTATGTTCCTTTTTTCACATTTTAACAGCTTAATATGTCTTTCATCACCCTTTTCATTTTGTTTATTTTTTTTGTGTGGCATTTTACATAATGTCAAAAGGTGAACAATGATAGTCAACAATAAATATACAAATTTCTAGTATCGTGAGCTCCACAAAATAATCCTCATCAGCAATGTTGCACCGAGGCTGAAACATAAATGTGCCTTTTCTGCATAAACAATAAAAGAGAGTGGCTCAGCTAAACACCAAGATCAATTTGCACTTTAAACTGGCTGTAAGACAGGATTGGGCAGCCTCTTAAAACTGGACTAACACAGGAGCTCTATGGGAAATAAAGCTTTGGCAGCTGCAAGCCATTTTAGCTGTAGTAAATGTTACATGACAACTCCCACTCAAAAGGAGGGACATCCTTTAATTGTGCTTCTAACTCTCACCACTGCATTTTAATCTGGCAGTAAGTTCTCCTCCACTTTTAGTAACATACTTTCAAGTTTGTGGATGCCTGTTCACACAACATGATAATAAATTAAAAGGCGGTTTGCAAATTAAGCCCTATCAAAGTGCCATAGTCTAATGAGCAGAGTGAATGCAAAGATGGAGAGGTTAGCTGCTGCTTCTCCTTTTTTTTAACGCTCCTTGCAGTATTAATTAGATATCTGTAAGTATGCAGACCAGAGTCTTCAGTGCAAAATATCTTAGACATTTTGGTGCTAAAAAGACAACTATATATATTTCAAACAATGGAAGGTTCCTGGTTTTGCCTCTTGGCAGTTAGAAGGAAGGGTGATATTAAATTTTAATGGGTGAGAATGAAAATGATGAACTACTGACCCCTGCTTGAAGTCACTGGTTTCACCCACAGATGGACAAAGGTTGGCTAAGAGACAAACATTCATCTTTAGGGTGTAAAGTAACTGTAATGTTGAAGTGTTGTTGATTAGAGGTGTAGTAGTCACTCTTGCGACAACATTTAAGAAGCCACCAAGAGTCCGGAAAGTCTAATGTGGAGCAGATGCATTATCTGGAGACAAGGGTATGTGGAGGAATTGATTCTTGGAGGCATGGATTCTAGTACTTGATAGAGATGGAAATAACGGTGGGGTACAGAAGGTGAGGAAGTAGGCTATAAGTGAAAAATGAGAACGTGGAGGATCTATGAGACGTACCTCCTCTTCCTCATGCTGCTGCGGCTGCTGGAGGGGCTGCGGTCGGCTGACGGAGAGCGTCAACTCCGGTACCTTTGAACGCCATCACCGCCTCCTCTGACTCGGCTTCAACTCTTCCATTCTCCTTGCTCCGTTTTCCTCTGGTCATTCACGCTGGTTCATTCACGCCTCGGATACGTTGCCTTCTCCCTGGTCCTCGTCCTCAATAAACCGGCAGGTTTTTGCTTCTCCTTTTTGCAGCTGCAGCTCTCCTCCCTTTTCCGCTCTACAGTCCGTTCTGCACCGCTCCCCTTTGGTCACCACTTCAAATAAAGGCTACATATAAACACTGATAACCATTTCTTTCATACCTTAGCTGTTTCATTGTTGTTTCCCGATGTGATCCAAGTTCACCCCCTCTATAGATGTGTTATTTCTTTAAAAGGTGTATGAAGAAGGTAAAACAGTATCCCCGGACGTGTTATCCGATGCCAATCCGCTACAGGGATGGGAGCGCAGCGGCGGAGGAGCTGCAGGAGCGCGGCTGAAGACGCGCTTAAGCACGCTGGAGGAAAACACAATTGCAAAATTAAATCTCAAACATCTGAGTGCAATCCCTGCCAAAACAGACATTCCCCGAGTCCAAGAGGGAAAAGACAAGCAATAACTCATCTACCTTCACCTCCCCACTTGGGTTCGTCAGACCACCCCTTTCTGTCTCCCCCTCCTCTCCGCCCAGAGCTTCCTTTGCTCCGTGTCGGACCGACCCCGACCACTGTCAAATTTCTCTAACGGATAAGACAGCCGCTGACCGCTGAACCCAGTCTGTCAGACACCGCTACACTGACTGAGCCCAAGCGCGTCACTGCGATTTTACAGGGGCATCCCACGTGACCCACTTACTAGTTTATGATGCGTTTCAAGGGTATGGGTTAGGAAAAAAGACCGTAAAGAATAAGGAAACAGCCCTTTTTTCTCCTTTTCTTTTTGAGGAAATCAAAATTAGTCTTGGTATTTTATCACGTCCTCGTGTTATTTGTTTTGGTTTTGTTTTTTTTTTGTTTTTTTTTTTTGTCGAGGTGAAGTAAATATGTTTGGATGAGATGAGAAGGCGCAGGTGAGGAGAGGGGTGGGTCTTGGTGGGAATGGGAGAAAACTGTGCATAACTGACAACTGATAACATTCCAGGTTGTCATGGTTGGTGATAATCATCCTCTGTGGTGTTTTTTTTTCTCTTCTCCTTCATAGCACTTGTACCTGGGCTTCAAAGTGTCTTCAAGTGTGACTGAAACAAGAAACATAGAAACAAGAAAATAAACTTTTAATAACTGAGAATGTATGAAAGAAACAAAACCTTAATATGAAAACACACATACTGCTATGAATAAGCTTTAACCAAAAAGCTCTTCTAAGTAAGCATTATCACAATTCCTTAATCCAAAATATTCTAAATTGAATTATAATTTCCAAAATAGGCATCATGAAGTACTAGATAATACTTTAAACAAATCTTACTATAACTAGATAAGTAAATATTGAATGTAGAAAGAATTCATGTAAGAAGTAAGTTCATTTTTTCCAAGATGTCCATCCATCCATCCATTATCTATACCCGCTGTATCCGTTTCCGGGTCACGGGGGTCTGTCGGAGCCTATCCCGACGCATATCAGGCGAAAGGCAGGGGTCCACCCTGGACAGGTCGCCAGTCTATCCAGGGCCACATAGAAGACAAACAACCAATCACGCTCACATTCACACCTAGGGAGAATTTAGGATGATCAATTAACCTACCCTGCAGGTTTTTGGACTGTGGGAGGAAGCCGGAGTACCCGGAGGAAACCCACGCAAGCACGGGGAGAACATGCAAACTCCACACAGAAAGACCCACCGGGCCGGGAATTGAACCGGGAATCTTCTTGCTGTGAGGCAACAGTGCTGACCACTAAGCCACCGTGCTGCCCCTTTTCCAAGATGTATGAAAGTAAAAAGGTTTATTTTTGGTTACGGTGGAAACCTGATGGCAAATCAACATTTTAATAGTTCAAATATTTTTAAAAATCATTGAAATAACATTGAATGACATTAAATGCATCCACTGAAATGCCAAGAGTGCGTGTGTGATTTATTTATTTATATATAATTAACAGTACATAACTGGCTACTATCATTTTGTTAAGGAGGGGAGGCTGGTCTCTGACATTTTACATTAGGCAATATGATGTGGATAACACGCTGCATTTTTAAAGAAAAATATTTATAATGTGCTAATCTGAATAGTTAATATGTTGATCAAACTGTGTACAAGCCCAAACCTGCATATACAATTTCTACCATTTATTTTCACCTGAAATTGAAATTTATGTTTGGGTTACTGTTTAGATGACAGTTGAGTCATTGATGTTGCACAACACAAGTTTCACTGTTTAATCAACTAAAATGTTGCTCTACATAACTGTTTAAGCAGCATTTGAATCAACGTTTGATTCAGTCTCAGTAATGGTTGAAAAAGTGACTTTGAAAATTTGGCTTCAGTGTCACATCTTAACATAGATTCGGTCAGTGCGTCTGTGTGACATCACTTTGGAGTTGTTGCACACCGATTTTCCCTTCTGGGTATACAATTGCACCTTATGAAGACTGGTAACCTGTCAGGGTCTTGATGTAAAGACCTGAATCACTGGGCTGCAACACGTGAACTGATATGGTAAAGGTTTTATTACAAGAATGAATATTAAACCCTTAGAAAAACAATGCCATCAGCCACTTGGCAGCAGGAAAATTATTGGTACTGTGACAGTATTCAGCACCTTGACTGCCAGAGCTGTGGCCTTGTATGCTTGCTCTGTCATGGCAGACGGGAAACAGACAGCTGTTGATGGCGGTGCAGGGCTTTGAACCGTATTAGGTCAGAAGTTTTCAGAACTGCTCATTCACAATATTTTCATGCATAGCGCTCCCTTGTCGTTCGTCACCTTGTTTATACTCAGGATTGTGAACTCAATCAATGATTTGATTTCTACATTGCTTTTTATGTTGTCTGTGATGTTTGTTTGCGATTTCTTTCTGGATTCCCTGCCTGTTGCAGTGCCTTTGGCTGCATTACAACCTGTGGATTTGCAAACTCCAGCCTCCAGCCTCCTGCACTTGGGTCCTGCCTTTCCTGATGTGTGACAGAGCGAACGAGCCAGACATGAACCTGGCAGGAACATGCATATCCTTCTTTGATTATTAAGGAGGAATTTGGAGTTGGGTGAGGATTACACCTGTTTATACGGTCGTCTCTGTAATACGTCAACTAAACATGTATTATATGAACACACAGAGCTCCTAATTCTACAGTTAACAGATATGCACTGCTAACATATTTTGTCCTGTATAATATTGATAATATATCTGTGCCTCTCCTCTCTCTGTTCTTCATCCACTCTGTCCTATATCCCTCCTCCCTTCCACCTGTACATGGCTTGCCTTGGGCAGGACCCACCCTCCCTTGTTATCCAGCTCTTGCTCAAGGTTTTTCTGGCCTCCATTTGGCTTAAAGGTTCTTCTCCCAGTAGGGGAGGTTTTTGACTTGCCATTATTTCTTTCAGTATTTGCTTGGGGGTCATGCTCTGGGTCTCTGAAAAGCACCCGGAGGCAATTTGAATTGTAATAGATGCTATATAAATAAAACTGAATTGAATTGACATCAAGTTATTTAAAAGGGAGCCGGCACCTACCAGGAGGACTCAAGAGTTGGCTGAGGATTATTCTGCATGTTGGGGGACCTGTCTGGCTGCAGGAGGTCCTAAGAGTATCCAGGCACAGAGATGTCGGCGCCGTCTCTCTCCTCCCCAGACAGTTGTTGCCCTGATCCTCCTCTGGGCCCCGATCCTGATCCTCCTCTGGCCCCCCGATCTTGATCCTCCTCTGGGCCCCGATCTTGATCCTCCTCTGGCCCCCGATCTTGATCCTCCTCTGGGCCCCGATCCTGATCCTCCTCTGGGCCCCGATCCTGATCCTTCTCTGGGCCCCGATCCTGATCCTTCTCTGGGCCCTGACGCTAGTACTGTGACATTTGCACTGAATAAGGATAATTAATAGAATTTAATTGAAATTGAAATCAATTAGACTTATATTCAATTTGTTTACTTTCTATGTAAAGTGCCTTGAAATTAGTTTTTTGAGAATTGGCGTGACACAAAAATGAAAAAAACGCACTTGACTTTGACAAAGTTGTTGTCTTGTAGAAAAACCACGTCTGTTCAACAATAATTTGGTCATTCCAACTTTGCTTGAGTGGTTAATGTCCTCCTGTTTCAACATGACCCTGCTCCATGTCCATAAAGAATGGGTTTTCACAGTTGGATTCATAAAAACTTAATTGTCCCAACCAAGCCAGCCAATAAAAGGAAACTGCAATATGTCTCTACCCTCTCCTTGGGATGACCATGGCCCCTTTTTGTGCAAACACAGATGCAATAAAGCTACTGGAGTTAGAGACATAAACAGCATCATGTCTAAAATTAAAACATTATACTTTGCACATAAAAAAAGGGCTTGCCTTGTTTTGAACTTCTGAACTGGAAAAAAAAGACCTCTGGTTGTGATGGTAAAAGTCATTTTGGTCAAACATGATGCGTTTTTCAAAGGACAGCCCGCTTTATAAAATGTGATTTGTGTACAGTGACAGTACATCAGACAGAAAGTCAAAACAGGGAGGTAAAGTGTCTTGTGGTGGAAATTTACTGGAATCCAAATGAGAGAGCAAACAGTTTCAAGTTTAAAACAAAGGTTTATTTACAAGATACACGTTGATCAGACGTGCAGAGAAGTCTCACTTGGAGAGTTCTGCCGTACTGAAGAAGAGACAAGTTTTTATATGATCTGAACCACGAAACGTCACATTTATATGGCCCCCTAAATGGCAGGGCAGATTGTCTCACATGAAATACTCCTGCAAGACCCCCTTACTGCTTATCAGACTTAAGGAGAAGGAAAGTAGATACCTTATCAAGGTATTAAATCTAAGAGCATGGGAAACAGAAAAGTCTGTTGTCTCTGTCATAAAATTATCGGACTACACAGTCAAAATACAAAGAACAGGCTCGTACTTAAAGAATACTCACTTGTGGTCAGATTAAGTTCAGACAATGTTTAAACTGCTTAGTAGAATAAGTGATTCAAACTAGTACTATGTGAATATAATATTTCTCTCACAGTCTCTGAAATTTTTGAGTGTCAGAATTACACTGCTTGGAGATTCAATGCATGTTGTGGTATGACATGACATGTATGCAACCCTGTGTCCATTATGATGGAGGCAGACTAAACTGACGTCCATCTCTGTGTGTGAAAATGCTTCTATACGACACTGGCGATTCTTTGACCAGCAGTGATATCGTGTAATTGATTCCCTGATAGGCTGAATCGAGCACCTAATAGCTACAAAGCAGTAGTATAGTCTTATTTAACAGCTTTATCTAAATAAACACTTCACAAGTTGTATTTACCGGCAGTTTATTTCAATGAATATATTTCCACCCCAAAAAGGGTCAAAGCAGAAAGCAGAAAGGCAAATTATTCGGATGAGCTGTTCTCATTTATCAGGTCCTTGGAATGAATGCTGTGACCTCATTGAGGGTCACTGTTCTGGAACAAGACTATGACAGAACATTCACATATGGTAAAAAACTCATGTTTTCTACCATACAACATTGCTTTTGCATGCTTTAAATCCGTGATTAAATCAAATTCCTTTTCATGGAAGCTCAATTCACAAAAAGTGTCTTCCACAGTATAGCTGTATAATAATACCTCCCACTGCCAACCCCCTCCTCCATTTGAGCTGTTCCCTATTTCCCTTCTGTGGGAAGAAAAAGGGGGATTTGACTCTGTGAGAGCGTTGTGGCCAGTGGTTGTCTGGAAACAGCTGGATTTACCACTATTGTGTTCTTTGTTTAGGTCTGTGTGCAAGTGTACTCCCTGGATGGCATCTTTTGTAATAAGAATTTTAAATTAAAATACTTTAGTCTTTACCCATGTTTACTACATTAGTAAAGCATCATTGTGCACACATTATTAGCAACTATATTTAGTGTACTTTCACATCTAAAGGTGAAGAAATATTCCTCCTTGCCCATTAAAAACACGGACTTTCTGCAACCACGCCAACATGATTATGTAACCTGCATTAATGTCTTAAAGACAATGAAAACCTTCATCCGTCTTCAGGCATGTTTGCTCTCGTGTACCTCGAGAGACTACATTGTTTTGTGCTATGGGATGAAAAAAGCGCTGAAATGAAACAGATAGAATTATGGCTCATGCAAAAGCAGCTCAGCACCACAGGGACTGTAAGTCGGTGGGAGAGTGGCCTCTTGCAGCATTGTAAATATTGTAGGGTTCCACTATAGCACAGGTGACTAAATAATTAATAGAAACTGTGTCTCTGACAGAAATACTTTGGAGGCCGTTAGCTCTGCTACCTGGCCTCTGAGAGCGTATTTGTCATAAGAAAGTAATGTCGGGTAGGTGATTGATTTGCTGTGGTTGTGAGGTTAGAGGCAGTGTACTTTGTACATTAATAGTATGTGGCATCTATTAGATAGGTGACTTCCTCAGCTTGTCTCGCCCTAGTTTCATTGGCACAGCCAGCGCATCAAAATTCAAATTGTCATCATTAATTGTTGGTGTTCTGGGAGTATCTTGGGAGTGTCATGTCTGCCTGTCTTACTTTGATTAAGGGAAATCTGCTGAATACACATCCATAAAGAGACAACTCTCATCTCAGTCTCCGAAGAAAACCAGTAACAGCTACTGCACTTTGGTGTTAAATCTCTTACTCTTTGCGTAGAGATCATAGATAATAACAGGTTTTCCAACAGTGGAAATGTTGTGTTGCATGTTTGTTGATACCATGCTCAACGTTATTTGAGAATGTACACAATCTGTTGATTGTGTACATTCTCAAAAAATACGTGACACATATGTGAGATGCAACATCTATGTGAATGCTGAAGGCGCGACTGTAGGACGGTGAGTAGCTGACCACAAATGACTGGTGAGAGAGCTCTGCGGCAGGTATGGGCTTGCTGTAGGTGGTGCTGAGCAGGGGGAACAATCTGACGGGGGAAGTCACGAAAGGTTGAAAAGGACGTGAAAATTCGGCAGGTGTTACTGCTGATGAAAAATAAACTCTTATCCCCCCCACACACACTCACACACACATTTCTTACAAACTCGTTGCATATTTTTTAGCTGTTTTTAACCTTTTGTGGTGTATTTGTTTTTGTTTTCTAAAAATTAAAATACCAGTTTTGACATCTGATGTCAGTGAGCTTTTCACAAGCTATAACTGCTATTTACAGAGGCTCAATTTCTTTCTTTTTTTAAATTTTGCTTTAAACACATATGTGAAAAGTGAAAAAAAAATATATAATAGACTTACCTTTCTTTGCCATGCAAAGCAAAGCAAGTTCAAACACAAAAAGCCTGTGAATTTACATATCAACCTAGAAACCCTTTTACATCTAGAGAATTTCCAATTTCTCTCCCGTCAGTCACGGTGAGTTTGCCATCGTGGCACAGTCTTACAGGAAATGAAATGACATGGCACAGAATATGGTCAGGATATCTACCTATTTAAACTGTGAGTTTATACATTTGCTCTTTAATTGTTTTTACTCCTTGCTATTTCTTATTAAGGTCCATTTTGCACAGGCTGGTCTATACTTCATAATCTCATTTTCTCTCAGGACCTGCTGAGGGGAAAGACAGGGTGGTTATCGCACCGCTACGCCTTTTAAGAAATTCAGTCTCAGATGAAATGTGAGCAGTTATTGCTCTTCTTAAAGAGTAGAGGTGCAATATCTTGCAGTAGAGCTTCAAGCAGAGCCAGGGATGTGTCTGTGAATATCTTACCTCACTCAGACTCAGGCTTCTGCTCGATGAACAAATAATGGGGGTCAGCAGTTATAGCAGGGGTGACTTGCACTGAGTATTAATTTGCTATACATACAGATACATACATACATTCATGGTGTTTTATGATTACAACTCTTTACCTTTGTGTTGAATTGCAATATGATGCAAACGATTTTAGTGGCTCATTGAGGCTATTTTGATGCCTTTTATGTTTTGAAACAAAACAAACAAAAGAGAAACGGTGGGGTGGATTCCAACTCTTTGTGTAAGCATGAGTTGGCGTTATGGAATGCACCGATCTCATCAAAGTTCCTAATTTATGAATAGTTGTTTCCCCAAATTGATATTCCTTTTTGGTGGAGGTGTGTTTCAATGAACAAAAATGTAATCCTATGTTGTCACATGTATGCTCTTGTACTGAAGTCATCAGGATGTAACGCTCCTGTAGTAAGTAAGTCCATTTTATAGTCAAGTCGGGAGCTTAGTCCTCTGTCTCCCACACAGTTGATGGCTATGCCTGGATGATTATTCCTCTTTTAAGTGAGTTAATTTATCCAGCTATCCCACCCTTATGATGACAATGCAAAGCAGTTATGAGCCCAGGAGGGAGTAAGGAAATGATGGAACCGGTTATGTTTTAATGGAGATGAAAATAATTTTCAGTTGTGGGAGACTAAGTTTTTTGAGGGCAGGTGCACTTTCTTGTAGTGAACAATGCCATTTTACATGATGCTGAACAAGACACATAGGTTAAGGAAGGGAAAGATGACTCTAAAGAAAATGAAAAGGTGTGTGCAGAACTGATGCAGTTTTTGTCATCCAGTAAAACATTCTGGGAAGAACAGCGATGGGTCAATGGAAGCAATGATCCTCAAAGACTTGCATGAATCTATAAAACCGCTCACACGATGCAAAATGATGAAAGCTGACATTTAGTGAGTTCAAGACAAGATTCAGAACTCCGCAGATACTTAAGAATGACAGACTAACAACAATAATATGATGATAGCGAGGGGCTTCACCGCCAAAGCAAAAGACAGAGATATGATGGAAACTACACAAGACCCAAGGTACATCTGCGTCCTCAATAATATAAAAGACAGAGACAATGGTACAGTTTTTGCAAGTCTTCCAGCAATAAAAAGTAAACTAGAGGCAAACAAATACAAATAAAACAGATGCACTGGAAATGAGCATCTGACAGTGATGATCACATTTTTGTGAAAGTAAATGACTGTCACATTCACGAGTCTAAACAGAGAGAATTAGGAGTTGACACTGCAGACACTTCACATATCTTCATGGACATTAAAATGTTTCTGTGCTTTCCAACCAGAGGAAAGTTTAGTGGAGTTTGAATATTAGTGAGCAGAGTTGGGCTGAACAGAGGTGAGGTGGAGTTCCCATTGTAGGATACAGAGGGATGCAAAGTGAAGGCAATGGTGAGGCAGACGCTCTATATCCTGGTATATTCCCAGAATATCTTCTTAGTCAAGGCAGTGATAGGAAAGGAGCACTATCAACTTAAAATAAGGCTAGAACCAACTCAAAATCAGCACCAGGTTTGAAACGTAACTGTATGAAATTCTTTATTACTTTAATGCCTTTGATCAAATAAATACTAATGATGAACAATAATGCATATGTCTTTAGATATTCAAGCTTGCCACAAGTCCTTGGCCACTGCAGTGCAGATTCAGCATCTTACGGGAAAATAAAATGCATGAGCTCAGACAGTGTTCACAGCACAGGATTTCTTGTCATTGTTGGATAATGAATGACTTAAGATGAGACATTAGCACGTATTTCACCCGATAACAATGAGACAGCTGACAGAAACTGGAGAACATTCAAAATCGTAAGGTGCAAGCTGAAAGAAGATAATCTACCTAAAGAGCTGTGGAGATACAAGGTGATGAATACTGCAGTCATTTGCAACAGCTGTAACAATTAACATGTGAGACAGACATCATACATGTTAAAAAGGAAAATACCAGACCTTTCAAAGGTGAGAGAATTTGGATCAGTATACCATGTGTTCAGGCCAGAAGAATTATAACACTAATACAATAATAATAATAACACATTTTTATTTGTAAGGCGCCTTTCATTGCACTCAAGGTTGCCATACAGATCATAAAATACAGACATTGTAATTCAAATGCCTGCATGAACAAGTAGGTTTTAGGATCCGATATAAAAATTGAAGCAGAGTCAATATTCCTGGTGTCAGGGGGGAGGGAGTTCCAGAGACAAGGGGCAGAGTGGCTAAAGGCTCTCTGACCACACGATGGACAGACGTGCCGGAGGGACAATCAGCCTGAAGGAGGAGGTAGATCCGAGAGACCGGGAAGGGATATTAATATTGAGGGCAGAGAGGTATGAGAGAGCGAGGTTATGAATGGCCTTAAACGTCAAGGGGAGGATTTCATAGCTGATAAGATGTTTGATAGGAAGTGGAGTTGATGTAGAACAGGGGTGATGTGATTGATGGACGGTGTTCTGGTGATGATCCGGGCAGCAGTGTTCAGGACCAATTGGAGTTTATTGAGGAGTTTGTGGGGGAGACCAAAGAGAAGGGAATTGGAATAGTCCAGGTGGGAAGTGACCAGAGAGTGAACCAGGATTGCTGTGCTGTTAGGAGTGAGTGAAGAGCAGAGGCGGTTGATGTTCTGGAGGTGGAAGTAGTGTAGTAGACTCGAAGGTGTTGTTGATTTGGGTGTGGAATGATGGGGTGCCGTCAAAGACGACACCCAGACCCAGATAGTCTGAGGGTAGGGGGAAACTGAGCAGTTGTCTATGTTGAGGGTGAAGCTGAGAGGTTTGGAGAGGGTCGACTTTGAACCAATGAGGACTACCTTAGTTTTATCACTGTTTGAGGAAATTTGAGGTGAACCCGGCTTTGATTTCCTGTAAACAGGCACAAAGGGATGATGGAGGGAAGGTGGAAGTGAGTTTGGAGGAAACATAGAGCTGGGTGTCGTCCGCATAATAGTGGAAATTAATATTACATTTATGGAATATCAGTCCAAGTGGGGGAGGTAAATAATAAATAAGATAGGACCAAGGACAGAAATTGTTCGTAGAAGTCATTGTTGGAGAGATGAGCTTGAACCTGTGATGCCACTGCCTTCTCCAGTATTTTTGAGAGGAATGGCAGGTTGGAGATGGAACAAAGGTTATTGTAGTTGCTGGGGTCTGAACCAGGTTCTTTAGTATTGGTGTCACTGCAGCAGATTTGAAAGATGGTGGGAAGAACCAGTGGTTAGGTAGGAGTGGATACTGGCGGTTATCAAAGGCAGCAGAGATGGAAGGATGCTAAAACCAGGGAGGATAGCAAAGGGTTGAGTTGGCAGGTGGAGGGTTTGGATTTCTGGATGACATCTGATAAATCTGCGGCAGAGGGGAGTTGGAAGCATAAGAGAGGTGAAGTGAGGGGGGAGTGGAGAACTAGAGGAGATGGACAGCTGGACATCATGGGGGTCAGTTGCTGGTGGATAGTAGTTATTTTTGAGTTGAAAAATGACATCAGGGAGTTAAAGTGGTCAGTGGAGTAGAAGTGAGGGGGAAGGCAATGTGAGGGACATAGTGTGTTGTTGAGTACTGAAAGTGTTTCCAGCGCCAGCAGAGATTATTTCAGTGAAATATGAAGATTTGGCTGAGGAAAAGGGCATCTTGTATTGGAGAATGGGAACATGGTACATCTGCTTGTGAACAGCGAGTTCGGATTTTCCTTTTGGCTTTCAGCTGACATAGGTGAGGGAAAAACCATGGGGCAGACTGGGAGAATGGGATAGTCCGGGTTTTGAGGGGGGCTGGTGAGTTCAGCAGAGGTTGGAGACTATCATTGTAAACGGAGACCAACTGATCTGGGTGATTGATCATTATCAATGCCTGTTGTGAGGTCTGCTAAATTAATATTTTATCTGATGTAGAATGACATAACACATGACTGTTTGAATTTGGATAGAGACGAACTCAAATAAATAAAACAAGCATATGATCAGAGATGGGGAGATGGACAGCAGAACAGTTGAAGGGAGTGACACCTGAGCAACATACTAAGTCCAAATCATGTCCTTTAGCGTAGGTAGGGAAATCAATCAAGCAAGAAGTGAAGCCCTTAGTGAGAGGATGATTAGTCTTGTCCATTTGAATACTGAAATTACCCAACAGAATTATAATGATAGAGAGTGAACAGATGTTGGTAAGAAATGTAGTGAAAATATCAATTAAATCCTTATTGGGTTTAGGAAAGTAGTAAACAGTGACTAAAATAGTTGGAGTAGGTCCATTCTGTTGTAAAGCCATAGATTCACAGGACCAAAACACAGGCACAGTGGCAGAGGAAACCTCCTTCCAAGTCTTGCAGTGAATTATCGCAAGACCTCCTCCTGTAAGACGGGGCTGGCTGACGTAAACAAACCCAAGTGGAGTTGACTCGTTTAGCTGAGAAACGTCGCTGGGTTGTTGCCATGTCTCTGTTATACTTGCGGTCAAGGAGAGGGTCCTGCAGAAGTTGTCTCTTGCCACAAAAAGGGAGCGGATGTTGAATAATCCAAGTTTGACGGCGCAGTGGTGGTTGGAGAAGCTAGCGTTAGCCGACCTGACTAGGCTAGCTAGCGTGACATGGTCCACCATCCCGCGGTCGTTTCTAGGAGGGTGGCGGCGTGATGAGGACCAGGTGGAGTTTATGGCAGTGGATCATCAGTGGCGCAGGATGTGAATGACTCAAGCTGAAAAGCACTGAGCTAAAACTTGAAGAGGGAGATAACAACACAAGTGCCTGATCAGTGAGTTCATTTATCCAGCGACCGCAGCCTGTCAATGACAGCGCCAACAATGTGAAATCAGTTTGATATGTTACAAATTAGCTGACATCATTTAGGTGACGCTGGCTCTGAAGGGTAAGTCCTAAAATCGTAGCCTGCTTCTGGTTTTCAGGCAGCTTCACTGCAGATTCTCTACAATCATGTTCGGCTTCGTGTGCTGCAGCAGATAAACCGATCCTGTCAAAACTGGCATCCTGTTAAAGAGCAGCTATGCTAGCCCCATAGCAGCTGACTGTACAAGTAGTCCAGGAAGACAAGCAGAGACACCGGCGCTGGTAAAGCACGAATAAACATACATAACAAGAAGGGAAGTAACACAGTTTCATTACAGAAAAATGCATCTCCTGGGCCGATCCATTAAAAACACATGCAGTTCTCCGTTGGAAGGAAACTTTGGTCGTAGCATCGCAGTCAACATGGATTTTCTGCATTTTCAACAATGGGTGTCAAAGAGAGTACTTAGTGTCAATATATTCTGACAGCAAGAAAAAATGACAGCCAGCATGCAAGCGTGGCTGTCTGCAGATCTTTCTTTCACAGGAGAGAAAAATCTGATATGGGTTTGTATTCAGGTGACACATTTTAAATCCCTCAGTAAATCTCTGTCACCTGTTCAGACACAAGGGAACATAAAATGCTTGTAATTGCCCAAACGAACGAGAGGCTGTCCTATCTTCACTGCCAATTACAGATGTGTTCAAGCAGTCTGAGATACATAAAAGATCCATGTAAATTGAAAGCAATGAAGTCAAAAGCAGGACAAGGACAGTCTGGTAAAAGGCATCCACGACATTCTTGTTGCATGAGGATACTGTCAAGCGACTTCACTGTTAATAACATTAATCGTTAAATATTAAACACCTCACTAGAATTAAAAATACCAGTACCTCTGCAGATTGTCTAGTTACTGAAAAATATTTTGAAACAAGTTTCTTTAAATTTTGGAGCCTAGGGGCATAACCATCTCCATCTGCACGCACCGAAGGGCTTTTGTAGCACTTAATACTAAATAAATACTAAAAATGAGCACAAAGCTTGTTAAATATTAAATGTGTTTTCTAAATATTAATGAACATTGTTTTTCATCTTTAGCCTTTTAGCTCTGTCCTCTGTCTTGCATAATTAACTGTAACTGTTTGGTAACACACAGAACAAACATACCAAATATCATTGTAGAATCTTGAAGGTTGATGTAAAAAATTATATGTATGCTGGCTGGGGTTAACGCTTGATATTCACATCAGGGTGTTCAGTAACTGAAGTAAGACGTTTCAATTAAACAATATTTCATTAAAGCTTTGGTCAATTTACTGTTATAGTAAAATCAGACTTTCATAGTCTCCACGTGTATGACAGCATACATGGCAGGGATATCAGACCGTACAGATAATTGACTTAACTTACATTCTGCCACAAGTGGCAAAGATGTGAGTGAAAGTCCCTCTGCAGCAGCTTCTAGAGACTGTAAATAGAGCTGAGAAAATATTATGGCAGAGTAGATGTAAAGTACTTTTTACTGTTCAGTACAAGCACAACATGTAGCTGCGGCACACAGACAACTGCTAGATGTGTTTTATTTATTTATTAAATTATTATCTAGTTAAATTTAAAGAGAATTCACTACAATTATATAGTTACACCAACGTTACAGTGTCTACAGTGGCGTTATTAGGCAACTTTGTCTTATTTCAGCTTAGCAAGCCTTTAGACAGTACAAATAAAAAGTCAAAACTTTTTTTATTGTTAGAAAGAACGATACTCTAATTTTTGACCTCCTTTCTAATTCTTCTTTTCTCACTTTCTGAAAGCCACACTGGAGGGTTTGGTGGGTCTCTTCATGATGAGAATACAAAGATGACAACCGTGACTTTTTGACTTCTGTTAATAGAAATCGCTACCAGAGATGAACAGCAATAACTCAACAAATCACCTTCTTCATCGTGCTTGTGCAGGACAGGTTCAGGGCCACGTCAAACAAATAATCAGAAACAACAAGGGGGGTGTTGTTGTTTATTTTTATCATTTTCACTGACACAGTTTATTATTATTTTTTTTTATTTTTTATTTGAGTGCTTGGACCGGCGCCCACTCCAGCAGATGGTGCCCCTGGTGACCACCTATATGGCCTATGCTAAACCTGTCTCTGGTTTGAGGTCATCTACAGTATATAACAATGGACGAAGCATTCGGTCACGTGACCCACTGGTTTTTGAAGACAGATTTTGAAGCCTGTTTTTGTTTCTACAGATCGCAGCCGTGTTACTCAGCAAGCTGTCAGGAGCACGCCCAGCGCATGTCAGTCAAAGTTAGCAGCTTCCAGCTCCTTCAGGCGTAAAAATCTGCAGAGGTGCCGTGAGACGTTTTGGGATAAACCATTTAACATGTTGACTCAACAGCAAAATAAAAAATTAAAGTGGCGTTTGGCCGACGCTGGGTTAATACAAACGGGTGGTTGCTTCGCTAAGCGTGGTAGCATGATGATTACGGATAAGCCAGCGATTGGTTGAGCCGACTGCCAATAGAAATACATATAGTGCTTGATATAGACTCTTCTGGCGTGGAACAAAAAAACCACATCCCTCAAATGATTGAGACCAAAAAGGTTTTTGAACCAGGTTGTAAATGTGTTTCTGCTCTAAAGTTGGACATTTTAACAGGGGAGTCGATGGAGATGACCAACCTCTATCGGTCAGTGGAGGAACTACAACTTAGTTCCGCATGAGCGTCAACGCGAAAGTAAGTTGGTTAGAGCTTGTTCTGAGTCGAAAAAGATGTGTTTAAGTGAGCTGTTCAAATGTTTTTATGACATAGTGGCATCACTCATCGTTTATTTAACTTTTCTCTACCAAGCACATCAGGCTCCATTAGCTAAACTTTATAAATTAGTTATGTAAAGTTGCAATACAGATTTTTAAAGATGCACACCCTGTGGAGGTAGTAAAGTTGAGTCAGGCGGTTGACTTAACCCACAAACACCAGCTGGTATGAAGAGAGCTGTGAAGGCACAGTTGACAAGAGAGCTGTTGTACTGTATTGCAGCGGTACAGTCTGTTCTGCTCCGCTGTTTCACCTATCATTTCAGCTTCTCCACCTTTCTCTCTTGTCCTGCTGCCAGCATATCCCTCTACCTCTACATTTTGGGTTTTTGCATTGTTTGGATATTTGGATACAGCATCACATCCATCCATCTTCTTCCGCTTATCCGGGGCCCTACAGCATCACAATGTCGGCTAATCCTTTTATGAACTGTTGTCAAATATTAAAGTTGCAAGTGTTGCTGATCCTTTTAAAGACTTATTCCTTCTCTTTGCACCTTGAGAGAAGGTGAAGTTGTGCCAGGAACTCTTAGTCGTTGACACTCACTAGATTCAGAACAGACGCAGACTGTGACACATTATTAATGAGAAGGTCTGCCAACTGTCACATGTGCAGCATGAGACCCAGCAGTTTATTTTCTTCAACTATCACATCAAATGTTGGGGGGGGGGTTTGTCAGCTATTTCACACAGTTCAAAACGAATTCATAGGTGATAACATCCAAGAACACCATAGCACCAATCATGTGATACACTGTGAAAGTGTGGTGCAAGGTTGCTCAATTTAAATAGTTATCCTGCTGCTACATAAAGGAAAAGGAAAAAAGAAAAGAAAAAACATGTTGCAAAAGTTGTTAAATGCTTTAATATAAATGTAACAGGAAGACAGTTGATTTGCTTGCCACCCTCACCCCAAAAAAAGTGCTTAGCTTTGGGGGGCCCAATGCAACATGCCGATTTGCCAAACTACAATAAAGAGTTTACTAATTAAATAGATTAGGTTATCTATGAACATGCTACAATCTGTTACACAATTTTACAGCAATACAAATTCTTACACCCCCAAAAAAATAAAATGAATAAAAAAAAATAAGTAAAGTGTCAATAACGGGAATGATGGGCCCCTGTCAATCATTCCCATCCTATTTGGTAACAGATGTCACAGCGTGCCAGTGGAGTCCAATGATTTTGACTTAATTGTGCCATATAAATACTAACTACAGCTTGTTACCATGGCTTAATTTTTTTTTTTAATCCTACATTTATGTTGAAACATATAAGAGATGCAGACAGGTTGGTGAACTCACTAGAATTTTACAATGGGGGGGGGGGGGGGGGGGGATTAATAACTACGTAGAAACTACAAATATATAATTAATCAGGAAGTAGCAGTAAAGTATTAAAATGTAATTACAAAAACATTCCAAGAACTAATGATCACTGTGTTACATCCAGATTAGTATGTCAGATATATTGATAGTTACAGACAAAACAATCCTGAAGAGAAGCTCTCCACCTCAGTAGAACAACTTCCCGACACCTTTCTAGTTTGTTGAAAGGTCTACACCAAGGTAAAACTCTTTAACATGTAAGTTTATGTATGTTTGACTATCAGGCCTCATATTAGCTTTGTGGCTCACGCCCCTGATGTTTGTTTATAGCTAAAACGATAGGATAGAACCTTGAGGAACTGCACATGTAATTTTTTAAAAGCACCTGTTGACACAAAGTAATCCTTTTCCTTTAAGTAAGACAGCCCACTGCTCACTAGTGAAACTAGTTGATGGGTCAAAAGCAGAGGTCCAATTTTGGTGTGTATCGTACATACAGCGTGTGCACGATGTCCATACTGACAAGAATGGTAATGAAAAAAAAAAAAAAAAAGACTCAAACCAGTCAAGTATTGCACCAGAAAGTCCACCTGTGATGTTAATCACAGGTGTCTTCAATCATCAGTCTGACTTATTAAAAAGTTAAAGTCATGTCTCTGCTGTTTAGTATCATGGTGTTCACCACACTGAACATGGACTGGAGAGAGCAAAGGCGAGAGCTGTCAGAGGAGACCAAAAGCAAAAGTCTCGACAAGCATAGTAAAGACTAGAAGACCATCTCCAGAACTATTGTGAACTGTCTGTGAAGCCTGATCCAAAGCCTATTGCACATCTGTGGAAAGAGCTGAAACATGCAGAGTAGGTTTTATTATTTTATTTGAACCAAGACACACGTCTAGGTCTAGACTTCCTGCCTTTTTCAATAAAAGTTATCATGTAATTCCAATATTTACACTTTGACTTGTGACTAATTTATTATAATATTATACTATATTATTTTTAAGATTGCATGATAAATAAGAGTAAAATCTTGACCAACCTCACCAACAGAAGTCTCTGTTTGTGGTCTTCACTCAGTCTGTGGTTATGACTGATTATTACTGAGTGTATCTCTAATTTTCATGTATAATAACAAGACAATGCGAATGAATGAGCTGAGTAATTTTTTTTCTCACTATTTTTCTCACTATACACAGGTTTGTCAAAATGTTGAGTCTGTACTGCCTACTACATTTAGACAAAAGTAGGAGAAATTTAAAGTATGGTAGGCAGATTCAATAACGGTCTTAACCTGATGATATCATCAATAAATAAATGCATTGTTAATGACATCACTGCCAAGTTGACCTTGTTCATGTTGCAAAATCATGAAATTAATCTTTACCCATTGATGCTGCTATACAGTATTAATTTGTGACCATACCGTATTTGGGAAAGTGGCATAGGAAGGTATCCATTGGTTAAAAGTGAACAGTACTATATGTATTTACAACGTATTGTAAATTTATTTAGACAGAACAGTTGTAAACAGTAACATTAGCTGCTTGTTTATGTTGTTGATGTTAGCAGCACAAATGTTGGATTCTGAAGTCAGGGTACAAAAGGGTTTTCTGACTTTTCTGGTTGGAATTCCCACCTCAGGAGGGTATTCCAGTTGAAAGTATTGAGCACTGCACTTATCACAACAAGGGGAAGAAAACAACTTATATCTTATGAGTTTTGTTTATTTTGCAGAAAATCATGGCTAATGTCCTCTCGAGACACTTCAAGAAGACAATTTAATTCATTCCACAGGAAGCTCTGTTAGATCCAGGTTCAGGAGGAGTGGCCATCTGTCTGGACACGTTAGGGGTTGAGAGAAAAAAAAAGAAGAGAGAACAATTACAAAAAAGAAAAAAACTCATATTATCAGCCATCCTCATAGTTCAAGTAAGAGTAGGCGAGAGAGCTATACATGGTGAAACAGCTGTTGGAACATTCCTCTGCAGGGAGAGCTGCTTATCTACCCACATGAATCAGAGGAAAGGAATTCTGTCTCAGCCTCTCCAGAACAGGGGTGGGATGCTGGTGGAAGAGAGTTGGGTGTGTTTTCATTCATGCAGTTCCAGATCTATCAGGACTGGCCAATTGGGTCCTGATCCAACCTGCTTGCAGTCCTGCAGTTCTATAAGCATCTTGAATCATGAATCAAGAATGAAGAACTAGGTGACACGAGCTTCTAGTCAGGTTCTGAATGCAGAAAAGCCAAGAGTTTCTTAAATATCCTTTTCAGCAACAATTAGTCCCGATGTTTGCTACCATTCATTTCACTGAATTAAAAATTTTGTCTGAATGGTCACATTTCCTTCCCTCTGCTGTGTTGCTAAGTGTTCAATAAATGGGTTTTGTGTCTGTAAGCAGTACAAGTCTGGAAACATTTCTCACATAATGAATCCGTTGCTGTAAAACATAACTGTGGAGAAATCAACTGCCAGCAGTCACTTCTACAGTCGTAGCCAAAAGTTGTGAGAATTACATAAATATTGGAAATTGGAGAAGTTGCTGCTTAAGTTTTTATAATAGCAATTTGCATATACTCCAGAATGTTATGAAGACTGATCAGATGAATTGTATAGTTCTTCTTTGCCATGAAAATTAACTTAATCCCGAAAAAAACCTTCCACTGCTTTTCATTGCTGTCACTAAAGGACCTGCTGAGATCATTTCAGTAATCGTCTCGTTAACTCAGGTGAGAATGTTGACGAGCACAAGGCTGGAGATCATCATGTCAGGCTGGTTGGGTTAGAATGGCAGACTTGACATGTTAGAAGGAGGGTGATGCTTGAAATCATTGTTCTTCCATTGTTAACCATGGTGACCTGCAAAGAAACGCGTGCAGCCATCATTGCTTTGCATAAAAATGGCTTCACAGGCAAGGACATTGTGGCTACTAAGATTGCACCTAAATCAACAATTTATAGGATCATCAAGAACTTCAAGGAAAGAGGTTCAATTTTTATGAACAAGGCTTCAGGGCGTCCAAAAAAGTCCAGCAAGCGCTGGGATCATCTCCTAAAGAGGATTCAGCTGCGGGATCGGAGTGCCACCAGTGCAGAGCTTGCTCAAGAATGACAGCAGGCAGGTGTGAGCACATCTGCACGCACAGTGAGGCGAAGACTTTTGGAAGATGGCCTGGTGTCCAGAATGGCAGCAAAGAAGCCACTTCTCTCCAAAAAAAACCATCAGGGACGGATTGATTTTCTGCAAAAAGAATGGCGAATGAACTGCTGAGGACCGGGGCAATGTCCTATTCTCCGATGAAGCCCCTTTCCGATAGTTTGGGGCATCTGGAAAAAGGCTTGTCCCGAGAAGAAAAGGTGAGCGCCACCATCAGTCCTGTCATGCCAGCAGTAAAGCATCCTGAGACCATTCATGTGTGGGGTTGCTTTTCATCCAAGGGAGTGGGCTCACTCACAATGTTGCCCAAAAACACAGCCATGAATAAAGAATGGTACCAAAACACCTCCAACAGCAACTTCTTCCAACAATCCAACAACAGTTTGGTGAAGAACAATGCATTTTCCAACACGATGGAGCACCATGCCATCAGGCAAAAGTGATAACTAAGTGGCTCGGGGACCAAAACGGTCTGGCCTGGAAACTCCCAAGATCTTAATCCCATTGACAACTTGTGGTCAATCCTCAAGAGGCAGGTGGACAAACAAAAACCCCCTAATTCTGATAAACTCCAAGAAGTGATTATGAAAGAATGGGTTGCTATCAGTCAGGATTTGGCCCAGAGGTTAATTGAGAGCATTTCCAGTCGAATTGCAGAGGTCCTGAAAAAGAAGGGCCAACGCTGCATATACTGACTCTGCATAAATGTCATGCAATTGTCGATAAAAGCCTTTGAAACGTATGAAGTACTTGTAATTATATTTCAGTACATCACAGACAGAACTGAAACAAAGATCTAAAAGCAGCGAACTTTGTGAAAACTAATATTTGTGTCATTCTCAAAACTTTTGGCCACGACTGTACATATATATATATATATATATATATATATATATATATATATATATATATATATACACACACTTTTACACTGAGCAACTCTGGGTTTAGCTGCTGCACTTTTACCATCACTTATTAACACTGAGGTAAGATCAAACATAACATGAGCAACTAAAATGTAAATGCATAGCCACAAACCAACTTTAGCCAAGATCTTCGACTATTCCCAAAAAAAACCCAGTAATTGTTGTTGTAGCATTAACATTTTGTTACTCTAAAATGCTGAATAATGGAACAACTCAAACTGCCCAATTGCAAGATTATCAGTTTTGTTTATTATAATTAGCAATGAAATACCAAATTTTCTTTAATTATAATCAAATACTAGAATTTTTGTATAAATGAGAAAAAAGAATCTTTAAAAATATAATAAGGCAGTTCAGTGAATAACCAAAACTCAGTTTCTTTCAAAATAATGAATACAGAAATACATCTGAATCAGAAACAAAGACCATCACAGAAAAAGTATGTGGACAATAACAAAATCTATATAAATACCAAAACCCTGACATCATAACATACCCATTATTTTACAAAAAGACTTTAAACCTTTGAAAGGGACTGTATCCTTCTTATTGAAGAAATGTCGCATTTGACTGTAGAAGTCTCCTGTGTTTTCAGCGCTCCAAAAGATATGAAAGTAGGTGTTAATTGCAGATTCCTGGAGTTTTGGATCCTGGAGTTTCTTTTTTCTTTTAAAATACAAACTATTATTCATATTGTTAGTATGCACCCACCAGAGAATTTGTGAGAGTAAGTTATGATTAATTCATACCATAACCCCAGTGCTTTGTCATAACTTACTCGGCACTTAATCTCCCCTCTCATTTTTTTAGTGGAAAGATGATACAGCCTTGATGGAGTTAGAACTTCATTATTACTGTCAAAGCAGCATGAAGAAATGCTGCACTTTGGTAGGCACAGTTGGTGGAAAGAAATAAAGGCTTATGAAGAAATATTTGAGAGTCAAATTAACTTCACATACACACACACACACACACATTTTAAAGTCGGTGTTGAGATCACCACTGTGGTGGTTGCATTGCAGTTCTGCATGTTAGAATGAAGGGATGGAGCTCCTAGGATAATGCGCTCACATCCCAGCAGACACTGGGGTTCGAACACTGATGTGATGTTGGTTTGAATCGTGACTACATGTTGGCTGGGATACCACAAGAACCTAGTGGTTCTGAGAACCACTGACATGACAATTCAATAGACTACCCCTTACCATTACTACTTACTTTTTCCTTCGCAACCAGCATATGTAAGCTTCGTAACTTGCTAGGCAAGAAATAGTCTGTTCATAAGACTCGTTTCGATCTCACCTTAGACAAGATGTTTGTGTTTTGGACGAGCTACCGAAAAATGCAGTTTTGGCGTCATTTACCCATGACTGGTGGATGTGTAACTAAACAAGAGGGATAGTGACAGAAACAATGTTGAGAACGGATGGACGTACGAATGTCCAAATGTGGCATATAAATGGACCTTAAGCCCATGCTTGTATCAAAGACCACCAAGAGGGTCCCTGTGGTTTAACCCATATGGGCCCCATAGCAGTTTGGCAACCCACAGAAGGAGCATTGCTTTCTTTGGTCTTCTTACTTTACACCCACACTCTGGCCTGTCCTGTTGGTGCCAGTTTACAATTGCCCAGCACATTACATGCATTAGTCCAGTTTATAGGTCAAAATAATAATAATAATAATAAAAAGCAACTAAACTAGCTCCCTGCTCACTAAAAGCAGTACGTATCACACCCTTCTGCATGGATAACAAATTTCCTTTTGATGCTGCATTTCCATGGACACAAATTCTGGGTCATCCACATCATGTTGCATTTATTTTCCTTTCATCACTTCCTACAAAAACATGTTCAAAAGGTTAGTGAGCTGGACTTGTGCTTTCTACTTTTGAGGTACAGCAACACAGACAAATATTAGATTTAAACTTGCTCAAGAGGAGGTGGTGGTGTGTTTTGAATTTAAACACATACATATTGGTCATACATACACACACACACACACACACACACACACACACACACACACACACACACACACGTATGTGTGTGTGTGTGTGTGTGTGTGTGTGTGTGTGTGTGTGTGTGTGTGTGTGTGTGTGTGTGTGTGTAAGTATGTATGAAGTATATATGCTTCACTTTTGTCTTTGTGTCGTAGCAGCTTGTACCTCTGCTTTGTGCTGCATGGACACATCCTGATGTTTCATCACTTTTTATTCTTGTCACAGATTTTTGTCCTTTTTTTTGTGGACATATGTGAGAGAGTGAGTGTTATCTTACACACGTTTGCCCAAATGTATAACTGGGCGTGCATTTAAAATACAGCAGCCGATGTGGGTGTGTTGGTAGTGGGATGGGTAGAACGCAGAGGTCAGCTATCACTTTGAAACATGCTGGTCCTTATCTCTGTCACAAGCCCTAATAGAGTAATGAATCAACATAAAGCCAGGGACTGTCCTGAATGGACCACTGCTTCCTCAGGCAACACTTGCGCTTTACTTCAACTACCCTTCCTGTCTCTGTAAGCATCTTTTGCCCTCATCTGTTGTTTATGGGCAGTTTTCAAAGCAGCAGAATGGTCAGAGGTATATTCAAACACGAGCAGTCCCTCCATCTTATTCTTCTCTCAACTGCTACAAAATAACCTAGATGACAAAATAAGGAAGATGAAGGGTCCATCTGAAGGTAAGGAAATATGAGTCAAAAGCGAAAGATCACCTTATGATGTCATGTCATGACTGGAGTCATAATGTTGCCAATACTATCATCATTACAGGTTCGTGAACTGTTGGGGGGTGTTGGATCATGTGACAGCAAGAGGAGACGAGAGTAAGGAAGGGTTTAATAAAATATGAGCTTTCAGCTATTTTCAAAGGCTGGATAAAGCTTTGTTTATGTATTCAGAATTAGATTTATACATTTTCTTAATCCCAGGAAGGGTAATTAATTTGCAGCTGCTTTCCATCTACAAACATACACACATCAAAGCCCACAATAATACATAAACAGACAAGGGAAATCTATCTATCTATCTATCTATCTATCTATCTATCTATCTATCTATCTATCTATCTATCTATCTATCTATCTATCTATCTATCTATCTATCTATCTATCTATCTATCTATCTATCTATCTATCTATCTATCTATCTATCTATCTATCTATCTATCTATCTATCTATCTATCTATCTATCTATCTATCTATCTATCTATCTATCTATCTATCTATCTATCTATCTATCTATCTATCTATCTATCTATCTATCTATCTATCTAAGGGCAGTGTCACAAGGACGTTGGCCCCAGCTGAAATCTGATTGGCCCACCTCGACACTCCCTGTCCTGTACTCATCTCTTCTTTGTTTGATTACAGATAGATGAATGTTCATGCCCACTTGGTTAGCAGCACTAATCCACCAAATAGTAATATTTGCCATCTTATAAAAGTTAAAGAATAATGTTTGAATTAAACGGCAGCAAAAGGAGACATGGATGGCCTACATTAGATTAATGTGAAGTGACAAACCTGGTAATGGCATGTAATGTTTTGTGGAGTTTGTTGTTAAGTCACAAATTGGCTGTAAATCATTGATGAAAAAACATTTAAATGCTGCCACTGATAAGTATTAAATTAAGAAACAGCCATTATATTTTACAACTCACTTGTGCTTAGGCATAAAAGTCACCAATTTTCAAATTTCACTGTCAGAAATCCATTAAGATGATCTGTATTTTGTTTGTTTAGAAGATTTTCCCAGAGGTACATGACAACAGCAAACATCATCTGACAGAAGATGCTCATGTTGGCTTGTAATGTTCTTGATTTCTCCTGCAGGAACACAAGTCTTTGTTTGGCCCCAATACTCTTGGAGCAAAGTTTAACAACGGGTTCATTCTTGTCTTTAATGGATAAGTCATTGAAGCAACAGATATGAGAAACTGTGAAAGGACATTTGATCAATGATCAATACAATATGGTTAGACATTAGTAGAGTTTATCTTAGTAGATTAGTAGAGTTTATCTTCCACAAATAGATTCTCTCTTTCCCTTTTTTGACAATAGACTTTGTGCTAATAGATATTAACATGGAAGTGGGTGCTCTGTAGTGTGGAGCTCCAGTAGTTGACCAGCATTTAATGTACAGGATGTGTGAAGTTTGTTAGATTTACAAAGGTTCCAAGTGCTGATAATTAGCAGATAAAACAAACCTGGCATTGTGTTTTTTTGTTTTTGTTTTTTTATTATTTTTATTATTATTAGTATTCCCGTGACAGTGAATATGGCCTTACAATTTCATTAATTTTCCCATTTGTCATATTGGTTGACTCAGAGTGGGAAATATCATTTTCGTTTATGTTCCTGCTTCGCTCAGAGATGCAGTAAACCCTGCTTTTAATTGCTTATAAAGATTGTAAAGCTTTGTAGCATGTAGTGTGCAAAATCATTGTGGTGCGAAATCTGATGTTGGCAATTTTTAAGAACAGCTTCCTTCACTAATATTAAATATGTCAGATATGAGTCTCACATCAGCAGTGAGGATAAAGGGACTTCTACTGTTAGGTTGCAGCTCTCAACTTTGAATCCCCTTGTTGTTGAATTGTGTTATACAAATAAGCTTGCCTTGCCTTGCCTTGCCTTGCCTTGTCTTGCCTTGCCTTGCCTTGCCTTGCCTTGCCTTGCCTTCACTGTAAAGAGCAGGCACGTACAACAACCCGTTGAATCTCAGTTGTTGTTCGTGGATGCATGCAAAAAAACAAAGACAAACAAGTTTTCTATCTTAGAAGAACCCTAATCAGGCAGGCGCTACATTAAACCAGTGGCAGGTAAAGGGGTTCACACTGACCATTTGTTTGGCAGCAGTGTCCTGCTGAAAAGCCTTTGAGACCACCATTTAGATTCACATTACTCTGACATATGCTAAGTTTGCCCTTCCTCCTAGATTTGTCTCCAAAAACACACTGGATTTACAAGAAAAGCACATTTCATGGGCATCCCACCCTGCAGCCTTTAGATCCCGCAGGAACACATCCTGACACACCACAGGAAACCCCTAGTTGCTTTGATGAAAGAAAAGGGACCAGCACCATATTAGACAAATGGTTGAAATGTAACAGAAGAATTAATCTCTTTGTCCAGATTTAAGAACAACATTAATTATCTGGTCACTTGTGCCTGTTGAACCAGTAATGTATAAAAGTAAAGCCACAACTCCCATTAATCTACCACAACATGATGCCCACCTTCCTCATTAAACTTCCTCGTAATTACTTGGGCTGTCAGAGAGCGCTGACTATGATTAAACCAAGATAGGTTTATCTTAGCTTATTTGTAACTAAGCTAAATCATAAGGCTTTTTTTCATAGTCTCCAACAAACCAGACTGTTTTCATCAAAAGCTTTAATCTCTTCCATAAATGAATAGTCACACACTTCAAAAACAAAAATAAAAACAGAGATTTATTTGCATGTTGCAGCATGCATGTGAAAGAAAAAGCACTTGCAATCTACTTAGTACTTAGCAATGAAAGCATTTGGACGACAACATTTTTCTAAAGCAAAGACATAATAAGAACATTGGAAGGAGAGTAGGAGTGTGTTTATCTGATCATACAAGCAGAAACTGTGTGACCTGCTTATTAAATTGCTTACAAACAAGCCAAACATCCCAAACAAAAAGCTCTGAAAGGTGGTTGTTTGGTTCAAATGATTCTTTACAATTTACAATCAACATTGATTTACATTTTTGTCATCTTAAAAAAATCAGTTTAGATTTGGTTCCACACAAAAAGACCAGACCATCTCTAAACTCAATACAGCCCTTCCTCCCACACTTGACACTTGAAATTAATGATTCCACATAGAGGAAAACAGAATGAACACAGTATATAAACCTGGTAGCAGGGAAAGATGAAAGGCACCTTGTGAAAGATATGAAATCTCCTCACAATGCAAATAATTTTTCACCCCAAGACTGAACAATAAGTGAAAGATGGGGGGCCCGTAACTCCCTCCTTCTGCATACTGTGCAATCTCAGTGGGTGTGTATTGCCTTTACACATGCTTGTTGTGCACAACACTACAATGACTGTCATTAACAGCATTTACGAATGCACAACTCTCTACAGCTTACCGTGCTAAGTCTGCAATAAACTTCAGTTTATTCAGAACTGTGTGCTCCCCCCTGACACATTCCTGCTCCCACAACCACATTTCTCCTGTCCTCCAACCTCCACTGGCGTCCTGTTCCCTGCTGCATACAGTTAAAAGTCCTTCTCCTCACATACAAAGCGCTTCTTAATCAGGCCTCCTCTACCTCACTCGTCTCCTTCATCGCCACACTCCACTGCCTCCTGTTGTCTGTGTGAAGACAGGAGTTTATCCTGGTTTCATTTGTCCAAAGAATCGGATTCCATAACATAAGAAGCTCTTTTAGTTTTTTTCTGGCTAAATCTGCTCAGTGGTCTGAACCCTGTTGTGAACCCTCTGTGTTTACATTCATGAAGGCATTTCTTTGCCTTTTTTCTTGAACAATAAAAGATTCTGTGATTGTTCACTTTATTTTTTTCATGGTCTTTCAGACGCTTTGATGTTGTTGAGCTCACAGTGATTCTTTCTTTTTCTTTTCAAGAATGTGTCAACTATTCATTTGACAATAATCTTCAGTCTCTCTTACAGTTTTATGTTTTCCAGCCTAAAAATGGCCTCATCCGTCTTCTTGGATTTTATGTTGGTAACTCCAGTTTGTTAGCAGCCAAATGCCAATCCAGCACCTCTATGCCATTTCTAGAACTTTTATACCCTTTATTTCCATAAAGGTAATAGGACAATGGACCAGGTCTAGCCAAGTCATTTATTTTTAATAAATTGCCCAACAACATTTGCTTCTCTATCAAAATATTACATATTTTCTTTTAAAATGGGTGTAAAACATAAAATGATAAATTAAATTATTTTCTTATGACACCCTTTTACATTAAATACGAAAGTCTATTTTTTTTTTTTTTTTTTTCAAATCCATTCTGGTGGTGTGTAAAGACAAAATCATAAAGATTACATTGTCCAAATACTTCTGAACCAAACTGTAGAGCCAAAACATTTAGGGTTTTAGATTTCAAGAGTCCAACGTCTCTAATGAAAGAAAACAAGCAAACTAACAAACAAACAAATAACAGAAAATCCATCTGCTTTTTAGGGACTGTGCATATCACTCGGTGACTTGCTTTATTGAACTCAGCAGTATATTTTACTCACACTGAGGGCACATTTACATAAATTGGGTTCTTGCCCTTGGATCATATTTGTTGTCACTGAATGTGCTGAGCAGGTATTTCAGCCTGCATGATAACATTTTCATGATACTGGCTTGTATCTGAAAGGAGACCTCGGCACAAATTGGCCATATTGCAAGCCTTCAAAGAGAATAGATTAATCAATTTTCATTGGCTTTGAAATTAAGGTTTTCTCTTTGAATTCAGCGGGTGCTCATTGACTGAATTTCTTTATACTTTCAATATCAAAGAATATGCTTGTCCTCAAAGAGAACATATAAGCTACTCTAATCTCCCTCTACTTCTCTCGCTCTTTATTCTAAGTCTCTCTCACCGCAGCTCAATAACAGTCTGCATTTCTGAAAGATTTCGTACCACAAAGTGTATACCATCCATCTGCTTGTAGTCTGTGAACAAATTGTATCCTGTTCAAACAAGGTGCATCTTCTTTAATCGTGTATGTTGTAGAACACAGCTGGAGCTTGGTGATAAATGACTGATGCCTGTCTGAAGTTTACTACTGTGCACCTAATGTGAACTAACTTATACAAAACTTCATATTAATTTAGCTCAGAATCTACAGAGGAGTATTTAGCCTCAGGATATTTTTCTTCTGAAGATCAAAAAATGAAAAATATGGACAAAATATAAGAAATGTCAGTGGACTCATACATTTTTCCAATGAAGGCTCATTTTTGTTTATAAGGAGCCATTTCTGGATGAACCAAACATCTAGAAGCCAGTGTTTTGCAGATATGTTCAACATCTATGTTAAAAGTGATTCTGGAGCTGTTTTGTTTCTAGTTTATCCTGGTGTACCAAACAGATGATTGACGATTGCTAGAAAGTAACAAATGTGACATAGGATGTGACGCCATGTACGTTGAAGAATCCCTGTGAACCCTGCACAGATGGACTGGAAGCGTTGCTGACCACGATGCGAATGGGGGGGCATCATTTCCGTCAGAAGTTTGACAAAGTTCAAACTGTGGCTACACAGTGAGCCAAATAAATGACATATACGGGCAGGACTGTTTGGTGCTTCCTCGTGTGCCAAGTGGGTAAGTTGTTTATGGTGTGACAAAGGCACGGGAGAAACCCCACCGTCTGCTCTCAGCAGCCAGTAAAACAACAAAACACATACTTAAAAAGTAGTGATTAATGGTTTTGCATGTCATGGTTTCTTGAAATCTTCTTTGTTTTTGTTGTTTGGCCCAGCCTGCTTGTGTTTGGTGCCATTGCAAAGCTTCATTTCTGTGTTTAATCTGAATTAACCTTCTACATTTTATTCCACTTTTTTCTCCTATTCTGTAGCGTCTTCTTCTTCTGTACCTTGATTGACTTGTTTTTCTGTTCTGTTCTTTATCTTTTTAGTCTGCAAATAAACACTTTTAATAGCCTTCCAATTATTTTTATTTATAATTGTGAGCTTGCACCCGGGATCTTTCTATTCTTTCAAAACAGCGTGTCTAGATCTCAGGTTACAAAATCTATATGTCAGCGTCTTAGAAGTTAATATCAAACGTAACATATTTGTTTCAGTAATTCCTCCATCCTCTGCACCATCCGTGTAGTAAACATTTCACCCATAAACTGTTGATGAGAATATTAAAATAAATCGTTACAAAAATAAAATGTTTTACCAGCACATCAAATTCCAAAAATAGAATTTACTGTGTTTTTTATTTCATGTCAGGCTTTACAGGGTTAAATATTTTCTCAAATCTCCAACCAACTTTAAAATTTTGAGAGGAAAATTGCAATTTCCTTTTTTCCTGCAACTAACAGCTACTTTTTGGAAATAATTCTAATCACAAAGGCAGGAGTGCCTGTTTTTATGGCCTTGAAAATCAAATAAATTAGTTTTCTAGTCTTTGTTTTTGGTACTTTCAGTGATTTTTGTTTGGTTTGTACCTGTTGTTTGATTACCACATTGTTAATCTTGTATGTCCTTCTGGTTGATGGGAGATGTAGATTATGATCCACCATGGCCTCTTTATGAATGAAGTAAAGAGATGTGACGTGAGAGCCGCGCACAGCCAAATAACCCAAGATGCACCTGCTCAGGAATGCCCTAGTTGTAATTTCCTCACACCCCAGTGAAAATGGATACGGGATTTGTGCACGAAGCATGATGCTCAGATTAACTTCTTGGCTATGATGTTACTTAGAAGAATTATGGAAGTGAGGTGATCAGCACAAATTACCTCTTATCAAACCCAGCTTTTCTATTTGTGAGAAAATATAAAGCTGCTTGTTTGTTTTGGCTGTCTAACTCAGGAGGCATGCAGTTTGGCATGCACATGCATTGGCTCCTCTCTGCGGAGCAGACATGTATAAATCCTTTTACACGCAGTTCTGCCAAACTACCCTGTAGGCAGGCTTTGCATTTAAAATGTACAATTAGTTACCCCTGTTTGGTTTGAATGCAACATTTATGAAACTACAGACAACACAAGGAAAATAGCAGCAGCGAATCCATACACTGTAGTTCCGTCATGTTTATTCTCTAATTTTGTCTGTCTCTTTCATTCTATTTTATATCTCTACATGTTGCACATCCTAAAATGAACTGAGCTGTCACCCAAAGGCGTGTCTGCATGTTGTGTCTGTATGTAGGCTTCATTCTTTGCTGAATGTGATCTGGCAGGCGCATAAACATGCTCTATGAGTCAGGGTTGAGGGAATATATGGGATAAATTGAGGTACTTTATCTAATCAGCAGGGCCAGCAGCAAGCTGTAAAGCCAGCTGTTGGCCAGTTGTGGGTGGGGGTAAAAATCTGTCTGTACTACCTGCTTTCAGCATTGACCCCTAGCGTGCCCCATTGCTGTGCCTAATCTACAAAGACGTTAATACTGGCAGAGCAAGCTCACAACAAGGCTGCTGGTAAGATTAAAAAGCCTCCCCTAAGTGTTCTGCTGGCAAATGGAGAGCTTTTCTGTGCATTCCCCATGAAGGATTAAAGTCATGTCCAACATGCTAAATGGTTGTATTCGAATTATTCAATTTTGGCACGTTTCAGATCAAATTCTCTCTTTTCGTGTTTTATTTATATGTTTTTATTTTCTTTATTTTTGACTTACTTTTATTTTTTTTCTTACTTACTTACTTACTTACTTCATATTTACTGCAAGCGCTGAAAGATTTGGGAGCAGACTAATAGCCGAGCTAGAATATGTAAAACATTATATAAAATCATACTTGGCATGTTTTGGTTGGAGGCAGTATTTTAGATTAAAACCAGAAGATGACTGGTGAGGCTACTTAGAGATACTTGACAAAAACTGATTTGTGAGCACAGTTACATTGGTATCAACTTATGAAAAAACAGGTATGTTGTAAATGCTGTGCAAAGGCGGAAACGCCATAAAATCCTCTGTATAACACAGTGATTCAGCAAGACAGTATCTCACTATATATATATATATATATATATATATATATATATATATATATATATATATATATATATATATATATATATGTATATATGTACATATGTACGTACACATAATATGTATATATAAATCTTCCACTGATTAAAAAGGTCTTCCCAGGAGTGGCATCTAGAGTCAAATGTGAGGCCATCTGTCCGACACATCCAGCTTGGCTGTAATTGTGTCATGCAGTAGTGCAACATTCCCTCAGCGCACTATCACAGCCACCAAAGAATGGCTGAAAAGGAGAAGACTGCAGGTGTTGCAGTGGCACAGTCACAGTCCAAACCTCAAGTGGGCCAGAGGTCCTCCATAAACACGTGGGGGACTAAAACCTTGTACAAAAAACAATTACTGCAAGTATGTTACTAAGTTACTGCATCTTAGTTCACATGTAGATTTCACATACTGTTTTTGGATTTGGATTTATTGTTATTTAATAAATAATGCTAAGTTGGAATATTTTAATTGCTGTTATTCATCTGAGGTTGTATTTGACCTCTTAATAAAACCTTGTAATGACCTCAGGATTTTTTAATTTGCCTGACAAGTAAAACTACTCACAAGGGTATAACGGCCTCCAAAATACCACTTCCAACAGGCACATTTTTAACTGCCTGTCTAAATGAAAGTGGTAACTGATATGTTTTTACATTCACGCTGTCTGTTCAGACTGCTTCCCCAAAGCCGTGTTCTTACATAACAGTTGTTCCAGCTTAGTTTCATAGGTTGGTTCTCTGCTTTAGAGTGTAACAAAATGCAATTAAACCTCTGTGGTTTGTTTGCTGTCAGTGTGAACATAGAACAGTGTGAACGCAATGAAGTTGCAGGTGAAAACAAGCTTTTGTGCCCAATTTCCATACACTTCTGAGGCTGTTCTGAAAAGTACTCTGTGGTTATTTTTTTTTTAAATAATAAAATAACATAAACAAGTAATTTGGTCCATGTTTTTGGTGTAATTGGATCTGTATTGCATGTGCATGTTAATGCATACACCGCTGTCCTATGGAGTTCAAATTGGACAAACTTTCTGTTGTGGACTCTGCCCCAAACATAAACTTCCCAACTGTCAAATCTTGCAAAGGTTCACAATTATATAAGACAGCTGTAACACCAGTGAGGAGTCAGTGAAGCTTCATTCATTATTTGGACAGAGCAACCTGTTCTGGTATGTCATGTCATGTTATTACTACAGAAAGCAGCAGGCCTGTCCTCCGCTCAGTCTAGCCCATAAAACTACTGTCTGTCTGTCATTGACTTGTCTGATTGCAGGTTTGTCCATCCAGCCCTAGTCAGTGGTGAGGAAACTAGCTCTTCTGTAGTAGTAGTATGTTAATTTCACTTTGTTTTGTTTTTTTAGGAACTTTGTAATGGGCCAGCTGACCACAACTAAATGATATTGGTAAATAACAGTGATTAAACATTAAAGCTTAAGGAATGTGAGGAATAAACATTCATCCATTTTCTACTTTTTCTCTGTTCTCCAGGGCAGCAGTCTAATGATCCCCAGGTCTACCACTCCCCAACTTCTTCCTCCAGCTCCACTAGGGGATCATTGTTCTTTCCTGAAATGAGGGAGCTAATCTTTCCAGATGTCTGGGTCTACCCTAAGGCTCATTCCAATTGGAGATGTCCCAAACACCTCCCCTGAAAGGTATCTAGTACACATCCCAAGCAGATGCCCAAGTCACCTGGGTAAAGCTGAAATGCGTAAACAGAACAATGTTTCCAATGATGAATCAAAGCCTCATTTGGGCTTCTACATGGGAACTATGCACATGGCCTACATTTGGGATCTATGTCGTAGTTATCGTATATACTTGTTTGTTGTTGCTTTCTCTCACCCTGTAATTACACCACAGAAAGAAAAATGGCTGTAGTTATTTTCTGCACTGCAGAGCTTCCTTTTGTTTAATTCCTTTATGTAGCTCAGACATGGCAACAGCAAATCTTATGTGTGCTGATAATTGTTGGGCATCAGTAAGCTTTACTGACATCACAACTATCCATCTTCCAGTGTGATGTAAAAACAAAGAAGAAGTAGTTGCAGGAAAATGCACTGAAGGAAATGCAACGATACCAAGTAGAACAATCTTATTCGGTGTAGACTGCCCAAACGCGATGTGTAGTTGCGTGTTTTGAGGAAGTGCCTGTTAGACTACAGCAGAGATTACAAAAAAGGGTTTCCATCACCACAGACATACTTTGTTGCTTTGACCTAGAGGCATAAATCACTCACAAGGACTCTATTGTGAAAGCCTTGCATTGGCTTGAAACCTTCATCCTGCTCTCCTCTCTGCTGTTTTGTACCTCATTTTTAACAACATATAAACATACAGACACACAGCTGAGTAGCAAAAGTAACTGCTCATGCTTAACAGGATTGTCTCTATGCTTCCTGCTTACATTTCTTCAAGGATACTTAACGTATTCATGGCCTCTTATCCCCACAGAAAAACACATCGAGAAATGAAACCAACTAAGGGGGAAAAAATCTAGAAAATATTTCCTCCTAATTCTTATCAACAGGCAATGATGGCGATTCGATGAACAAATCCTAAACTGTTTCCCTCTGAGCAGCAATGGAGCTCTTCAGCTCAGCTGCCAGTGTGTCTGGCTGACTTAGCAGCTGATATTAAACATTATTGAATCTTTCCAAAGACCTCAACTGCAGGGTTTTGAAATTTGATACAGCTGATGAAAGCAACGCTGACAAACGTGGGGGTAGCATTTCAAATGTTTTAAGTCTCTGGGCTGAAATTAATCAGGTTTTATCGGGTCACTGAACCATTTCCAGGGCAATCAGAGAAAACAGCCTTGCACTGAAATCAAAGCATCAAAGAGGTTCACAGAGCCTAACCAAGAGCAACTTTAAAATACATTTTATATATCCATTTCTAAAATAATTATTTTCCAAAAGCAAAACCAAACCTTTATCGTGGTTCTACAGAGACACCATCCAGTTTTCACATATTGATTCAAAGAATCGAGGGAAGGAGGAAGTCAGAGAAAACCTGTATAATTGGTGCAGAGCTGAAAGGAAGCCAGTCCAGAAGCAAGGACATACGTTGTTTTAATGACTCAGATGTGATGAAAGGCAAGTGCATATTTTCAAAGACATACATATTTTAACTGGAATTCTCAGAAGTCGCTTTCATCTCCTCTTCTTTTTCATGTTGTCTCTGTAGGGCGGTATAAAGATATTCAACAAGGTATGTAGTGTTGACTCTAATCCTGTGATGAATTCTCTTAATACTCCATAAGAAAAGTAGCCACTTTATAATTTAAAGAGCAAACTTATGGTCCATTTAGCTTCTATATAATGTCTGTGAAAGACTGCCCGGTGAATATGGGACAGTCTTACATGGAAATGGTATAACATTGTTTGACTTCAATTACTGTCTTCTTGAGCAGCCTTTCAGTGCCATTCATTTAACTGACAGATGTGCACAGTGGAGCAGCAGCAATGACAGAAAACTATTAATTTTCACCAGTTTAAGTGCAGATTTTTTGTGAAAGAGTTTGAGGGCAAAAAAAAAAAAAAAGAGTACTTGCTTATGAGGAATGATTCCTTTAACTTCACAAATGAAAATAAAAAGGCTATTGGCTATTGGTAAAATGTCTTGAAATACTAATCTGTGTTGCTCTAAATTGTGTCATAACTACACCGAAAGATGTGACTTTGCAACTAAACTTAGCAGAAAAAGTAAGGAAATTTGTGTTTAGTAGATTCTTTGTTTATGCTTCTCACCAAAAAACCTTTTAACATTGAAAAAGCCTTTGTATATCCCTTTTAAATAGTTCCATATTTGTAAGAAACATACATTTAGTACCCATTAAATATTTGCCAATGTGTATTTTTGTGTGTAAAAACTAATTGAAGATCATCTCATCATACTGAGACTTGGTATGAGTATTAGACAAATACAAGCTCAAATGAAAAGCTTAGATCCACCTTCAGCATCAATTACAAAGAAGTATTCATATCTTGTATGACTTCATCAGTCTCTCACATGGTTGAGGAGGAATTCTGGTCCATTCTTTACAACACTAATTCACTAAGGTTCACTGAGGTGCTTCATTTCAGTTGCATTGAGGTCTGGACTTTGACTTGGCAATTCTTTCTTCCAAGGGAGAAAGGCTTACTCCAGGAGCTTCACAGCCTAGGAGGATCTATACTGAGAGCAGCTCAAGAACCTCAAACACTAGCAGCTACAACTGTAGCTTCATCTCCAAGTCCCAGGCTTACTTGATAAACATCAGTTTCCTACCAAAACAGCTGAAAAGTGACTGGGGGTGTAGACTTGTTCCTCTGCTGTCTGGTAAGACATTGGAGGCCTGCAGAGCAATAAACCAGGATAAGGCTCACTGTAATAATGACCTTAAGCAGCTTTACTGACTAAGTTTGATGTGTCTTCCGACAACTACTTCCATGCCAACCAGAGATAATCCATTGGAGACCTAGCATCGCCGGAAGAGCGTCTACCAATGCTGGATTTGACCTTCACATCACACTAAGAAGGATATTGGCGAGGCCATCATCCTTGAGCAGTTACTGCTAGTGCTACCAGCTGAGATGTGGACGTGGGTGAAAGAGCATGGACCAGCAAATGGTCTGGCAGCAGCTAAATTGGCTACACAATACTGCCAGAAACCCAGGAATAATGCCAGGAAGGGAGGACCAGGTGCACACTACAACAACATAGCTTACCAACCTACCAACTTTCTACCAACCTACCAACCTTCACAGCCCCGGTCTGCAAAAAGGGAGAACAGCCAGGAGTTTCCAGGTACCAGTACAAATGCACCACACCAACATCCACTTAGTAAAGACTTTGTCTGTTTGTACTGCAAATAACAGGCCCATAAGGCGTCTGCGTGTCCCTTATGCAAAGCTAACGTTACAGGTGAAAGCGGTTCCCTTCAGCCTGAGACTGGGGCCCCTTGGAGAGACGGCCATAAGCCAGCGCTATAAACAAGTCATTGTTAATGGTTGGTGTTTCCCTGCACTCTTTTGATACTGGTAGCTTCATCTCTCTAGTAAAACCTAGTTTGGTGCCGATGGGCCAACTAGACTATAGCAGACAGCAGACATCTTGCGTACTCATGAGAATATGCATCATTATCCTGAAGCTGATTTAACTGTGATCATTGATGAACAGTTGTATTTGGTTACTTTTGGGGTTGTAGAAAACCTGCCTGTAGATATAATTTTTGGATGGGACTTGCCTATACTTGCTACTGGAAAAAGAGCCGTGGGGATCAGAGTAAAAGAAAAAGTGGGAAGTAAACATGTCTTGTCCTCTTCTCACACAGCCCAGCTCAGGCAAAAGCTGGTGTCCAAGCTTTGCCAGATCTTGACAGTAGTCTGTATGATAGAAGCACCAATGGGCCAAGAAAAGCCCAACACCACTTTGAAAAGCGGTGTTGGTTTTCGGGATTTTCTGCGCAGACTAAGAGAACCTGAAAAAAAAGGTTTCATGGGAGATACCTAAAGTTTTTCTGTACTACAAAAAGAGGATGGAACTTTACTACCATTGTTTGCAAAAGCTGTGAAAGAAAAAAAAAAATCTGTGTGGAAAAAGTAATGTTCATTATTGATAATGGTGTATTGTATAAAATTGAAGATAATCAGAAATGACTTGCTGTACTTGTTAGCTGTAGAGCATGCATCTAGCACATACATTATCATGGGCCACACATCTTGGTTGCAATAAGACATATATTTGCACTAGTTCACACTTCTGTTGACCTTCTATGTATGCAGACATTCAGAAATATTTTTCCACTTGTCCTATGTGCCAAAAAATGAGCATTGGCCACTACTCAGACAGAGGTTTGTGTCAACCCCTTCCAATAATTTCTGCTTAATTCTGGAGAATTGCCATGGACATTGTTGCTCCACTGATAAAAAGTGGTTGTAGTCACCAGTTCATTTTTGTGGTGTGTGATTATGTCACTTGGTAGCCAGAGGAATTTCCACTCCATACAATTATGGCTATGATTGTTAGGTGTGCATTGATGTAACTGTTTTCCAGGGTGGGAATGGAGGATGAAATCCTAGTAGATCAGGAGACCAACTTTACCTCTGGCTTGAAGCAGCAATCAAGCAATCAAGACCACACCCTATCACCCACAGACAGATGGTTTGGTTGAAAGATTCAACCAGACACTAAAGGAGATGCTGCAGAAAGTTTGGAGATGACACTGGGAAGGACTGGGACCACTGGCTGCCATTTCTTCTATCTCGAGGATCCACAAGTCTCCACAGGTTTCTCCCCTTTTGAGCTGCTCTATGGTTGGGATGTCTGGGGGCCATTGGATCTGCTTCTCAAAAGTTGGGAGGTTCCTCCCACAGTATCTTCCAAAAAGGTGGTGGTGCAGTTGGTGTTGGAGATGTGTGACTGACTGACGAGGTCCCAGGAGAAAGCAAAGGTCAACCTGGGTACCTTGGGTTACCAACTGGTGCATGGATAAAGTAGAAGCTATATCTGCCCTTGACCATACACCAAGAAGGACGTATGGTCATTCTTGGGATTAGCTGGCTGGTACAGACGATTTGTGTCCCCAGTTTTCAACCATTGCAGCCCCACTTACAGTGCTGACGAGCAAAATTCAGAAAAGCTTAATAACATGGTCTTGGCTCAAGGAGACCCTGGACAAGAGCACCCAATAATGTATCTGTGTCAGAAATTGTAGCCTCATGAGACCAGGTATTTCACTGTGGAGAAAGAGGGACTGGCCATTAAGTCGGTGCTGGAAAATCAGCACTTGCTTGGATGGGATCTATAAACTGACCACTGAGCTCTCACTTAGATAAATTCCATGACGGACCAAGGCAACCGTCTTACATGCTGGTACCTTGCACTTTAATCTTACAGGCTTTCTATTGATCTGGCAGGACCAATGTAGTTGCTGATTATCTATTTAGGTTGCTACATTGTCAACTTCCAAAAGGAGAGGGATGATGAGATGGAGCGAGTCACTCCATCGCTTGGTCTCACAGTGCACAGTCTCATACACATGTCCGCATGTGCACGCACAAATCATACACCAATATCATATATCATAAACCACCACCAATCTTGACCGCAGGTATGAGGTGTTTGCGCTAAAATCCTTACTGTGATATTCTTCATGTGCACCAAAATAAATAAATATATATAACAAATATGCTAAAAGTGATGTGCAGATAAATGGGTGCATAGATAAATAGATTTCCATGTGAAGGAGGACTTCACCTCTCCATCTGCGCAGTCAGGATGATGGCACGTTAGTCTGCGGGTACAGGCTGAGGTCGCTTCTGCTGGAGCTGCACATTTTCCCCACAGTATCTCACCCCATTTGTTTCTGACAGATTGACACAGGAGTGTGTGTGTGTGTGTGTGTGTGTGTGTGTGGGTGTGTTAAGCAGTGGCAGGGGGCTGAGGCGGAGGTGTTGATCAGTGAACTGAAGCTGTGTGATTCATCACTGACTACAACTAGCTCTGCTGAACAGATGACAGTGTCTCTGCCCTAACATCCACAGATAGACATAATCAGGGGTGAGCCCTCATCTAATCCCCATTGCTGCAGGGTTCATGAGAGTGACGTTATTTGCATACACTTGACTTGACTTGGGATGAATGTGGTGCTATGTAGTTCCCTACATTCAGCTAGTGCAGAGGGGAGCACTACTTGAACATTTTGAAATATCTTAATCCTGGAGCATAAACTCCTCACCAGTCTTTAATCCTTTATAATCCAGAGTAATGTTTTCGATTGTAATAGTTCAGGGCTCATGACATCATTGCCTTTTGCATCGACAGGCTCCCTGCTGTCTCTGCCAGTGTCATAAGAGGAACCAGAGAACTTGTGCTAAATGTTGATGGAGTTGTGAATCTAAACTTCAACATGGGCTATTGTACATAGTGTCATCTGAAAATGTATTACCCTCCTCTTTTAATTTTTTTTTTTTGTGTTTTGTTTGTTTGTAAAGATATAATTTAAAAAAATCATCTGATTATAATGAGTAAGTATTTGGCAAATGCAACCTCAGACAAAAACAGCTTATAATTTTTGTTCATTGTGCCATTATTTAATTAAAAAAATGAACTGAAAAACAAAACGAACAAAAAAGCAGTTTAGCAGTACAAAATACCCCCAACTCCTTCCATAGGATTGAAGAAGGTAAATTGATCATCAACAGATGTGCACAGAACATCTGTTGATGATATTGGCTTATCCGAAGTATTTGGTAGTGTGCTGACACAAGGCCAAAAGGGAAAGACATTAGCAATGGTAGGAATTGTTACTGCACATCAGTCTGTGAGTAGTTATAAAACAATTAGAGATTAGTGTTCTACATTGAAAAAAATTTAATGTAGTTGACAATCTACGTCAGCAATGGATGTCCTAGCAAATTTATCCCAATGTCAGAATACTGAGAGAAATGGAAAAACTCCAAAAGTTCCATTGTCAGACCCTGCAGGCCTCATTAGGCAAGTTAAATTTGAAAGTTTTTAGGAGAGTGCGTCTCTTTTATGCTGTTTAAAAACAACATAAGCATACAACTGAGGTGGAAAAAATGTATCTGAATGAACCACAAGACTTAAGGAACAACATACAATGGACAGATGGGAACAAAGAGGCGTCGTTTGGATTTAATGCAGAGTGCTGAACTTGGTGAAAGACAACAGCATATCTGCAGAAATAACACATGCCCACTGTGAAGCACAGCGGTGTAGGGGTGGGGTTGTCCACAGCCACAGTCATTTAGTTCATCATAAACTTGTATGTATACCAAAATATTCTAGCAGCAATCATCTGTGAAACAGAAAATTACGGAAATTACCATTTCAAGTTGTTGCCTTAAGATGGCTATTGCTGCACTTTTAGTTATTAAATTGTAGAAACTTAGCATAGGCCATATGAGTTTCTTCCGTGGCCTCCGTTTCGTGTAGAGCCTCGTGGTGTTGGACTTGAATAAAAACCCTTTGTGCATCGGAAGGAGCTTTTTGCCTTGATAGTAGTGGCTCACACACACACACGCACACGCACACACACACGCACACGCACACACACACACACACACACACACACACAGACGCACACACACACACGCACACGCACACGCACAAACACACACACACACACACACACACACACACACACACACACACACACACACACACACAGACGCACACACACACACGCACACGCACAAACACACACACACACACACACACACACACACACACACACAGACACACACACACACACACACACACACACACACACACACACACACACACACAGACACACACACACACACACACACACTGCACAAAGGTAAGGATGAAAAGTATGGAAATTTGTGAATTTGTTTTTGGTCCATTTCTTTGTTGTAACAGTGTTTCTTGGCAGCAAATTCTATGCTGTTGGAAAGCCTGTTTATTTCCCTTTACATAGTGCCACATTTGAAAGGTAGAAATGCATTTGTGGGTTTAAGCAGATAAGTTCAGTATGTGTGTTGCGTCCATGTAGAACTTGCCAAATCTTCTCTGACAATGCCAAACAACTTTTTTCTACTAATGGCTGTTGTTTAGTGTCCTTTATTGGATTGGATGATTTAAGACTAAGGGAGTAAGACATATTGGCAATTGCATTATTTATTTATTTAACAAACAGTGGTTTCATTAACATGTGGAGAAGCCATACATATATATATATATATATATGTATGTATGTATGTATATGTATATAAATGTAGACATTTTTTTAAATGGTCTGAAAAGTATCTGCATGCACTCTGTAATGTGATCCAATAAGATGCAGTTGAATACTCTGGATGTAGTGGTAAGAGTGTATTTGAAAAGAAAAGTAAAGAAACTAAAAAAATTAAAAAAAAACTGTTTTCAACATATTTTCCTACTTTTTCAGCACTGTTAGTTTTTTGTCCTAATATGACTAAATTCAAGGTGTTGCTTGAACAAAGTTAATTACATTATGATCAGCAGGTGATCATGTAACAGGGCATAAACAACTGACGTAAAAATCAACATAAAAGCATATTAACATTGAAAAGTTCACACACCACGATAAACACCCAGGCTTTAATTTACATATTGTCACATTTTATCATTAGGAAAGCAAATTAGTTTCACACTTCCCATTTTTCTCATCCCACTGCAGCATTATGACGTTAAACGTAAGTATCATTTTAATTTAAGGTCTCTTGTGCTATAGCTTCATGCTGGGCTAAGTAGAAATTTACTCTTCACAACTCTATAAGCCAGTGTGAGACAGAGTCTCCTGCCAGGAGGCTGCATAGCTATATTCAGTTCTGACACTTGTTTGACACACTTGTCTAATGTAGCTTTCCAAGTATTTATTTATTTATTTTTTGTGCTCCTAGATCTGGCAGATATGTTGTCCTATGGATATAAATGACACCAGTAACATTGCTGCTATCACTTCCATACTGAATTGTTTGCATCCTGCCTCGGTCAACGTATTTACACGTTCACTGCTTATATCCTATTCTATCTGTGTCACATGTAAGAAGAAAATAATCAGGATTGAGTCACTTAAACTATGTGGTTTGAACGCGGTCATGGCGCACAATGCATGCATGAAACATCTGCAAAAGACACAAATGAGGTGTAATGATAGAAGAAAATTACAACTAACATTGCAATCATGAGTTTCATGAGTGTCACATAAAAAGAAATAGCCTAACTTGTATCTGTTAAATGTGTATTTAACCTTTCCTTTGGGAGTAATAAAGACCTTTAAAAAATTGTTGATCCCACTAGGACTTTTAAAGTGCACATCCTCAAGACCAATCCTCTATTGTCCAATTTTTAAGGAGAATCTGCACTTTTGTTTCTTTTTTTAGGTTTGTCTTTTGCCCATGCTTCATCTCCCTGATGGGTTTTGTGAAATTCAACTTGATGCAGTATTTGCATCCTCTTCCTGACTAGCAGACAAACAAGCATCATCCTTGTCATTGCTCATTCCTCTGCCTTGGTTTTTGTTTTGGCAGAGGATGAGTGCTATACACAGCAGCCGTTATATATGGCAAAATAGACAGTTGTGTTTATTTGTGTTCATTCTTTTTTTTTTTTTGTCAGGGCTGGTGATGTAGAAAAATATAAAAGTGGTACACAATGCAGTATGTCAAATTATAATTCTGTAGGACTGTAAATCATTAGCTGTGCATCAGAGACCAGATTAAGATATTTATAAAAATAAAGTACACAAATGCAGTTTTACAAACAAGCACAACTCATATAAATTTCAATATTTGTGCTTTGATTTTTAGTAATTACATTTAAAATATTTTTTGTGAATTCAGTCTGGCAGAAAAGTATTATTCACAGCGTTGATGTACAGTTCAGGTGTCTCCTTAATATGTGTCCTGTTCAGAGAAGAGCCATGTAACTCCCTGTCACCGGTGTGACCTAAAGCGAGAGTTGCAGGGATTTCCTCTCACCTTATGCTCTCACGCTCCCGAGAGGCAGATTGACCGTTGTGACAGATGGTGCTTTTTTAGAGGATTTTGTCTCACAGAGTGCTGGAGACTGACAACCTTGTTGAGTAGTAGCACTCAGTTCTGTCCTGAAGTTGTCAGTCTTCTCCTCAAGAATAAATATAAAAAAAAAAAATATGTGTGGGGACTTCAGCTGAACAAAACAAGCTGCAGAAGCTGCTAACAAACACACTCAAGCAGCAGCTCAGGCTTTGCACTTGCTGAGAGTCTATATTGTTCCTTAATTTTGCTGAGATCCAACCTGCCACAGCTTCAGAAAAGGACATTGTCACCCATGGAGGCCAAATGTGCCTTTCAATTTCCTCAAGAAAGATTTATTGAAGTATATTCTTTAAATTGACATCCCACATTACTAGGACAATAGTAGTACTTTAGCTCCACATGAGCCCTGCAGACTGTGAACCACGGACAATAGCCACCTCAGGGAACCGCATTTAGTGCCAGAGAGTGGGTCATAGGTGTTTGATGTGTGGTTCTTCAGACAAGGCTCTCACACAGTGAATGTGAATGGGGTGTGAAATTTTTTTGGGGGGGTCATGAATTGTACAGGATGCAATGATGAAAGAGACAGCAGGGGTGAACACTGCATTCAGGAGGTTCTATAAAAGTCAGCCTTAATCATAGAACTGCTTAACTACAATCCAGCAATTCAGGGGTCACTTTAATTGGTAATATTTTACAATAAGACCAACAAAATCCAGTTAATTACATAAGAACTAACAAGGAATGACTTGGTGAGTAATTGCTTTTTAAGCATAAACGAATGAGAAAGTTCTGATAAAGTTAATAATTAGTTAATTGCAGTTAGAACATAAAATAATTAGTTGGCATATTAGGGACTAGTAGCTGATTATTTCCTAATGATGGAATGGACATGGATTAATGAATAATAATTGAACAATTGGTCCACACTCATTTACTATACAATGTGGTGCTTCACCTCCCTGGAAGTGAATGAAGTGAACCATCTTAAATGTCCTACAATAATCAGTGTAAACTTTTGATGTTTTTTGTGTTCTAGTTTAAATAAATTTGCAAATCTTTGCATATTGTATTTATTCATTTGACATACTGTCCCACCAAATTGAAATGATAGATGTATAATATTTTCATGTTCTTGTGTAACTCATTAACATCTTCTGGGGTCCTCTGTTAAAACTTATGAAATAAAAACAAAACAAAAAAAACTGCTTAATTTGACTCAATGAGCATACGTTTTCTTTTACTGTTGGTTAAACTTGATATGGCAGCAGACTGTCTACTTTATCAATGCCACAACTGACACCTGCATCACAGCTGCATCACAAGGCCTTGTTTGGAAAACGCTTATACAGTATTCACATCTCTCCGATCTTCAGGTGCAGAGTTATGAATCTGTCCTTGCTATTACAAGTTCTAAATGTCAGATCTTGGAAATACACCCAACATGCGATGGGTCCAGTTTGCTGGGAGAAAGAGAATCAGATAAGTTTAGGTGATTCCCAGCAACCAGAGTACCTAATCTGGGATAGCAGGGACTTCAGGGATGTATTCACATTTATGTGACAAACTGTCGAGTGAATTAATTAACAGCACCTGGGTGCTACCTATCCTGTTACTTCCTGTGGAATCTGCGATGGAAAATGTATTTTCAGTCAGTCTGTGAGTTGAATATGAGTACACTCAGTTCAGACTAGTATTGTCTCTGTGCACTTTGGGTTTAACTGTCTTACACAACTGCAAACATGTAATTTTGAGAGCTGCTTGTTATTTTGTCTAAAAGTCACTTGGCTCTGTTCTAGTAAATCTCCGGGCCTCATACTTCTCTGTGTCACACTTGCATCAAACCTTCAGATATTTGTTGCATGCAAAAGATAGTAATAATAATAATAATAATAATAATAATAATAATAATAATTGAAAAAAAAACCCCACTATCAGGAGCCAAATTTTCAAGGGTTTTTTTTTTTTTTTTTTAGAGTTTTCTTATAGTACTTATAATACAGTCAAATGCCACTTTTGCATGGGGTTAAATTATCTGGAGACCTGCAGTAATTTGTAATAATCACGGTGGACATCTGTGATTTTAATCCCGTCAAATGCGCCGTGTCTGTGATTTGTAGAGAAAAATATTCCACAGCAAATTACTTACCCTATGTCACCAAACACTGAGGTCACGAGATTTCATTTTAATCCCATCTGAATGCACATGAATAATTCGGTGATCTGCAGGCTGGAGTCTTTAAAAGAAAATCCTCTTTGTCCCCTTCTCTGCTTCTAATTTTGGCATTGCGTTAATTTTGGTAATAGTGTAACATTACATTACAACATCAGTCTCTATCCACCCCATACAATGATCTGATATATAAACATACAGAAATGAATAAACAACAAGCTTCACACAGAGACTTTTGAAAAAAGAATCCAGATCAGCAGAAGAATAAATAAATAAATAAATAAATAAATAAATATATAAATAAATAAATAAATAAATAAATATATACATAAATAAATACATAAATAAATACATACACATACATACATACATACATACATACATACATACATACATACATACATACATTATATTTTACTGCGCCTTTCAAGGTATCCAAGGACACTCTACAGTTAAAGGAGAACATGATAAAAAAAATAAAAACAGACAAAGATATGATGAAGACACGTGTAGCTGCATCACGCAGTAACAACGTCTCTGACGGCACAAAACCTTTACTGCTTCAACATAGCTGCGGCTACATTAACCTAAGTTTACTGTTACCATGGCAACTAAAACATAGGGTGATATGCCATTTTCCAAATGTGTCACTTGTCAAAATGTGACCTGCAGTCACTGAAATCTATCAACAGAACCTGTGTCCTACCTTAATGTCGAAGACAATGTTTTAGATTGGAGACGTTTGCAGACAGCTTGCTCTGCCATATTATCTTTTTTTTTTCCTGTCATTGTGGTGAAAGGTAGTAACGCCTTGCTGATCTAGAACCGCATTTCAGATGCCATTTCTTTTTTCAGAGACTTACAAAGTTCCTGTTAAATTTCAAAACTTAAAGCACCTTGCACGCAAGCATTTACTTGATCCTTTGCCAGTTTATTCAGCTATGTGAGCCATAGGAGCTTTACACATGCATCTGTCTCCATCAAGTCCACCATATGCAGCTCTCTGTCATCTGAAGGGTGGGTTACACTTGAAGAAAGGCAGCGGAGGGACTGACTGATTTGGGCAGTGGTGGGTAAAATCCTCCTCGGCTGTCATTTCGACAAGCTGGTAGTCACAATAAAAGGGACAGGAGGAGTGAGTGTGTTGCATCTCCATAGTGGTACAGCATCAATGGCCTTTTCTTTAGATTTGAGAGATATATTTATTGAAGAGAACATATACTACAAAATAATAATGATGATAAAAATGTTTTGGTGCATAAGGAACACACAGTGTATTGAGGCTTTAAAAGCATTGTAATAAGGGGATGATTGGAAGTAAAGTAGACCTGAGCCCTCCATATGACCATCCAGATGGGATCTGAATTTCCACAAGCCTGGAGTTTGTAAATCAGCACTGAAAACTCATCTTTGCTTACCGGCTTATTTGTATGTGTTTTATTGTTTTTTATCTAATTTTATCTGTATAGCACTTTGGTCACTTTGGTTATTTTTAAATGTGCTTTATAAATAAATTTGACATTAACATTGACAGCTGGAGTCTTGGCAGCAGACATGGTTCAACTTCAGAAACTGCACTTGAGAAGGACTGGTTGATATCTGAAAGTCTTCTGTAGAAGCAATAAAAGAGAACAGCTTATGATGCACACAAATGTAAATCTAGAATTAGGAAAAAAAGAAATCTCCAGAAGCTTCTAATCAATCCCTCTTCAGTCTCTCCTTTATGTTGTCTAAACATGTGGTGGGGTTTTAATTCAGTTCCTCAATCTTATCCTTTTTATTTTCCTTTAGTAACTTTCCTCACTTGTGTGACTTCTTTTCCTCACATTTCTTTATCAGTGACTAACTCCATTGACAATGGTTCCTACTTTCTGCCCCAGTCAAACCCTCACAGTTACACGCTCATTTACCTAATTAAGCTCACCAGCAGCACTCTATATGGACGACATACCATTTTACATACTCTTTTATTTATATGGTTTAACTTTATTTAGATTCACAGACAAACATGCTTGTCTAATGTGTGTGTATATATATATATATATATATATATATATATATATATATATATATATATATATATATATATATATATATATATATATATATATACACAGACTGAAAAGGTGCCGAGGGCTGAAGGAACAGAGGGAGAGAAGATTTGGCAGGTAAAGACAGCAGTTTTTCCAAAAAGACCTACAGTGGGATTAAACAGTTTTTCAAATCCAGTTCAAAGTTCTGGAAAAGTACAGTATGTTCTTATCACCCTGCTGAACCTATTCTACTAATAAAGAATAAAATTAAATGGAAATTTATGCCTACAGGACACAAGAGTCGTAGCGAAGAATTAGAGTTGTAATCACTCTCTGAATTTTTCACTTCAGTGTTTAATGGGAGATCTGTTAAGGGTTTCTCTTCAAAATGGAACAAAAAATAGAGTTCACTTAGTCACAGAGAGGCTGAAACACATGAGTGTTTTCCACACTGAAAGGAGATTAAATTTGCTTTTATCAATATTAAAAGCTCATCTGAAGGTTTTGCAGCAATTTGCACAGGAGACTGTAAAATGTCATCATGGCATCCTGGAGAAAATAAGGTTACTGCCTCCCCACTGTCTTCTCTCAGTTCTAGGTGTCTTATTGCATTCTTGGCAGCTGAATGCTGAATGCCCAGGTGTGTAAAGACTCTTGGTCCAAAGGGGGGAGGGGATCTTTCAGAAGACAAAGTGTCAGGAACATGCTGCTCATTTAAAGCATTTCTCCCACACTCAATTTGTGTTAATGTATGTCCATTCCTTACATTTTTTAGATGATCTTTTTTTACTGTACATTCATCATAATCTAGAAAAGAAAAAACAATGCATAGCCTTTGAAGAAGCAGCTTGAAATCTCATGGTGAAAAGGGGCTTTCAGAGCCTGCGAGCATGCTAGAGGCAATGTGAGGCTGCTCTTCCAGGCACAGCAGCTTTTTCAGAAAAATCCCAGCCCGCCATGCTAATTAATGCACACCGTCACAGATAACATATCGATTATTAGCATATGTGTGAGACTGTTTTCAAAGTCTTAGTGGGTGTTTGCATGCTAGAATTTACCAACTAGTGCTAATCCATCGGTGCAAAGCATCTATGACACAAACGATCAAGTGATCTTTTTTTTTTCATATTTCTTTTAAATCTCAAACCAAATAGTTCAATACTTCATAACATGAGAGGAAAAGAAACAAATCACTGCTGCTTCAACACTTGCGCACCATGATTGTAAAATGTAGTTTAATACTAAGATAGACCTAGTTAAGTGATAGTTTGCAATGTTGCAACGCTCACCAACCAATGCAGACCAAGTCTGGTGAGCCCCAAAGAGTGTGTACCCTGATGGTAAATGAACTGTGTAGAACATATTCAGAACAGATCGTGTTACACCAGAGATGGATATCATGCTGAGCAGAAAGGCCACCATGAAAAGCCTTTGGAGCAGAAAGCCCCAAGCAACAACATCCCCCAAGAGAGGAAGCTGGCAGGCCAACGCAAAAGAATAAAGCCACTGTGTTTTGACTGCTGCTGTACAGTATCTGTGATTACTGTCTATAAATAGAGCTTGGTTGCAGCCGTTGTTCTGATCAAATCAGATTTCAAACTATTTATCTCATCCAAGATTTCAAATTCTGCGTTTTCACGAATCTGAATTTTCAGAACAGTCAGCAGCATCCATTTCCTGAAACCCTAAATTAAAAAAAAAGGAAATTAAATAATAAAAATGAATGTAGATGGTATATGTGCCAAGCAGTTAAAAGTTTAAGTCAAGAAAGAACGAAATTAACTTTGTTTTTCATATGAACTAATGTGGTAAGGTCAAGAGAAGGTTCTGGTCAAAATGCTCATTTCTGAAACTGCATACTAGATTACTACTGCAGAGTGTTTTTGCCAACATATACTTGAAGAGGAATTTCCAGGTGCAAAGTATTCAAAAAAAGTGGCACGACAACTACTATAGTTTTCATTACCTGGTGTTTGCTTAAACCTGATTCAGGTAAGTTTTAACACATGACTTAGTTATTTCGTTAACACAAAGCGGCATGTCAGGGCCGGTTCTAGACAGGCATATACGAGGGGGCAGACAGAAATGTGAAGGCAGCACATGGTGCCGACCACAGCAGGAAGGGAGGTTGATACGAGGAGACAGCTAAAACCTGAAAGACAGTGTGCCCCGAGTAACAGGGTTGGGAAACAGTGCTCTAAGGTATATTCCTTCGGTTTTAGGAAAAGACCTGAACTAATACCATCATTATTACTCGTCTCAAGTCTCAAGTGTGCAGTCTCAAGTTTCTGCAGTTTCATGGACACCCTGACTCATTTACTAAGAAACCTTATAGTACTATCAATACTCTTGACACAGTAATGGTTTTTCTTAAATTGTGTTTTACCAACCAACATTGAATCCACAGTTCCCCTTCTCGGCTTTTATGCTCAGTCCAGATGGTTGAAGCATGAACATGTCTGTGGCTGGACACATGTTCTGTAGCCCCGTGTCTCAATCAAGTGCTGCTTTCCAGTTGCTAGAAGCAATTAAACTAAAAAAAAAAAAAAAACTACATCAAGCTCATTAACAGCGTCGCTATATTTCCAACAGGAAACAGAAGCATGCTTCCAGCACAACAGAGTACTCCAAAAATGGTCTCAGGTACCAGGCATAATTGAATGATCTTAATGTTGTGCCAAATACACGTTTGGGGTAACTACCCAGTATCAGCTGGGTTTGTTTATTGTCATTTAAGTCACTGGGTAGCTGAGTGGGTTGCTTTGGGGCAGCAATTGTTGGCACAGGAGAAGCAGGAGAAGCAGGAGGAAAGAGGAGAAGCAGGAGAAACAGTGCTTGTTGATGCCACAGGAGTAGATATGCTACCTGCTGTCTCTGATGTAGTAGCAGCTCCTGCTGTTGGTGCAGGCAGGAGCAGCACCACTCTTTTAAAAAGCTCAGAAAAAGGATGCATCTCACAGCATTAACTTTCCGTTGTGAGCTGCTGGATGCTGGAGTGGAAAGTGAAAAAGAATTAGTACTATATTATACTCTAATACTAAAATCGCACTGATTACATCAGTACATGAAACAAGAAAACTGTAGAGTGGAGAGTTGAAAGCTGGGGCGAGGCTTTGTGTCGGGGTCTGATAGCAGACAAGCTCATGGTGGTGGTTGTGGGATCGAGAAAGAAAAACTTTTCTAACAGACTAATAGGCTACTGTGAGAAGAAGAATGGACTATTCCCCAGTTGACTGCTTCTATGAAGTCTCCCGCTGTTGTTCAGATCATTTCTAACTACTGAAAAGCCTGACACCGGCTCATTTACATACTAACAGTGATTGGATGTTTAGCCTGGGGGAGTGGACGGGTCTGTGCCGAGTGCGGTGTGAGCTTCTCACAAACCGAGAACGTAGGGAAAGAGCCAAGGAGAGACCAGACATATCTCATTTGTGCCTTTTACAGCAGATTTATTCAACTACTATACTAAATCTAGTCTATATTCACTTTGTGGGTATTCAATTATTTTCTTCTAAAAGTTTGATTTAAGTGGGCAGGACATTTAATTAAGAGCTCTATGTATACATATTAGTTGGTAATATTGTTTCTGTGTGAATATTTCAGGTACAAAAACAATAGAATAAAGAGGAATCTCCAGTAAATGCACAAAAGCATGCCTTGTAAGGAGCTTTCTTTTATCATTTGTTTGTTGGCTGTCTGGTGAAACATTGTGACATGAATTGTGACGACAGGATAAGTAACAACAGTATGTGTGTGGATTTCATGTGCTCGGGAAATAGTGCCAACATCCCAAATGTCCTCTATTGTGATCAGAAGAGAAGTAGCATTGACCCTCCCTGGATCACTGGGTCCTGGAACCTGCAGTGAAATTGCACCGTTAGATGCTCCTTCCTTTGACTCGTGCATGGCTTGGTGTGCAGCTGTAGCCATCTTCAGCAAAGTTCTCACAGTTCCTGCCCAAGTTCATTTCGTATGTGTATCAGTCAGTTAATCTGCACCTGCTCTTGTACACCTGGTGCATGTACAACTGCAGACTGGACTTAATTTGGTAGATTGTCTAATGTTTGACTGATTTAATTTCACATTCTGCTGGGTGTGGGGGTGATGTGTACATTTGCATCCTTTGGCTACATTCATTTTTGCCAAGAAATTATATGTTTGTGTTTCTGCTTCTGATAAATAATTACGAGTCCAGACTGATTATATTATTCATATTAAATCATGTCACCTCCTTTTACACACTTTAATGACAACAGAAATATTAATATTATTATTGTTTTGTGAGGATGAAAGCAGTTTTTTTTACTTGAAACAATTGAATTAATTGTAAGGCCACACTGAATCAGCAGGGTTAATGTTTAAATTGCAGTATAGTTGTGGTTTCCAACAAGTTTAAGTGCTTATCACCTGATAGGCAGTGTGTGATATATATATATGTGTGTGTGTGTAATATATTACTTTTTCAAATCAGTAAGTGGTGGGCTTGGGCGTGGAGGACCCAGGTTCAAGCCCAGAGCTGGCAACAATGGTAAATCACTGCCCATGAGCAAGGCCCTTAACTCCCAATTGCTCCCCGGGCGCTGATGCTGGCAGCTCACTGCTCACTAGTGAAACTAGTTGATGGGTTAAAAGCAGAGGTCCAATTTCGGTGTGTATCGTACATACATCGTGTGCACGATGTACATACTGACAAGAATGGTAATGAAAAAAAAAAAAAACAGCTAAGCCACTGAAATTTCAGTTGACTGTGTGGTAGTCCTTCGGTGTAAGCAGCCAAAGCACTTCCTTATATGAAGAGAGATACCTTGTGTTCCCATGCTCTTATTGCTAAAAATTCTGGTGTCTATTTATTCTAGGACTTACGTTATATACCTTAGGATCAGAAATGTCAACTGCAAAAAGTTTCAAAACCTGAAGGGAAGCAAACAGGAATTAAAAAGCCAGATTCTACAATAAAGTGCTGTGTCTTATAGATATCGGTCAATGCCAAATGAATTGTGGGTCATTGACTGTTTTTGCTCCAGTAGACTTTTCCGTGTAAAGTAGAACTGGCGTCAGACAGATGCTTCCAGCTGGAAGTGGACCAGAGCATTGGACCACAGCCACCCAAGATCTCCACCTGCATCGACCTGCACTCCAACTCTGTGGTATCCCACCTACCGGGATCCATTTCTCTGGCCATCTACCAGCACCCTGTGAATGTTGGATCAATAATTAACTGTGAATGCTGAAGCAGTCCTGCAGTGTGTGAAGGTTGATGACTTATTAAGACTTATATATATATATATATATATATATATATATATATATATATATATATATATATATATATATATATATTTATATATTTATATATTTATATATTTATATATATATAAAAATTGATAAAAAATTGAGAGTACATGTTTATTATCTATTTAGATATTATATATTGTGCAGTGTGTATTATATGGCAACTTATGGTTAGTACACTAATATAGGCGGCTATATTATGCATTATGCATGAATGTAAAATACACACACACACACACACACACACATACACACACCCACACACACACACACACACACACACACACACACACACACACACACACACACAGGCAGAAAAGTCAATGAAAGGATTTTTCCAGCTTGCACATCAAATAATTACTGACGTGCATTCGGACAGGATTAAAAATATCTCATGAACTTGGTGTTTGGTAATATAGCGTAGGTAATTTGGGCATATTTAGGTGGGATTAAAATCACAGACATCCTCCATAATTACTACAAATCCCCACAGGTCCAAGTTTAATATTTTGCCCCAATCCTATGTGAATGGGGCTGTTTTAAAATCTTTCTTTACTTTACTCTCTGTGATTTTAGTCATGTTTTACAGAATCTGTCTCACATCCTAATAAAGTTTTTTAGATTGTCAAGAGGACTGGTGTAGGGCACTTTAACCTCCACTCTCACCCTTGCATAATAATAAAAACAGGTATTTTCCCTTTCCACTGCTCCCTTGTGCATGCATCTGGATGCAGCATTCTTCAAATAGATTAAACTACATTAGTTTTATTATAAAATTAATTTAATTGGACTGAACTGGACTACACTGAAACATTGTACTTTTCTAGTGAACGGGCACTATAGTATGAAAATAAACTGAAAAAAAAAATGTTGAAGCTTTGCTTCAGAAAAAAAACTCTCCTGGTCTTAAAGTGAACAACACCCTTTTCCACATTCAGTTAATCAGGATGCCCATATTTGCACTGACTCTGCCTACAAGACGATGACCCTAGCCTGCCCTGTCTTCCCCAACTCTGGAATGCTACACAACATTGAGGTTTTGGCAATTTCAGAACAGGGAGAGGAAGAAGTTATCATACAAGGTTGCAGGCAAGTGGAAGCATAAGATTTGGAAGATTTGGAATTTCTTTTTGACTGGTGTCAAACAATAAAAAACACCACAACTGGGATTATCTGACAGTGAGAAATACTGGAATGCAACTTTTTCATTTGACTTATTGTCCTAGAACATAAATTGTGCCTCTTTTTTAAAAAGTGCCTTAAAAGTAATTTCCAAACTGAAATAATGCTTCAATTTTAAGCTTCAACAGATGGTAAAAAAATAAATTTGACATGCATTGCACAAAGTCTAACTTTTGTTTGTCACCACTGATATCTAAATTATTCAGGGTCTAAATGATACAGACATTATCGTGCCTAATTAAGCCATTACTGGAGTGACAGCATTCCAGACGGAGACTGGTAAATGTTGATGCATTTTCCACTTTCTCTCTGTGTGCTCCCTTCTCTTCTTCTCTTGTGCTGTTACTCTGTGAAGCTGACACTTCACATCTCACCAAGTGACTTACTTCCATTCATGGACTTTGGCTTTCTTTCTTTTCCTTTTCTCCTATTGAGTCTTCCCTACTCCACTGTGGTTTAAGCCAGAGCACCCCTACCACCTTTACCTTCACCTCAAACATGAATAAATGTTTGCACTCAAATCCCCCTTACATTTCTGAGCTTAGGCTGTCAGTTATTTTCCACAGAACAAGATCAAAAAAGGCCAAGGGTGCTCGCTTGGATGGGTCAGCCTCAGTTTAAATGCACAGCACTGAAAGCTCCACAATATAGAAATGGCACATTATACAGTATATACTAGTACAAGGTCTCCTGACACAAGTCCTGTATGAAAAAAGGCCAAGATATAAGCAAGAAAAAATCTTTTGTGCCCTTGGTTACAAGGTGAAAAGTATCCGATTTATGGAGTGAAGAAATAATAACATTGGAAACAATGCATGTAAGCGACCTTTTCATAATGCTTACTTACCGACAATTTAATCAAATTCAGAAAGTAATTTACATTTAATGCGATGTTCATTTGAGTTTAATATAGAAGCAAATTAAATATGTTAAGTCCTCCCTTGATCTTCTCACAATGTAATTTTTTTTTTGGAGGATGGTTAAATGTCATTATCTTCAAACTACAGCGGTTAAATGTGAGTCTCGTCTGACACCGCTGATGGTTGACTGATATATGTTTCAGCTTCATGAGGCCTGTGATATACCAGTGGTCCAAAATGTGTTGCCAAATAAAAAGCAGAATAAAACATAATAAAATGTGAATAGAATAAAAAACAATTATTCAAAGATGAAAAAAACAGATAAATGCACGTGACACATATACTATACATAAAATTAAATGTAGACGCCCCACCTCCCAAATTCCTGCTTAATTTGCAGTTTCAACCTGAATCTGTTTTATAGTCAAACCTAAATGAGTGATAGTTGGAGGAGGCTCTAAAAAATATGGATTACTAATAACTTTCTGAAGTTAAGCAGTTTACCTGGTCAGGAAATATGTGAATTAAAATGTGGATCCGTTGGCAAACTGTCTACTGCTCCTACACTTTTAGAAACTGTAAATTGGAAGGAGGTTGTCATCAATGACAGTAAATAATAAGGTGGAAGAAATTAATGACCAGATGTGTGTGTGTTTATATATATATATATATATATATATATATATCGGTTGCCCTCTTGAAACTCGGCTCCTCCTCCAGACGCCTGGGAGCTTGAGCGTTCTGTGGTTAAGTAATTTTCTTACTCTCCCTGCTCCAAGTTCCCCAACTATTACTTGCATCACCGTTGTTTTCACCTTCCACATATTCTTTATCTCTTTCCTGAACCTTTGGTATTTTTCTAATTTCTTGTGTTTCTTCTTCTTGATGATGCTGTTTCTTGGGATTGCAAAGGCAACCACCACTGCTTTCTTCTGGAGTTGGTCTACCACCACAATGCCCTGTAGGTAACCTTTATCGGTCTAGATCTGGAAGCCCCACAGGATCTTTGATGTTTCATTCACCACTTGTGGAGGTATCTACCACCTTGACTTTGACACTTCCGACCTATACTCAGTGCAGATGTTCCTGTACACTATTTCTGCTACTTGGTTGTGGCATTCCATGTATGCCTTACCTGCCAGCATCTAGCTGGATTGCATCTGTGACATAAACTCCACCTTTGCTCTTTGGACAGTTGCCCTCTACAGGCTGCATGTTTCGAGGTGCACATTTACCTCAGTTCCATTTCTTTGCTTGTGCACACCTGTAATTTTGTAATTTTATAATGAAGTTCTTCCAGGTTGTTGGCCTTTCAGCTATTTCAGCTGTGTGGTTACTTGACCCGGTTTGGTTGAATGATTCTGTCTTCCTCTACCCACCTGGTACCCAGGTGCTTGGCAGTTTTCCTGTTTTCTGGTTTTGCTGCATGCTGGTTGGTCTAGTCCTATTACATCCCAACCAATCTATATTGAGGGAGCATTGTTTAAACCCCGGCTCTCCAGGAATCAGTTGCAGCTATTGATGTGGAACAGCTTGCCACTTTGTTTTTGAGTTTTATGGTTTGTAATAATTCTGCTTAGTGGGAGTTCTGCATAAACCTGCCAGACAGGAACCTCAAACGAGGCTGGATTGTTGGCACGCGTGTCCATTGCCAGGAATGGCAAAAAATGGGGTGAAAAATGTTCCTGTAGTAGGAGAGATACTCAGATTGGCCAACAGAACCCTCCTGGTGGGGGTCTCCGCTAATCGGGATTTCTAAATTACATTCAGCACTTTCATGTGAACATAAAATGTAACCACAACTCATTTGAACCATTTGGACCAGAGACATTTGGCTATGAGTACAATTGATTCAGGCCTTGTTGGGACATTACGCCAAGGTAGAGCTCTGGCGAGGGTTTTATTTTTAATCTCAATCACTACGACTGAAAGGTACATTTAAAAAAATTAACAAAAATGCAAGTGGAAACTTTTAGTTACACGTTTCTTCTTCTTGTAATTCTTTTGCTGCATTCTTCTTTTTCGTCACCCAACAGCAAAAACATGTGCATTACTGCCACCTTGTGGTTGGCTGTGTTTTTGTTCAGTCAGTGGTTCTTGTGTGGCGCCACAGTGTAATGGAGACACTGAAGGGGCTGAGGAGACCGTCGTTCCTGTTAGCGGTTCCTGTCTGGCAGGTTCACCCTGAACCCATGTTAGTGGAAAAATGCCTATAATACTTTTTCAAACCACAATTGCAGGTTTACAGCTTTTTTTGAGATTAAAGTAAGTGATAAATCTTGATTGCTGAAACCAGCAATTTGTGTAGCTTAATGTCCCGATGTAGTGTTACATCTACGTCAAGTCCTTACTAAGACCAAAAAAGTGGACCACATCAGTCCAGCTCTGAGGTCTTTACACCGGCTGCCTGTCCGTCAGAGGACAGACTTTAAAGTTCTGGTCTATAAAGGTCTGAATGGTCCAGGAACAAAATACGTCGGTGACTTCCTAACCCGGTATGAACCTCCCAGTCCCTTCAGGTCATCGGTGTCCGGTTTCTTATCAGTTCCCAGAGTCAGAACCAGACATGGAGAAGCGGTGTTCAGCTTCTAGGCTCCACATGTCAGGAACAATCTCAGTTTATTTAAATCCAGGTTGAAAACACACCTGTTCTCAGCTGTATAGCTGTGTTTTCCTTTAAAACTTAAAATTCAAAGCTTGATTACATTTTAACTACTGATTTTATCTATTTTTTTTCTTTCTTTTTTTGTTTACATTTTAAATCAGTTTTTTTATTTATGTGATGTTTTAATGTCTCTGTGAAGCGCTTTGAATCACCTTGTTGTTGAATTGTGCTATATAAATAAACTTGCCGTGCCTTGGCTTGCCTACATGAACACTTGTATTTTATGTGGTCTGTAATCCTGGTTTACTCATCCTCAAAAAGAAAAAGGATGAACAATGCTAAAATAGTGTCTGAAAAGCTTTGATTTTCCATTGCCTGCATCAGGGGACTAAACTGATTTGCAGTTTTCCTCTTATCATTTCTTGACCAGGTCAGTACAGGCATATGTCAGCACTGCTGGTTTATTTTCCCACCTTATGGCCCTTTTCTTCAATTGGCCTCATGGGAAATCTTTTGCTGTGCCATATTGACTAGAACCTCATGCTTCAGGAGTGTGGTTCTATTTTTGCTGACTCATAAATATAATATATAGGCTGTGCTGACATCAGCTGAGTATGATTCTATTAGGACACCCATTTGTTGCTGGGTTTTGCTGCAGCTTCATTCAGCTGTCTAAATGACCCCTTCATTTATTTTAGTGCCCTGCTGGGAAAGAGGGCACCACCTGAGCACTCAGGATGAAACTCCGGAAACCAAGCCATCAGAGCTCAAGCGACAGATTGAGCTGATGCATTTTCTCTCTTCTTCCTCTGTTGCTTTTGCCTCCACTTTTGTTGCTAATGCATGAGATGTTCTCTCATTCTCAAGCTGCAAATGGAGCTCTCGGCTGCTGGTGCTGCTTTTAAAATGAATCAGAAGGTTGTTTCGGGATTTTCTGTCTCATAGCTTTGGGATAAAATTTACTGCATGAGTCACAAAGAATTGTAGCCTATTGCTGTCTTCAGAAGCAACGTGTGCAAAATAAGGATTTAGATTGGCCCTTTTTCTTGTCAGTTGATGCAAAGAATGCTGCTTTCTCATTGTGTATCAATTACAAAATTAATGTGAGTCCCTTTTGATCCTAGGTTTCATTAACATTAACTGGTAACTTCACTTCAAAACTTTCATGTGAATTTCAAAACTGTGAATTTCTAATTACCAGTTAACATACTCTCAAAAGCCTACTTTCCTTTTCTTGCCTTCTTTTACTCTGATCTCTGATTCGTGAGTGCTAATAGGTGGCCCCTCATGGTGCGTAATGTGGCTTGTACTTCAAATAACCCTTCGTCCTCCAGAACTTCCAATCCAAGTTACTTGCCTTTCTCAAGGCAATAAAGCCAGCAAATGTACATTTGTCCACTTTCAGTTTCAACCATTTTTTCACTTGCATTTACTACCCGCTCTGCCCCACTCTCTCCCTCTCTCTCACTCTCTCTCACACATCCACATAATTAAATTAAAAATGAATGAGAATAAATGTGATCCAATACTGCTAAGAACACGTTCTTGAAGGATGGAAAAGAGTTGATACATAGGAAGGTAATAAGCAAATAAATGGATGGTTAACAGAAAAAAAAAAAAAAAAAAAAAATATATATATATATATATATATATATATATATATATATAGTTTTTTTTTTGTTTTTTTTTTCAAAGCCAACTTTTTTGGTGGTTATTGTTATCCCCAGGTGTAATCAGCCCATTCTCAAGTATATTAAAGCTGTAATACTTAAATGAGTCAACCCAGCACCCCAGAAGAGCATACAAGGCAAGGCAAGGCAAGGCAAGGCAAGGCAAGGCAAGGCAAGGCAAGGCAAGGCAAGGCAAGGCAAGGCAAGGCAAGGCAAGGCAAGTTTATTTGTATAACACAATTCAACATAGAAATCACCTCATTGCGCTCTACTTTCCCTCCAATACCATGTGTCCACACAGCTAAACTTCATTGCTCCACCCTTTATACTGTCTTTTCTCCTCTTTTTTCCGATGCTGCGCCACCTCCTCTGTCCTCTGACACTACAGATATGCATCAATGCTGATGATAAAGTTGGGGCCATTAACAATGTTTGAAATATTTTAGTGCAGGCTTATTTTATCTTATTTTAGCTTCATATTTTTATCAATACTGTGTTCACACCTTACGTTCATGTCTTCTTTTCCTTGTCAAGAAATCACTACTCACTACTGCATATCACCGACCTGCAGACCTCACCTTCTCACCTTCACTGTTTTCATGCTGCACCACTTCTGATATAAAAGAGGTTGAGTTATGATCATATTATACAATCTCTGTTTTACATTAAAGATGTAAAATGCTGCAACTTAAGTTGGACAGGATACACAGGTTACACAGACTGCACCTCAGGTTACACAGACTGCACCTCATCTTCGCTCACAGCTCTACCAGTTTTAGCCTGACATCAACAGGTGCACACAGAAAATACGCATGACAGTTTACTGAACCAGCCACATCTACGTTCTTTTGTTTCGGCAAAGACAGCACACTCAGTTGCTACTGTTATTGATGTTTTATTTCATTCTCAAAGTTTCACGAAAAGCGCTTCCCTGACAGCAGCTTCTTTCTACTGATGCAGTTGAATGAATCAAGAACAGGAATAAGACATTACTCCACACAGATGGCTGCACCTTCACATAAGCAGTCTTCTCTTGCTCTGTCCTTCTCCTTCCCTGATGATTACTTATTATTACAAAATAAATTAACTTAAACGCAGGTGGGGATATGAACAGGATTTTGAAAAGTGGGGGAGACTTGTCGGCCTTGTCCCCAGTGGAAATTACAGTCATGGGATCACCAGAGGTTTATGGGGGCTTCAGTATCAGGCTCTCCATTGTCTTTATCACGGATGAGTCCTTATCACTGATGAAAGACATTTGTGGAAGACTAAATTCAATTCTACTTTCTGCACCAAGCAGTTCTGACTTCACTGGTGTCACAGTTTATCATTTCACCAATAATTGTTGTTTGTGTACCACAACCAGGAGCAGACATCCAAAATGCCAACTGTCCCCCTTCTGATTCTGCACCCCGCTTGGAAGTGATGGCTGTAAAGCCCATAAAAAACATAGTGTACTTTTCACCAGGTTTCCCTTGCATCAGTAAGTCTGAGCAGTGCAGTCAATAAATCAGTACGACAGCCCCGATCATTCGTTGCTTTCTGTGGGTTCCTACTGCTCTGTTATTTTTATCCCCCTGAGTGTCTCCGTCATGCCCATCTTCATCCGGAAACTCCACGCAAATATCGATTCCAGTCTGCGTTAGCTCAGCTGGCAGCCAAGAACACTGATGTTACTCAGAAAGCTTTTGACAAGCGCTGATGAACAGCATGTGGTTGAGCTGAGCACTGGGCTCCAAAGATTTTCACGTTCTGTGCAAAATGATAATTTGACATGATAAAAATAAAGCTTTGAAAAAAGGAAAAATGTAGTGACTTCTAAAAAGACTGGATTTTTTTTTAATATCACAAGCTTAAACACATCCATGTTGTTTTGTTTTTTTCTTTTTCTGATGATTTTTGTTTCTGTGGAGGTAGGAGCAGTAGTAGGAGCACTATTCTGAGTGCACTGACATATCGATCCGACAGTGCTGAAACCTGGGCAAAGACATATGTCCCTTCAACTCATCATGTACCCTGGTTTCCATGGCAACCTTAGGCCATGCTTGCCTCAGTCTTGAAACAGCCTGCAGGATTCCCCATAGAGCCATAGGTGTGGCAGTGTGACATCGTACCTTTCCACCCAGTCATCCATCCCTGTGTTTGCTTTCCCCCACAGAAAAAGGAGAACAGAAGGAAAACTTCAGCTACAATTTGTTTCCTTTGAGTGTTAGATTTTGTTCAAGGTGATGCTGCTGATTGTAAATCATTTCAGCATCAGGGATATGCTTCTTTTCCACCTTCTTGCAATTTTGTCTGTGCTCTAAACATTTTTCCCTTTTTCTGCTGGCCAAGCACAAAACCATTTGTGACAATATTCTTTCCTCGAGGAGCTGCTCGGAGAATGAAGAGTTTGTGCTCAAAGCGGCCGCTGTCAGTTCATATTTTGACTTCTCTCAATAAAAGAGGACCACAAGTAGGGCACGTTCATTATTCCACTAAATCCCCTCACAAAACAACATCAAGTTAATGTAATGTGGCCAAACAACTTTGATGGGCGTAATTAAGTCAACTCACCTGTGGGATGCACACCATGCAAATTAACTACCAGGAATGGCTGTGCCAGCATGCCTTTGTTGTCAGGGAAAACGCAGCAGAGCCTTAAACAAAAAGCAAAAACCCGTTTTTTTAAAGTTATTCTTAATTCTAATGTGCAGCATCTCTGTACATCATTTCACTGGCAATGTGGATATAAAGGAAAGCTTGGCTTGATACTGTATTTCAGAAAGGTCAAAACACTCGCAAAGCTACACCCTCGGTGCTTACCTGCCTATTAAATCAATAGTTTCTCTTCAATGCAACCACACACATTGCCCCCAAGGTTTGCTTCACTGTTCCTCATAAAACATTTTCAGCACACAGAGTGTGATATAAAAGAAAATGGATTGGACCACAGTCACAGGTCCCTTTTGACTACAACAACACAAAGAAGCTGCTTTTAAGTAGGGACAACAATTTCTGGCAGCAATAATATGTCTGTCATCTTTGGAAATGGAAATGCTGTAGAAAGCTATAGAAAGTAAGGTCAGTGTTTGAACTATATGAAATAACATTCATTGTTTTAGTGCACCTGAAGTACAGATGAAAATAGGGACAGAAATTTCTTTAAAACTGCTGCAGAAATGCCCCCCTCCATAAACAAAATAAAAAAATAATCATATTAATTTATCTGCTGTGTCTTTTGCCTCATAATAATAAAATAAATCCCTCTAGCTTGAACCAAATTAACATGTAGATGAATTAATAATGTTAGTTATGTCAGTTAATAACAGTAATAACAATTAATAACAGTAATTTGCACTCTTTAAAAAACTTTTTTTTTCCTTCTCTGCATCATTTCCAAACACAGACTTATTTTAGATTGAATCTAGGTGAATCTGGTGCTCCCAGAAATTTCTTCCTGTAAAATGAAGTTTTTCCTTCCTACAGTCTCCCGATACTTGGTCAGGATGGGTGATTGTACCCAAGAACAGTTTTGATGCAGTCTGTTGGTTTCCTTAGTTAGGCAATTGTAATAATTTTATTCTTTTTTGGCTTTGTAATAATCAGACTAATTTGGAGATGATTATTCCTGAAATGCTTTTAAAGCTGAACTGAATCGAACTGAACTGAACTGAATTTTTAGCTGCTATGTTAAGCACTTGTTTAGAAAAGTGCTCTATAAATCTAATATTTATTGTTAATATTGTGACTTTTTATACCTTTAAAACTATCATTAGTATACAGACTGGGAACTTATCAGCTGCCGTCTGCTTCATAGATCAAGTCACCTGTAAATGCTCTGGAATTCCAGGGTAGCCAATAGAAGGTGAAAACCTCTCTCAAACAGCCAATAGGGAATCAACTCATCATCAGACACCCATGTTTTCTGTAGGTAATTATGTCTAGTCTCTGTCTAGTCTCCATAAACTGGGTATTTAACTCATGGCGACCAAAGTCCACAAAAACGCTACCAGCTAATCGTGCTTGGATTAAAAAAGAAAATCAGTAATCGTCTTTTGGTGGAGATTATGAGGAATAAAGAAGGTGGTGATGACCTGATGAGTGCAGCTTTTCTTCTGAATTAATGTTAGTTTTCAGTTGTTAATAACTAAGAATGTGGCTAAAAAGGTCCACAGCACTTTCACAACAATAGCTTCAAAAGAATAATTTATAAAACCACATGAACTTCATGAATATGTAATACTCTTACAACTTCTAATTTAAGTATTCTGCATAATGGGACAAGAGTACCGACCACATGATGCTGTTTGAGATTAAAATGCGCTTCATTGTTGGTTGTGTGACGCTGCATCCGGCTGCTCTCTGTACAACCCCCAGATGCTTGACGATTTTGTGATCTGGGAAGATGAAGATGAAGGTCATCGCCTGAGCAGTGCCTGGACAAAGCCAGGTGCCTTTTTGGGAGTGCTGTTGTCATGACATTGGGTTATTATGTTGTCTGTGCGAGCGTAAGTGAGAATGACTACAGTATTGATTTCAGTGTTGATTTTTCCTTTCTGGCAGTTCCGGTAGTTCTTACTGATAGATAGATCAATAGATAGATAGATACTTTAGTTATCCCAAGAGAAATTTAAACAATTCCACAATCACCAGGTGCTAAGCCACTTGTCTTCGTGCTCCCTCTTCACTTGATCGTTTCGTCCTCTTCATCTGTAGACTGTTCAAGCCACATATTTAAAGTGAAAATACGTTTTCAATTCTGATTCTGATGCAGTAGCAGCAGCTGGTATGTGCACGTGAGTTCCAATTCTTCTGTTTGTTTGTCTCTCATTATTTGGGGCACCACATCAACCAAATTAATCATTCAAAAATCCAAATGATAACACCTTTAATAATACCATTATATAGAAGTAGGTTGCATGTTATGGTATTGTTATAACCTCTTTCATTCATCATCTCATACCTGACCTCATGACAGTCGATCCTTTTTCCATTTGCATCTTGCTCAAACCTTAACGTCGTCTTTTTTCACTGCCCTGTTGCATAAATCTCCCCAAAATACAACTTCTCTCTGCTTCACATGTCTTACCCATTTAAGTCTCACCTTTTTTTCCTTTGTCCCTGAACTGTCAAACTTGAGGTGCTCCTCTGATCTAGTTAGTAGTGAAGTCAGCCTATTATCATCTAAAGAACATATCGAGGATTAAAGGACTGATGTCTCAGCAGGACATGTCCAGGTTTTATCTTCAGTAGACTGAACTACAGTAACGCTGTTCTCACGGGTCTCCCTAAAAAATCCATCAAAGAGCTGCAGTTAGTCCAGAACGCTGCAGCCCGAGTCCTCACTAAGACCAAGAGACTGGCCTGTGTAACTCCAGTTCTTAGATCTTTACGCCGACTTCTGTCACAGAACAGAAGTTAAAATCCGGCTGTCGGTTTATAAATCTCTGAATGGTTTAGGGCCAAAATACATCTGTGATCTCCTGGTCCATCATGAACCAACCAGAACCCTCAGGTCGTCAGGGTCACGTCTGCTTTCTGTATCCAGAGTTAGAACCAAACACGGCGAGGCGGCATTCAGCTTTTATGTTCCTCACCTGTGGAACAAACTCCCAGAATGCATCAGGACTGCTGAAACTCTCAGCTGATTGAAATCAAGGTTAAAAACCTTTTGTTTTACTGCTGCATGTCAGTAATCTCCCACAAGGCACTAAAACCTTTATTTTCCGCATCTCATTTGTTTTATTCTTTATAACTTATGCCTGTCTGTCTTTAATTTTTGCTTTTAAACTCTTTAACTTTTTATGCATTTTGTTCAATTGTTTTATGGAAAGCCCTTTGAATAGTCTCGTAAATGAAAAGTGTTATACAAATACACTTCCCTTGCCTTGCATTGCCTTGAGTTTGAGACTCTGGTGATTTTATACACCATTTCCACCTTTACAAATCCACAGTCTTTAATTTCTGCTTTTAAACTCTTTTACATTTTTGCGTGTAGTCTGACTGCCGGTCTCTCTTACTTGATGTCGGTTTGGCTTTTTCCATGTTATTCAATGAGTCAGTATCAGCCGGGGCACAAAACTGATTGAAAAAAGGCAGTGATATAGTCCTCAGGCTTATCCAGGGTGAAATTGTTCAGGGGCTCACACAAATATATTGCAAAATTAAAATATTCTCTAAAAGAGTTTTGAATTGCTGTAACAGTTTTAACAGTCTGCAGTGGGGGGGCCGCCAACCTGGATCTTGCACCGGTCTCTCGCTCTGTCTCGAGATCACAGGTTCATGCTCTTTTCACAGCACCACTGACAATGTGAACTTTCTTCTTCTGCTGCCTCATCTGTGTTACTACCAAAATTTGGCTCCCTTTTTATGAAAGATTTAAGTCGAATCCTCATTTGCACCGAAGACAGATAACCTTTGTCCCAAAACATTACAAGTGTTTCACCACTCCCACTGTGTCACCAAAATGGCAACCATTAAGTGCATGAAGTGCCCTGATGTCTTCAAGAATCAAGGAAAGAAACTCCAGTTGTTTGTTCCAAAGGTTTAGGATTACCATGACATTCATTACTGGTGGTCTACACCTGCATATAATCAACACTAACTACATTATTCCCAGTCTAAACACAACAAAACAATTAAAGAGAAAACAGTCTAACTTAAAATGCCTCAAAAGAAGTCAGTTTGTTGGTACTCTTCGTTTTTGTATTCTTTCTCCTAACACAAATAATTGTGTAAAAATAAATGTGGGAATTAATGTAAATACTGTAAATATGGGTCTGTTTGCAGCCAGCCCTGAAATCTTTCAGCGAGTATTTTCAATCAGAGGTTGTATCATCTGTCTCATCGCATGAAATGCAGCCGTTTTTGACCCCACACTCCAGCAGTGAAGTTCATCTCCCACCATGAGCCACTCTGACAGACAACATAAAGACAGGATAAAGCCAACATCACTCTGACTAGTCAATCAGCCCCCCGCCCAATCAATCCAGTACTCAACTTGAGAGAAATGGAGCCTGGAAATAGATTGAGGTTCTTTGTGCAGCTACAGATGAGAGTGCACTTAACTGCAAGGATAAAATGAGCAACATTTTCATCCTTGTATCTGCAAATGTACACCATGAAGGGTATATTCAGCTACGGCAGCACTGACTAACCCTGCATTTATTTAGAGTCCATTCTCCTGACCTTTCTAATGTTCACTTTATATCCCAGCACTATCCTCAGAAAAATCACATTACAAATTTGTGACACAGGGTGTAACCAGAAAAACTTGTAGGAAAGATTTCATAAAGCAGCCATAATAATGTGAGTGAAATTTTAAATAGGGTCTGTCCTCTAAACGACAAACTGGTTTCAAACTTTACATTTCTGACAGTACAAATTGTGATGCAATTTTTTCCCCTCTTAACTCTTGCAAGGCGTTAAAGGCTCAGGTCAAAACGGCTCGAGTCAGAGCGACAGCTCTCAGCTCCTTAGAGGGCTTGCCTAACTATTAGTGCCTTGCAAGGGTTGATTTATATCTAGTAAACATTATGAGACTTTTTTACCTTATGGACACATAACTGGTAGCATGGCGCCCCTTTCAGTCCCCTGTGTGCCAAAAGCCATGTTCTTGCACATTTGTTACTTCAGGTTACATACAAGACACCCACAAACCTGCAGTCCACTATTGTCATTCTACTGATTGAAAACACTTTACTATAACTTCCTTCTTTAAAGTAACAAATAATCCAGGGATTATTTAGGGAGCAGAACATGTTCTTGTCTTGATGCATTGGCTGATATTTTGCAGAAAGTCAGATACTTTGGTAAGTTCAGTCTGGGATCTTTGCATAGTGCTCAAACACACCCTTTTGTGTAGCTCACTGAAATTACACCAACCGTTGATGTATTCAAAGGAGAACATGGAGCTTATCTCTACATTATCAACAAATGCATAACGTTAAACCTTGGAGCTGCCAGAAAAATGCCGGCGTTACCCCTGCATCCACCTGTGCTAGACATTAAATCTATGGAAACCATTTACTCATCACCACCAATAACACATTATATTATTTGTGAGGATTTATGTAGATGGAGACTGGATGCAGATTTTAAAGACTTGTTACAAAACTAAAACTAAAACATATATCCAAATGCAGTCTTGAACATGTTGTTGGGAAGACAGGCATGGGTCTAGCCTAGTTTAAATCATATTTCTCTGACTAATTTCAGCAGTTTATTTGCATGACACATCTTCCTTATAGACAAGATTTTAACTATTTTAATTTGATTGTAAATAGATTATAACAAATTGGATTTTACTGAAAAGAACTGGGTTATATTTGGGCTGTACTGGACTGCTCAGAATCTATTTACGGTCTCTGCAAACTGCCTTTTTTTCGGTGCTATACAAATAAATGTAGCAGAATTGACTGAATATATATTAAAGTGTGATGTTTTAAGACACTTTTGCACCGAAATACTGAATCCCCAGGATCAATTAAATTTAATTCCACCCTTCTTTTCTTTGAAATAACTTCCACTTTTTATACCTCTTGAGAGACACAATTTGATACTGAAGGAATGGTGTTACTTTAGGTTACTGGTCTGGCATTCTGTTTTTTAAAATCTAATTTCAAACTGATTCACTTTTGGCCTTGGCTTACAAAAGGGAGTGAAAGAAAAAAATGTTAGGAATTGTAAATAGTATTACTGTCATAGCACAGAGTAACAGCTTAGCATTCTCTAGGTTGTGATGGCTGTCTTGGGGATTAGACTCATCAATAAGTCTTAATGCCAAACAGGTAAAGCCCAAAACCACAAAGTGGGATTGCCGCAGATAAAAACTGTACAGCAGACACATTTAATACATTCCTGCAAGCAACATTTGCAAACCACTTTAAACACTAGCTCCCTCAAATGTATTTCTAGTTTGTGTATCTAAGTGTTCTTTGACTTTTAGCAAGCTCACTTCAGAGGGGGTGAAAGACGAGAGTGTAAAGAAAGTAAACAGGGTTTTAACTTTTCTCTCAGGATTTCTTTTAAACTGTGCATATTTGTCACTTTTTCAACAAGACTTTGGCAACACCTCTAACTACCATGGCAAACTTTTTGTCTTGACTTCATTTGTAGATGAACTAATACTACTATTTTTGCCTTCGTATATGTCAGGAACAACGCAGTCTATTTCCACATAGCACAGACCTTTTTTATGGTGATTAATTGGCAAACTATTAGTGAATACAAAAAAAGGACAAATACTAATCAAATATAGCAGTGTTATTGGCCCCCCATGACTGCAACTGCACATTAACTGTTTGTCTAACAATTGTATGTTTCATCAAGTTATGTGCATCAGCAGCAAGGATCAGAAAATCATATCAGTGTAAAGCATTATGAGTTCTGAGAGGATGTCAAAAAACAGCTTTATATTCATTGCTATTGTGAAACGCTCTTTGGTGTGATAGTAACATTTGTGCATCCAAACCCCTCTTCTTTTTGTTGCCCCTATTAAGTATAAAATACTTAGATGTTTGCCATGAGACAAACATTTGGTTAACATCTATGAAAATGTATTAAAAAAGAATATTGGTATCACCATTAATTAGTTATATTCCCCCTATCAATTAGAAATGTCCCTTTCATGACATAGTTACACATGCGTGTCGATGGTGTGAATCAGTATGAAGGGAAAATTGATAGAAAGGAATATCAGAATATCTTTTTTCTGGCTTGTAATTGGGAGTCTGAGCTAATTAAAAGAAAGTTCCCAGGCAGTCGATGACAGCTGTTACTGCTCTGGGTTTTTCCTTAGATGTTCATTGAAGAGGAAGGGGTATTAGAGCAATAAGGAATGACATAAAGCTGGATATTCACACATAATTGCTCACCCAGGGAGGATGCAGTGAGGCTGGTGGCCTGACAAACGCTCGAGGTGCCAGTTCTTGTCAAGATGATGAAGCTCTCCAATGCCCCCAGGCCATGCTCGGAGACCCCAGAACTGCCCAAATGGGACACCAATTTTAACTTTATAAATCCCAAACTGATGAAATATGAGACGGCTGTAACTTCAGACTAAACCTTAGTTAGGTTTTTTTTTTTTTTCTGAAGCCTTTATCTGGGGCTTGCCCCGAGAAAGCAACGGGTTTAATTTAGAGAGCCAATAAATCTGGGTCTCTTTGGAAAAGGTTGATTCTATTTGAAGCTATCATCCAGTGTTCAGAAGCCTCTTTTAGGGCTTCAAAATTCAACATACATACTCTTTGAAACACCATCTAAATCAAACTTGATATATTAAGTTATCTCCAAAACCAGTTCCCAATATGAAAGTGTTTTTTTTTTTTTTTTTATCCAATTACGTTGAAACAACAGCTGCAAGGCAATGTAAAAGAGCTGAAAGATGAGATGAGAAAACCAATAGCAGCATACTCAGTAGTGACCACGAGGCCGCATTCAGGCATAAACAGGATAAAAATAAAGCTAAAATAAAGGCTAATCAATACCTTTAGCATATCCTCCACTGACAGAAACATAGACAGAGTGGGAGCAAGAAAAGTGCCAGGGTAAGTCTGTGGCCTCAACGAAAAGCCTGTTAATTCCTGTAATTTTACATTTTTAGTGATTTCTTTCACTCCTATTTGTCTTTATAAATCTTGATCCAGGAAATCTCGTGGCCTTTAGAACAAGTTTTCTTTAAACTTGTTAAAAAAAGGTTTGGGGGGTTAAGGCCAAAGTCCTAAATTAATCTGGCAAGCTTCTCTGCAGAAGAATGGCCAGAATTAGTGTCATGTAATTTGAAATAACGCATAAATACAAGATACGAGATCAGTTGTCTGAATTTGGAAAAAATCTTTAGGAAGCTTTATTAGCTGTGAACAATTTCTTTATTGTTCAAGTTCATAAGCTGATGGCACTAATTGCTGCATTTTCCTGCCTCCGTGGTCCCTCTGTCTTCACAGTGTGTAATAAATTGTAGCTCTTGATAGCGTTTAGGGTTTCCTCATCCCGTCTCTAACTGCTTCTCCTTTGTGTATTCTGAATAGTAGTTCTTGACCAAGCCTTCACCCTTAACGCCTGGGTGCAATTAATAGCTTGGATACAGTCCAAAGTGCATATTCCATCAATACCTATGAGGATATTACATAATATTCAATTTTGAAGTACAAGAATACATAAAAATTCAGGACAGAAACAGCATGGAAATGTAATAACAAAACTGCGCCATGTCGTTCCCAGCCAGCTGCCTCCCTGAAGATATCTTCTAAAATTGCCGACACCTGCCTTCTATGTTACATTATAATTTGATCTAAAAAGTCCTGATGGCTTTTACTCTGCACCTTTTTTAGCACAATCTCACTTCCAACAAGCCATCAGCAGAGTGATTATAGCTCTGGTCCACAAACTTTCATTCAGAGATTTCTGAAATACATGTCATCAAAGTAGCCTCCACCATCGTCCAACAGGGTGCATTAAAATTAGAGGACAGACAGGAAGATGGACTCGCCAGGCCTAAAAATAGCCACTATAGACATGAATTCACATCTGAGGAAGCTTTCAACATTTAAAAAAGTAAAATGAGTGCGCATATTAGATTTTGAGTGATGTTGTTGCTGTTTAGATGAATCAAATATGACCGGGAAGTCTTCTAGAAAAGGTGACAAATGGCGGTCTGTGACAGACAGGGAAGTATTTGAATGTTCCTGAGTTAATTTATCCAGGACCTGAGAAAACTGTTGGAAACCCTTTATTATTGTCTCTGCTTCTAACTTACATGTTGAAAAAAATTTTTAAAGAGTGAAAAGTCTTCAGAAAATATTCTAAAAGGAAGAAGAGGAATACTGAGCAAATATATATATATATATATATATATCAACTCCGTTGTAAAGACCCTGGTACACACACATATGTTTATATATATGTGTGTGTGCGTGTGTGTGTATGTGTTCGTGTATGTGTGTGTGTGTGTTTGTGCGTGTGTGTGTGTGTGTGTGTGTGTGTGTGTATGTGTGTGTGTGTGTGCACCAGGGTCTTTACAACGGAGTTGATTCAGGTCATTTCATGGATGAGCACTGGCCTGGGAGACCCGCGCCTCTGTCCATGTGACTAGCTGCCAGCAGTCCTGACATGATTAAAGAAAACCCCTCACAGAGAAACATCTGTTTGGCTTGGAGGCATGTTGTCACCCAGATGAGGTCAGAAGAAGGATTCTCAGAAGATAAGCATCTGGGTTTTTTAATTTAGACTCTTCTTCTCCTCACTATATCTTTCGCCTCAACTATTTCTGTATTTCACATCTGCTCTCTCTCTTCCACTTCCTCTCATTTGCCTTCAGAGAGTTTTTTTTTTTTAATTTTTGTCTAGCTAAGGTTTTTTTTCTAAAAGTGTACTTAATATGGGGAGTTTTGAGAATTTTGAGTGTTTCGGTTTATAATATAAACATAGATGATGACAAAAACTCACAGTGGAGATAATCACCATGTTTGCAGTGCCATTACAGGGTTGTTCAGGGACCAGACAAAGTGTAATTTTTGTTTACTCAAAAGGGAAAACATAATTAAAATAGGAACGTATCACAGGAGGAATGGGATGTAATTACATAAAAATAGATGAATCTTCATGCATCAAGCTCCTATTCCACCAGAATAAGATAGTAATAGGAAATTAATGCTAGGGGGATTCAAAGTGTTTCATGATTGATGGGATCATTAGCTCAGCTTTCAAATTAGAGGACAAATGTAGATTTTTAGCACAGGGGAGATTAAATATGACGCAAGTTGTGAGATGAGCTAGCAGGCAGAAAGGAATATTAAATGGTGTAATAATTTGGGGCAACAAAAACAATGTAGGCTCTTCTTGGACGTTAGAAATAAAAATCAATGTGGGTATGAATAAACCATATTATAAAGATTTCAAGGAAGACTGGCTGGAGGGCTGAGTTTCAAATTAAATTAAGCGCAGACAAAATCCAAAAGCATCACCTTCTTGCATTGCTTAACTGTTCACAATCATGCGTCTGTATTGCTAAATCACCTGTATTTGACATCCATTTATCTAACTGTTATCACGTGACACAATGGCGAGGCCCCTGTCATACTGCTGGCAGTATTTATTTATTTAACTGTCAAATTCCATAACATATGGTGCAATTATTTGTTAATAAGGGAGAAGGAAGGGATAATACCTATCTCGCAACCATACTTCTTATCCTGTGAGCTGATGAGGTAAATTGTGCGTCCCATCAGTTTTTGTGTATATCCAAAAAATAATTTGTCCCATTTCATGAATTTGTTGGACAAACGTATCAAACTGGATTATGTCCACAAAAAATGCAGCGTCCATGGTTGATAGTCCAGGTGGTACTGCAGCTTACATACTCAACCCAAAGGCAGAAAAAGTTGGAACAATATGGAAATATGTAAAAAATCATTTTCAATTTAATTTGAAGGACTATTGGATTACTTTTAGAAACTGTAATTTGTAATTTGGTTCTCATGAAGCCTGTTTCCTGTAGTGGGGTCCCAGGAAGTAGTAGAGGACATGAATCATCGATGCTTGTCTCCATTACTGGGAACAGACCTGCAACAAAAATTTCTGTGAAGCCCCACTGGGCTGAACCACGTGTCTGCAGTAGATTAGATTCAGAAACAGCTCAGAAAAACTGCTGGTGGGCAGGTGGTAATGACTTGATCCTGACTGGATATGCTGTGGGCAGGAGTCGGTGTTGTTCTGAAGCTGCTCTCTCTGTGACGAAATTAGTTTTATGTTGGACACTCACTTCTTACCCCTGACCCTTTCACCCTGTCTGATAAAGACGGGTATATGGATGGATGGATGGATGGATGGATGGATGGATGGATGGATGGATGGATGGATGGATGGATGGATGGATGGATGGATGGATGGATGGATGGACGGACGGAAGCCATTCACTACTTTTCTTCCACAGTCTCATTAGGGATGTCAATAAACTACCAACTGCTAAAACATTTTTCTTTTTAACAGCCTCCAAGCCAAACCACTGCTGTACTTGAAGGTGTCAAATTTAACTTATTTTTTAAAATTATATTTGAGGATCTCTTTTTTTTTTATTACTTTGGTGTTTCCTTTTAAGACATGGGAGGTGGAGCTGGATCATAACACAGAGTTTGAGACAAGAAGAAGTAGAAGCACGTTACATTAACTCTTTCATGCATAAAGTTGCAATGGAAAAATCAGTTGAACTAAGTCATATTATTTCAAAACTGATCACACACAAAATCCAAATGGATGATGAAGATTTTAATTTCATATAATTGTTCACTCAATTCTTAGTCAGTTGTCCTTCCTTTTAATAATACAGAATTTATTTAAAAAAATGTAAATGTTTTCTGGCAGAATTTATCAATATGTCCAGTTGAATAATGTTGTTGGTTTTGTGTCACTATAGTCCTAACATATGTAAAACTGTAAGAGATTTAGTCACTTTTTTCTTCTGCCGAGGACCCCCCCCCCCCCTGTTCCCTGCCCCCCGTGAGTCAGAGAGGCTTGTCCACATTCATTAGCGTCTGTTCTTGTCAGAGTTCAGATCAGTCGCAAGATCTTGGCAATTCATGTTGAAAATAAGTGTTTAAACAAGTAACATCAGAGTTATATTGACTTTCTTTGAGTATTGGTGAGTTTAACTGTCGGACTTTGAGATGGAGTGGGCGAGACCTCTGCCAACACTGAAGTTAGTTTCTGAATCACCACGAGACTAAAGAACCGCTCCACTGCATTTCAGAGCAATGAGGCCAGGTCCAGTCAAAGAAACACAATACTTGAACTGATCAAACTTAAATTCAATTAACTTTGGGACACGTTCTATTTCTTTTTTATTCTATTTGTGAAAATAGTAAAATGATTCAATTTCACAGCATTTTCATTGGTCGCAATATTAAAATATGAGAATATTTATTAAAAATAAGCATGAACCCTTTCGAGTTTGTAAACAGCTTCGTTGTTTTTTCAGTAATTTCATATTTAAACTGTATATCTTCAACGTAGTAGACCTGTTTCACTTTTGAAACTTTCTAAAAAAGAAAAAAAAGAAAAAAAGCATTTGATTAAATTAGTCTGTAGTTCGTATTTTGCTGACTAAAAGGTACAAGACTTGAAACAAAGATGCACTGACTATTTAAAAGAATATGTTGTATTAAATATATATAATATTATGATGGACATGGATAGGTTTGATTAAAAAAGGGAAAAACATGCACAATAAATCAAAATCACAATATTGCAGGAAAAAAGAATCACATTTAGATTGTTTTCCAAAATTGTTTACTGCTAATTACAATATAGTAGTTACCACCAGGTTTGCATCAAGGGTGATATTTATGTTAAAGAGATGCTCTATCCCCGCCATTGCTCTGCATGGGCCTGGCACCGTTTATCAGGTCATTGCATCCTGCTGCTGAAATCTTCTACGTAAGGCTTTTAAATATTTAAAACTTTCCTCTTAAATCAGAGTGAATTGCACATTTATGTGGCTTTCCCGGCTATACCAAGAATATAACTCCTTTGTCAGGCACATGAAAGGACTTACACTTATTACGTCTTTCCATGTTTTTACTTTTTAAGACAGTCTCTTCTACAAGTTGAGTTTCCATCGGGACTTCACCAGGCAGTTTCCACTTCATGGGACTTGAGTCTCTGGTTGTTAGTAAGTCATGGATGGCGGTGAACTTATTTAGCTGTAAAACACAGATGCATAAGCCATCAGAGTCTCACATCAGTTAAACTGGGGTAATTAAATCCAAAGTATGTCTCACCGATGTGAAGAAACATACTTCCCTAATCTAAAAGTACTGAATAATTCAATGCAGAACACTCTCTAAGAGCCATTATTCCTCGCTGGTAGTTGTAATAAATATATCACGAACCAGTCCTCAAGTAGGATACAGCCTCCATTTAAATAAATAAATACATAATTTCCAACTACAGTACTGCCCACACAGTTGAAATATTGTTTTTTACATCTTTTCATAAAATTATTGTAAATAAAAAGATAAATGAAAAAAAGGAATGGTTTTAAAAACAAAATTATTTCAACTTTATCAGCAACAGTTTAATAACTTTGGAAATTGATATTTTTTTGATTCTTTTCACTTTGAGCTACAATGATTTTCAGAGTCAGCTGATGATCTCTTTTCTTTCTCACAAGACTTACTGTTTTTGTTTTGTGTGTCTTTGAAGCCTTTACTCAACAGTTATTTGAAATGCGCCAAGAGAGGAAACAAACTTTGCAAGCTGCTTCTGCTATGTGTTCAAAACCCAAAACAAAACAAAACAAAGAACATGTGCAAAGGAACAGATTAAACACACTGATGTGTAAAAAGTATTTTGTAAAGAAAGTCGCTGGCTGGCTGTGTTGGGGTATGCTGCATTGTTTACACCTCACCTTACTTTGCCGATTTCACCTTTGGGATTTTTTTCCTTATGGTCATCTCATCCGATGCCCTGTTCTCTTATTGATTGAAGCGGAGGTAGATGGGCGAACTCCAGTGCATCATATTGGATGTAGACATATAACCTTTACCTCACATTACAACACACAGTTTGAGAGGTTGCCTTAGTGATACGTCAAAAATACATCACCTACACTTGTTTACAAAGATCCTATAAGTTTGGCTAGTCAGTATGGGAAATTCAAACCCTTCCAGCCTGTACAGAGATGATGGGCAGGGAAATCATTGTGGCGCAATAAGTCAAGTCCTGGCCCCAATGCCCTCTGATTTAAGCATATTACGTAGCACATGCAAAACAATTTCAGGCTCAGTCTTACTACATGATTGGAGGGGCAGTACTTATCTAGACACCCAGGATCTGCTAAGGATCAGATTTGTTCTGATCATAGATGTTACATTCTGTGAGTACTTTAAAAATATGTATGGAAGATACAGCATTAGCATGAACAAACTATGATCTTTTTGATAAATATGACCTGAGCCATTTAAATACTTTTCATTTAATCCCAATAACCATTTCTAGTCTCTGTAGTAAAATTTGGCAATTGATAATATCACAAATTCAGCACAGCAGTTTAGAAAATGAAGGACAGAGAAGAGACCTGTGTCATGTGCACTAAAATGACAAGGGTCAAAGCACTTTGAATCCCCTTAATGTTGAATTGTGCTATACAAATACACTTGCCTTGCCTTGCCTTAAATCATTAATGACTTTTGTATCCAGGCAAACAACCTTGTTATTAATAATTTGTCATTTTTCTGATTAGCAACAGCTTTTTCCAAGATTTTTCAGGGATTAGGTAAAGGTCTTACTTATCAAGTTGACTACACAATGAACTGGCTTACTTTTTTTAATTTTATTTCAGGCACTTCTGTCAACAGTCCTGTGTAGTGAGCATGTGTGTGTTGTTAACCATTTAAAGTACTTGTATTCGGTTTAAGTTTAATCTACTGCCATCGATACTTTTGGTGTAACGGTTATACGGCAATGCTGAGAATGAATGACCCGCTCCTCAAATTTGGTGACAGCCTTCTCAAAGACGTTTCTTTTGTCTGTTCATTTTCTGTGAAAGTCATTGCCATCACTTACCTTACTTAGCTCGCCGTTGATGTTATTGCAGACATGGAGAAGCTTCCTTCAGCTTCTCTGCTCCACATGTCTGGAACAAACTCCCAGAAAGCCTCCGATCAGCTGAAACACTCAGTTTTTTTAAATCCAGGTTGAAGACTCACCTGTTCTCGGCTGCATTTGAATAAAGACACAAATCTGTTTTGATGTTATAATGTCTCTGTAAAGCACTATGTGTCACCTTATTGAGTCAGCTTATTGTTGAATTGTGCTATACAACCAACCTTGCCTTGCCTTGCCTTGCCTTGCCTTGCCTTACTGACACAGATTAACAACATAGTTTCTTGTAATGCTGCGAAAGGAGCTAACATTTAGTTGCACTGCATGACCATACAGCATACTGTAGTTCATTGGAAATACAAAAAAAAAAAAAAGTAATTTATTAGTGAAATAGACCTCATAGCAAGAGCCAAAAATAAGAATTGTGTCCAAAAAAGGAAAAATGAGTGAGAACGTGGTGCTCTGTACTTTCAGTTTAAGGTTCATGTCATGTGTTCTGTTTTTAGATCCACATCTGATTTCTCCATGAACAAACAAGCTATATTGTACATTTAGTCTTTGAAAATAATAAATGATACATTTCATGCTACGTGGCAAAGCCATACATTTGCACTCTGACTGGTTAATAGGGATGCATCTGGTTCATTTGTTCTGAGGCAGCTATAATATGCATGATTCATGGTAGGGACAGGCAATCAGGATCCAGGGAGTCTTTTGGTGTCCTACATTCATAGGTTTGTCAGGAACAGAAGTACAAAGCATGAGAAGCCATTTGTCAAAACTGATGACATTTTTCCAATGCACCATTTGTCCCATTTTCTGCATTTTTCACTGGTAGTAGGAGAAAGAAAAGATTTGGAAAGACAACCCTTCAATGACATCAAGGTTTATTGAGCTCTCAACAGAAGGTTTTAGTTAGTGCGAGAGCCATGTTTTATTTTCGTTTATGTAAAATGTTTCCCCTCCAACCACTAGGGGGTTGTATTTCATTTATGCATTTTTCTTGAGGCTTCCTCTGACCTGTGATCAGGCAGGGTTAATTATATAATAATTAAATAATTAATCATCCTCTGTCATGTGATTCAGGTGTTTCCAATTTTAAAAAGCAAAGATTTGTTGCACAGGCTCCTCTCATTTCAATAACTACAGGACATAATGTATTCATAATCATGTGGTTCTCAACAAATGAGGCCCAATATTCAGTCATACATTGGACCCCTTAATTGCTAAATGTTCTAAAAGTGTCATCAGCTAATTACCGATAAACTGCAGGTTTTGATCGAGTATTAAGCACATTTGTTGCCGAAGCTTCAGATTGTGAGTACAGTCAGGAGTAAAAGTATGTGCATTAAACCAATACAACAAGCAAAAAAGATGCAGTTATTATCTCTGAATTAATTAATTTGATGACACTTACATAATGGCTTTTTTGCCATTATTCATCATTATTACATTTTTTGCTTTTTGAGAAATACATCAAGTTGGGTGATGTTTAAGATAACATTTTATTTCTTATTTCATAATTAAATTTATTTTGCTAGAGTAGATTAGCCGCCGTGCCAACCGGAGTTCCTAGCTTTAGGTGCGCCAAATATTCAGGATTAGGATGAGCGCTCGTGTGCCTGTTAAGAATGATTGCGTTCAGGAAAGGCGCTTTGGTTTATTGAACACAGGGATTTATCTGATCCTCTCAGGCAGCTCAGATCATTTAATGCTGCCTGGCTTACCCTCAAATGAATTCCTGTGATTAGACATGGCACAGCCCAGCCTATCAACTGCAAAGAATAGTGAAAAAAGATTGAGGTTTACATAAGTCAAAATTGTTATTGTGTCCTTATAATATTGAGCATAAAAGAGATGAGCAGTGTTACCGTGTGGTATTGTGAATTATTATTTTTCTCCCAACAAAAAATATAAAGAAACAGTCATACATGGTCCTTCTTCTTTTTTAAGCTCAAAGGTTATCAGATGTTTCATGCAGAATAATGGTATGAAGCCACTTGTAAGTTGTGATCTGCAGGGTGTGCACAACTGGTCTACAGCATTTCTGTTTCATTTTGACACTGAAAAAACATGCAGCGAGGCAATGAAAGATATTTTATGAAGATATGAATCTTTTATTCATTTTCTCCAACCTCAGCATGATGAAAGCATCTCCTTCTGAGCATGTGTAGATAAAACACACTACTTCCAAAGGATCATACAGTTCAAAACCCTTTTCCATGACAGTCATCATGTAGTGATCTCAATACTCCTCAACCCCAGTGGCCTATATTGTTCATGGACACTACAAGCTTTTAATAAAGTATCCTAATGAGAATTCAAACAACTTTCTGTCCCTTGAATCAGATTTTCAAGGCCATAAATCCTGTCTCTGATGTTTTGCCTTCTCTAAAAACTCTGTGCTTTAAATGAACAAGAAGCAAATCTTGCCTTCAGTGCTGATTTGTGTTTGGAGCAATCATTTCCTCCACAGTATGATTGCAAGAGGTTTTCACAGTGGAAAGATACTGAAAACTCAACATTTTTCTTTACTTGGTCATGGCACACACTATGAGAATATTTGCAGCCCCTGTTTTTATAAGGTGTACCCAAAGCCACCACCTTGTCAGCCCTACACAAAGACTGTAAATGGGATGACCCCATAGCCAACATAAACTTTGCCCTTCCCTCCAACAGAAGCTTTCTCCTGCCGAGCTTCTGCAAGGTTCCAAATGACAGTAGGTCCCTGATTTGGTGTGAGATGCTGTTTTGAGGTAACAGCCTTAGTTTTATATTACACTTGTTGTAACAAGTGTAATAAATAAACCAATATCATAACTAATAATACAACCTTGAGAAGAAAGTGGACTATACTTAAAAATATGAACAGATAGTTGTATGTCCCTCCTTCTACCTCTCTCCTGTGCTTTAGTTCAAACTCTAGAGCCCTCCCAGCCAAGGAGGTTGTCATATATGTGCAGACGTGTAGTCACAGCAACTGCAGGAGCGGCAGGGACTGAGACTGGAGTCTCACCCTGGCTCTGGTCATTTCCACCGGGTCAGAGTAGCCTGTTGGATAGATCAAGTAAAATTTCCAGTATATCCAGATATAGAATATGTCAATTACAATGCACACTATAGACAGAAGATAAATATAAATAAAGTCAAACAAGATCAAATGAAAGAAATGCACCTCAAAATGTTTTTTAAGCATTTATATAATTAAAAAAATGCACTTACATATGTGAGATGTATGTCCAC